>CM033324.1:57976507-58576507 GCA_019359835.1 Pharus latifolius | reverse complement strand
CAAGCCCTTCGTTGACAAACTCTTGGCTGAGCTGAGGATCGAATGATCCTTATATTTTGTAACCAAACAATTGTAATTACAATGCTATGTATGTAAAACTATTTTTTGAAAAGAAAGTGCATATTCACATCATAAGTTTCATACTATAAGTATATTCCTCTAGCCCCCGCCTCTGTTTTACGAATACTGAAGCCTTAGTATTTTAAGCAGAGGGGAAAACATAAGTATGATGACCAGGGATATGTGCTTCAAGCCGATGGTCAAGATTAAAGTAACATTTTAACCTTATTGCAAACTGGTAGCCACCCAGATGACCGAAGACTAGCCAGATAGTCCCGTGTGCGTTGAGAAACGGCTTATTTAGGAGTGACTTATCTGGAAGTGATCATGGGATCGACCAGCGAATCCGGTTGAAAAATGCTGTAATAACCTAATCGCCGGCGATCAGCCCCAAGGTCGAATTTGTATAATTTGGGCTTAAAGAAAAACACTCATTGTATGAAAACAAGACATGTTTTTTATGAAAAGATGCTAATTGAACAGGAAAAAAGTGATTGGAATACTTACATGTAAAACTTGCGAAGTTGATCGATGTTCCAAGTATTGGACAAAATCCGACCATCCTCCATGGCTAACCGCGCAGATCCTGGCCGCGGCACTGAGACAACAGTGTATGGTCCTTCCCATTTTGGGGAGAATTTATTGCGGTTAGACTGGTCTTGAACTTTTCGTAAAACCAAGTCGCCAACGTTGAGATCACGTGGTCGCACCTTTTTACTGTGATACTTGCGTAGAGCCTGCAAGTATACCGCGGACTTAATCAATGCGCGATCACGCCGTTCTTCCAGGAGGATGAGATCTTGCGATCGCTGTTCGGATTGGTTGACCTGTTCGAATTGATTCGTGCGAACAGATCCAATACTTACTTGCATAGGCAACACAGCCTCGGCTCCATAGACCAAATGGAAGGGTGTCTCACCGGTGGCTCGACTAGAGGTAGTCCGTAGTGCCCATAGAACAGTATAGAGCTCGTCTGCCCAAGCCCCCGAGCGGGTCTTGAGGCGATCAAAAACACGTTTTTTGATGCCTTGCAATATTTGCCCATTGGCCCGTTCTACGGCACCATTGCTTTGTGGATGTGCCACGGAAGCAAAGCACACCTTGGTCCCAATCTGATCGCAGTAGTCTAAGAAGAGACCGCTAGCGAACTGAGAACCGTTGTCTGTGATGAGACGGTTTGGAACACCAAATCGTGCCACAATGTTCTTGTGAAAGAACTTGTGGCTGGTAATATTCCGTACTGGTTCGGCCTCAATCCACTTTGTGAACATGTCAATGGCTACGAATAAAAACTTGTATCTATTGACCGCTTGTGGCATAGGACCGACGATGTCCATTCCCCAGATCGCGAAAGGCCATGCGAGAGGAATAGTTTGCAATGCATAAGCAGGTTGATGAACTTGTCTTGCATGAAACTGACACTGTGGACACATCTTGACCATAAGCTTGGCATCATCGAGTGCCGAAGGCCAGTAGAATCCCTGTCGAAAAACTTTTCCGACCAGTGTTCGGTATGACGCGTGTGCACTGCATACACCGTCATGTATTTCTTTCAAGAGGGATTTCCCTTCCTCCTGAGGTATGCAGCGCATGAATACTCCTTGAGTACCCTTTCTGTACATAACCCCATCTATGAGTTTGTACAGACGCGCCTTTCGAATTAACCGATCGCTTTTGGTTTCGTCCTCGGGTAGGGTCCCATGTTCAAGATAGACCCTCAATGGATGAGTCCAATGTTGTTCCTGACCGAGGTTGGCAACGAAGGCTATTGCCGGATCATCCTCGACCGAAGTCATGATCGAAGGATGGTCCAAGTGTTCAATGAACACTCCTGCCGGAGCGGATGAGCGTGAGGATCCAATTTTGGATAATTGGTCTGCGAGAATGTTGTCCTTTCGCGGGATGTATTGGACTTCGAAGTGACTGAAGTGTTTTTCCAATCTCCTCACTTCCCCCAGGTAATGAGCCATTGTCTCATCGGAGGTGCTGTACTCCTTGTTTACCTGGTTTACGACCAACTGTGAGTACCCCCTCACCACTAATCGACGGACTCCGAGGAATTTTGCTGCCCGGAGCCCTGCAAGAAGACCTTCATACTCTGCTGCATTGTTGGTTGCAACAAAGTGTAGTTGAATAACATACTTAAGCTGTTCGCCCTGAGGCGTAACTAAGACCACTCCAGCCCCCGAGTGTTGAAAACTACGGGAGTCGTCAAAGTACATTGTCCAATAATCGGGGCACTCCAGTTCCTTTGCCAACTACATGGGTGGCTCAGGGTTGGTCCATTCGACCACAAAGTCGGCCAAAACCTGAGACTTAACCGCCGTGCGAGGGGTGAAGTGGATCTCGAAGGCACCGAACTCGACCGCCCATTTGGCGATTTGACCAGATTTTTCTGGATTTCGGACAATATCCCCTAAAGGAAAAGAGGAGGGTACTGTGATCTTGTGTGCTTGAAAGTAATGTCGTAGCTTACGGGAAGCCACCAGTAGTGCGTAAAGTATCTTCTGGACCTCAGGGTAGCGCTCCTTAGGACCATCAAGTACTTCGCTCACATAGTAGACGGGTCTGTGCACTCCTTCCCTTTCCACGATCAGAACTGCGCTGACCGTGTGTGGGGTGGCCGCCAAATACAAAAGTAATGGTTCTTCCTTTTCAGAAGACACCAATACTGGTGGACTGGAAAGATATGTTTTTACCTCCTGAAACACTTTTTCGGCCTCGTCAGACCACGTGAAGTTATAATGTTTCCGCAAGGCTTTAAAGAAAGGTAGTCCCCTTTCGCCTAATCGCGATATGAAGCGACTTAAAGCCACCATGCGACCAGCCAGGCGTTGAACATCCTTCATGGTCGAGGGCGACCTCATTTGTTCAATAGCTCTGATTTTCTCAGGATTAACCTCAATGCCCCTGGAACACACAAGGAAACCAAGAAGCTTTCCTGAAGAAACCCCGAAAGAACATTTCTCCGGGTTCAATTTTATTCCAAAGCGATTCAAGTTACAGAAGGTTTCAGCAAGATCGTCCAAATGAGACAATCTTTTGGTGCTTTTTACAATCAAGTCGTCTACATATGCTTCGAGATTACGCCCTATCTGGGAAAGAAAGGTCTTTTGCATCAAGCGCTGGTACGTGGAACCAGCGTTCTTGAGACCGAACGGCATTCTGACGTAGCAGTATGTGCCGAACGGGGTGATGAAGGCAGTTTTCTCTTCATCATCTTCTGCCATGCTAATTTGATGATATCCCGAGTAGGCATCCAGAAAACTCATCAATTCGCAGCCCGCAGTGGAGTCAACCAGCTGGTCGATGCGAGGAAGGGGAAAGTCATCCTTCGGACAGGCACTGTTGAGGCTAGTATAGTCGACGCACATGCGCCACTTGCCATTTGACTTGCGGACCATGACCGGATTGGCGAGCCAGTCCGGGTGATTCACCTCGCGGATAAACCCGGCTTGTAAGAGTTTGTCTAACTCTTCTCGGATGGCTTCCTGTCGGTCGGTGGCAAAACGCCTGAGCTTTTGCTTTATTGGTCGTTGTCCAGGTCGAATTGCTAACCTGTGCTCAATTACTTCCCTTGGGACACCGGGCATGTCGGACGGTTTCCACGCAAACACATCTGCGTTAGCCCGGAGGAAAGCAACGAGGTCGAGTTCCTATTTGTCATCCAGGGCTGACCCAACCCGAATTGTCTTGGATGGGTCATCTGGGTACAAAGGAACTTGTTTGAGTTTCTCATCTGGTTGAGGAGCAGCCCTGATCGCATCGGTGGCGACAGTGGCGACCTGAGCGTCCCGGAGGGGAATTTGATCGACCATCTCTTAAGATAGCCGGTCGCACGTGAGCGCCACGTTGCGACTACCTCGGACCGAAATGACACCTTTGGGGCCAGGCAATTTCCCGCACTGATAAGCATAGTGCGTTGCCATCATGAACTTAGCAAGAGTCGGCCTGCCAAAGATTGCATTATAAGCTGAATCACAATCGATTACATCGAAAGTAACCAATTCTGTTCGAAAGTTATCTGGTTCTCCCAGAGTGACCGGGAGGACCACTTGTCCCAATGGCATCATGGAGGGGCCTGGGATTATCCCATAAAACGGATGGATTATGGGCTTGATCTTCGGACGAGGAATTTGCATCTCGTCGAGTGTCTTGACCAATAAAAGATCAAGGGAACTTCCCGCATCGATCAGGACCCTTTCGACTCTCGCGTTACTGATGATTGGGGTAATAACCAGAGGTAACCTCAATGGTCGAGTTAGCCCCACAGGACAGTCAGTGCGATCGAACGTCAAAGGCATATCCGACCAACGGGGATATTGAGGTTCACCAAGGGATGTCTCCGTTTGGTTAACCTCTCGGCAAAAGGTTTTAAACTGCCTTTTCGAAATGAAAGAGGAGGAACCCCCGAAAATGACATTAACATGATTTTGAGGTACCTGGTAAGCCATTTCTTCGTCTCCATCGACGTCTCTAACCCCGCACGCCTGCTCTTTGGGCGGTAAGGTTGGCATTGGCCCAGCTCCTTGGTAGAAATCATCCAGCTGTTTCAACCAACTCCTGCAGTTTTTGAGATCGTGGCCTGCGGAATTGTGGAGTGGACACCACCTTTTGCCCTCCTGCGGATTAGTTGATTTTTCTGGCTGGTCGGAATCCCGGCCACCAGAAGCAGTTTTACTTTTAAAAGAAGACTTATTACCTTTGGTCGAAGGTGGTTTCTCCGCGACCGCGACCTCACGGTACTGTCCAGAGCGGTTCCTCTTCGACTTTTTTGACTTCCCACCCAGTGAAGACTCCGGCTTTTTGCTCGAATCTTCTTTCTTGGCGTCCTTGAAGCCTGGTTGGGGCGGTAGGTCCCCCTTGTCAACCATTCGATTCCATTCGACTGCCTCGGCTGCATCGGAGTATCGATCAGCCATATCGAACAGATCGGCCACCGATCGAGGAGGGTGGATGAGCAAGTCTTCAGTGAATCTTCGGTATCGAACGGCATGCTTAAATGCCCTGATTACGAAGCCATCAGATATGTTCGGGATGGTATTTCTTACCCCGACAAACCTCTTGACAAACTGCCGAAGCGTTTCGGTCGAAGTTTGCCGCAGTCTATGCAAGTCGTCCTCCTTACACGGCTTTTGGTAACAGTTTTGAAAATTGCTGAGGATGGCATCGCATAGCATTTCCCAATTGTAGATAGAACCCTCAGGCTGATTGAACAACCAGGTTCTAGCCGGTCCTACGAGGACTGTTGGCAGGTAGTTAGCAATGACCTTGTCATCGCCTCCTGCTGCTTGGATGGCAGTGATATAGATCTGAAGGAACTCAGATGGGTTTTGAGTTCCATCAAACCTCTCAATGGCCCCTGGTCGAAACTTATCGGGCCAAACGACTGCTCGTAGGCCAGGCGAGAAAGCTTTGCAACCAACGTAAGGACCGTGAACCGTCCTGTGACTCTCGGTTGGGTTTCGAGCAACCTCACGCAATGGCGAGGTTACTCGTGGTCCCAAACGAGAGTGAACAGGAATTCGATCCCTACTACGAGAATCCTGCATTCGCCGGTATTTGTCCTGTCGGGACGGTACAGGCGGCGGGTAACTCCGCCGGCCAGAGCCAGAATGAGGACCATCCCGTTCACGGGAATGTGTTACCGAGCGAGAAGAGGCTGTTGGGGTCGCCTCGGATGCGACCTCGTCCAGTCTTTCCGCCAGGATCCTGTAAAAGGCCGGTCTCTGCGCATCCATGACCGTAGGAGGAAAATTGCGCATGACTTCCGCGATAGATCGCAGTCGACCATGGGTACTTCTCCTAGGGGCACCAGGTGTTATTGTTTCCTCGTCCACTGGGAAATGCTCCGGTGGTAAGGAAGGAGTCTGGTCACGTCTACGACCACGCGACCGTCGAGAAGAACTCGGGGTAGCATCGTAACGAGCCTGCGCATCTTGAAGAGCCTCTAGGGCAGTTCTGCGTAGTTCGTTGTTTTGTTGCTCGAGATCTTGCTCCTCCTTCTGTTTGCGATCTTGTTCTTCCCTGGCAGCCTGTTGATCGGGAGTTTCTTCCGACAACGCAGCAAACTGCCTAGGGAGAGAGGTCGCCGATGGGGAGAACATCTCGGTTTGTTCTGAGTCGGACTCAAAATCAAAGAGACGGTGGAGGTTATCAGAGTCGAACCTTCCTGGGCTAATTTCAGGGTCACCATCATATTTTCCCTCAGCGGGATCGTATGACGGGCCGGACTCATCACCTAGCACATTAAGAACCTCTGTGGGTTCTGACCTTGTGCCAGTTACCTCCTGGTCGATTGACATGACTTGGGGAGATGATTCACCCTGTGGAAGATTCTGGCCTTCGACCTCTTCCATCGGAACGGGATCACTTGGAGAAGGCATTGGGATATGAGCATAATCCTCGAGATCGAAATCATTCTCGGAATCATATGCTCCATCCATGTTTCGGCAAACCTCCGAATTTCAATTAAGACGCCTTGAGAAAGGCCCCACGGTGGGCGCCAGCTGTCGACGATTCGGACTCGGAGTCCTCAGCCGAACTTATGCAGAATTTGTAATAGTGAGACCTTTCAAGATGACCCTTCGGGAAGGTATGCTGAACAATGGTGAACAGGAGCACAGAGAATTTAGACAGGTTCGGGCCCTCGATGGTGGGAGTAAAAGCCCTACGTCCTGTTGATATTTCACTAAGTGTGGTAAAAGGTTTACAAATGGAAGGAAAAGTCCTCACAGGCGAGGATTTTTCCTGTAAAAGTGTACTAAGATCAGCCAAAGAAAGCTTATTAAAAATGCTATATAAGGTGTGCCGTAGACTTGGCTAACTTTTTTCTCCCTCTTTTTTCCTCTCTTCCCCCGATTGATGCTTCATGCCATCCTTTTATACTGTTTGAAAGGGTGCCATGTGAAGGAAACTGCATCAATCGGTTGCACGGACGGTTGGATGCGGCTTTTGGAACTGCTCTTAACCTCCACGCAGGTTAAACACGTGTTATTCATGGATAACTGTACGTGTTAACCTCCTGACGGTTGATTCTCCACGTGTAGGAATCTTCGGGATACTTAGAATATCCTGTTGTATGGGCAACCGAATAGATAGATCCCAAGTATCCTGATCGGCAGATGTTCTGACCGCGGGATTTGGTTGACCGCGCAATATCCCGAATGTGTAGTTCGCGTATAGCCTACGAACTTCTGACCGCGCAAGGCTTACGGTCTGATCGTACGAAACCCGTGACCTGATCGCGTAAAGCTTGCGATCTCACGGTGATGCCCCTTAGAATAGCTTGAGTCCGCATCACCAGATACATGTCTGGTTCGAACCAAAAGTTTATTAGAAGTGACCCGGGTGTCAATCCTCGTCACTTCCCCTGTCAATCAGGACTCTTTCGACTCTCGCGTTACTGATGATTGGGGTAATGACCAGAGGTAGCCTCAATGGTCGGGTTAGCCCCACAGGACAGTCAGCGCGATCAAACGTCAAAGGCATATCCGACCAACGGGGGTATTGAGGTTCACCAAGGGATGTCTCCGTTTGGTTAACCTCTCGGCAGAAGGTTTTAAACTGCCTTTTGGAAACGAAAGAGGAAGAACCTCCGAAAATGACATTAACATGATTTTGAGGTACCTGGTAAGCCATTTCTTCGTCTCCGTCGACGTCTCTAATCCCGCACGCCTGCTCTTTAGGCGGTAAGGTTGGCATTGGCCCGGCTCCTTGGTAGAAATCGTCCAGTTGTTTCAGCCAACTCCTGCAGTTTTTGAGGTCGTGGCCTGCGGAGTTGTGGAGTGGACACCACTTCTTGCCCTCCTGCGGATTAGTTGATTTTTCTGGCTGGTCGGAATCCCGACCACCAGAGGCAGTTTTACTTTTAAATGAAGACTTATTACCTTTGGTCGAAGGTGGTTTCTCTGCGACTGTGACCTCACGGTACTGTCCAGAGCGGTTCCTCTTCGACTTCTTTGATTTCCCACCGGGTGAAGACTCCGGCTTTTTGCTTGAATCTTCTTTCCTGGCGTCCTTGAAGCCTGGTTGGGGTGGTAGGTCCCCTTTGTCGACCATTCGGTTCCATTCGACTGCTTCGGCTGCATCGGAATATCGATCAGCCATATCGAACAGATCGGCCACTGATCGAGGAGGGTGGATAAGCAAGTCTTCAGTGAATCTCCGGTATCGAACGGCATGCTTAAATGCCCTGATTACGGAGCCATCAGATATGTTCGGGATGGTATTCCTCACCCCGACAAACCTCTTGACAAACTGCCGAAGTGTTTCGGTCGAGGTTTGCCGCAGCCTATGCAGGTCGTCCTCCTTACCCGGCTTTTGGTAACAATTTTGGAAATTGCTGAGGATGGCATCGCATAGCATTTCCCAATTATAGATGGAACCCTCAGGCTGATTAAACAACCAGGTTCTAGCCGGTCCCGCGAGGACTGTTGGCCGGTAGTTGGCCATGACCTTGTCATCGCCTCCCGCTGCTTGGATGGCAGTAATATAGATCTGAAGGAACTCGGATGGGTTCTGAGTTCCATCAAACCTCTCAATGGCCCCTGGTCGAAACTTATCGGGCCAAACGACTGCTCGTAGGCCAGGCGAGAAAGCTTTGCAACCAACGTAAGGACCGTGAACCGTCCTGTGACTCTCGGTTGGGTTTCGAGCAACCTCACGCAATGGCGAGGTTACTCGTGGTCCCAAACGAGAGTGAACAGGAATTCGATCCCTACTACGAGAATCCTGCATTCACTGGTATTTGTCCTATCGGGACGGTACAGGCGGCGGGTAACTCCGCCGGCCAGAGCCAGAATGAGGACCATCCCGTTCACGGGAATGTGTTACCGAGCGAGAAGAGGCTGTTGGGGTCGCCTCGGATGCGACCTCGTCCAGTCTTTCCGCCAGGATCCTGAAAAAGGCCAGTTTCTGCGCATCCGTGACCGTAGGAGGAAAATTGCGCATGACTTCCGCGATAGATCGCAGTCGACCATGGGTACTTCTCCTAGGGGCACCAGGTGTTATCGTTTCTTCGTCCACTGGGAAACGCTCCGACGGTAAAGAAGGAGTCTGGTCACGTCTACGACCACGCGACCGTCGAGAAGAACTCGGGGCAGCGTCGTAACGAGCCTGCGCATCTTGAAGAGCCTCTAGGGCAGTTCTGCGTAGTTCGTTGTTCTGTTGCTCGAGATCTTGATCCTCCTTCTGTTTGCGATCTTGTTCTTCCCTGGCAGCCTGTTGATCGGGAGTCTCTTCCGACAGCGCAGCAAACTGCCTAGGGAGAGAGGTTGCCGATGGGGAAAACATCTCGGTTTGTTCCGAGTCGGACTCGAAATCAAAGAGACGGTGAAGGTTATCGGGGTCGAACCTTCCTGGGCTAATTTCTGGGTCATCATCATACTTTCCCTCAGCGGGGTCGTATGATGGGCCGGATTCATCACCTAGCACATTAAGAACCTCTGTGGGTTCTGACCTTGCGCCAGTTACCTCCTGGTCGATTGACATGACTTGGAGAGATGATTCAACCTGTGGAAGATTCTGGCCTTCGACCTCTTCCATCGGAACAGGATCGCTTGGAGAAGGCATTGGTATATAGGCATAATCCTCGAGATCGAAATCGTTCTCGGAATCATATGCTCCAGCCATGTTTCGGCGAACCTCCGAATTTCAATTAGGACGCCTTGAGAAAGGCCCCACGGTGGGCGCAAGATGAACCTCCGAATTTCAATTATTGTTAACCTTTGCTACCATAACTGCCATCCAAGCTCCACATACTTTCTATCAGAACAGGATTCAACCTTGCAATCGTTACACTTAAGCTCGTCATGATATCATGAACCAGCCACCAGTTGTACCTTCTGCAGCGTTGGTAAGAACCGTGCAAGAGCGTGGTAAGACGCTTGAGAGGGTGTGAATCCACTTGTCTGAACCTGGTAGTTTGTAGGGATAATATTTCTTGTGTTTCTTCTACTTTCTACTAATCATGGCAGGATCTGATAAAGAGGACAACGAGTGTGTCCTTCATGCTGAGCTGAAAACCATGATAGAAGCGATAACCAAAGGTATTGAAAGATTGGAACGACGTGTTGGCCAGCTTGATGACAGGGTTCAGGTGATCGAGAACTGCCCACCTGCTGTCCAACAACAGCAAAATGATGCAGCCCAGGAGCACGATGATGATGTAGAGGGACATGTGGCACCTCGCAATGAACCCGCTATGCGACATGCGGCACATGACTTAGAGCGCTTCAACCGAAATCGTCAAGGTATGAGAGGTAACAATGGTAATAATAACTATCGCAATGATGATCCATTTGCTAAAGTTAAGTTTACCGTACCTTATTTTTTGGTACATATGATGCTGAGGTGTATTTAGATTGGGAAATGGAGATTGAACAAAAATTTAACTCCCATCTTGTTCCTGAAATTCATAGAGTTAGACAAGCCATTAGTGAGTTCAAGGATTTTGCTATAATTTGGTGGAATGAACTAGGAAAGTCTAACGTACATCCTGATACTTGGCATGATCTGAAGAGACAAATGCGCGCTAGATTTGTGCCTCCTTCCTTTAAACGTGATTTGCGTAAAAAATTGCAACGCTTAGATCAAGGTAACAAATCGGTAGAGGAGTACTACCAAGAGCTTCAAATAGGCATGTTGCGTTGTGAGGTGGAGGAAACCGAGGAGGATAAAATGGCTCGTTTCTATGGAGGGTTAAGGCATGATATACAAAATATTATTGATTACAAGGACTATCATGATGTCAATAGATTGTTCCAGCTTGCTGTTTTGGCAGAAAAAGAATTGCAGGGACGACAACAGCGGCCACGGAGCAACTTTGGTAGTACCTTCACCCCAAGACAGGCGTCAACCAAATCAGAGCCACCTCCTGCTGTTCGGTCTACTGCCCCCTCGACCAGTAGGGCGCGTTCAGTAGCACCGTTACCACCGCCACGTACACCCGAGGTAAGCAAAACTTCTAATGTGCAGGCACCAGCGAAGTCGTCTTCATCTGTTGCCTCCACGGGACGTACCATAGGTATCATATGCCACAGTTGCAAGGGGATGGGCCATGTCATGAAGGACTGCCCAAGTCAGCGAGCTTACATTGCGACAGACGATGGTGGGTACGTTAGTGCTTCTGATGTTGAAGATGAATATGCTCTTGCAGCTAACCTTGCAGGTAATGTTGATGACAAATCCGAACATGATGATGATGGGGAAGCTTTGGGTACGGTAGCCACACAAGAATACCGGACCATCATTGTCCAGCAGGTCCTTAGTACTCAAATGAAGCAAGCCGAGCAAGCCCAATGCCACAACTTGTTTCAAATGTTCCTCGTTGTCAACGACCGGCGCGTCCGAACAATCATTGATGGTGGGAGCTACAACAACTTGGTGAGTTCTGATCTGGTCAAGAAGCTTGGCTTGACCACACAACCACATCCCCAACCATATCATGTTCAACGGTTCAACAACAGCGGTAAGGTTAAGGTAACGCAAACCGCAAGAGTACCATTTTCATTGGTTCATACTATGATGTTGCTAATTTTGATGTAGTGCCTATGCAAGCATGTTCACTTTTATTAGGCCGACCTTGGGAATATGACACTAATGCAACTCATCATGGTAGAAATAATTGGTACACTTTCATGCACAAAGGAAAGAAAATAACCTTGCTTCCCATGACTCCATCTGAAATTGTGCATTTTGATAGGGAAAGACTTGAAAATGAGAAGAAAGAGAACACCAGAGAATCTGAAAACCAGCAAGTAGCTAAAACTGTTTTTCCGCATAAGAAAGATAAGAATGCACCTGCTTCTAAGACTGAGGGAATTAAATTGAAGGGTGGTGTTTTGCTTGCTACAAAATATGATCTTGCTGAACCGTCATGCTTTGCTTTGATATGTAAAGAGACCTTGCTTTCATTTGATGATATGCCTGTCTCTTTTCCACCTGCTATTACTAACCTTTTGCAGGAGTATGACAATGTGTTCTCCGCTGAGGTGCCCCCGGGACTACCATCTATTCGAGATCGCGACACAAAATTTTTGGGTCATTTCTGGAGGACATTATGGAATAAATTGGGGACAAAGTTACTGTTTTCTACTACTTATCATCCCCAAACTGATGGCCAAACGGAGGTGGTAAATTGCACCTTGTCTACCATGTTGCGAGCTGTTTTGAAGAAGAACTTAAAGATGTGGGAGGAGTGCCTTCCTCATGTGGAGTTTTCCTACAACCGTGCGCTACACTCGACTACCAAGGTAAGACCTTTCCAGGTAGTGTATGGTTTCAACCCTCGTGCTCCTATTGACCTATTGCCTCTTCCATCATCTAAAAAGGTCAATCTTGATGCTAAGAAACGTGCTGAGTTTATTTTAAAACTACATGAAACAACAAAAGAAAATATTGAGCGAATGAATGAAAAATATCGCGTTGCTGGTAGTCATGGTAGAAAGGAATTGATATTTACTCCTGGAGATCTTGTATGGCTACACTTACGTAAAGAGCATTTTCCTGAGTTAAGAAAGTCCAAATTAATGCCTCGTGCGGATGGTCCATTTAAGGTGTTAGAGCGAATAAACGATAGTGCCTACAAACTTGAGTTGCCTGCAGATTTCGAGGTTAGCTCTACTTTTAACATTTCAGATTTGCGGCCATATTTGGGAGAAGAAGATGAGCTTGAGTCGAGGACGACTCCAATTCAAGAGGGGGAGGATGATGAGGACATCACCCCTAACGATGCATCCATTCTTCCAACACCCGTTGTGCAAGGACCAATAACAAGGGCACGTGCACGCCAACTAAATCACCAGGTGAGCTCGTTTCTTAGTACACGAGAGAATATTTACAAGAGCGAGTTACTACCTAATAATATTGTGCTTGTGCTCAGGAATCATGGTATTGATCAGCGAGGGTGTCACTTTGTGCCAAGACGGGTCGGGAATCAAGTCTACCGCGAGCTGGAGTCCGGGTCGGCCATGGCGGAGCAGCCTGTCTTCAAACGGGCGTAGCAGATGCATACGAACTCCATTTGGGGCGTTCAAGTACATTATGGAGAAGCCCTCGACGAGACCTTTCCAACGGATCTGGTCCCACGTCCAAAATCCTGCTGAGTCAATCACAATCGTCAAAACAAGTGGAGACCAGATTCTATTGGGCCGTGCGGTGCTGCGTCACCTGTCTATTGGGCCTCAGCCGTGTATCCCGCGTGGGGGGGTGCGCCCCAAACCCTAAACACCACCCCTCTCGCATATTAAAACCTCGTAGTCGTCATTGTTAGACTTGGGTTTTGCTTAGAATTTTCTGCTGTTGCAGTTCGCCGTCTTTTGATTTGTGGAACCCCAACACTTCGTGATCTTAATACATACATGCAATTCGAGATTGCTTCTTCTGTGTTCTTGCACGTGTTCTTCGATTTGCTTGCAGGAACAGGCCATCGTGGCTAGGTCAACCGCGCCTCGGTACGATTGATAACGAATGGAGCAGTGGTGTAGCGATTGCAGGCCTAGATCGGTTCTGGTCGAAAGTCGGATCGTCAATGTCGAGTCTCCACCAATCGAACTATCCCTTAGCTGTCGGAAGATCGGAACCCCGTTCCTCATCAGTGTGTCTTTCACTACTATGCTTATTGAAAAATCCTTTAATGCTCAAAATTCAATCATCTACTCTTTATGTTGTCATCAATTACCAAAAAGGGGGAGATTGTAGCTTCTAGGCCCCTAAAGAGTGTTTTGATAATTAATGACAATTACAAATGTTCAACTAACGTTACCAGTTAAGTTGTGTCAAGATCAAACTCAAAAGACAAGTTAATGAAAGGCAAAGAAAGAGCCTCATGATGAAGAAAGGACATTGAGAAAAGAGGCAAAGGTACGGAATAGGATCTTTTTCCATTTTACCGGTCTAAAGTGTTTAGAGAAGAATTTTGACCGGATTTTAGGATAGTCGCCGTACTATTAAGAGGAGCATGTGGTGTATCACGAAATACTTCATCTATGTGCCACAAATCATAAAATCAACTTGCATTGCATATTAGAAGGTCATACACTTTGAAAATGCAGTTTACCATTCATTTCAGACAAATTCAGTCTCAGTCGGTTTGACCGATTGTGAGCCGGTCTGACCGAATGTTTACTCGGATTGACTGATGTTATGTCTAAGTGTAGTTTATTCCTTAAAAAGGTCGGTCCGTCCGTAGTTAAGACCTAGGTCAGTCTCCTGGAACTTCATGACCTATCTTTCTGAATCATATTGTGTTATGACGGTCTAACCATTTGTTAGACCGGTCTGACCGAGAAATCGGTCTGACCGAGTTTTTGAACTACGGTCTAACCGTGTGGCCGATCTGTCCGTAATTATCGGCCTGACCGTATAACGTGTCCAGAAACTATGTCGTCTCTGGACGTTTTAACAGTCTGACCGCATTTGGCTCCGGTTTGACCATGAGTGTGCCCGACAAGGGCAGGCGAGCATTAATTGTGCCTGTTTAGTGCCGTTGCAATTGCGGCGGTCTGACCGGGCTTATACCTGCGGTCTGACCACCAAGTGATCTTTTTCTCCCAACGGCTGGTAACGGCTATATTTATTGTGGGGGGTATATATACTCCCATGCACGGCCCTGTTCATAACTTTTGGCATATTTGTGAACATTGTCATCATCTTTGAGAGCTAAAGCAAGTTTCATACACTCTAGGGTTCTAATTCTTGAATTTGAGAGAGTGTGCATTTGAGATCTTCTAGTGCATTGCATTTAGATCACTAAATCAACCTTGTGGCACTAGAAGAGCGATAAGTGATCATCACCGGCTTGTTACTCTTGGAGTTTGCCAACTCCTAGACAGCTAGGAGGAAGGTTTTGGAGAGCTCTTCAAGGAAGATTGTGAAGAAGCCTCAAAACATCTTGTGAAAGGGTCGAGCACGCCTTGCCGGAGCGGTAAAGTGCATCATTAGTGAAATCGAGGTTTGGATAACTCATCACACTAATCCGGCTTGAGATCTAGGTCACTTCTAGAGAGAAGGTTGACTAGATAGAGGAGCGGTTAGAGATTTGACTTTGCCTCAATGTGGATTAGGAGTGATCGGCAAATCACCGAGACCACGGGATATATCCTTGTGTTAAATTGTTCATTGTTCATCATTTGGTCTCATTTATTATTAATTGTTTGATTAGTTGTTAATTTCTTAAAATCGCCTATTCACCCCCCTCTAGTCGATATCCTAGATCCCTTTCAGGTGCCCCCCGCCCTAGGCCCGGGGAGGTCGTGGTCTTCGAGGCTTTTCTCGAGGCCGGGCTCCGGCTCCTGGTGCACCCGTTGCTCCGAGAGTTCCTCCGGTAGTACGGGGTGGCACTTAACCACCTGACGCCGAATGCCTTCGTCCGGATGGGCATCTTCATTTGGCTGTTCGAGACAGCCACCGGATGGGAGCTGACGCTCCGACTGTTCCGGTACTTCTACGATCCAGCGGCGAGGAGCTCCCATCTGGTGAAGGGAGGGCCGAAGTCCCTGTTCGGCTCTGTTATTATCCAGCTCCTACCTTCCCGGGTGGCGAATTACCCGGTGGCAGCTTCCCGGGACCACTGGGGGGACTGGGTCTGGAGGTGGTTCTACCTCCGGGTCCGGGACGCCGAGGTGACGTACTCACCGGAGCCCCCCTCCTAAAGCCGATCGTCCGCCCCCAAGCCCCCGGTGTGGATCGAGGAGGAGCTGAAGCTCCTCAGCAAAGTAGTTGGCTCCCAGGGGTCCGTTCCATGAGGGACGCCGCCGAGGAGCTGACACTGTTGAAGATCTCCCCCTTCTCGCACGGGAGGAGGGGATTGGGATGTGCCCAGCACAGCGGCCCCCGCAAAAGCTGGTGACTCGATGTAAGTTTTTGGTTGCCCCGCTTGTTGTTTGTTGATTTTTCTAACTCTTTGCTTTTGCAATCCAGCCGTATCCGGCCGCCCAAGAAAAGGCGGAGAACCTCCTCGGGAGGTTCTACGCCGATGAGCACGAGCGCATTGTGTGTGTTATCGTGGAGGGTCCTCCCCGGAACTTGGTAGCTGAGGCCTTCGGGCTGAGGCTACCGGAGAGGACGCCTCTCCCACCCCCGGCTCTCACAAGCGAGGGAAGGAGGTCGCTAGGGGTTCTGAGCCGAAGTGGGCCAAGGCTCAGAAGGCCCCTGGTCCAGCAACGAAGTAGGGCTCTACGCTCGTGAAGGCCCGGGACGTCGCCCCCGGGTCTGGGCGTGTGAGGATGCCTTCACGACACGAGGTGACGCCACCCCTCCCAGAGAACTCCGGGGGGGCGGTGGAGGCACGGGGACTTGCGCGCCTTCCCGAGGCCTCCGGAGAGGCTCAGGGAAAAGAGCCGGCCGATGACGGGGGGCATCCGACTCGGCGAATTATGCCCCCTTGCCGCCTTCGGCGATCGCTCTCCCAGCAGCCCCGGCGCCACCAGAGCTGAAGAGACCAGAGGTTCGATTCGCGGAGCCTTCCCCTATGCGCGTCAAATGGCTGGTAGATGAGGGGGGAGCCCCTTGGTCTACGAGGTCCCCACGGAAACGGAGGTCCCAGGGGCCCCGCGGCCCGCGAAGGGGAAAGGGCTCCTCATCCTTCCCCGGGGGGATCCCCTCGGAGAGCTCGTCGGCCTCTTCCTCGGACACCTCCTCGGCGGCAAGGACTCCAGCCACCGCAACTCCGGTCCACATCACCCCCGTGACCTTCGTGAGGGGGCCCGACGTCGGTCCTGATGTGTCCGGAGTCATCGGGAGGGAGACCCCCCTGCTGTCCGCGGGGGAGGTCTTCCGGTTCGCGGAGGGGCTCCAGACGCAGAAGGTCCAGGCCTACATCTCGCAAGGGATGCTCCCCGAACGCTGCAGGGAGCTGTAGTCGCTCCACATCCTGGTTCGTCCTCGAACTGGTGGTTGGTTCTTTCCTAGATTTCGCCTCGTGTTTTGACTAACTCTTGCGTTCATAGGGGGCGGCCATCACCTGGGGCATCGAGGTGCGCTTTGACAAGGCACTGACGGAGGCGGAGGGGAAGGCCGCTGCCTTCTTGGAGGAGCGGGACGACGCGCTCCGGGAATTGGCCCGAGTCCGGGCCCAGCTCCACGCCTCCGAGAGCGCCAATGACCGGCTCCGGAGGGAGGTGAGGGCCAAGGAGGAAGCCCTCATGGAGCTCGAGGTCTCCGGCGTTCGGGCAGTGATGGACATGGGCCGCTCCGTCCGCTCGGCCCTCAAAGGGCTCGGGGTAAGCCTTGGCTAGGGAGGTAGCTCCGAGGTGGCGCCGGCGACGCTCACGGAGGCTGTGCGTTTTCTTAACGTACAAGTCTTTGTGATCCCGGAGGCCGCCAATGCCCGAGCACGGGGCCGAGCGATCCCGGTGGTGGCTGCCGCGGCAGGGCTTGTGGAGCACTGGGGGGTCGGCGCCCGGGCAATCGGGGGCCGGATCCCTCGGAGCTTCCTGGAGTTCTTCGAGCTGTCCCGGCGAGAGGTGGAGCAGCTCACCGGTGGCTTCTACGACCGAATCGTTCGAGTGCAATTCCCGGCGCCGGCGCGTCCGAGGGCGGACGCTACAGCTCCGGCGGAGGCCTCTCGGGGGGAGGACGCCATTGAACTAGTATTAGCCTCCCCCCGGGCCTTTAGATAGGTCACTTTTTTGTTTTAGGGTTTTTGCTCCCGGTAGCTTCTTAGAATAAGCCCCAGACATTTATACAAAAACATTTTGATGCAATAGAATGAAATTTTTTGCTAAGTCTTGAATTGGATTTACCAGGTTCCCCGGGCGGTTACTCCCGGGCGAAGACCCCTGAGGTTTGAACGCAACCTCAGGGCCGCCCCAATGTTGCGGGGGGCCTCTCTAGAGGCGGAGCCCCCAGGCTCCGGCGGGTGCCACCCAGGGGATGCCCAGGCCACCTTCATTTTGTTAAGTCTCTTCTCCGGGGGGCATGGTAGGGGTGTTTCCCGGGAGCCAATCCGGTTGCGGTGGCTTCCAGAGTGGCACCTGGACAACTTCGACAACCACCGCGCTGAATTATCCCCTCCGCGACTGGGGTCCTGGAGGGTTCCTCCGCTTCAAATACTTCCACCGGCGGGCTATGAATATTGGCTCGAAGATTTGCTCCGGGAGGCCCAGCGTCGCATACAAAGCATGTATCGAGACCTGGCCCGGGAGCTATCAGAGGGCCTCCGGGATTATTAGGTGTAGGAGCCTTCCGGGTTGTACTCCGGGTTGTGTCGCGTTTAATGTAACGATGCCCACCAGAGGGGGAAGATGTCCTCCGGTTAAATGTTTTAATAAAGCTAAGTTTGCTTGTGTACTTTGTGAATTCTCAAATGATGGTCTGGAACAGGGTGATCCCCGGGCACAAGTTACCCCCCCCCTTCCATAGCGGGCCGGGGGGTAACTCCGCGCACTATGGAGGTGACAAAGCCCCAGGGTAAGAATTCCCCAAAAAATTTTCCAAAGATTCCAGTTAGAAATTTCCCGGTCGCCGTGAGGACGGGGGGCCGGGTAAAACTTCCGGGAATGATTTTTCGAGAATCCCGGTGAGAAATCCTCCGGTCACCGTGAGAATGGGGAGCCAGGAATGAGTTTTCCAGGAGACAGTGTCCGAGATTTCCAGGAATTTTTTCGGGAGAAAATCTCTGAAATTCCCGGGGATTCTTTTTCTAGGAGAAAACCCTCCAGTCGCCGTGAAAATGGGGAGCCAGGAATGAGATCTCCGAGAAAGAATATCCGAGAAAATCTGAAATTCCCAGGGATAATTTTTCCGGGAGAAAACCCTCCGGTCTCCGTGAAAACGGGGAGCCGAGAATGAGATCTCCGAGAAAGAATATCCGAGAAAATCTGAAATTCCCAGGGATAATTTTTCCCGGAGAAAACCCTCCGGTCGCCATGAAAACGGGGAGCCGGGAATGAGATCTCCGAGAAAGAATATCCGAGAATTTTGTCTCGCTGAGGAGACAATCGACGACGGGTCTGAGTGTTCGAGGAGGGGACTAGTCTCTCAAATTGACTCATTACCACGGTCCTTGAGGACCGGGTTGTCGCTTACACCCTCAGTCCACGAGGGGTGATCGTAAGCCACCCTACAGGAGTGGGACTCCCGTTGTAGGGACTTCTTGGGTCGTGATAGCCCACTTCCTCATGGGGAGGGCATCCTCACGGGGAGCGCATCGCCGTGAGAGACAGTAATGTAAAGACCTGCAGTGAGCTAAAGCTAAGGAAAAACCATTTGTATTGATAATTGAGTTGAGATACAACGCCTCGCCCCGCAAAATCGCGGTGGGGGAGGGAATGGTGAGTACAATGTCCCCCTCCCCTCCGGCATAACCGCTCCAGGGGAGGGGATGAGCCTGTAGGCTAGACGTAGAACTTGCGAAGCAAGCGTACGTTCCACGTGTGCTTCAGTTCCTGCTCTTGAAGGTCGGAGAGCTTGTAAGCCCCCGAGCCCAGGACTGCCGAGATCCTATAGGGGCCCTCCCACTTGGGGGAGAGCTTGCCCTGGGCTTGGGGGTCGGTCACACGCTTGAGGACGAGGTCCCTGAGGCGGAAAGCTTTCTCGCGGACGTGCTGGTTGTATGGGCGCGCCATTTCACGCGCGTAGATGGCGTGGCGGAGGAGCGCTCGGTCGCATTCCTCTTCCATGAGGTCGACCTCCAGTCACTGATTTGCTTCGTTGGATTGGTATGTTGCGGTCGTAGCTCCGTCTAGGAGCTCGACCCGCAATGACCGGAAGCCAATCTCCGGGGGAAGAACCGCCTCGGCCCCGTATACAAGGGAGAAGGGGGTGCGTCCCGTCGTCCTGCTCGGGGTCGTGCGCATGGAGCAGAGGATGCTAGGGAGCTCCTCCGCCCATGCACCCCGTTTGGAGGGGGCTTGTTCGAGCCATCGGCGTAACCCTTGTAGGATTATGATGTTGACCCTTTCAATGGCCCCGTTGCTCTGGGGATGAGCTACCGAGGCGAAGTGGATGGTGAGACCTGACGAGGATTGACACCTGAGTCAGTTCAAATGAGTCTAGGACTGGTTCAAGATAGATTCGAACCAGACACGCGCCTGGCGGTGCGGACTCAAGTCATTCTAAGAAGCACAAGTCCAAGGTCACACGCTTTACGCGATCAGACTGCAGCTAGTGCGCTTTGCGCGGTCAGCCAACATCGTACGGTCAGAGCACTTTCGACCAAAGAACGTGGGATTAATCTGTCCCTGTAACAGGAATATCCCGAGTATCCCAAAGATTCTTCCACGTAGAGGAACAACCGTCAAGAGGTTAATACGTGCGGTTATCCACGAATAACACATGTTAAACCTACGTGGAAGTTGAGAGCGGTTAACGAAACCGCATCCAAGCAACTGTTTGATGCCGTTACGGCTTGGCGCCCTTTCGACCAGTTAAAGAGGGAGCCCGATGCATCAAACGAAGGGGATAGAGGGAGGAGATACATCACATCTCATCCAGAGATCAACTGATCGAACAACCAACCCAAAGACAGTAGTCTAAGTTAGATAGTTTCCACAAAGCCCTTCCTGCTTTGACTTGTACAATCATATAGGGAAATTCTTCGCCTGTGAAGATTTTTCCGTCACTCTGTAAATCCTTTTACTACACATAGTGAAATCCCAACAGGACGTAGGGCTGTTACTCCCACCATCGAGGGCCAGAACCTGTATAAATCTCTCTGTGCTCTAGTTCTCCATAATTCAACATACCTTCCCGGAGGGACACCCTGAAAGGTCTTACACCCTACAAATTTTGCATAAGTTCGACTAAGGACCCCGAGTCCGAATCATCGACAGCTGGAGCCCACCATGGGGCCTTTCTCAAGGCGTCCTAATTTTCATTCGGAGGTTCGCTGAATCATGGCTGGAGTATATGATTCCGATGCCTTCTCCGAGCGATCCTGTTCCCATGGAGGAAATTGGAGGTGCAAATCTCCCAGAGGTCGAATCGACCCTCCAGGTCATGTCCATCGACCAGGGGGCGACTAGCGCAAGTCAGAACCCACCGAGTTTCTTAATGCGTTAGAGGGTGAGTCTGGTCCATCATACAACCCCGCTGAGGGGAAGGATGATATCGACCAGGAAATCAGCCCGGGAAGGTTTGACCCTGATAACCTCCACCGTCTCTTTGATTTCGAGTCCGATTTGGAACAAACCGAGATGCTTTCTCCCTCGGTGACCTCTCTCCCTAGACAGTTTGCTGCCTTATCAAGGGAAACTCCTGATCAACGGATTGCTAGGGAAGAACAGGAACGCAAACAGAAGGAGGATTAAGATCTCGAGCAACAAGACAACGAACTACGCATAACTGCCCTAGAGGCTCTTCAAGATGCGCGGGCTCGTTACGATGCTGCTCTGAGTTCTTCCCGACGATCACGTGGTCGCAGACGTGACCGGACCCATTCTTTGCCCCCGGAGCGTTTCCCGGTGGACGAAGAAACAATGACACCTGGTGCCCCTAGGAGAAACACACATGGCAGACTCCGGTCTATCGCGGAGGTCATGCGTAATTTTCCTCCTACGGTCACAAATGCACAGAAACTATCCTTCACCATAATCCTGGCGGAGAGGTTGGATGAGATCGCATCTGAGACGACCCCCACGGCCTCTTCCCGGTCGGTAACGCGTTCCCAAGACCAAGAGCGTTCCCACTCTAGTTCTAGTCGATGAAGTTACCCGTCGCTTGTACCGTCCCGGCAGGACAAGTCCAAGTGGGCACAGGATTCTCGTGATAGGGATCGAGTCCCTGTCCATTCTCGCTTAGGACCACGAGTGACTTCTCCACTGCGTGAGTTCGCTCGCGATCCGGTCGAAAGTCATAGGACAGTTCACGGTCCCTACGTGGGTTGTAAAGCTTTCTCGCCTGCCCTTCGCGCGGTCGTTTGGCCAGACAAGTTTTGACCAGGGGCCATAGAAAGGTTCGACGGAACTCAGAACCCATCCTAGTTCCTTCAAATCTATATTACTTCCATCCAAGCGGCAGGAGGCGATGACCGGGTCATGGCCAACTACTTGCCTATAGTCCTTGAAGGACGGGCAAGAACCTGCTTGTTTAATCAGCCTGAAGGTTCTATTTACAACTGGGAAATGCTGTGTGACGCTATCCTCAGCAATTTCCAAAATTGTTATCAAAAGCTGGGTAAAGAGGACGACCTCCATCGATTATGGCAAACTTCGACCGAAACCCTTCGTCAGTTTGTCAAGAGGTTTGTCGGGGTGAGGAATACCATCCCGAACATATCTGAAAGCTCCGTTATTAGGGCATTTAAACATGCCGTTCGATATCGGAGATTCACCAAAGACTTGCTCATCCATCCTCCTTCATCAGTAGTCGATCTCTTTGATAGGCTGATCGATACTCCGACGCGGCCGAAGTGGTCGAATGGAACCGAATGGTCGATAAAGGTAACCTACCGCCTCAACCTGGTCTCAAGGATGCTAGGAAAGAAGATTCAAGCAAGAAGCCGGAATCTTCGTCAGGCGGGAAGTCGAAGAAGTCGAAAAGGAATCGCTCTAGACAGTACCGCGAGGTCGGAGTTGCAGAGAAGCCTCCTTCGACCAAAGGTAACAAGTCTTCGTTCAAAAATAAAACTGCCTCTGGTGGTCGTAGTGCCGACCAGCCGGAAAAGTCGACTAACCCGCAGGAAGGCAAGAAATGGTGTCCACTCCACAACTCCGCAGGCCACGACCTCAAGAACTGCAGGAGTTGGTTGAAGCAGTTAGATGACTTCTACCAGGGGATTGGACCGATGCCGACCTACCAACTAAAGAACAAGCATGCGGACTTAAAGACGCTGACGGGGACAAAGAGACGTCTTACCAGGTACCTCATAATCACGTTAATGTTATTTTTGGAGGTTCCTCCTCTTTTGTTTCCAAAAGGCAGTTTAAGGCCTTTTACCGAGAGGTTAACCAAACAGAGACATCCCTTGGTGAACCTCAGTAACCCCGTTGGTCGAATACACCTTTGACGTTTGATCGCACTGATTGTCCTGCGGGGCTTACTCGACCATTGAGGCTTCCTCTGGTCATTACCCCGATCATCAGTAATGCGAGAGTCGAAAGGGTCCTGATCGACGGAGGAAGCTCCTTGGACATCTTATTGGTCAAGACGCTCGACGAGATGCAAATTCCTCGTTCGAAGATTAAGCCCATAATCCATCCGTTTTATGGGATAATCCCCGGTCCCTCCATGATGCCATTGGGACAGGTGGTCCTCCCAGTCACACTTGGAGAACCGGACAACTTCCGGACAGAATTGGTTACTTTTGATGTAATTGATTGTGATTCGGCTTACAATGCAATCTTTGGCAGGCCAACTCTTGCTAAGTTCATGATGGCAATGCACTATTCTTATCAGTGCGGCAAGTTGCCTGGGCCCAAAGGTGTCATCTCGATCCGAGGCAGTCACAACGTGGCACTAACGTGCGACCGGCTATCTCTGGAGATGGTCGACCAGCTTCCCCTCCGAGACGCTCAGGTCGCCACAGTCGCCACTGACGCGATCAAGGCTGCTCCTCGACTAGATGAGAAACTCAAACTAGTTCCCTTGTACCCAGATGATCCATCCAAGACAATTCGGGTCGGATGAGGCCCGGATGACAAATAGGAACTCAAGCTCATTACTTTCCTCCGGGCTAACGCAGATGTGTTTATGTGGAAACCGTCCGACATGCCCGGTGTCCCAAGGGAAGTAATCGAGCACAGGTTAGCAATTCGACCTGGACAGCGACCAATAAAGCAAAAGCTCAGGCGTTTTGCTGTCGACCGACAAGAAGCCATCCGAGAGGAGTTGGACAAACTCCTAAAAGCCGGGTTTATTCGCGAGGTCGATCACCTGGAGTGGCTTGCAAATCCGGTCACACTACTACAGAAATGCTTTTCACTATCGGTTAAAAATCCACTCTACTATCGGTTCTCTTACCGATAGTGGTCGGCACGATAGTAGAGGGCAGCACACTTCTATCGGTTCAAAAACCGTTAGTAAAACATCTACAATCCCAACGTTCACTAATCGCTATCGACTATTTCTTCTATCGGCTTGATTTTAAACCGATAGTATTGTATAAGTTTTTTCTATCGGCTCGTATAAAAACCGATAGTATTGTTTAGGCCTTTTGTATCGGCTAGGATCTAAATCGATAGTAATCTAAACATTTTTTTCTATCGGCTCTTATATAAACCGATAGTATTGTTTAGGCCTTTTGTATCGGCTAGGATCTAAACCGATAGTAATCTAAACATTTTTTTCTATCGGCTCTTATATAAACCGATAGTATTTTGTCGACACATTTAGTACTGGAAACTTTATTCTATCGGTTGTTATATATAAACCGATAGTATTGTGTGGACACAGTCAGTACTGGAAAATTTATTCTATCGGTTATATTATATAACCGATAGTATTTTGTAGACTCGTTTAGTACAGGAAACTGTATTCTATCGGTTTCTAAATAGGAACCGATAGTATTGTGTGGACACAGTTAGTACTGAAAACTTTATTCTATCGGTTGTAGTATATAACCGATAGTAATATTAGTTTTTCCTATCGGTTATGTAGTGGTACGGTTAGTACTAAATATTTACAAATATACATACAACAATACAGAGATACATACAGCAATATACATACAGCAATACAGAGATACATTGGATCATTCACAAATACACCAATATTTACAAATATTCACCAATATTCACATATTGAATTTGTTCACAAATACACTAATACAGTAATATACACATGCATTGGACAGACTGAATTTATGCACATATTGATCGAGTTTATTCACAAATACATCAATGAATCTATTCACATATATTCACAAATCAATGAATCAACACATTCAATATATATTCACAAATACAACAATCAACACAAGTCAGTTACTATCGATCGTTGATAGCCACTTCTTCCATGACATATTGAGCCCAAATTGTTCGCAGCTCCTTCAATTGAGGCAACTCATATTGCTCTTTCAACATGGTGCTCTGCATATATGCGTGTATGAAGTTAGGATCGTACGTCACATCTAATTAAAGTTCGACTTTGAGTCAGGAAAAATAGTTACCTTAGGGAATTGGGCAAAGTTTCTCCTGATCAGGTCATACATGAATCTCATGACATAGAAGCCACATTCCCACGATTGTGGCTGCTGATGGCACTGGAAAAATTGCATATGCAAAGACATAAACCCACATTAACTCGAAAGAACTAATTAAGCTTAAATTAAAAGACTCATCATGAGTACTTCCATCCGTATTAATTACCTCATATTCTTTCCAAGAAATTGTTGTGCCCTTCGACGCGTCATGCCTCCCTCCAGCACTAGCATAATTTTTGAAAGCCCTGTATTTAATTTAGCATTGTCGATTAATATCTTATCATTAATTAGCTAGTCAGAGAAAAATTTAAGACAACTATGTTACTTACGCGTCTATGTGCCATGTGAGGGTGAAAACATGCGCCACCTTGTCGCTCATCGAATCGAGGTAATAGACCTCATTCATCCATGGGCAAATGACGGCGAGGACCCAGTGGCCCCTACATTGCATATATAAGCGAACCGTTTCATACATATGTTAGGCGTAACATACAAGAATGAGTTAAATTAGTAGGAAATGCACTAACCTTTGGTGGTACGGCGCAAGGATGAACTCTCGGCCCTGCTGCGCTAGTAGTGCCCTTGATATGTATTCCTCCGCATGTGCTTGGTCGTGCTCTAGCATCGTGAGGCTTATTTTCTCTGGGTCGAGGAAACCCACCTTGTCACATGCCCTCATCGACGCCAGCCTATACATGCACCTGGATGCAAAGTAGACATTAGTAAGTAGTGCATACAAAAAGTGATTAGATTTATGAAATGAACTGTGATAACTTCAGACAACAGCAAACTCACAGGACTCCAGTCCGTATGATGGACATATCAAGCTCCCGCCAGTTGAGGAGGTCGAACAAATCCTCGTGGGCCACCGATATGCTCCCGGGCTCACGGTGAAAATGGGCTGGCCTGAAGTGAACCAAGAAGTTGATGTGGCGCCTAGACCGGGTCAGGTACCACTCGTGGAGACTTCTGGTTATTTGATCCATATTGCGCAGAAGGTACTCCGACACGAGTGGGGACCCGTTCTTGAACGTACCCGGCTGGCTTTGTTTGGCCTTGCCCTTGCCTTTGGGCGGGGAGCGAGTGTATACCTTCGAAGGTTGGGGTGTGGTGCCATCGGCCTCATTTGATGGCGAAGGGTTTGAGGCCGTCGGAGGAGGCATGGGGGCCGAAGGAGTTCGCTCATGCGTTGTGGCGGGGCTGGTGTCCTCAGGAAGGTGCTGGTATCCATTGTCCACTAAGTACAAACGCTTAAATTAGATTTTGAAAATTAAGTATATTAACTGAGTTGTAAGCTAGAATGGCTAGGGTTTACCTCCTGTAGTCTAACACCCTTCTTGGGCCACTGTATGTACGAGCCCAATGCCTCGCCAATTGTCCGCATTTCGTCCGTTGGGACGGGCAACGGAAAAGAGCTGTAGCCCGGGAGGGCCATGTCCACCTGTACCTTTGCGAATCCAGGCTCCAGAGGTACGCAGTGGATCCGGACATCCTCCCAAGACTGGTATACGACCCCGTTTGCAACCGCAACAGGTTTGTCGCCTATGTTGATCAATAGGGTACAGCTCTCCGGCTTCTGCAATTTGCAACAATTATAACAGGTTAGCGAAACAATTCTAACGTAACGGGAGTGGCATCAGCCGAACTACATATATAGCTCAAGAGTTGCAATACCTCGATCAGGTCCACCGGATCCACGTGAACCTTCGAGCCAACACTACTCGGCCTGGCAGCGTCGACCTCGGCAGCTGGATCTAAACCCTTGGACTGCACAACTCGGCTTAGGCGTTCATATTTCTCGTTCATTTGAGCGAACATGTCCGCGAATTGTGCAGTCACATCTGCCCGTATCTTTTGAGATAGCTCCACTTCCCTTTCCTTCCAACTGCCAGGCTTCTTCGCCTTTTGCCCGGGGTCCGAGAAGCCTTCCTTCCATGGCACCACAGCCCCCACGGTTCGCGTCCGCCCTGGATGCTCCTTGTTCCCTAGAGCCCGGGTAAGGATGTCGTTCTCCCTATGGGGACTGAACAATCCCTCGGTCGCCTCCTTCGAGCAAGAGATCTGTTACATTGAAAGCTCTCCATTGTGAGGAAGAAATATATACAAAGTTGTGCGCACACTAGTGATCATAGTTAGCCAACTTACGAGTCGCTGCACGACCTCGACGTCCCTGGGGTTTGGGAACGCCACAGTCCCCGTGGCCGACACGGTCCCTCTGGCCAGCCACCAGCGCTTGCATCGCTGATCGCGGATCTCGGAGAGTGGTAGGTCAGGGGAGTCGACGAAATGCGACGTGTCGTCTTCACCCTTCTTCCACTGCTCCTCCTTCCCCGCATAGCCGCGAGAACCGAGCCGGTGTGGGTGGTCGTTCCTCCTCTGGATTGCCCTGTTCTTCTCGCTGAGGGCCTTCGTACCAGAAACAAGAAAATTAATGCACCACTGCTTACTGCATACAATGGTGTAACCAAGCAAAGGAACCATTCATACCTTGAACTCAGGAGTCCCCTTCTGTTGGGCGAATTGCTCCCATACCTCCTCCGTTATGAAGGGGTACTTCTCGCATGGAGATTCGCCTTTAGTGAGGAAGGTACTGACGAGGATGCTCTTGAAGGTTTTCCACGTGTTGTTCATGTCCTTCAAGCAAGCTATCTTGGGACCATCGTCCGGAATGTTCCACTTGGCCTGTTTCAAATGGTGCATATAAGTAGGACTTACCTAATCTCTAAGATAAACCAAGGGAATGTGATTACTCAAGAGTTCAGTGATTTTGATTAATTTTACCTTCACTTCCGCCCACAGCCTATCCCTCTCGTCGGCCTTGACGTCCTTCCAGCTCTGCACGGTGATCTTCACCCTTTCCTTCGCCAACAAGCCAACATAGGCAGCATAGTGCCCGGCGTTCTTCCCGATCGGTCTCCCGAACTGGTTGAACTCACAGGAAAGATCCGCGCGTTTGGCCAAACGATCCAACATCGTCGCGCCTCGCGCCTTCCTCTTGCGCTGGGACGAGGCAGCGCCATCTACGTTCGCCCTCGCCGAATCACTAGTATCAGCCGAGGAAGATGCCGACATGGCTTTACCTAAAATACCATAAACAAACCATCCAATTGATATGAAGAAAGGTACATGACAAAGTAATTCACAGAATATTCAGATGAGCAGTGCAAACTAACAAATACTATATTTCCTATCGGTTTTAAAAAGAAAATCGATAGTACTAAGGTCTATATTCAGGAAAATTTAAAAGATTAGCAGTGCAAACTATGCTAATCTCTCTGCTGGAAAATAAAGTCTGTTAAAATTTAAATGAACCTAAATTTGAGATGAAAATTAGAAAATGGGAAGTAATTCACAGAAAATTCATATTAGCTGTGCAAACTATGATGGCACTACTATTTACTATCGGTTTTCCAAGTCAAACCGATAGTAATCAAGTCAGCATTAGGAAAAATTTCAAAAATTGCTCAGCAGGAACATAAAGTAATTGCTCAGCAGGAACATAAGGTATGTTAAAAAATAAATGAACCTAAATTTGAGATGAAAATTAGAAAATGGGAAGTCATTCACAGAAAATTCATATTAGCTGTGCAAACTATGATGGCACTACTATTTACTATCGGTTTTCCAAGTCAAACCGATAGTAATCAAGTCAGCATTAGGAAAAATTTCAAAAATTGCTCAGCAGGAACATAAGGTTTGTTAAAAAATAAATGAACCTAAATTTGAGATGAAAATTAGAAAATGGGAAGTCATTCACAGAAAATTCATATTAGCTGTGCAAACTATGATGGCACTACTATTTACTATCGGTTTTCCAAGTCAAATCGATAGTAATCAAGTCAGCACTAGGAAAAATTTCAAAAATTGCTCAGCAGGAACATAAAGTAATTGCTCAGCAGGAACATAAGGTTTGTTAAAAAATAAATGAACCTAAATTTGAGATGAAAATTAGAAAATGGGAAGTCATTCACAGAAAATTCATATTAGCTGTGCAAACTATGATGGCACTACTATTTACTATCGGTTTTCCAAGTCAAACCGATAGTAATCAAGTCAGCATTAGCAAAAATTTCAAAAATTGCTCAGCAGGAACATAAAATAATTGCTCAGCAGGAACATAAGGTATGTTAAAAAATAAATGAACCTAAATTTGAGATGAAAATTAGAAAATGGGAAGTAATTCACAGAAAATTCATATTAGCTGTGCAAACTATGATGGCACTACTATTTACTATCGGTTTTCCAAGTCAAACCGATAGTAATCAAGTCTGAATTAGAAAAAATTCCCAAAATTGCTCAGCAGGAACATAAAGTAATTGCTCAGCAGGAACATAAGGTATGTTAAAATATAAATGAACCAAAATTTCAGATGAAAATTAGAAATGGGATATAATTAACAGAAAAATCAGTTTATGGTATTTACTATCGGTTCTGATTAAGAAACCGATAGTGAACTACACTGTATGACAAATTGCTATGATTTTCATCAATTCTATCATTCTCATAGCTATCAAGTTTGTTGTTCACGAATTTTACTCTAGGTTTCTATTTGTAATCCATGGAACGGGATATGAACCATTGCATACAAAATTAAGCAATACACGCGAGCGATTTGGTCAAGAACACTTACAGTGGATCGTGGAGTGGCTGGAGGCGGTGGCGCAATGCAATGCCGGAGGCGGTGGAGAACCAGTGGCGCAGAGGAGCGAAGAAGCGAACGTCGGCGATTCTAGGGTTTTCCGCGCGAGTATTTTTCGATTTGGAATGTGATCAGTTGCACTGGAGGGAAAATCGTGCAGGTTATAACCTAATAAATGAATATTTACTATCGGTTCATCACCACAAAACCGATAGTAAAAACATGTAAGTTAGGGTTTTCGTAACACAGTGTAAATCACTATCGGTTGTGAACAGTAAACCGATAGTAAACTAAGTACAGGGGATCATAACACAGTGTAAATCACTATCGGTTGTGAACAGTAAACCGATAGTAAACTAAGAACAGGGGATCATAACACAGTGTAAATCACTATCGGTTATGAACGATAAACCGATAGTATAGTTTAATTTCATATCGGTTTCACAGTTATAACCGATAGTAAAATACAATGCTATTGACCCTAAAGGATTTCCCTTAGAAGAATTACAGAGGATCTCAGTACATCATTTTGTATTGTATTTACTATCGGTTATGACAATAAACCGATAGTATATGTTAATTTCATATCGGTTTGGAGGTTCAAACCGATAGTATAATACTGTTAAATTGATCTAAAGGTATTTCCTGAGAACAAATACAGATGGGTCTCAGTACATCATTTTGCACTTGTAAAGACACCTGAAACCCCATGCAAATGGCTTGCAATAATTTTGAAATAAAATAACAGTAAAGACCAATCATGGAATGAAAATTTGCAGTTTTCATATATATTTGTGAAAAGAATCAATTATTGCTCAAATCAAGTATATACTCCAATTGAAATGAAAATTTGCAGAAATGATTCTCAATGCATCACGTATTTTTGAAATTTCCCAAAGAATTTTTGAAAATTGATTTGAACATTCTTCGATCCAAGTAATATACGTCACTTACATATTGCAAATTAGTCAAGAATGGTTGTCCACCCATAATCCTTCTTCGTGGTCGTCTCGCAGGTAACTTGTTTCGTCAATATCTTCGGTAGGGACAGATTGAAGGATTCCATCTAAAAATGGAGGTAGTTCGTCGAACTGATCGTATTCTTCTTCATCCACAACGTCTTCAACCCCAACAATACGTCTCTTACTGTGAAGGACAACGTGCAACTTTGGGTTGGCCGGGTCAACGATGTAGAACACCTGTGTGGCTTGCTCAGCAAGTATAAATGGATCATCTTTGTGTGCGACTCTACTGAGATCGACTAGAGTAAACCCATAATTGTCGACTTTAACACCTCGAGGGATTTCGACCCATTGGCATCGAAACAGAGGAATCTTAAGTAATACATAATCGAGCTCCCATATTTCCTCAATAACACCGTAATATGAGTCGAGTGCTCTTACTGCCCTGGCATCCTCCGAAATAGCAAGTAGTGTCACTCCACTACATTGCATAGCACTCTTCTCGTCCTGAGTTTTTGTGTAAAATGAATAGCCGTTGATGTCATACCCCTGCCAAGTCCCTACAGTAAATCTAGGCCCTCTGGCCAACCATGTAACATCTTCATCTACATCGCCCTCAGAAGCTTGCATGACTCTATTTTCGATCCACCCAGCAAACTTCCTATTATGTTCTCTGGTGACCCAAATCTCTGGCTTCGAGGGATTCTGTTTCCGTAACATTTCCTTGTGCTCGTGTATGTATGGCTCCACCCCCGTCATGTGCTGTAAGACCCAAAAATGGGCTTTTGCATACAGATCACTAGAGGGGACGACTGCTTTAAATCCAATCGTTCCAATGCCCTGAAGCCTGCCCTCATGCCGAGACGTAGGAACGCCAATTGGGTCAACCCCGGCCATATAGTTGGTGCAAAATTCGATCACCTCCTCGGCGGCATAACCTTCAATAATACTGCCCTCAGGCCGATATCGATTCCTTACATATCCCTTCAAGATACCCATAAATCTCTCAAATGGATACATGTAGCGCAGGAACACGGGTCCACAAAACTTAATTTCTCTGACAAGGTGAACAATTAGATGGACCATAACATCAAAAAAGGATGGAGGGAAATACATCTCCAGCTGACAAAGAGTGGTAGTCACATCGCGTTGCAAATCGTCCAGTCCATCCATATCAATTACCTGCAAGGACACAGTTGCAGCAAATATTCAGATCCAAAAAATCTGACAAGTTCCACGAATGGAGCTAATTAACTTGCTAGGAGTACACGCTTACGTACCTTGCCAGATATTGTGTTGAAGAAATAACATAGCTTTGTAATTGTCTCTCTGACTTTGACTGGGAGAATGCCTCTGATAGCAATGGGAAGCATTTGTGACATCAGTACATGACAATCATGGGACTTCATACCAACCAGTTTCAAGTCTTTCATGGACACAAGTTTTTTCAAGTTCGCAGAATACCCGCATGGAACTTTGACACCATGTAGGCACTGACAGAGTTCTATTTTTTCTCTTTTTGACAAAGTATAGCAGGCCGGGGGGAGGTATGTCCGCTTTCCCTTCTCCAACGGTGCAAGCTCAGTCCTTATGCCCATGTCGAGCATGTCACGGCGAACGTTGATGCCATCTTTCGTCTTTCCTGGAATGTTCAACAACAAACCAATCAAACTATCACAAACATTTTTCTCTACGTGCATGACATCAATGCAATGTCGAACTTGTAAGTGCTCCCAATATGGTAGATCCCAAAGAATCGATCTCTTCTTCCAAACATTTTTTCCTGGAGGTTTAGAACATTTACCGAACTCAACTTTGATGTCCTTCACGCGCAAGTAAAGCTCCTTACCAGTCACAAACACTGGGGCTGATCCTTTCTCAGGCTTCCCATTGAATGACTTCCTCTTCTTACGGTAGGCGTGATGCATCGGAAGGAATCTGCGGTGACCCATGTACACTGTTTTTCTGCAGTTCGATAACCACATGCTTTCAGTTTCATCCAGGCAAATAGGACAAGCCTTGACTCCTTTCGTACTATACCCCGACAAATTTCCATAGGCCGGGAAATCATTTATGGTACAAAATATCATGGCCCGCAACATGAAATTCTCTCGCTTATGTGCATCCCACACCAGCACCCCTTCGCTCCACAATTTTTGTAAGTCCTCGACTAACGGTGATAGAAACACGTCAATATCATTCCCGGGTTGTCTGGGTCCTGAAATTAGTAACGACATCATGATGTACTTCCGCTTCATACATAACCAAGGAGGAAGATTGTAGATGCATAAAAGAACCGGCCAAGTGCTATGTCGACTGCTCATATTTCCGTGTGGATTCATACCATCCGTACTCAGCCCAAACCTTATATTCCTCACTTCGCCGCCAAACTCACCGAATGTTCTGTTAATGTTTCTCCATTGAATGGAATCAGCTGGATGTCTTAGTTTTCCGTCTTGTTTCCGACCTTCAACATGCCAATGCAAGTACTTCGCATCTTTCGGATTTGCAAACAGCCGTTTCAATCTGGGAATCACAGGCAAATACCACACAGTTTTGGCCGGAGGCCCTTTCTTTACCTCATCACATCCATTGTGATAAATTCTGTCCCCATGCTTATACCGCGATGCACCGCATCTTGGACAAACATGCAAATCCTCGTACTCGTTACAGTACAGAACACAACCATTTGGGCATGCATGTATTCTTTCGATTTCCATTCCCAACGGACACAATAGTTTTTTGGCCTGGTAAACCGATCTTGGCAACTCATTTCCCTCTGGAAGCATGTCCGCTAACAGATCCAATAGCGCCGTGAAACTCTTATCGCTCCAACCGTTGCTTGCCTCCAAGTTATATAATCTCAACACAGAAGACAACTTTGTAAATGTTTCACATCCGGGGAACAAAGGCTTCTCAGAATCAACAATTAATTTCTGAAATTTAGCTAAATCGTTTTCGCTGTAGTCCTCTTCTACATCACGTAACATTTCATCTAAATTGTCGTCATCTACATGGACTTCCGAATGAACATTATCAATGTTTTGATCATGATCATCATTACTGTAATCCACTTCCGGGTGCTGCTGAGTGGTAGCGGTAGTGCTCGTTTCCTCAAGATCTTCACCATGCCATATCCAACGGGTATAGCGTGCGTTAAAACCACGACGAATCAAATGACTCCTAATCTGATCAGAGTTGTGAACCTTTTTAAGTTCATACAATCTATACAAGGACAATGCATATCTTTCTCTCCCTTCTTCGCCTTCTCTTGCTCAGCAAATTTAATAAATCCATTCACACCCTCCAAATACTCAACAGTAGTACGTTTTATTCCATACATCCAATATTCTCGGTCCATCTACAATTATTTCACAAAATTGACAAATTCAAATAAATAATTAATGACTCAGGGCATGCATATATGAATGAAACATAATTAGCTAGGCCATATGTGTGTACATGCATGAGCTGTTTAATTACATTAAATGGATTTGTATATATGAAACCCTAATTAACTTGATGCATGCATTAATTGGAAGAGCCAGCTAGCTAGCTGCTTAAATTGAGCCAGCTAGCTAGCTGCTTAAATTCAGCAAGCTATAGCTAGCTAGCCAACCCAGCCTTCTAGCTAGCTTGGAGATACATGTATCTAGTTTAATGAATTGCAAGTAGAGAGAGAGAGGGAGAGTGTGAAAGAGTGATCGAGAGAGAGAGAGGTGATGAGAAGATGACAATACCGAGGGGGATGGAAATATGATCAACCTCTCAGCTAGCTTCTCCAGATCACTCTAGCTTGGAGTTGTGCGCGGCTGAAATGATTCCAACATGTAGAGCGCAGAGCAGGGGTCGACCTAATTAAGTTGTCCAATTTTACTATCGGTTCAACAACACTAACCGATAGTAAAATAAGGTCCCCACTGTCATAACCATTAGTGTATATGAAGTCATTTTACTATCGGTTTGTGTTGTTGAACCGATAGTACTATGTAGTATATTGTATCGGTTAGTACAGTAATAACCGATAGTAAAAAGTCAGTAATTTCACTATCAGTTACCCGAGAAAAACCGATAGTACTATTCAATATATTATATCGGTTAAGACAGTACCAACCGATAGTATAAAGTGAGTAATTTTACTATCTGTTACGAACGAAAAACCGATAGTACTATTGTAATATATTATATCGGTTGGTACAGTAATAACCGATAGTAAAAAGTCAGTTATTTCACTATCAGTTAAAAATGGAAAACCGATAGTACTATTTAATATATTATATCGGTTTGTACAGTAATAACCGATAGTAAAAAGTATTTGCATTTCACTAACGTTGGATTAGTGTATAACCGATAGTAAAATGATGGTTTCCGCTGCTGTCGTCCTATTCTATCGGATTTTTCCTAGATTGCTTACAACCGTTAGAAAATAAGGGTTAGTGGAATGCACTTCTGTAGTAGTGTCATGGTCCGAAAGTCAAATGGCAAGTGGCGCATGTGGGTCAACTACACTAGCCTCAACAGTGCTTGTCCGAAGGATGACTTTCCCCTTCCCCGCATCGACCAGCTGGTCGACTCAACCGCGGGTTGCGAACTGATGAGCTTCCTGGACGCTTACTCAGGGTACCATCAAATTAGCATGGCAGAAGAAGATGAAGAGAAGACTGCCTTCATCACCCTGTTCGGCACCTACTGCTATGTCAGAATGCCGTTCGGTCTCAAGAATGCTGGTTCCATGTACCAGTGCTTCATGCAAAAGACCTTTCTTTCCCAGATAGGGCGTAATCTCGAAGCATACGTAGATGACTTGGTTGTAAAAAGCACTAAGAGATCGTCTCATTTGGACGATCTCGCTGAAACCTTCATAATTTAAATCGCTTTGGAATAAAATTGAACCGGGAGAAATGTTCTTTCGGGGTTTCTTCAGGAAAGCTCCTCGGTTTGCTTGTTTGTTCCAGAGGCATTGAGGTCAATCCTAAGAAAATCAAGGCCATCGAACAGATGAGGTCTCCCTCGACCATGAAAGATGTTCAACGCCTGGCTAGTCGCATGGCGGTCTTGAGTCGGTTCATATCGCGACTAGGCGAAAGGGGATTACCTTTCTTCAAGGCCCTGCGGAAACATCACAATTTCACATGGTCCAATGAGGCCAAAAAAGTATCTCAAGAGGTAAAGACATATCTATCCAGTCCGCCAGTCTTGGTGTCTCCCGACAAGGGAGAACCATTACTCCTTTATTTGGAGGCCACCCCGCACGCGGTCAGCACTGTCTTGATCGCGGATAGGGAGGGAATACACATACCCGTCTACTATGCAAGCGAGGTACTTCATGGTCCCAAGGAGCGATACCCTGAGGTCCAGAAGATACTTTACGCACTACTGATGGCTTCCCGTAAGCTACGACATTACTTCCAAGCTCACAAGATCACAGTACCCTCCTCTTTTCCTTTGGGGGATATTGTCCGAAATCCAGAGAAATCTGGTAGAATCACCAAATGGGTGGTCGAACTCGGTGCCTTTGATATCCATTTCACGCCCCGCACGGCGGTTAAGTCTCAGGTCTTGGCCGACTTTGTGGTCGAATGGACCAACCCTGAGCCATCCGTGCAGGTGCCCGAGGAATTGGAATGCCCCGATCATTGGACAATGTACTTCGACGGTTCCCGTAGTTTTCAACACTCGGGGGCTGGAGTGGTCTTAGTCACGCCTCAGGGCGAACAGCTTAAGTATGTCATTCAACTACACTTTGTTGCGACTAACAACACAGCAGAGTATGAACGTCTTCTTGCAGGGCTCCGGGCAGCAAAATTCCTCGGAGTCCGTCGATTAGTGGTGAGGGGAGACTCACAGCTGGTCGTAAACCAGGTAAAAAAGGAGTACAACACCTCCAATGATACAATGGCTCATTACTTGGGGGAAGTGAGGAGATTGAAAAAACACTTCAGTCATTTCAAAGTCCAATACATCCCGCGAAAGGACAACATTCTCGCAGACCAATTATCCATAATTGGGTCCTCACGCACATCCGCTCCGGCAGGAGTGTTTGTTGAACACTTGGACCATCCTTCGATTATGACTTCGGTCGAGGATGATCCAGTAATAGTCTGCGTTACCAACCTCGGTCAGGAACAGGATTCGGTTCATCCATTGAGAATCTATCTTGAACATGGGACCCTACCCAAGGATGAAACCGAAAGCGATCGGTTGATTCAAAAAGTGCGTCTGTACAAGCTCATAGAAGGAGTTTTTTTATAGAAAGGGTACTCAAGGAGTGCTCATGCGCTGTATATCTCAGGAGGAAGGTAAATCCCTTTTGAAAGAAATACATGATGGTGTATGCGGTGCGCACGCGTCATATCAGACACTGGTCGGAAAAGCTTTTCGACAAGGATTCTACTGGCCTTCGGCACTCAACGATGCCAAGCATATGGTCAAGATGTGTCCTCAGTGTCAGTTCCACGCAAGACAGGTTCATCAACCTGCCTATGCGTTACAAACCATTCCCCTTGCATGGCCTTTTGCGGTCTGGGGGATGGATATTGTCGGTCCTATGCCACAAGCGGTCAATGGATACAAGTTTCTGTTCGTAGCTATTGATACGTTCACAAAGTGGATTGAGGCCGAACCGGTACGAAATATTACCGCATCAACAGCACAAAAGTTCTTCCATAAGAACATTGTCACTCGATTCGGTGTTCCGAACCGTCTCGTCACGGACAATGGTTCTCAGTTCGCCAGTGGTCTTTTTCTGGACTACTGCGACCAGATTGGGACCAAGGTGTGCTTTGCTTCTGTGGCACATCCACAGAGCAATGGTGCCGTGGAACGGGCCAACGGGCAGATACTGCAAGGCATCAAGAAACTTGTTTTTGATTGCCTTAAAACTCGCTCGGGGGCTTGGGCAGACGAGCTCTATACCGTTCTGTGGGCACTACGAACTACCTCTAGTCGAGCCACTGGTGAGACGCCCTTCCATCTGGTCTATGGGGCCGAGGCCATATTGCCTATGGAAGTTAGTATTAGATATGTTCGGACAGAGCAATTCGAACGAGTTGATCAGTCCGACCAGCGATCACAGGATCTCATCCTCTTGGAAGAAAGGCGTGATCGCGCTTTGATCAAGTCCGCGGTATACTTGCAAGCTTTGCGTAAGTATCATAACAAAAGGGTGCGACCACGTAGTCTTCACGTGGGCGATCTGGTTTTACGAAAAATTCAAGACCAGTCTAATCGCAACAAATTCTCCCCGAAGTAGGAAGGCCCTTACACTGTTGTCTCGGTGCCGCGCCCAGGATCAGCTCGATTAGCCATGGAGGATGGTCAAATTTTGTCCAATACTTGGAACATCGATCAACTACGCAAGTTTTACGTGTAAGTATTTGTCGTGTCTGCCACGACTGTGACATCACCTGTGAGGAGCCCAGCTCGGTGCAGCTGGTCCCTTAAACCACTTGACTTCCCAGGATGAGTCAATCACAGGGATACATTGAAGCAGCAAAATAATACAGTAGTCATAATTGTATGGCCATCAGGCCTTAGTACAAAATGAGGTACAGTGCCTTACAAGGCACAAGGGTCTAACAAAATAACACATCTAGTCGGCGGAAGCTAGGCCCAAAAGTAATCCACAGGAAACAGAGGTTGACAGCAGACAGCACCACATCAGGGCTCCGGATGAAACTGCTCATCATCTCCTGGGTCCGCAGCATCTTCAGGGCATTCTCCAAGGTCGTAGAATGCTCCATCTATTGAGGAGTTGTTGCAAGGGTGAGTACTTATGTACTCAGCAAGTCATAGGGGAGGTAGAGATATAGTTACAGTATAAATGACATGAGCCTATGCTATTGGGGAAAGAGTGAAGGGTTTTTCCCAAAATACATTTCTTTCTCAATTCTTACTCAACTTCTGATCATACCTATGGCAGTAAATAAATCATATTGATGGTGATACATATATCCCATATCCAAGGCGATATATCCTCATATCACATTATTTTTATTCAAGCCTTTCTATCTTATACTCATAACAGGATTTCATAACTTAGGGCATAAACCACATGCCTCTTAATTATCATATGATCTCTATATTATGGTATTACCGCGACACGTCAACACATGACAGCCCACGGCAACGCCCCTTATCATGACAAGACATGCCACTTGGGTAATCTTGAGCTAACAAATTTTAGTTTATAAAACAATACTTGTGTCACACCCCATGGATTTAATCCACCGCGGCATACTCCTAAAACTCGGGAGTACGAAGTATTCGAATACATTTTTAAACTCTGCAGAGATGTACCTCTTTTTAAATCCACTTTTTCACTCGACTTCCAAGTCGGGCCAACTCCATGCGACTTATACGCATGTGACAAGGCCGAGATCACACAACGTTTTGCAATCTAGTATTAACAGTATCCCTGCCCGGTAAATGGACAATACCGTCCCAAGTACCGTTGTGGGTCCTCCCCACTACCTTACTTCCTAGCCTGGGTCTATGTTCCCGCAGGACACATAACCTCTTTTGATTACAGTCGCGCACGACTTAATCTGGCGTAGGGCGTCTTCCTTCTTTACACCTTATCCTCTCATAATTTTTCTGATCTCACATCACTCATGGACGAACTGCGTCCCACCAGTTTCCACACGAGAAACCGGATCGACAAGCCATGCAGGGAACTGATAATACTAAGAAAGCTACTAGGTTGCGCCTGTCCCATACCAGGGAAGTGGTTGGTACGTTTTTCATGCCACTAGACGCATAACACAAGGTTCTAGTCCTTACATGCCAGTGACCAGATCATACCACAAACCATGCACCTTCAGTGCCTACACCTTCAGTGCAGCCAAGCACCTCCAGTGCTACCACCATTCCATACCAAAATACTGGTCACGGCTAGAGGTTCTATTTCATGAATATAAATGTACATGTTTAAACTTTTATTAGTTCGTGGCTTACTATCTTATCAAGTTCACATTCCTCAAGTATTCAATCTATCACTGCCATAATATCATTGATCTCAACACATGCAATATTAATGAGGTATCTACTCATGGAATAGCATAGCAATTCATAAAATATGGGTTTCAATATGATCAAAGTATGACTTGCCTTCCACGTCGTAAGTATCAGCAGTCGATGACGGTTCAGCGACAAGATCTTCAACCCCGGACTCTTGCTCTAAACAAGATCAAACAAGCAAACAGGCATTACAATTCATTCTATTCTTATTAATTCACTACATGCAAAGATGCAAGGAGAAAATCCTCTGGGAAAACAAGGTTTGGAAGCGATTAGAGTTAAACTGTGGGGATCAGGGTTAAAATTAGTTGTCAAGGTTTACAAGGTTCCAAAATATCAGGGTAATATCAAGGTGGTGACTGGTTCGCCCAAAAACAGCGAATGTCTTTAGGTTGGCATTCGGTTCAAGGCATCGGCATAAGGTCGATGGGTGATAGAGGGCTCAACTCAAGTTGTGACAGTAGAGAAAAGTGTAGATCACAACATCAGGAGTCTAAGGGACAAAGTTATTTCCAAGTTTCATGGCTGGAAGTGGGTGAAAAGGCTCAATGCCACTGGCTGACACAGCCTGGCATAGGGTTGACATGGCCAGAAACTAGGGTTAGCCTTATCTTTTGACTCAAGGCTCCAAATGATGCACCACTTTGTCTGGTGGTTAGGCATTTGTAACAGGAACAAATGTCTCAACAGGACCTAGGGCAGGAGATGGCCGGAAAGCGATGAAAACCGGCGAAGAACACGGTGGCCGAGCTGTTCTCAACAGTTTCTGGACCAAACTTTGGCATGGCAATACCTCTTCATCTGGGCCGATCCAGGTGTCGAGCTAGAAGGCAAAAATACTCATGGGGTCGAGGCACATCTACTAGACAAGGTGGTTGGGGTTGAAACGGCCGGGAACAAAATCCGGCGGCCGGAGCTAGGGAAGAAGACACAAAAATTGGGCATTTCTGTTCTAGGGCAAACGAACTCGAGCCCTTGCTTGGGGAGGGTCTCTGGGGCATACAAAGGCTATGTGTGAAGTTGAATTCACCAAACATTCAACAGATAAGCTAAATCAGCAGGCACAGTGAACATGCACGGTTGAATTTTGGGGTTTTTCACATTTTAGCAAAATTGATGATTCTAGTTGCTTAGATGTGTTCCACACAGTCCACTGATCAATATTGATCACAGGCTCGAGAGCTAAATCGGTTTAATTGGGGTTTAATTGCTCGCCGGAGTTGTCGGGGAAAAACAGCAATTCCCGGCGATGAGGTGCGATAGAACTCAATTGGCTGCTACTACACAGGTAAGTGGTTGAGAGTAACTCACTGGTAGCTTCAATTTGGAGTTCGGTGCAGTGGATTGGCCTGGCACCGTGAGCCTCTTCTCGAGCTCGCCGAAGAAGACGAAGACGACGGCGTGGTTAGGGATTTTGGGTGGTTCTGGTGTGAGTGTGTTTGAGCTGAGCTGGGGTGGCTTTTATAGGCACAGCAAGGGGCTTGCAACGGTTGGAAATGCACGGGGAAGTGAAGCGGGCTGGAGGTGACAACACGGCTGAATCCCGGCGAAGTGACGCGCTCCAGCGGCCGTGCCGGCTTTAGCCTGCTGCTCTGGTGGAGGTGAAGGCGAAGTGATGCTTCCCCAAGGCATGCTTGCGACGTGGCGCAACTGTGCTGCCGTTGTCGGGCGCGCGCGCGGGAGAACGAAGGCGTTGCTGGCGGGATGAAGCTGCTCCATGGTGGCGAACACGATGCACAAACGTGGCAAGGAAGCTGTGGCAGAGGTGGCGGCGCTGGAGATCGCCGGCGACGAAACCACAGCAGTGGCAACGGCGACGACCAACTCTGACGCTCGTGGTCGTTTGAACGGCCTGGTCGTGCACAGTAGCCTGGTCGAACCAGGGACTGATTTGCGATGATTTTTGGTTTGGCTTTGGACTAAACTGCAAATCTGGTCTTTGAGAGGTTTAATTTGAGATTTGATTTCATGGCTGAGTATAATATTTCTATTAATACCCATTTAGCTCAAATTTGGAGAAAGTTTGATAGGATTTGAGGGATTTCACCTATTTTCGAAAATAGGGTAAAATTAGGGTAAACTAAATCTGGATTTTGTTGATCTCGAATTCTGGTGATTGGAGAGAGATTTTGGAGTCTGATCAAATAGGAGATCTGTATCAAATAGCATTTGGGAGGTGTTCCCTGAAGAAATTCTGGAGTTGGATTTGATTCGTGGATTTTAGCCTTTTCAGGCTTCCAGGTAAACAGAAAAGGACTTATTCACAGTAAAATTTGGACTAAACTGCGAAAAGTGTTTAGATGAATTAATCTGGCTCCCAACTTTTTGAAGTGAGTTGAGGATGAACCTAGGAACATATTCCAGGGGTTACTTGAGTCTGGATAAGGTTAAATCAAGATAACTCAATCATCTGGAAACTGGGGTACTTAGGGTAAATCTGAATTTTTCCTGTTTTCGAAAACAGAGAAAGGCTTAGGTACTGGGAGTTAGGGTCAGAATTTGTTCTGGCTCCTGAAGACTTTTATCTTCAGGGTAACTGGTAGGTTAAATCTGGATGGTCAGATCTTGATCTGGATCTAGAGAATAGATTTGGAGATTTTTAGGGTTTGGGAGAGATTAGAGTTCAGCTGATCTGGCTACTACTACAGAGATACATGCATGCAGGGTTTTTATGCAAAACTTTTCACCCCCAAAACTAGGGTGTTACAGTATTCAATCCCTTTTCCTTTTCAATTAGCATTGTTTAATAAAATAAGAAGTCTTTTGGTTTCATACGATGAACATCTCCTTTCATGCCCGTGTGTTATGAACTTGACTCGGGGCCTGGTCGCCCGCGGTTATATCACTATAGCATTCTAATCGGATTCGCTGGCCGATCTCATGACCACTGCCAGACAAGTCACTCCTAAATAAGCCGTTTCTTAACGCATACGGGGCTTGCTGGTATGTCCTTGGTCACCTGAGTGGCTGCCGGTTTGCAACAAGGTTAGGCGTTACATTGATCATAATTGTTGGTCTGATCGCACACCCCTGGTCGTTGAACTCGTATTTCTCCTGTGTTTATAATACTAAGCCTTCAGTATATATAATCACAGGCGGGGCCTAGGGGGATATGCTTATAATACGAAACAACAAAAAAGTGTTTTCTTTCAAAATCAAAAAATACATGCATTGCATTCTATAAGTTATGTACAACTTTAGGGATTACATAATCCCGAGCTCGGTCAGGAGCTTATCTACAAGAGGATTGACTTCCTCCATGATTGCCTCGAGTTGCTCTTCACTCTCGATCTCTACCGTTCCCACCAGTGGATTCAGGTCCATATCTGGGCCATGGTGGAGACGAAACCGGCAGAGAATGGTGGAGACTGCTGATCGAACCCTGGTTCTGATCGCCTCTTGTCGTCGCCGTGTATCTTCAGGAAGATACTCGAGTAGTGACTCCGCTTGGGCTACGACCAGTGTAGATCAGTCGCTCGAACTGAGGTCATCTTTTGTGGTCTCGACTACATCAGCCCTCAGGAGATGGGCCACCATCTTTAGCTTTTTGAAGATGGATTGTCTCAGGTCTCTGTTCGCCCTTCGGGTAGAGTCAATGGTGAGCTGGAGGATTGTCTTGTCCTGATCGAGCTGTTTTATTTGACTTGCTTGCGCTGCAGTAAGAAGATCGTTACAAATGGTCCGAATGACAAGGTCTAGTTGTTCTGGTCGGAATTGACTTACCAGAGAGCTGTGACTGCAGTTCATTAAGCTCGACCTCTTGGTTAGAAATCACGGTGATCGCCTTGAGCTTGTTAGCGGCCAGGTTCCTCTTCAGAGAAGCAACCTCCCTGTGACAAAAAAGATAATTGTCATAACGAATTTGTATCCATACAAATTAAAGGGCATTTATTCTTACTCTCGCAAGCCGTCTCTCTCCTTTTGTATGGCCTCGATGCTTTCCACCATAGCAATCGATCTGGCCGTTATTCGGGATAATTCCTATGATACAGAGAGAAATCAGTGGTGTCCTATGTACAATTCAGGTATCATAAGAGATGTTCATTATACCTCTGTATACTCCCAAAATGAACTATCCTTCGAGATGGCCGGAGGCCTAGTCAAGGGACTCGTCTCATCCTCGATAGGAGAAGCAGGTGGATGCGCCTGCTGGGCCTCAGTTGCAGTTTCTGATTCTCGCAACTGGGTCTCCATGCCCGACTCCTCCCCAATGGCCCGGACAACTTCCTGGACCAAAGGGACAGAGCACTCTTCACCAGAGGCCTCAGCACCGGCCGAGACTTCAACCCTCCCCGGGGCGGTTGGGGGGCTCGGTGCTACGTCTTTACGCCTACAAAGAAAGGTGGAGTTCTCAATCACATTGATGGTCGCCACAATCTGATCCAGAATAAGTAGAGTAGAGTTCTTACCTTATTAGAAATCCCATTAGCTTCTGGGACTTCAAGGAGGGCTCCCCGAGAGAAAGAGGACAGTCGTTGTCCGTCCTAGTCTTTCTCTTCGTAAACAGGGCTTTTTCTCCCTATGTATATTTTCCTGTAAGCATATGCATAAGGAATGATGAAGACTTGAGTAGTAAGAATTCGTACCGGGGTGACCTGTTCGATTGAGAGGGATACGCCCGAAGGCCTGGGTGGCTCCTGGACTGCTGGAGCCGGCGTCTCATCTGCGACCCTGGGGTTGGTCGCGGAGTCCTGTTCCGTCACTTCCACTCTTGTCCCCAGGAGTGAAGGATTTACCTCCCTGGGACTCACAGGAGTCATGGGGGGAAGTTCTTCTCCCTATATGAGTGTAGATCTGATAAACACACGTACAGATGAAATTGAGAAATCAAAATCACGAGGAAGTCTTACCTGGTCGTCCCTTCGACCAGGGAGGGAGAAGTGATTGACCCTGAAGCCTCTGGGGCTTCGGGAGCAGGGATCTCGCCTGTGACCACGGGACTCCCGGTGGCCGCGGGGTTCGCTGCAGTTGCTTCTGTTTCCACAGGATGAGGTGGTGTCTCGCCGGATTGAGAGTCTGCTATTTTCCTCTTTCGGCGGACCAGGGGAACGTCATCCTCCTCCTCCTCCTCCTCACTCCTCTCACCCTGTACGATGAAGAAGTGATTCCAGTTTGTACTTGGAGGAATAGGAGGTATGTGATATCTTACCGCAGTTTTCCTTGCGGTAGGAGGGGTTCTCCATGAAGACCCTTCCCCAAGAATTTTCTTGGATTTCTTGGGGGCAGGATTCCTCGTCCTGGGCTTTGAGGAGACCTTCTTCACATTCTTCACTGTCGGCCTTCCCAGGAGACCGACGTTTTCACTCGGGAATGTCGCCTCGGCGAATCTCCCCAAGAGCTATGTCATCCCGGTGTACTTGTCAGTACTAAATGTACATGAGATCTATGAATGAGAACTGAATGAAAGGTGACATACATTTTGGCGTTCCTGTTTGAGGTCATCGCCTGCGTGAATTAAGCTCTGTGGGCGAGGCGATCCCTTGGGGCCCTCCACTTCGGCACTGTAGGCCCTGAGGAGGTAATTTGTCCACCTCTCGATCTCGGAGGAAGGCAGGACTGTTCCCAGAAGAATAGTTAGAAAGCACAGAGCAAAGGTATAAGGTTTCGGTGTTGAAATCACGTACCATTGTTATAGTCCAGGGTGTTGTCCGCCATGGACTTTATCTCCCAAGCCGGATGAGCCCTTTCACGCAGGGGGCTCACCTGATTCTTCACGAAGTCGCGTATGATGTCGCGAGCCGTTAGTCCTTGTTCGACTAGGTGAAGAATCACTTCGGCATGTTTCATATATTCGGCATTCATGGCTGGGAGAGTATCCAACTCGCTTGGCTTCTCTGGCCGCGAGTTCTCGAACCACAACCCACTCTCAGACGAAGGGGTGCAGTAGAACTACTTCTGGTGCCACCCGTGCACTGAGTCTCGCAGGGGTGGGAAGGGATACTCTTTCTTCTCCCTTATCCAGAAGTATATGCATCCGGCGGCGTTGGAGCTCTTCAACTACGCCAAGTAATAAAAACGTCGGAAGAGATCCACGCTGGGATACACTCCGACGTAAGCCTCGCACAGATGCTGGAACACCGCCAGAATCAATATCGCATTCGAGTGGAGATTTATCAATTCCAACCCGTAATGATCCAGAATATCCTTCAGGAACCGACTCTCGGGGAATCGGGACCCGCAGCGCATGTACTCTTCGAAGACCACCAGTTCGCCCTCTCCGACAACTGGGGTTTCTTGATCCTTCTCCGCGGGCCGCCAGTTGATTAGCAGCCGTGGAGGAAGGATCTCTTCCTTCTCCAATGCCAAGAGGCTCTCTTCGGTGTGGTGGACCGATCGGCTCCAGGATGCCATCTCTCGCGAAGAATCGTGAGGAAAGGTGGCGACTTTGGGGAAGATGGAGGCAGAGAACAAAGAGGGTTTTGTCCGACGGAAGTTCTAAAGGCAGGGTTTTCAGCTATGTGGCTTCCTCAAGAAGCTAACTGCTCCTTTTATAGACCCAAGGAGGCGCACTGCTGTGAGTAACGTTCCATTTAATATTCTATTCATTTCCCATAATGGATACTCTCTCTGGCAGACCCGTTAAGCGTTCCCTGTACCGGCTCTGAAACGAAAAGACTTCTTTGTTTCGGATTTGAGGGTGCAAAAAACGTGAAAAGTTCTACAAGGATTTTCGGAGGATTTTTCCTTCACGTTTCTTGTAAATTTTCGTGAAATGATCAAGAAAATATTTTGTGACCCAGTTTTTGGACATATGAATATTTTTTGATCAGGTTACTGTGTAATCAGAATTATGTCCTTAACTAAGCTCCGACTCTAGTCGAAGTAATGGCCTAGTCGAATTTTGGTTCTGATCGCAGAAATCTCTCGAGTTGAATTTTTGTTCTAGCCGCGGCTTTAAGTCTGATCGCAGTATCAATACTAGTCGCGGTGCAAGGTTAAAATGTGATTCTGGTCGCAGAATTGAAATTTGCCTATGTATGAGTGGTCGTAAAGACATTGCTTATGGCTATATTTTCACATAGAAGTTGTGAAGAATATTCAAATGATATGAAGAAGAAGAAAGCTTTATTTCTTACATTCTTTACATACAAAAGGGATACCGACGACCAGAGCGTCGACCTGATCCGAAAGTAGTTTGCAAAGTTCTCCCAGGGACATGTTGTCATCTGTAGGGTCTACATTGGCGACCCCCAGGGAACTAGCAACTAATCTAAGTCTATCTACATCATCCCGAACAAGAGATGTACTATTGTTCCTAATAAAGTCGGAGAGTTCGCGCTGTTGCTGAGCGTGATCCCTCTCCCGACGGAACTGGCTCGCCTCTTCACGGGATCTTTCAAAACATTCTGCCAGGTGCAGAATCGCCAAAGACATCTCTTCGGTCTTGTTCTCCATAGCCTCTTTTTCCCCTTGGAGAGTCTGTCCGAGGGGGGAGGCAGGATCTCAGCAGACTGGTCGCTGGGGCCTCCAATCTCCTACATTTGCAAAAGTTAGTCACACTAACTATAACAACAAGCAAAAGGAGATAGGGGTTATTACCTGTCCTTGTACGTGACAGGTTGATATAGACATCCTGGAAAGTAGATCACCCGATAAAATTCGAGGATCATCATATGGTGGAAGTGCGACCTTCTCACTATAAGATTGCTTCCCCAACCCAAGTTGACGACCATCTGTTCGTGAGAGAGCAGCTTGCCTACCAGAAAATTGATCATCCGAACAAAAGCGGGGAGTATTGGGATGAAATGGAGAAAACTGAGAAGAACGTCCCTCCAAAGGTGGAGATGAAAGTTCGACCTGTCGAGGTGCATGGATAGGAAGAACTAGAGGAACAGAAGGAAGAAAGAACAATGATGCGTCTTTCACCTTTGTTCTGCTGGAGGATCCCTCATCAACCTTGGGTTTCTTCCTTGAAGGAGATAGATCTTCGGGCATCTGTGGCTCTTGCTCAAAAACTTCATCCTCATCACTCTCAATCTTGATGATGTTATGGTCTGCCATCGGGAAGTGTATGAGAAGAAGAATGAAGATAGCTTCAAAGAAAACTTAGCCGAGAGAAGTTGTGGAGCTTTGTAATTCGAAGGCTTCGGTATTTATAGCCGCCAGGGTGACAGTTCGCCTTCCGAACGCCTCGAGTTTTTAAAAGCATTTACAAATTCACCTCGGGTTAAAAAATGTTTCAACAGTGCCATCATTACCCGTCACATATTACCCAGAGCCCGTCTCGGGGAACCAACGGCCACACTTAGTGCGCCACTAAGTAGGAGATTTGATGCGTCGGGTTAAAAATTCTATGTATGTCTTAAAATTCGAAGTAAACACATCCCTTCATTCTCTTCGAATTTGGGGGCTAGCTGATGAGGATTGACACCCGAGTCAGTTCAAATGAGTCTACGACTGGTTCAAGATAGATTCGAGTCATTTTGAGAAGCACAAGTCCGAGGTCGCAGGCTTTACGCGATCAAACCGTAGCTAGTGCGCGGTCAGGAGTTCATATGCTATACGCGAACAGAAAGTTGTAGATGTTGCGCGGTCAGCCAACATCGCGCGGTCAGAGCACTTTCGACCAGAGAACGTGGGATTAATCTGTCCCTGTAACAGGAATATCCCGAGTATCCCGAAGATTATTCCACGTAGAAGAACAACCGTCAGGAGGTTAATACGTGCGGTTATCCATGAATAACACGTGTTAAACCTGCGTGGATGTTGAGAGCGGTTAACGAAACTGCATCCAAGCAACTGTTTGATGCCGTTACGGCTTGGTGCCCTTTCGACCAGTATAAAGAGGGAGCCCGATGCATCAAACGAAGGGGATAGAGGGAGGAGATACATCACATCTCATCCAGAGATCAACTGATCGAACAACCAACCAAAGACAGTAGTCTAAGTTAGATAGTTTCCACAAAGCCCTTCCGACTTTGACTTGTACAATCATATAGGGAAAATCTTCGCCTGTGAAGATCTTTCCGTCACTCTGTAAATCCTTTTACTACACATAGTGAAATCCCAACAGGACATAGGGCTGTTACTCCCACCATCGAGGGCCCGAACCTGTATAAATCTCTCTGTGCTCTAGTTCCCCATAATTCAACATACCTTCCTGGAGGGACACCCTGAAAGGTCTCACACCCTACAAATTTTGCATAAGTTCGGCTAAGGACCCCGAGTCCGAATCGTCGACAAGACCCAAGCCTTCGCAGAATTCCCAAAAATATACCGAGTCAAATTGGGTCCCGTTATCGACTGTGATTTCTTGGGGGACCCCGAAACGACATACGATATTCTTCCAGAAAAACCACTGTACCACTCGGGACGTGATGCTGGCCAGAGGTTCGGCCTCTACCCACTTCGTAAAGTAGTCGACCGGGACCACCGCATACTTGTAGCCCCCGGGCGCTGGGGGGAAGGGACCAAGGAGGTCCATCCCCCAGCGCACGAAGGGCCAAGTGATGGGGATTGTCTGCAGCGCTACAGGGAGGAGGTTCGAACCCTTGGCCATCTTTTGGCAAGCCTCGCATGTGGAGACAAGGTCTTACGCACCGCGGATCACCGTGGGCCAATAGAAACCCTTGCGAAGGGCCTTGGCCGTTATGGCGCGCGGGGCCAGATGAGATCCGCAACTTCCGAAGTGAATGCCCTCGAGAAGCCGGAGCCCTTCCGGCCGTGGAAGGCAGCGGAGCAGGGTGAAAGCCCCCTGCTTGTAAAGCTTCCCCTCCAGCAGGAGGTATGCCCGAGCCCTGGCTCGGAGGCGCTTGGCCTCAGTCTCGTTGGGAGGGTCTCCCTCCCCCTTGATGAAGGAGATGAGGGGGTCCATCCAAGATGAAGCCCGGGTGATCTCGGCGACTTCCGGGATGTAGGGCCCATCGCCCGCGTCCGAGGAGGCCACCGAGGGCTTCGCGATGATCTCCAAGAAAGCCCCTTTGGGGAGCGGTTCTCGGGCACTGGCTGCCCGAGCCAGCGCATCGGCCCGGTCGTTGTCCCTCCGCGGGATGTGCTGGGCCTCTAAGCCGTCGAAGTGCTTCTCCATCTTGCGCACTTCCTGCAAGTAGAGGCTCAAGTTTGCGTCATGGCACAAGTAGAACTTGTCTATTTGGCAAACTACGAGCTGGGAGTCTCCTTTTACTAGGAGGGGTCGAATCCCCAGGGAACACGCGAGGCGCAACCCAAGGAGCAAGGCCTCGTATTCGGCGACATTGTTCGTGGTGGGGAACTCGAGTCCCGCCACGTATTCCAGTTCCCTCCCCTCGGGGCTCCGGAGGACTACCCCCGCGTCGGCCCCGGTGGAACACAGGGAGCCATCAAACAAGAGTGTCCAATGGTCGCTACGTCAGGGCAGGGCGGGGAGGTTTTCTTCCCCGAGCCCAGAGCAAGAGTCCACACCACCACAAAGTCGGCGAGGACTTGTGACATGATGGAGGAGCGCCCCGTGAGGGAAAGGGAAAAGGGGGCAAGCTTGGCCCCCCACTTTCCTATTCGGCCGGTGGCCTCCTTGTTCTGGAGTACCTGCCCCAAAGAGAGGGACCACGGGACAGTGATCGGATGTCCCAAGAAGTAATGACAAAGCTTCCGGGATGCCATTAGAAGGGCGTAGCAGATCTTCTCCATCTCCGTGTACCGAGTTTTGGCCCCTTGGACGGCCTCACTCACGTAATACACGGGACGCTGTTGCCCATCTTGTTCCTTTACCAACACCGCGCTTACGGCGACCGGGGTCGCGGTGAGGTAAAGGAGCAAGGACTCTTCCGGAGATGAGCTCACGAGCATTGGGGGGCTCGTGAGATACTTCTTTAGATCGTCGAAGGCCTCCTGGGCCTCGGGGGTCCATCGGAACCCTTCGAGGCCCCGGAGGATTTTGAAGAATTGGAGGCCGCGTTCCCCCGACCGCGAGACGAAGCGACTTAGCGCAGCCAAGCGGCCGGTGAGTCATTGAACGTCTTTGACCGAGCGCAGCGGGGGCATGTCCAGGAGTGCCCGGATCTTTTCGGGGTTGGCCTCTATGCCCCGCTGGGACACGAGGAAGCCCAGGAGCTTCCCCCCGCATACGCCGAAGGCGCATTTCTCTGGGTTGAGCTTCAACCCGTATGCGCGGAGGTTGCGGAAGGTCTCCGCTAAATCGTCGACGTGAGCAGTCGCGCGGGGAATTTTGACGACCGCGTCGTCGATGTAGAGCTTGGCGTTGCGGTCAATTTGGTCCTTGAGGACCAGCGTCATGAGTCACTGGAAGGTCGCTCCAGCGTTCTTTAGCCCAAAGGGCATGTGGACGTAGCAGAAGGTCCCGAGGGAAGTTATGTGTCGTGGTATTGTGAATACCCTGGCAAGTTTTGAGAGTGATCCTAGCGAAGATTACGCGGCGCGGGTTGACCGGATGACCGGTCCTCCCCCGCCGGACAAGCACAAAGAAAGACACACGGGTTTATACAGGTTCGGGTCCCGGTGGGGGCCCTAGTCCTGTCGACGCGCTCCCGACCGGAGTCGGCTGGGGAGGCTCTCTCCGGGGGAGAGGCTTCCGGAGCACGCCTGTGAGTTTAGCTATTCCAATAAATGAACCGATCCCTTACAACAGAGGGGTACAAGGGCTATTTATAGCCCCAAAAAGCAGCAAAAAACCTAAACTACCCCGGAAGCCACCGTCGGATTGAAGGGTAGGACCGTCCTTCTCCCGGTCAAAGGCCTTGGATGCTTGACAGGTGGCCGCTAGTTCCCGAGGCGCTCCTCGCGTGACCTGCACGTGATAAACAGTTCGAGACTTTTACCTTTAGGAGGGCGATGAGGCCCGGGACGGCGCCGGAGGCCAGGTCCCCGGGCCAAAGGCAGCGCCCGGGAGAGCACCGGAGGCCATGTCCCAGGAGCCAAAAGGCGGCGCCCGAGGGAGGCCCCGGAGGCCAAGTCCCCGGGCAAAAGGCGGCGCCCGGGAGGGCACCGGAGGCGCAGTCCCGAGAGCCAAAAGGCGGCGCCCGGGGAGGCCCCGGAGGCCAAGTCCCCGGGAAAATGGCGGCGCCCGGGAGGGCACCGGAGGCCACGTCCCCGGGCAAAAGGCGGCGCCCGGGGAGGCACCGGAGGCCAAGTCCTCGGGCAAAAGGTGGCGCCCGGGAGGGCACCGGAGGCTCAGTCCCGCGAGCCAAAAGGCGGCGCCCGGGAGGGCACCGGAGGCCCCGTCCCGGGAGGCAAAAGGCGGCGCCCGGGGAGGCCCCGGAGGCCACGTCCCCGGACAAATGGCGGCGCCCGGGAGGGCACCGGAGGCCACGTCCCCGGGTAATGGTGACACATCTTACCTGGACTTAGTCTCGCGGAGATTTCCCCCGACAGCAGCCCCCCATGCCCGCCGGGGACGATGCTCGAGTCCCCGGCGGGTATGGTTCAGGTCACCGGGAAGATCTCCGGGCCAAGCTACCGGAGCCGCGACGCTTCGGTGTCCGTGCCCCACACTTAAAGTCGCGCCGTTTCGCCATAAATGCGCGCGCGGTTCGAACCGGCGCCTCGATTCACGCGCCCGTCCCTTCGTTTCCCGCGCATGGTTTGAACTTCTACGGTCCAGATTGATCCGCGGGTGCCACGTGGCGTGCATCTAGACCACGGCCCGCCCCTATAAATAGGTCCTTGGGGGGCCCGGAAGCTCATTCCAAATTCTCAGCCCCAACGATCTTTGCTCTCCCGGTAGCTTTTTCCGGTAGCAGGCGTCCGGGAGTTTCTAGTAGTAGCCTCCTGCAAAGTTAGCCACCAAAAAGAAAACTAACCTCATGGCACCCAAGGGTCGAGCGAAGACCACGGAGGTGCTCCCGGAGGAAATCCCCTCGGATTTCCTCTGGGCGTCCGAGTTTACGGCCGAGGACGCCGAGTCCTTGGCCGAAAGGGGCATTGTTGCGGCCGGGGACATCCGAGTCCCGGTGAAGAAGGACGGAGCCCCCCGCCCCTGACCTGGGGAGATCGTGGCCTTCGAGGCCTTCATCGAGGCGGGGCTCCGGCTCCCGGTGCATCCCATGCTCCGGGAGTTTCTCAAGGAGTATGGGGTGGCTCTCAACCACCTCACCCCGAACGCGCTGGTCCGGATGGGCCTCTTCATTTGGCTCTTCGAGACAGCGACCGGGCAGGAGCCCGACCTTCGCGCCTTCTGGTACTTACTTCTACGAACCGGCGGCGCGGACCTCCCACCTGGTGAAGGGGGGCCCCCAGTCCCCCTTCGGTTCGGTCATGGTCCAGATGTTGCCGGCCCGGGTAATCGACTACCCGGCGGCGGCCTCCCGGGACCACTGGGGGGATTGGGTCCGGAGGTGGTTCTACCTCCGGGTCCGCGATGACGCGGTGGTGTATGCCCCGGAGGCCCCCACCTACAGCCGGTCGTCCGCACCGAAGCCGCCGGTGTGGACGGACGAGGAGTACGAGCTCCTCGGCAAGGTGATCCTCTCCAAGAAGACCCGCTCGATGCGGGACGCGGCTGAGGAGATGGCCCTCCTCCGGATCTCCCCCTTCACCGGCGGGAAGAGGGGGATCAGAATGGGCCCCGAGCAGCGGCCCCCGGTGAAGTCGACGACGCGACGTAACCTCCGGGAACCCGCTGCACTGCTCTTACAAAATTTTAGTGAAATTGACTAACTCTTTACCTCTTGCAGTCCGGCCGTACCCGGCGGCGCGGGAGAAGGCGGAGAACCTCTTGGGGAGGTACTTCGCGGATGAACACGAGCGCGTCGTGCGCGCCGTGGGCGAGGGCCCCCCCAAGAACCTGGTAGCAGCGGCCTTCGGGTTAAAGCTGCCGGAAAGGAAGCCTCTCTCCTCCCCCGGGTCGCATAAACGGAGGAAGGAGGCTGCCGGGGGCTCGGAGCCCAAGAAGGCCCGGGTTCAAAAGACCCCTGGCCCATCGACGACGCCGGCGGTGACACCGGTGAAGCCCCGGGACGAGACCCCCGGGGGCGAGCGTACCCGGGTGCCGTCCCGGAAGGAGGCAATGCCTCCTCCCCCGAAGGGCCCCGTCGAGGCGCGGGGGAAAGAGGCGACCGCGGGCGGGGCGGCGTCCGACTTGGCGAACTACGCCCCGTCGCCGCTCACGGTGGAGCTCCTCCCGCCCCTTCCGGCCTCTTTGGAGCCGGAGAGGCTGGAGGTGAGATTCGCGGGGGCCTCGCCCCCGCGGGTCTGGCCGGTGGACGAGGGGGGGAGCCCCTCGGTGTACGAGGTTCCTCCGGAGGAGGGGCCCCCGAAGACCTTCCGGCCCGGGGCAAGGAAAGGCTTGATGGTTCCCCCCCGGGCGGAGGCTCCCGCCGAGAGCTCCTCGGCCACGTCTTCGGGGGGCACAACCTCGTCGACGAAGACGCCGGCCGCGTTACCGGACCTTGAGGTCCGGGGACCCCCCGCCGGCCGCACCGGCGGTTCCGGGCGGGAGACCCCCTTGCTCCCCGCGGGGGAGGTCGCCCGCTTCTCGGAGGGCCTGCACACCCGGAAGGTGCAGGCCTTCATCGTGGGAGGGACGCTCCATGAGCGTTTCGAGGGGCTTCAGTCCCTCGGGGCCCAGGTAACCCGTCGATAACACCTTCGCTTATCCCCTGCACTTTGAAATTTTTCTAACATGTGTTTTGTAGGTGGCAGCTGTTACCTGGGGCCTTGAGCAGCGGGTCGCCCGGCTGCTCAAGGAGAAGGAGGGCCGGGCCTCAGCCTCCGTAGGGCAGTGCGAGGAGGCCCTCCGGGAACGCGACGAGGCGCTCGCGGAATTGAGACTGGTTCGGGCCCAGGTTCACATTTCCGAGGCCATCAACGCCCGCCTCCGGGAGGAGGCCAAGGCGAGGGAGGAGACGCTTCGTGAGCTCGAGAGCTCAAGAGTCCGGGCGGTGGCGGACGCGGGCCGCTCCGTCCGGACGGCCCTCGAGGGCCTTGGCGTAAGCCTCGGCTCCGGGAGCAGAGAGGTGCCGTCGGCGACTCTCGCGGAGGCTGTGCGTTTCCTTAACGCACAGGTCTCCGCCATCTCGGAGGCTGCCGATGTTCGGGCGAGGGGTCGGGCGATCCCCGTCGTCGCGGCCGCTGCGGGGCTCGTCGAGTTCCGGGGGGTCGGCGCCCGGGCGATCGGGGGCCGCATCCCCCGAAGCTTCCCGGACTCCTTCGAGCCTTCGCGCCGGGAGGTCGAGCAGCTCGCCGGAGGGTTCTACGACCGGATCATCCGGGCGTGGTTCCCGGCTCCGGCGCCTCCGGCAGGAGATGCTCCAGCCCCGGCCTCGGAGGAAGCCCCCCGGGGGGAGGACGCCAATGAACATGTATGAGCCTCCCTCCGGGTCTTAGCTAGGGCCTTTTTTTTTATTTAGGATTTTTTGATTCCGGTAGCTTCTTAGAAGAAGCCCCAGGCACTTGTACAAAAATTTTTAATGCAATGAAGTTAGAATTTTTCTAAGTCTTTGAATTGAACTTACTATTACCAGGGTTCCCGGGAGGTTGCTCCCGGGCGAAGGTCCGGGAGGGGCTCCCCAGGGGACGCCCAAGCGGCTTTAATTTTGCTAGGCTTTCTCTCCGGGAATCGCGGTGAGGATAGTGTCCGGGAGCCGATCCGGTTGAGGTGGCATGCGGAGTGGCACTTGGACAACTTTGATAATCATCGTGCCGAATTGTCCCCTCCGCGACCGGGACTCCGGATGATCCATCCCCTCCAGATACTTCCACCGGCGGGTTACGAGTTCTGGCCTGAAGATGTGCTCCGGGACGCTCGGCGCCGCGTACGGGCGTTGTACCGGGACTTGAGGGCTTTAGGGCTTAGAGAATCCTCCGGGTTAGAACCCAGGTTGTATCGTTTCCGAAGCCCACCGGAGGGGGAAAATGTCCTCCGGGTTTGCTGATCAATAAAGCGCCGTGTTGTTGTTTCCTTTTTACTGCGCCTCTTTTATTTTTTCTTCTTGGATGGTCTGGATGACTCATCTTAACAAGGATGAGCTAAGTTTCTTCGTGGGTGGTGCGGTCGACACCCGGGGGTTCCTTATCCCCCCCGCCCACAGCGGGCCGGAGAATAGCTCCGCGCGCTGTGGGGGTAACAAGGCCCCCGGGAAGGAAGACACCTGTAGCATAGGAAATTTTCTAAGTTAGAAAATTTTAAAGCGAGGTTTTCAAGGAGAAGACCTTCCGGGAGGTAATCATCCGGTCGCCGTGAGAACGGGGAGCCGGGAATAAGGCCTTAGGCAGAAGGAATGTCCAAGAGAACCCGATGGGACTTCCAGAGGCGAGCTTCCTGGGAGACACTCGTCCAGTCGCCGTAAGAACGGGGAGCCGGGAATAGGGTCTTCGGGGAAGGAAATGCCCGAGAAATCCGACTTCTCCGAGAGACAATCGTCCGGTCGCCGTGAGAACGGGGAGCCGGGAATAGGGTCTCCGGGAGGCATTCATCCGGTCGCCGTGAGAACGGAGAGCCGGGAATAAGGTCACTGGGGACCAATCGTCCGGTCGCCGTGAAAACGGGGAGCCGGGAATAACGTCGACTCCCGGAGGAGGAAATGCCCGAAGACGGGACTTGAGTGTTTGGGCAGGGGACTAGTCTCCCAAAGTGACTCGTTACCACGGCCACTGTGACCGGGTTGCCGCTTACACCCTCAGTCCATGAGGGCTGATCGTAAGCCGCCCTACGGGAGTGCAGGCTCCGTTGTAGGGACTTGTTGGGACTGGCCCACTTCCTCGCGGGGAGGGCATCCTCGCGGGGAGGGCTTCCTCGTGGGGAGGGCTTCCTCGCGGGGAGGGCATCGCCGCTAGGGGCGGTAATGAGAAAGACCTGCAATGAGACAGTTTGCAAAGCAAGACCTATGTATTGCTAATGGAATGAAGTACAGGGCCTCCCCCTGCGAAGCCGCGAAAGGGGAGGAAAATACAGCGTCCCTCCTCCCCCTCCGGCGTGAACGCCCCGGGGGAGGGGACATGCCCGTAAGGCTAAACATAGAACTTGCGAAGCAAACGCAAGTTCCACGTGTGTTTCAGCTCCTGCTTTTGGAGGTTGGAGAGCTTGTAGGCCCCAGAGCCCAGGATCGCGGAGATCCTGTAGGGGCCCTCCCACTTGGGGGAGAGCTTACCCTGGGCCTGGGGGTCCGTCACGCGCTTGAGGACAAGGTCCCCAAGGCGGAAAGCTCTCTCGCGCACGCGCTGATTGTATGTGCGCGCTATTTCTTACTCGTAGATGGCGTGGCGGAGGAGCGCTCGGTCGCGTTCCTCCTCAACGAGGTCGATTTCCAGGCGCTGATTGGCCTCGTTGGCCTGATATGCCGAGGTGGTGGCTCCCTCCAGGAGCTCCACCCGCAGCGACCGGAAGCTAATCTCCGGGGGGAGGACTGCCTCCGCCCTGTAGACCAGGGAGAAGGGAGTACGCCCCGTCGCCCGGGACGGGGTCGTGCGCATGGAGCAGAGGATGCTAGGGAGCTCCTCTGCCCATGCACCCCGCTTAGAAGCGGTTTTGCTCGAGTCTCCGGCGCAATCCCTGTAGGATCACGCCGTTGACCCTCTCGACAGCCCCATTGCTCCGGGGATGGGCTACAGAGGCGAAGTGGATGACGAGCCCCAGGCCTTCACAGAATTCCCGAAAATAAGCCGAGTCGAATTGGGTCCCATTGTCCACGGTGATTTCCCGGGGGACACCAAAACGACATACGACGTTTTTCCAGAAAAACCGCTGAATAGCCCGGGACGTGATGCTGGCCAAAGGCTCCGCCTCAACCCACTTTGTAAAATAGTCAACTGCGACTACCGCATACTTGTATCCTTCGGGCGCTGGGGGGAAGGGCCCTAAGAGGTCCATCCCCCAGCGCACAAAGGGCCAAGTGATGGGGATTGTCTGCAGCGCTATAGGGGGGAGGTTCGAGCCCTTGGCCATCTTCTGGCATGCCTCGCACGCGGAGACGAGGTCTCGCGCGTCGCGCATGACCGTGGGCCAGTAGAAACCCTGCCGGAGGGCCTTGGCTGCGATGGCACGCGGGGCTAGGTGAGAACCGCAGCTCCCCGCGTGGATGTCTTCGAGAAGTTGAAGTCCCTCCGACCGGGGGAGGCAGCGCAGGAGGGCGGAAGCCCCCCGCTTGTAGAGCCTCCCCTCCAGGAGGAGATATGCCCGGGCTTTAGCCCGGAGACGTTTAGCCTCGGTCTCACTAGGAGGGTCCCCCTCCCCCCTAATGAAGGAGATGAGGGGGTCCATCCAGGACGGAGTCCGGGAGATCTCGGCGACCTCCGGGACATGAGGCTCGTCGCCCGTGCCCGGGGAGGCCACTGAGGGCTTCGTGATGATCTCCAGGAAAGCCCCCTTGGGGAGCGATTCCCGGGCGCTGGCCGCCCGGGCCAAGGCGTCGGCCCGGTCATTGTCCCTACGTGGGATATGCCGGGCCTCGAGGCCGTCGAAATGCCTCTCCATCTTTCGCACTTCCTGCAAATAAAGACTTAAGTTTGCGTCATGGCACAGGTAAGACTTGTCCATTTGGCAAACTACGAGCTGAGAATCTCCCTTGACTAGGAGGCGCCGGATCCCCAGGGAGCGCGCAAGGCGCATCCCGAGGAGCAAAGCCTCGTATTCGGCGACGTTGTTGGTTGCGGGGAACTCGAGCCGCGCGGCGTACTCGAGTTCCTTCCCCTCGGGGCTCTGGAGGACTACTCCCGCGCCAGCCCCGGTGAGACACAGCGACCCATCGAACATAAGGGTCCAATGATCACTGCGTCGGGGCGGCACAGGGAGATCTTCGTCCCCGGACCCAGAGGCGGGAGTCCATTCTGCGACGAAGTCGGCGAGAACCTGCGACTTGATGGCGGAGCGGCCGGTAAGGGACAGGGAGAAGGGGGCGAGCTCAGCCCCCCACTTCCCGATCCGGCCGGTGGCTTCTTTGTTCCGCAGTACCTCCCCAAGGGGGAGGGACGACGGGACGGTGATGGGGTGCCCCAGGAAGTAATGCCGAAGCTTCCGGGACGCCATGAGGAGGGCATAGCAGATTTTCTCCATTTCCGTGTACCGAGTTTTGGCCCCTTGGAGGGCCTCACTCACGTAGTACACCGGACGCTGCTGCCCCCCTTGCTCCTTCACCAAGACCGCGCTGACGGCGACGGGGGTCGCGGCGAGGTAGAGGAGCAAGGGCTCTTCCGGGGACGGACTCACGAGCATTGGGGGGCTCGTGAGGTACTTCTTGAGTTCGTTGAACGCCTCCTGGGCCTCGGGGGTCCAGCGGAACCCCTCGAGCCCTCGGAGGATCTTGAAGAACTGGAGGCCCCGCTCCCCCGACCGGGAGACAAAGCGGCTGAGTGCGGCTAGGCGGCCGGAGAGCCGTTGGACATCCTTGACGGAGCGCGGCGGGGGCATGTCTAGGAATGCCCGGATCTTCTCGGGGTTTGCCTCAATGCCCGGCTGGGACACGAGGAAACCTAGGAGCTTCCCCCCGCGCACCCCGAAGGCGCACTTCTCCGGGTTCAGCTTGAGCCCGAATGCGCGGAGGTTCCGGAAGGTTTCAGCCAGGTCATCGATGTGGGAGGCTGCGCGGGGACTCTTGACAACCGCGTCGTCTATGTAGACTTCAACGTTGCGGCCGACTTGCTCTTTGAAAACCAGTGTCATCAGGCGCTGGAAAGTTGCCCCCGCGTTCTTGAGACCGAAGGGCATATGGACGTAACAGAAGGTTCCGAGGGGAGTAATAAAACTCGTCTTCTCCTCGTCCCCTTCCGCCATACGGACTTGATGATAGCCCGAGTAGGCGTCTAGGAAGCTCATGAGCTCGCACCCCGCAGTGGAGTCGACGAGCTGATCAATCCGCGGGAGCGGAAAGTTGTCTTTGGGGCAGGCACGGTTAAGGTCGGTGAAGTCCACGCACATCCGCCACCTGCCGGTTGATTTCTTGACGAGGACGGGGTTCACGAGCCACTCGGGGTGCAGGACCTCCCGAATGAACCCCGCCTCTCGGAGCCGGGTGATCTCCGCCTTGATTTCCTCTTGGCGCTCGAGGGAGAGTTTCCACAGCTTCTGTTTGACCGGGGGATGACCGGGGGCTACTGCAAGCTTGTGCTCAATGACCCCCCGGGCAACGCCCCGCATGTCTGACGGTTTCCACGCAAAAACATCGGAGTTCTCGCGCAGAAAAGCCGCAAGTTGCGCTGCGTGCTCCTGGGGGAGCTCCGCCCCGATCCGGACGGTTTTGTCTTTGTTGCCCGGGGACAGCAGGACCTTCCGGAGGCCCCATTCCGGGGGCGGCTTGAGTAGGGGCCTCCCGGGCGGTGGCGCAGCAGCATCCAGTTCCGGGGGAGGGGCCTCCCCCCCGGGCGTCTTTATGAGGTTGACGCTTCCGATCGTGGCCGCAGCGCGCTCGTATAGAGCACGGGCCATGTCTTGGTCTCCCCGGACATTGATCACACCGCGCGGCCCGGGGATCTTCATGCAGAGATAATTTTGATGGGTGGCAGCCCCCAGCCGGTTGATTGTCGTCCTCCCCATAATCGCGTTGTAGGAGGAGGGGAGGTCTACCACGTCGAAGCGGACCAGCTCGGTCCGGTAGTTCTCCGGGGTGCCGAAGGTCATTGGAAGATCCACCTTGCCCACGGGGTGGATCGCCTTCCCCGGGACAAAGCCTTGTAGGGGCCCGGCAGCGGGCTGCAGGAGCTTCTCATCCACTTGCATTTCTTTGAAGGCCTTCAGGAATAAGACATCGGCGGAGCTCCCGCCGTCCACCAGGATCCGGGCCAGATGGCAGTTGTAGATGGTCGCGGAGACAATGAGCGCGTCGTCGTGGGGGAAGCAAACCCCCCGCGCGTCTTCTGCCGTGAAGGTGAGGGGGACGTCCGACCACTTTGGTGGCGAGGACGTGCGAAGCACCCCCACAACCTTGACTTCGCGCGCATACTCCTTATGTTGGCGCTTAGAGTCCCGCCCGGAGGCAGATCCTCCCACGATGACGTTGATGCGCCGCTGCGAAGTTTGAAAGGGGAGAGCTTCTGAAGGCTCCCCCTCCTGCGCTTGCTGACCCCCCGTGGGAGCGGGAAGGGCCGGAACAGCTGGTCGAGGGAGCAAGGAGGCCGGAGTCCCCCCCTGCTCACGCTGGTCGAGGAAGTCCGCAAAGTGCTGCAGCAACTGGCTACAATCTCGGGTAGCGTGGGTATTGGACCTGTGGAGGCTGCACCACGGTCCTTCCCGCCTTCTCCCCGCGGGGCCTTCCCGGCCGCGCGAAGACTGTCCTCCCCCATGGCCCTTCGGTTTGGGGAAGGGGCGGTTGGTCCTCGGGGAGTCGCGCGAGCCGCCTCCGCCCTCGAGGACAAAGGTGTCCCGAGGCCGTGGCTCGCTACGCCCCCCTTGCCTGGAGCGTTTGGGGGGATCCCTGGCCCCCCGGTCGGCGGGGGCGGGAGCCCCCTGGGTCTTCTTCCAGATATCGTCTTCCTCCGCCCGAGCGTACTTTTTGAGCACGTTGAAGAGCTCGTCGGCGGAAGAGGGGCAGCTCCGGGAGAGCCTTCGATGGAGCTCCCCCGGGAGGATGCCGCTTTTGCAGGCTTCGATAACCGTAGAGTCAGGGACGTGGGCCACTTTGCTCTTCACCTGGGCAAAGCGCTTGAAGAAGCTTCTAATGGTCTCCCCAGTCCTCTGCCGGACAGTGTACAGCTGCGAGGAGTCCAGGGGACGCACGTAGTTCCCCTGGAAGTTGGCACAGAACTCCCGCTTGAGCTGCGAGAAAGACTTGATGGAGCCGGCCTTCAGGTTGTAGAACCAGGAGCGGGCGATGCCGGAGAGGTAAAGGGGGAAGACGTTGCACTGTATTGACTCGTCCCCCCCGGCCGCGGAGATAGCAGTGGAGTAGACCTGCACAAACTCGTAAGGGTCTGCCTCGCCGTTATAATGTTCGATGTGTGGCGGGCGGTAGGGCCACGGCCACCGGATGCTACGAAGTCTTCGGCACAGGGGCTGGTTGGCCCCCTGCACTTCCCAGGGAGAGCCCCGGTCGCTGTCTTCTTTCACGGGACCTTCGTTGTCTGAGTCTGGAAGCGGTCCGAGAGGTCCGCCAGAATGGCGGTGGCGACGCTTTTCCTCCGGACCGGGACTGAGTTCCCGGACGTCTGGGCTCTCCGCCAGAGAGGTTGGCTCTTCAGCGGGTCTCTTCCCCCGGCCCGTGCGAGAGCGAGGCTCCCCGCGCCCGCGGGCGGGGGGAAGTTCTTCCCCGCGCTCTGGTGAACGCATTCGCTCGACCTCCCCCGGGGCGAAACGGACCTGTCCCGCCGAGGGAGGGAGCTCGCGCGCTGTAGGTTCCGGAGCCGGTTGGGGCGAGCCCCCTGCGACGACCCCCGGGACCGGAAAGGGGGAAGCCCCTGTATCGGCCGGAACCGGGGAGGGGGCGCCCGCGGCGACGCCTGGTATCGAAGTGGAGGGGGCCCCAGTGGCCACGACCGGAACCGGGAAGGGGGCAGGCCCTGTAACACCCGGAACCGGCGAGGGGGGAGCCCCGGTGGCGGCGTCCGGAACCGGGGAGCCCATGCGAGGGGAAGTCCGCCGCGGCACGGGGGTTGCTCTATCGACCGCCCCCGGTGCGGTAAACGCAACGCGGGGGGCGGGACTGGCTCCCGGCGCAGGGTAAACCCCCGGCAAGAAGTGGGCTCCCGGCCCCGGGATCTGGCCGCGGACGGGGTACCCACCTGGTGCCACGAAGGGCCCTGGCATGAAATAACCTCCCGGCACCGGGGCGGGCCCGGGTGCCGGGAACGGTCCGGGCGTGTATCCCGCAGGGGGAGGGAACCCCCCGGCAGGATCGTACGGGGCGGACAACCCCCCCGAAGCCGGAGGGGCCGCCGGGTAACCCATAAACGGGGGGCATGTTCCCCAGATATGGGTGCGACGCAAACGTGGGGGCCGGGGGCCGCGCCAACACGCTAAGGAGCTCATCCATAGAGCGCTGGGCGCGGAGCTGGCCTTCCACGAGAGCTTCGAGCAGGGCGTCCCGGGGAGCCAGGGGAGCCGTCGGGGGGACACTTATCCCGGCCGAGGTGCCCGCGGTCACCGGGAACGACCTGGAGGTGGAAGCACCTAAGTTAAGAGGAAAGGAGGGAGGCGGTACCTGGGCCAGGTCGCCTCCGGAAGGGTCCGCCGGGACAGCAGTGTCCCGGGCGGACGGCGCCGGGTCTCCGAGACCCGGGTCACCGGGAAGGGTGCGAGCCCTTGTTCTTGGGGGAGACATGGCATCTTGTCACGGGTCCCCACGGTCGGCGCCAACTGTCGTGGTATTGTGAATACCCCGGCAGGTTTTGAGAGTGATCCTAGCGAAGATTACGCGGCGCGGGTTGACCGGATGACCGGTCCTCCCCCGCCGGACAAGCACAAAGAAAGACACACGGGTTTATACAGGTTCGGGTCCCGGTGGGGGCCCTAGTCCTGTCGACGCGCTCCTGACCAGAGTCGGCTGGGGAGGCTCTCTCCGGGGGAGAGGCTTCCGGAGCACGCCTGTGAGTTTAGCTATTCCAATAAATGAACCGATCCCTTACAACAGAGGGGTACAAGGGCTATTTATAGCCCCAAAAAGCAGCAAAAAACCTAAACTACCCCGGAAGCCACCGTCGGATTGAAGGGTAGGACCGTCCTTCTCCCGGTCAAAGGCCTTGGATGCTTGACAGGTGGCCGCTAGTTCCCGAGGCGCTCCTCGCGTGACCTGCACGTGATAAATAGTTCGAGACTTTTACCTTTAGGAGGGCGATGAGGCGTGCTCCGGGCCAAAGGCGGCGCCCGGGAGGGCACCGGAGGCCACGTCCCGGGAGCCAAAAGGCGGCGCCCGGGGAGGCCCCGGAGGCCAAGTCCCCGGGCAAAAGGCGGCGCCCAGGAGGGCACCGGAGGCCCCGTCCCGGGAGCCAAAAGCGGCGCCCGGGGAGGCCCCGGAGGCCACGTCCCCGGGCAAAAGGCGGCGCCCGGGAGGGCACCGGAGGCCCCGTCCCGGGAGCCAAAAGGCGGCGCCCGGGGAGGCCCCGGAGGCCAAGTCCCCGGGCAAAAGGCGGCGCCCGGGAGGGCACCGGAGGCCCCGTCCCGGGAGCCAAAAGGCGGCGCCCGGGGAGGCCCCGGAGACCACGTCCCCGGGCAAAAGGCGGCGCCCGGGAGGGCACCGGAGGCCCCGTCCCGGGGGCCAAAAGGCGGCGCCCGGGAGGGCACCGGAGGCCACGTCCCCGGGCAAAAGGCGGCGCCCGGGGAGGCCCCGGAGGCCAAGTCCTCGGGCAAAAGGCGGCGCCCGGGAGGGCACCGGAGGCTCAGTCCCGGGAGCCAAAAGGCGGCGCCCGGGAGGGCACCGGAGGCCCCGTCCCGGGAGGCAAAAGGCGGCGCCCGGGGAGGCCCCGGAGGCCACGTCCCCGGGCAAATGGCGGCGCCCGGGAGGGCACCGGAGGCCACGTCCCCGGGTAATGGTGACACATCTTACCTGGACTTAGTCTCGCGGAGATTTCCCCCGACATTATGAAACTCGTCTTTTCCTCATCCCCTTCTGCCATCCGGACTTGGTGATAGCCCGAATACGCGTCTAAGAAGCTCATCAACTCGCACCCCGCGGTCGAGTCGACCAGTTGGTCCATTCGCGGGAGTGGGAAGTAGTCTTTGGGGCAAGCGCGGTTGACGTCGGTGAAGTTCACGCACATTCACCACTTGCCGTTCGACTTCTTCACGAGGACGGGGTTCGCAAGCCACTTGGGGTGCAAGACCTCCCGAATGAACCCCACCTCTCGGAGCTTAGCGATCTCGATCTTAATTGCCTCTTGGCGTTCAAGGGAGAGTTTTCTCAACTTTTGCTTGACCGGGGGGTGACCGGGGGTCACCGCGAGCTTGTGCTCGATGATGTCCCGGGTGACATCTCGCATGTCGGAAGTCTTCCAGGCGAAAACGTTGGAGTTCTTGCGTAGGAAAGCCACGAGCTGCTCTGCGTGCTCCTCATGGAGATCTGACCCGATCTTGACGGTTTTGTCTCTGTCGTTTGGGGACAGTGGGACCTTCCGGAGGTCCCCTTCCAGGCGTGGCTTGGGGAGGGACCTCCCGGAAGGTGTCACGGCGGCATCTGGCTCCGAGGGAGATGTCTCCCCCCCCCCCCCGGGATCTTGATCATGTTGACGCTCCCGATCATTGCGGCGGTGCGCTCATATAAAGCGCGAGCCACATCTTGGTCTCCCCGGGCGGTGATCACGCCATGAGGCCCGGGGATCTTCACACAGAGGTAGCTATGGTGGATTGCGGCCCCCAAGCGGTTGATCATGGTCCTCCCCATGATTGCGTTGTATGAAGAGGGGAGGTCCACTACATCGAACCGGACCATCTTTGTCCGGTAGTTATCCGGGGTGCCGAAGGTCATGGGGAGATCCACCTTCCCCACGGGGTGGATTGTCTTCCCCGAGACGAATCCCTGCAAGGGCCCTGCAGTTCTCATCGACCTGCATCTCCCTAAACTCCTTTAGGTACAGGACGTCGGCGGAGCTTCCGCCATCCACGAGGATGCGTGCTAGGTGGCAGTTGTAGACGGTGGCAGAGACAATCAGTGCGTCATAATGGGGGAAGCGAACTCCATGCACGTCTTCTGCCATAAAAGTGAGGGGGACGTCCGACCACTTAGGTGGCCGAAATGTACGCAGCACCCCCACCACCTTTACTTCATGCACGTACTCCTTGCGCTGGCGCTTGGAGTCCCGCCCAGAGGCGGACCCTCCCATGATGACGTTGACACGCCTTTGGGAAGTTTGGAAGGGGAGCGTCTCTGGTGGATCCCCTTCCCGCGCTTGTCCTTGCTGTCCTCCCGCGGGGGCAGGAAGGGCTGGTAAGACTGGTTGAGGGGGCAAGGAGGCAGGAGTCCCCCCCCTGCCCATGCTAGTCGAGGAATGCGGCAAAGTGTTGGAGCAGTTGGTGGCATTCCCGGGTGGCGTGGGTATTGGACTTCTGGAAGGTGCACCACAAACCTTCCTTCCCTCCTGTCACGGGGCTTTCACGACCGCGGGATGACTGCCCTCCCCCACGACCTTTCGACTTGGGGAAGGGGCGGTTGCCCTCGGAGGCATCGCGCGAGCCACCTCCGCCCTCGAGGACAAAGGTGTCCCGAGGCCGTGGCTCACTATGATTGCCCCCCTTGGGGCGTTTGAGGGGGTCCCTGGCCCCCCGGTCGACGGGGACGGGGGCCCCCTGATTCTTCTTCCAGAGGTCACCGTCCTCCCCCCGAGCGTATTTCTCAAGTACGGTGAAGAGCTCATCGGGGGAGGAGGGGCAGCCTCGGGAGAATCTCCGGTGGAGCTCCCCGGGGAGTATCCCGCTCTTACTCGCCTCAATGACTGTGGAGTCAGGGACGTGAGCTACTTTGCTCTTGACCTAAGCAAAGTTCTTGAAGAAGCTGCGGATGGTCTCCCCCGTCCTCTACCAGACAGTGTACAGCTGCGAGGAATCCAGGGGGCGCACATAGTTCCCCTGGAAGTTTGCGCAGAACTCACGTTTTAGCTGCGCAAAGGACTTGATGGAGCCGGCCTTCAGGTTGTAGAACCACGAGCGGGCGATCCCAGTCAGGTAGAGGGGGAAGACATTGCACTGGACTATCTCATCCCCCCAGCCGCCGAGATGGCTGTGGAATACACCTGCACAAACTCATAAGGGTCAGTCTCACCGTTGTAGTGCTCAATGTGCGGCGGACGGTAAGGCCGCGGCCATCAAATGCATCGGAGTCTGCGGCACAGCGGCTGGTTAGCCCCTTCCACCTCCCGGGGGGAGTCCCGATCGCTGTCTCCCTTGACAGGGGACGCGCGTTTGTTGTCAGAGTCGGGAAGGGGCCCAAGAGGTCCGCCGTCGCGGCGGTAACACCGCTTTTCCTCCGGGTTGGTCGAACTGACCTCCAGGACGTCCAGGCACCCCCAAGGAGCGGTTGGTTCTTCGGCATGTCTCTTCCCCCGGCCAGAGCGAGGGCGGGGCTCCCCACATCCACGACCTGGGGGAGGCTCCTCCCCAGACTTGGTGGTATGCATTTGCTCGACCTCCTCCCGGGTGAAGCAGACTTGATCCACCGGCGGAGCCCTCGTGGGCGGCCCCGGGGGAGGAGGGAGCTCATGCGCGCCGACTGCGGGTGCGGGAGGCGCGACCGGGGCATGGGTGGAATCCGTTACCGGGCGGTCCCCGGGAGTACCGTCTGGAACTGGAGAGTATGGACCCTGACGGGGAAGGTCCGGCGGCGGCGTGGGAGTTGTCCGGAGGACCGCTTCTGGAACGATGGGCATAACCGGCGGAGAGAGGCCGGCGTCTGGTCTCAGGAAGGCCCCTGCCGCGAAGTGAATCATTGGCACGAGGAAGACCCCGGGGACGGGGTAAGTCCCCGACACCAAGAATGCCCCCGAGGCCAGGAAGGCTCCGGAGGATGAACCCGCCAGAGCATAGCCCCCATTGGATCCACAAGCCCCGGGAGCGACCTGACCTCCGAGGGTTGAAGGGGCCACCGGATGTCCCATAAATGGGGGCATTTCCCCCATGAACGGGAACTGTGGGTAGATGGGGGCTGGCGGCCGCGCCAGAATGCGGAGGAGCTCGTCCATCGAGCGCTGGGCGCAGAGCTGGCCCTCCACAAGAGCTTCGAGCAGTGCGTCCCGGGAAGCCAGCGGAGCCACCGGGGGAAAGCCAATCCCCTCAGGAGTGTCCGAGGTCACCGGGTTGGACCCGGAGCCCTATCCGCCGAAAATTACCGGGAGAGTTAGAGGTGGTACCTGGGTTTGGCCGTGTCCTGGCGGCAGCACCGGGACGGCCGCGCTCTGGAGGGGTGGCGCCGGGTCACTGGGACCAGCGTCACCGGGAAGGGTGCGAGCCCTCGTTCTTGGGGGAGCCATGGTGATTCGTCATGAGTTCCCACAGACGGCGCCAACTGTCGTGGTATTGGGAATACCCCAGATGGTTTTGTTGAAGTCCCTAGCGAAGTAAAGATGACGTGAGCTGACCGCGTGACCGGTCCTCTCCCGTCAGGCAAACACAGCAAATGACACGAAAGTTTATACAGGTTTAGGCCTCAGTAGAGGCCCTAGTCTTGTCGATGTGCTCCCAACTGGAGTTGGCTAGGGGAGCTCTCTCGGGGGAGAGATGGCTCCAAAGCACGCCTATTTGATTGTCTATTAGAGTAAAAATGAATTGTCCTCCTCACATGAGGGGTTACAAGGGCTTATATTGGCCCAAAAGATGCAAAAAGACTAAACTACCCTGCTTGCCACCGTTGGATCGAGGCGTATTAGTGTCCTTCTTCCGGTCAGGAGCCTTGGATGCTTGACAGGTGTCCGCCAATTCCCGAGGCGCTTCTCGCATGATCCTCACGTGACCCGGAATACAAGGCCCTCGTCTTCAAGAAAATGACGGCACCAGGGGGCCTTGTCCTCGGGCAAAAGGCGACGCCCGGGACAAGCCATTGGGGGGCCTTGTCCCCGGGCAAATGGCGGCACCCAGGACAAGCCACCGGGGGGCCTTGCCTCTCACTTGGACTTGATCCCGCGGAGATTTCCCCCAACAGGTATAATATGAGACCATGGACTCAGCGACAATAAGTTTTGAAACTATACAGTTCCAAAGTTATTAAAATTATGGGAGTTAAACATCCTTGATGGGTTATGTCCAAAATATCCTTGGATTATCTTATTAGCTCTCTCCTTCGTCTTTTGTGGCCATGGAAAGTATGTGCAACCATGGAGCAGTATACGCGACCATGGAACGACATGCGCGACCATGGAATGATGTGCTCAACATTGGAAAGACTTGGGCAATTTAACTCGGGTAAGAATCATCATCAGTCGGGCATGGATATAAATTAGTACAAAGTTTTTGAGAGTCTTGCCTCCTCAATCTAGTCGCATGCAATACTATGCATGTAACTGGCCTGACAGGAAAGATTGATGGACTCATGTGGGTAAACCGGTGCCTCTATGTAGAGTTTAAAAAATTATTCGAGTACTCCGTACCCCCGGACAGAGTTATGCCATGGGTAGTAACTGGATAGCACAATAATATTGAGAAATTAAACTGAAAGGGGCAAACAGGGATGTTTTGCCTAGATCCAACTCTTAAGTTATAGAAATGCTTTCTATAATTACTCTACTAACTATTAGTTTCTCAAATTACTATGCAAATGTATTTTTGAAACTTACTATTCTTTACCTCATAAACTGTTCAATTGGACATTTCCCGTCATGCATCGGATCAATTGTTATATAGAGACTTGCTCAGTATTTTGTACTCACCCTTGCTCAATAACAAAAATACAGTTGAAGAGAAGCTAGAGGTTGGTGAAGCAAGAGCACCCAGGAGTTTAGAAGGGTTACGTGTTGCACTCGAGTTTTGCCTATGGGATGGTCCCAGAGACCGGACAAAACTACTATCATAAAACCTAAGTAGATGGCCTTGCTGGCTTTTGTATGACGAAGTTTATTAAGGCTTCACGGCCATATATTACTGACGCGGATTGTTAGCTGTTTTTGAGCTCCCATGGTCCCGCAAGCATCCCATGGTCGCCCATAGCCATGGCCGCAAGTCCTCCCTATGGTCGCCAAGGGCCAGAAGGAAGGATATCATGTAATCCAAGGGCATTCTAGATAAAATTTGAAAACAATATTTATTTCGCACAAATTCAAGACACTTATTACCGTACAAACTCATATCTTATGCTGTATCCGAGAACACTATGGTCTCAGAGATACGTCCCTATGACCAGTCTCTCTTGCAGATACAAGGTCTGATTTCGTTACCATGGTCGCAGTAGTACGTGATCATCCTTTATCATTACCCTACCATGATCCTTATGAGTAATCCCGAGATAATCATAAGTCCCTAAAAAGGTAACCGTCGAAGGAGGTTAGGATGGTAAGGCAGTTTTCCATGACGACCGAGTCAAGACTTCCAAACTACTATATACCCATGAACTACAGCAGCCACCAAGTACCCACGACCTCATAGCTACCACTTCGGGGCAGTTACAAGTAAACGTGGGACATGCCTACAGGAGGATAACCGACGAACTCTTCGGCAAGTATAAGAAGACCTTCAAGGGAAGGATCGAGGGATGGACAATCGACGACAGAGAGAAGACTAGGCTTAGCAAAGATAGGATTAGTTAGCTTACACACCTTGTAACAAACTCTCTGTAACTCTTTTTCCCACTTAGTCAAATACACAAGACGTAAGGTCGTTACTCTTCTAAGAGGGCTCGAACCTATATAACTCTTTCCCGTGTCTTAGATTCATAGATACTTTGAACACCTTGAGAATGTCTGATTGGCTCCTCTCTTTCTCACACTCTTCTTTGCATAAGATCGACAAAAGAACTCCTGGGTTCCAATTGTCGATAGCTAGCGCCCACTGTGGGGCCTTGAAGACATTTTTATCAAGATTCATTGTGTTCATGGATCCTTTCCCTTGCCTACACGATTCTGAGAATGAATTCGACCCCGAAGATCACGTAGATGTTATGGATGAAGAGTGTCCCCATCAATGGTGACGACACTACCCTCACAGCCTGTTTTGGGGAAGCATCATCCTCAATCCGGGCCGCGTCTACTGAACAAGGATTGGAGCAGGTAGTTCAATTGCCCTAAATAGAGGAAGAGTATGTGCCGCAACCCATTGCCTTAGACAACGTAGAAGAGGATGATCTTAACATTCGTCTGGAGAACTTCTCCCCAGACAATTTGAAGTCTCTCTTTGATTTTGAGTCAGACTCAGAAAAAGATGAGATGCTTTCTCCGTCTGTGAACTCAATCCCTAGAGAAATCGCTGCACTTTCGGAGGAAACTCCAGAGCAGCGTGACGCTAGGAAAGAACGAGAACGCAAACTAAAAGAAGACCAAGAACGCGAACAATGAGAGGCTGAGGTTCGCAAGGTTGCAGAAGATCTTCTACGACCAACAACAACTCACCGAGGTACCATTTTTCACGACCTTGGCTCGAGAACATCTCGACAACACTCTTTGGGAGGTCGCGGGCATGATTACACGCATATTCCCTCTCTGAACTATTCACCACCGGCAGAGGCGACCTCGCTGGGAACTCCACCGGCACCCGGGAGGAATCTGCAGGACCGTATCCGAAGGATTACATATGCGCTCCATAATCCGCCCTCCAGTCTTGTGAACGACAACAGGATTATATTTGCAAGAGTACTTACAGATAATCTCGATGAAGTTGCCCTTGGATTTACTTCAGAGGCATCATTGCGTTCGACGACCAGAGGACAAGCCGGTTCCTAACAAGGTCACAAGAGATGTCATCCCACACATTCCCGACACGACAAGACCAGACAAACTGGTACTTCTCGCGACCATAATCGCGTACTAGTACACTCACGTTTGGAACCATGTCGTGAGCCTCCCCAGGTCGACAACTTCCTCGACCACGACATTAGTCACGATGATCTACGACCACGCAGTATGTACGTTGGATGTAAAGCTTTTTCACTTGGACTACAGAACGTGGCCTGGCCTAATAATTTCAAACCCGATATGATCGAGAGATTTGATGGGACTCAAAATCCAACCGAATTTCTTCAGATCTATGTTACTGCCATCCAAGCGGCTGGAGGAGATGAATGGGTCATGGAAAATTACTTGCCAACGGTCCTTGAAGGTCCAGCACAGACCTGGTTGTTTAACCAACCAGAAGGATCAATCTACAACTGAGAGATGTTGTGCAACGCTATCCTCAACAACTTCCAAAATTGCTATGAGAAGCCTGGCAAAGAAGATGATCTTCAACGCTTGTGCCAAACTTTGTCGGAGACCCTTCGGCAGTTCATCAAGCGATTTGTGGGAGTGAGGAATACCATTCCTAACATCTCTAATTATTCAGTTATCAAGGCCTTCAAACATGGTGTTAGATATCGAAGGTTCACAAAGGACCTGAGCATCCATCCCCCACGATCAGTGTCAGACCTCTTCGACATGGTAGATCGATATTCCGATGCAACGGAAGCTATGGAATGGAATAGAATGGTGGATAAGGGTAATCGGCCTCCTACAACCGGGCCTAAAAACCAAAAAGAAGGAAGATTCGAACAAGAAATATGAGTTCTCTGCAGGTGGAAGATCTAAGAAACCCAACAGGAATGGAGCAAGCTGGTTCCGTGAGGTGGCAGTCTTGGACAAGAAACTTCAAGAGAAAGGTAAAAAAGTTCCATTCAAATCTAATAAGCTTCCCTCCGGAGTCGAACTCACGACCACCCGGAAAAACAGACTAACCCGCAGGAAAACAAGAAATGGTGTCCATTACATAACGCTTCTGGGCACGACCTCAAGAATTGCCACACCTGGTTGAAGCGCATGGACGATTTCTATCAAGGAACTGCGCCCATGCCAACTATACCAGAAAATAGACAATCTCAAGGAACCAAAGACGCCGATGGAGACGAGGTAATGCCATACCAAGTACCTAGTAATCACGTTAATGTTATTTTTGGTGGGTCTTCATCTTATTATTCTAAGCGTCAGTTTAAAGATGTTCGCCGAGAGGTGAATAGTATTGAAGCTTCTTTAAGGGAGCATCAATCCCCCCGCTGGTCGGAGACCTCTCTGATGTTCAACAGGGAGGATTGTCCCAAAGGATTTTCGCACCCTCGATGACTCCCTTTGGCAATAACCCCTATTATTAGCAACGCTAAAGTAGAGTGGGTATTGGTCGATGGAGGAAGCTCCCTCGACCTGTTGTTTGCCAAAGCTCTTGACGAGATGCAAATACCTCATTCCAAGATTAAACCAGTCACACACCCATTTTTTGTGATTATACCTGGCTCCACGATAATGCCCATTGGGCAAATAGTGTTACCTGTAACACTTGGAGAACCAAAAAACTTATGAACAGAATTAATTACTTTTGATGTGATTGATTTTGATTCAGCTTACAATGCCATCTTTGGTAGGCCATCACTCGACAAGTTCATTGCAGTGAAAAACTACGCATAATAGTGCGTCACGTTATCAGGGCCAAAAGGCGTCATCACAATCAAAGGCAGCCAGAGTACGGCTCTAACCTGTGATAGCATTTCTTTGGAGTTGGTCGACCAATTACCCCTACGGGATGTCAGGTTGGTGACCAAAGAACCTGATGCAGTCAAGACAACTCCGCGATGAGATGAGAAAGTAAAGCAAGTTCCTCTGTTCCCAGACCGACTAAGACTGTTTGAATCGGGTCATCACTAGATGCTAAATAGGAACTCGTGCTCATTACTTTCCTCCAAGCTAACACAGATGTGTTTGCGTGGAAACCATCCGACATGCTCGGAGTCCCAAAGGAAGTAAGCGAGCATAGGCTAGCTATTCGGCATGGACAATGACCAATAAAGCAAAAGCTTCGACGCTTTGCTCTTGATCGTCAAGAAGACATCCGTGCGGAGTTGACTAAACTCCAAGAAGCTGGCTTCATCCGTGATGTTAACCATCCCGAATGGCTCACAAACCCATTCATGGTCCTTAAGTCCAATGGTAAGTGGCGCATGTGCATCAATTACACCAGTCTTAACAATGCCTGCCCGAAGGATGACTTTCTCCTTCCTCGCATCAATCAGTTGGTCGATTCCACAGTGGGTTGCGAACTAATGAGCTCCCTGGATGCTTACTCAAGCTACCATGTAATTAGCATGGCAGAAGTAGATGAAGAGAAAACTGCCTTCATCACACCCTTTGGCACCTATTTCTATGTCAGAATGCCATTTGGTCTCAAGAATGCCGGTTCCACGTACCAATGCTTGATGCAAAAGACCTTTGTTTCCCAGATGGGACATAATCTTGAAGCTTAAGTTGATGATTTGGTTGTAAAAATCTTGAAGTGTTCGAATCACTTAGATGATCTTGCTGAAACCTTCTGTAATTTAAACAAACATGGAATAAAATTAAACCCAAAAAAATGTTCCTTCGGGGTTTCTTGCCGTGGGAAATCCTAGAGGGCTACCGAGCAAAACCCCAGAGGGCTACCGGGCAAAGCCCTGAAGGCCTTCCATGGAAAATCCCAGAAGGCTACTGGGCTAAGTCCCGGAGGCCTTTCGTGGAAAATCCCGGAGGGCTACGGGAAAACCCCGAAGGGCTACCGGGCAAAGCCCCAGAGGCCTTCTGTGGAAAATCTCGGAGGGCTACCGAGAAAAGTCCCGGGTGCCTCCCCGGAAGAGCCACGGGGCCTTCTGTGGAAAATCTCAGAGGGCTACGCGAGCCGCGGGGCCTCCAAGCCCCGGACAACTCCCGGGGCAAACCCCGGACGCCTCCCATGGAATATCATGGAGGCCTACTGGGAAAAGCCACGGAGAGCTATCGTAGAAGACCACAGGCATCTCTCTGAGCCCTTGACGCCTCTTGTGGCAAACCCTGGATGCCTCCCATGAGATATCATGGAGGTCTCCCGTAGAAGACTATGACAAATCCCGGATGCCTACAGGGAAAAGTCCCAGAGGACTACTGGGGAAAGTCCCGGACGATCTTCGTGAAAAATCCCGGATGTCTACTGGGAAAATTCCCGGGCGTCTTCCGTGAGACATCCCAGACGTTCTCCGGGAGAGGTCATGGAGGCCTCTCGTATGAGGCCACACAAGGTCACGTGCGGGTGACGTCAAGAGCCCCTCGGGAAATAGAGAGGAAACTTGTCAAGCATCCAAGCCCTTTAGCCGGTGAAATAGCATCAACACCCCTCAATCCGACAGCCGTAGCTAGGGCCCTTTAGTCTTTTTGCTTGTTTTGGGGCCTATATATACCCCCCCTTGTACCTCATTTGTAACCAATTCCAACTGATTTTATTACACTCAAACAACAGACCCCCTTGGAGACCTCTCTCCCCGAGAAAGTACCTCCCCAGCGGACTCGCGTTCGGAGGGTGCTGACAGGACTAGGGCCCCCACCAGGACCCGAACCTGTATAAAAATCACCGTGTCAATTGTTGTGTTGCCCGGTGGGAAGTGACCGGTCGCACCATCGTTCCCATTTCAAGTCTTTCCATGAAAATTGTTGGTGGTGTATTTTATACCACGACACTTGGCGCCGTCCGTGGGGACTCGTGACGAATCGTGATGGCTCCCCCAAGAACGAGAGCTAAAGCCCTCTCCCTTTTCGGTGGTGTTGGTCCTAGCGACCCAGCACCCCCTCCGCAAGAATATGCTGCTGTAACGTCCCTACCACCAGGGGACACCCGGGGAGAGGTGCCACTGCCTCCCCCCGAAATCTCCGGTGGAGGTGTCCCCGCTACCGACCAGTCGATCGCGACTACACTTGCGGGGCCTAGCACCCCCTAACTAGTGGCCTCAGTCTCCAGGGACCCCATGCTCGAGGCTTTGGTCGAGGGCCAACTCCGGGCCCAGCATACCTTCGAGGAGTTATTGCGCGTCTTAGCACGGCCCCCGGCTCCTTTGTACCTGCCTCCGCACCCGTTCATGGGGGCGCCGCCTCCGTTCTTCATGGGGCACCCGGCAGCCTTCCCCGTGCCGGGGGACTAGCCCACACCCGGAGCCTTCCTCACTCCGGGGATGTTTCCCGTGCCAGGAGGCCAGCCCATGCCTGAAACCTTCCCCGTCTCGAGAGGCTATACGACATTAGGCCTGGAACCTCAGCAAGCGGCCTCTGTAGCACCGAGAACCTTCCCCGCGCCGGGAGCCTTCCCTGTACCCGCGGTCGCCCATGTGTCCGAGGGTCTCCCCAGGCCAACGCCCGGATATGCTCCAGCACCAGGGCCGGTAGTCGCTCCACGGATTCTCTCCACACCCGCTCCCGTAGTCACTACGGACACTCACCCAGCACCGGGCCCTTCCAGCGTGCCAATGGCTTTCCCCGGGCCGATGACCGACGCGCATCAGCTCCCCCCACCCCCGGGGCCGCGCTTGAAGGCTCCCCCGGCGGACCAGACCCGCTTCACATAGGAGGAGGTCAAGTGAATGCGTACTACAAAGTCTAAGGAGGCTCCTTCCCATTACCGATCAGAACTCCCCCCGGCTCGCGGACACGGTGAGCCATGCTCCCGGCCCGACCGGGGGAAGCAACCGGTCGGAGAAGCCACCGCCACCTCCGGGGGTACCCGAATATCCAAGAGGTTAGCTCGACTAACCCTGAGCAGAAGAGATGCTATCTCGCACCAGCGGTCCGCTGGGACCCCTCCCCGACTCTGATAACGAGCGCCTGTCCCCCGTCAAAGGGGATAGCGACCAGCACTCTCCCCGGGAGGTTGAGGGGGCCAACCAGCCGCTGTGTCACCGCCTATGGTGCATCCGCTGGCCGCGGCCCTATCGTCTGCCACACATCAAGCAATACAACAATGAGGCCAATCCTTACGAGTTTGTGCAAAGTTACTCCACGGCCATCTCGGCGGCTGGGGGTGATGAGACGGTGCAGTGCAACGTCTTCCCCCTCTATCTCACCAGGATCGCCCGCTCATGGTTTTACAACCTGAGGGCCAATTCCATCAAGTCCTTCGCGCAGCTCAAGCATGAGTTCTGCGCAAACTTCCAGGGGAACTACGTGCATCCCCTAGACTCATCGCAGCTCTACACTGTCTGATAGAGGACTGGGGAGACAATCCACAGCTTCTTCAAGCGCTTCACTCAGGTCAAGAGCAAAGTGGCTCACGTCCCTGAATCTACGGTCATCGAGGCGTGCAAGAGCAGGATTCTCCCCGGGGAGCTCCATCGGAGACTCTCCCAGAGCTGTCCCTCCTCTGTCGATGAGCTCTTCATCGTTCTCGAGAAATATCCTCGGCAGAGGAAGATGACCTCTGGAAGAAGAACCAGGGGGCCCCTGCCCCCTCTGACCAGGAGGCCAAGGACCCCCCAGCAAGCGTCCCAAGAGGGGCAACCACAGCGGGCCACAGCCTCAGGACACCTCTGTCCTCAAGGGCGAAGGCGCTCACGCGACGGCGGCAAGGGCAGCCGCCCCTTCCCCAAACCCAAGGGCCATGGGGGCCACAATCATCCCGTGGCTGGGAAGGTCCCGCGATGGGAGGCAAGGAGGGCACAGCCAACGTGTGGTGTGCCTTCCACATGTCCAATACCCATGCTACTCGGGAATGCCATCAACTTCTGCAACACTTCGCCGCAATCCTCGACCAGCGTGGGTAGGTGGGAGGGAGCCCTGCCTCCTTGCCCCCTCCGCCGACTTTGCCAGCTCTCCCTGCTCCTTCGAGGGAGCAACAGAGACAGGCACAAGAAGGGGCCTCAGCCGAAGAGCACCCCTTCCAAACCTCCCAAAGGCGTATAAAAGTCATTATGGGGGGATTTGCCTCGGTGCAAGACTCCAAGCGCCAGCACAAAAAGTACGTGTGGGAGGTAAAGGTTGTGGGGGTGCTACACACGTCTCGGCTACCAAAGTGATCTGATGTCCCCCTCACCTTCACAGCCAAAGACGCACGCGGGGTTCGCTTCCCCCATGGCAACGCGCTCATCATCTCCACCAACGTCTACAACTGCCAGCTGGTGCGTATCCTCATCGATGGTGGAAGCTCCACCGACATCCTGTACCTGAAGGCATTCAAGGAAATACAGGTCGATGAAAGGCTGCTGCAGCCCATAGCCGGGCCCTTGCAAGGCTTCATCCCCAGGAAGACCATCTACCCGGTGGGGAAGGTCGATCTCCCCATGACCTTCGGCGCCCCAGACAATTACCGGACCACGATCAATGGTCTGGGGGCGGCGATCCACCATAGCTATCTCTGTGTGAAGATCCCTGGGCGTCACGGTGTAATCACTACCCGAGGCGACCAAGATGTGGCCCGTGCTCTTTACGAGCGCGCCACCGTGACGATTGGAAGTGTCAACCTGATTAAAACCCCGGGGGGAGACAACTCCCCCCCCCCCCGGCCTCGGACTCCCCAGTCGTCCCCTCTGGGAAGTTTCCCCCGAAACCACGCCCAGAGGGGTTCCTCCGAAAAGTCCAACTATCCCCAGAAGACATGGAAAGGACCATCAAGATCGAGGCGAACCTCTCCGAGGAGCACGCGGAGTAGCTCACGACCTTCCTCCGCAAGAACTCCGATGTCGCCCGGGACGTTATCGAGCACAAGCTCGCTGTAACACCCGGCCACCCCCCCCCCCCCCCCCGGTCAAAGAGAAGCTGAGGAAGCTCTCCCTTGACGCCAAGAGGCTATCAAGGCCCAAATCGCCAGGCTATGGGAGGTGGGCTTCATTCGGGAGGTCTTACACCCCAAATGGCTAGCAAACCCCATCCTCGTGAAGAAGTCGAGCGGCAAGTCGACGCGTATTCGGGCTATCATCAAATCTGGATGGCTAAGGAGGATGAGGAAAAGACGAGTTTTATAACTCCCCTTGGCACCTTTGGCTACGTCCATATGCCCTTCGGGCTGAAGACCGTTGGAGCGACCTTCCAGCGCCTCATGTCACTGGTCTTAAAGGACCAGATCGACCACAACATGGAGGTCTACATTGATGATGCGGTCGTCAAAAGCCTCTGGCAGCCGCCCACATCGACGACTTAGCGAAGACCTTCCGCAACCTTCACGAGAATGGGCTGAAACTCAACCCAGAGAAGTGCGCCTTCGGCGTACGCGGGGGAAGCTGCTTGGCTTCCTCGTATCCCAGCGGGGCATAGAGGCCAATCCCAAAAAAATTCAGGCCCAGCTGGACATGCCCCGGCCACGCTCAGTGAAAGACGTACAGCGGCTTACCGGCCGCTTGGCCGCTCTAAGCCACTTCGTCTAGCGGTCGGGTAACGCGGCCTCCAGTTCTTCAAAATCCTCTGAGGCCTCGAGGGGTTCAAGTGGACTCCCGAGGACCAGGTGGCCTTTGACGAGCTGAAGAAGTACCTCACAAGCCCCCTAATGCTCATGAGCCCATCCCCAGAAGAACCCCTGCTCCTTTACCTCACCGCGACCCCGGTCGCTGTAAGCCCGGTGCTGGTGAAGGAGTAGGATGGGCAGTAACACCCCGTGTACTACGTGAGCGAAGCCCTCCAACGGGCTAAGACGCTGTACACGGAGGTGGAGAAGATCTGCTACACCCTCCTCATGGCATCGCAGAAACTCCGCCACTACTTCCTGGGGCACCCCATCACACTCCCGTCATCTCTCCCCCTGGGAGACGTGTTGTGAAACAAGGAGGCCACCGGTCGGATTGGGAAGTGGGCAGCCGAGCTTGCTCCCTTCTCCCTCTCCCTCACGGGCCGTTCCGCCATTAAATCACAAGTCCTTGCTGACTTCGTGGCAGAATGGACCCCCGCCTCCGAGATGGAGGGAGAGACTCTCGCCGAGCTGCCCCAGTGTGACGACCATTGGACGCTCATGTTCGATGGCTCCTTGTGTCTCGTCGGGGCCGGTGTGGGGGTAGTCCTCCGAAGCCCCGAGGGAAGGGCGCTAGAGTACGCGGCGAGGCTCGAGTTCCCTACTACAAACAACGTCGCTGAGTACAAGGCCCTGCTCCTGGGGCTGCGCCTTGAGCGCTCCCTGGGGATCCGCCGCCTCCTAGTCATGGGAGACTCCCAGCTCGTGGATTGCCGAATGGACAAGTCCTACTTGTGCCATGACACAAACCTGAGCCTCTACTTGGGGGAGGTGCGCAAGATGGAGAAGTACTTCGAGGGCCTGCAGGCCCAGCATATCCCCTGGAGAGATAACAACCGTGCCGACGCCCTGGCCCAGGCGGCCAGCGCCCAGGAACCTTTTCCCGGGGGAGCCTTTCTGGAGACCATCGCGAAGCCCTCGGTGACCCCTCCGGGCGAGGACCCTGAGTCCCATGACCCGGAGGTCTCTGAGATTATCCGGGCGGCATCCTGGATTGATCCTCTCATCTCCTTCATAAGGGGGTAGAGGGAGCCTCCCAGCAACACCGAAGCGAAGCTCCTCCGTGCGAAGGCACGGGCGTATCTCCTACTGGAGGGGAAGCACTATAAGCGGGGGGCTTCCGCCCTACTCCACTGCCTCCCGCGAACAAAAGGACTTCATCTCCTTGAGGACATCTACTCGGGGAGCTACGGGTCTCACCTACCCCCACGCGCAGTCGTGGCGAAGGTCCTCCGCCAAGGCTTCTATTGTCCTACAGTGGTCCAAGACGCGCAAGACCTTGTCTACGCGTGCGAGGCTTGCCAGTTAATGGCAAAGGGCACCAGAGTGCCCTCCACGACGCTGCATACCATCCCCATCAGAACATGCTAAAAACTCCATTGATGAGACATTTTATACATATTTTTATGTTATTTTTACAATCCTCTTTCACGGCTATGTTTGCCATGTTTCAGGAATCATACCTGCAAAATTTGAGGACATTTCGACTTCGTTTGGGCCAATTTCGACAAAGGATACTAAAACTGGAGAAAAAGGTACCCTGATCGAATATTCCACGATCGAAACTGCCTGGTTGAACACACTTAGGCGAGAAGGACCCATAATTGAACACAACTGGATGAAAAAGAGCTATGATCAAACATGAACACACTTGATTGAAAAAGGTTCCGATTGAACACGAAGACATTTGGTCGAGACGAGTCCTGATCGAACACGTACACATCTGGTCAAAAAGAGTCCTAATCAAATACAACTATCGCCTAATCGTGATTTGACTGAGCCCAGCACGACTTTGGGCTCGACCAGGACTAGTCGAGCACAACTTGGTTTCTAGAGATATTTTGGTCGAATCTGGTCGGTTTTCACTTGGATTTGTCTATTCTCGCACCGTTTGAAGTTTGATTTCGTCGCCTCCATGTCAAAGATATTTGGGCACGTTAACCCATGTATCATAAATAGAGAAACTTTTGGCTCAATTAGACAGGCTTTTTTATATGATTTCATATGTCTTTTCAGATGCCTTTAGGGTTTAGTTTTAGTTTAGTAGAGCCCCCTTCTCTATTTTTCTTGCGTTTGTAAGTCAAGGACGACAGACTAAATTTTCAAGCAATCAAGTAAATTTTCATTTAATTCTCATTATTCCATTATTGTCATGGTTTTTTGCAAGTAGTTCACTTCTAGGGTTAGAGATGACCTAATCCGGAAGATGTCATTCTTCCTCGGTCTTGATCTCAAGTTTTTGAAGTTATTTCCTGATGTTTTCTTACTCCAAACCCTAAATTCTCGTTTCGGCAACAGACGTAACAATTGACCCTTAGAAAGAATTCAGGGGAGTTCTTGAGTCCTTAGCACTTTGACGCGGGATCCTGAACAGGAGAGAGGCTCTCGTCAAATGTAATAGTGTAAGCAATCCTCTGACCGTAGTACCAACGACCGTACTGGCAATTTAATCTATCTTGAAAAACAATTGAAATTAACTTGCAATTCTCAAACATTGGATAGAATTGCACTGAATGGTTATGGAACTCCTAAAACCAATTTTCCTCCCTGCTTTATAAATCCTAGATCTCATATTTGCTATTTACTGCTTCAAACCCTAGATTGATAGCTTTAGTAGTAGATTTAGTTGTAGACAAACAAACCCCCAACTCATTCAGACTTAGTCAGTGATCCATTAACCAAAAAATATGAATACGCTTGTTTCTCGTGAAATTCGACCCTCAAGTGCTCAACATTCAACCGTTCACTTGCAGTTATTACATCACATCCACGCGTGCGACCATCGTGACCTACGCGCAAGATCAAGTTTTTGGCACCGTTGCCAGGGAACAACAGTAATTCATCTTTTAGATTAATTTTTGTTGATATAAGTCAATCTCATTTCTCAACCTTGCTTCTATTTTTCTTTTTTTCTTCTTTTTGTGCACAACTAATCCCTGCAGGTTGGAAGTGCATCTGATACGATCAAGAACAAGCCACATTGGACAATCAAATACCAAAGGAAGCTGAATCACCAAAGATGGGTGAACAAAAGAAATTGAAGGATTATGGAATCCTGCTCAGCATGGGGTTTCAGTCAGATATTCTTAGACCAGCAATCGAAAAAAATAATTTTGAAACTAACCTTGCACTATTAAATCTAATACAACAAAATCAATTCAGTAGTTCTGCCACTGAAGATCCTTCGCTGCATCTCCATATTTTCTTGAGCATTGTGATACTTTTAAAATTAATGGAGTTTCGCAAGATGCGCTACTATTACGTCTCTTTCCTTTCTCTCTTTGAGATAAGGCAAGAGCATGGTTGTACACTCTACCACCCGCTTCAATAGTAATGTGGGATGAACTCTCATGTATTTTTCTAAATAAATTTTTTCCTCCATCTAAAACTGCACATATTCACAATCAGATTGTTTGTTTTACTCAGCAAGGAGGAGAATCACTCTACGATGGGAGCGGTATAAGGAACTTTTGAGGTCGTGCCCACACCGCAGCCTGGAAAAGTGGCTTGTAGTTCAAACGTTTTATAATGCTTTGAATTACTCGACACGGATGACTGTTGATGCCACAGCTGGTAGTGCACTCATGAACAAAAGTGTTGATGAAGCGTACAATCGAATTGAAGGTATGACACAATACTACACACAATGCAGGAATGAACACGATGCATCAAGACTGATCCAACTGCAACACCAACTCTCTCAACAACAACAGTCGTACCAAGCACCATGGCCATCATTTCAGTAACAACAACAATCGTACCAGCCACCACACCAATGACAAAATCAACCCGAACAATCCAACATCGAGCTCATGCTAGAAACTTTTCTAGCAAATCAAGAGAAGGAAAAGGTTGCACTGATCCAGAAGATTGACTCCATCTCTACGCACATTCGAATGGCCAATCCCACACCAATGATTTTAATCCTCTTCTTTCTCAACCTATCAACCCTCGTGATTCTGAACATATTAATGTTATATCCTGTGTTGATACTGTTAATTTGAATGGTGTAGAAACTTTCCAAAGAGAGAAGGTGTAACCGGAACTAACGAAGACGCCTACCAAAGGTTTGACGCCAACAACCGAACTTAAGCACGATGATCCACCCACGCCGGCAGACGACCTCGATAAGGATGAACAATCAAAAGAAACAGAATCAGGTAATAATGAGGTAACACATGTTTCTAGACCAATTCCATCTTTTCCAAGTCGTTACCTCCAGTCTAATTTTAATGACAAATCCATTGATATCCTAAAAAAACTAAATATCAACACATCTATTTAGATATTTTCCTTTCAAGGAATAATCCATTTAGGTTATTCTACTTACCACTAATGAAATAAACAATTTATTATCATCTAGATTTTTGGCCCTTCCGTTTATATAATCTTTTATTACCTCTTTTAACCATTTGAAGAAGTCTAATAAGAAAAATATTAATGGAAGTAGCACTATCTCCACTATCTGCATCTTTGGAAAAAAAATTTAACTTATTTTTTAGATAAACTTGTCTACGCACTCCATAATTCATGACACTTATACCAACATTTATTTGCATGACTAGACCAATCCATTTTTTATTTGCAGTATCCAGCCTGATTTAGTGAAGACAACAATTGTATTTTGTTTGATGGCCACTACCTTGTATTTCTCTCTTCATCCTCCTCCCTAGAGTCACATTTGAGGCAAAATTTAAAATATTTCTGACAGATACAAAGAGGTATTGGTCCTCCTTATCTTGTAGGAGTTACAAATTAAATCTAATGTGGATGAAGAGAGGTTGAAGTTGTCATTTTATGTAAGGACCCATTAACCCAAAAAAACAAAAAAAACAAACTCCACAAATCATGTTGTTTCCTCAACTGAACAACAGGCCTCACAGAGAAACTAAAAAAAAATAAAGAAAGAAACTGTCCCCACCACGCCCTCCTCCTTCCATGCCGCCCCAATCTTGCTGCCACGATGCTGCCCTAGCCTTCCAAGGCCATCTTGATGCAGCCCTCGCCTTTTGCTGATCTTATCACTCAAATTCCTTCATATAGAAAATTCTTAAAAGAAATTCTTACAAATAAAAGGCATTTGGATGATTTAGACACAGCTCAAATTGATATATGTGAGGGTACAATTTATTTTCACATGGGGAATGAGAAAATATTGTTTAAACTGCCTGAAATTGATAATTACCCTATGTATGAGGACCATACATGCAGGATAGACCCTCTTGAGACTGTATTGCAGGGTAAACAAATTGGAGATGATGATCTTGATGACAACACATAGAGGAGCAATAAAATGGATGATCATGCCACTACAAACACATCATCATTGCCCAATCGACTCTTAATGGTAGGAAATCATAACAATTCTTGCGCGAACAAGGTACCAATTCTCATACCTCTGTCTTCGTTGGTGAAATATATGCTTCTTGAAAGAGATAAATATAATCCTATGCTTGTAAATGTCAATATAACTGATAAACCATCAAGCACATTGATTAAGACATTTACACTGCATAGCAGGATATTCTATTGATGATCTAATTGGTATTGAGTCCCAACATCGATTAAACCTATCTGTGATGAAAACTGAAAAATCTAAACTGTTAGATAATAGGCTTAGTTCTCCCACTGCACCAAACATTCTGTCGTGGTATTACGGATACCCCAGCAGGTTTCTTCGGATGTGCGCAGCACGTGTACAGCGACGCAAGCTGACCGAGTTACCGGTCTTCTCCCGCCGGGCAACACAGAAATTGACACAGTGGTTTTTATATAGGTTCGGTTCCCAGTGGGGGCCCTAGTCCTGTTGGCTCTCTCTGGACACGAGTCCGCTGGGGAGGTATACTCTTGGGGAGAGGTCTCCAAGAGAGCCTGATGTTTTGTGTTAATGCAAATGAGTTCGAATCTCCCTGAAAAGAGGTACAAGAGGGGTATATATAGCCCCTAAGAAACGCAGAAGACCAAAAAGCCTTAGCCACAACAGCTGGATCGAAGGGCGCTGAAGTCCTTTGGCTAGGAGGATAGCTCAGATGCTTGACACGTGTCCTCGTCAGCTTCCCAAAGGCTTCTCGGGTCAGCAGCCGCCCTTCCAAGGCTACGAACGCCACCGGGGGCCCGGAGACCCTTCGGGACTCACTGGGGGCCCGGTGATGCTCTGGGTCTCACCGGGGGTCGGGTGATGCTCCGGGTCTCACCGGGTGTCCGATGACGCTCCTGGCCCGGTGATGCTCCGGGTCTCACCGGGGGCCCGGTGACTATTCGGGGCTCACCAGGGGCCCGGTGATGCTCCGGGTCTTACCGCAGGCCCGGTGATGCTCTGGATCTCACCGGGGGCCCGGTGACACTTCGGGGCTCACCAGGGGCCCGGTGATGCTCCAGGTCTTACCACGGGCCCGGTGATGCTCCGAGTCTCACCGGGGGGTTTTTCGGGACTTCGTGGAGCCCCTAGGAGTTCCCCCAACAGCAGCCCCCCAGGCCCTCGAGGGCACAAAGTGCCCCCGATGGGTATGCGAAACTCCCAATGACGACGCCTCGTCTTCCACAAAGTGCCTTGCGCCGCGAGCGGCGTTTCGGCTCCCGAACCGTTTTTCCGCAGGGCGCGTCTGTCCGCAAACCGACGCATCGTTTCGAAGCGTTCACCTTCGCGCCGCCTCATCTTCCGCGTGACGGTTCAGCTCTACAGCCTTAATGGGCTTGTGGACACGTGGCGGGCATCCGGGTCCCCCTCCACCACCTATAAATAGGGGGGGCCCTTTAGTTTGAACATGCCCACAAGCCCCCATATTCCACAAATCTCGGCTTTCTTCCGGTGGTTCCCGGCGCCTTTTTTCGGTGGTTTCCGGTAACACCCGGTAGCTTCCGGTGACGTTTTTCGGTAACCTCCGGTAGCTTCCGGCGACGATTTCCGGTAACACTCGGTAGCCTCCGGTGACGTTTCCGGTAGCACCCGGCGACATTTTTCCGGTAGCACCCGGTGAGTTTCGGTAGCCTTCAGCGAGTTCACCCCTGATGGCGCCGAAGAGTCGTGCCAAGGTTTCTGTCGCACCCCGAAACTGGGACTACAACTACTCCTGTAGAGACCTAGCTCGCTGCAGCTAGTCCCATATATGCATAGCATACACATACCCTTGACTTTCTAGGATAAGTCAAGCACAGGAGTATATCACATTGTAACAGAGTAACTTACAAAATAGTTAAGCAGTGTGGCCTGCTGGCCTTGATATTACATAAGAATATTACAATGCCTTCACGGCATACATGCTTTAGCAAAGAAACATCTACACAGCAGAAGATAGGTGACCCACCCACAAAGAGAAGTGGACGGCAGAACAACACACATCAGGGCTCTGGCGGAACTGACGCTCCTCCTTCTGGATCCAAGAAGTTCTCCACGCCTTCATCTTGATTGTTGATCGCTCCGTCTATTGATTTGTAGGTTGCAAGGGTGAGCACTTACGTACTCAGCAAGTCATAGGTAAGAGTAGATACATATAGTAGTGATGATATGAACCTAGACTAGTCAAGAATTATGGATGTTTATAAAATAATCTTTTACTTTCATACCTCATCTCATGGCAGCACCTTTCATAATATAACATCATCATTCATGTTCACTAGATTATAGCACTACCGCGACACATCGACACACGACAGCCCACGACAGCACTCCTTATCATGACAACACATGTCATTTGGGTAATCTTGGTTAAACATATTTTATTTAGAAAATAGTACTTGTGTCACACCCCGTGGATTTAATCCACCGCAGCAGACTCCTATAAACCCGGGAGCTCGGAGTATTCGAATACGTTTTTAACTCTGCAGAGAGGTACCAATTTACCCGCAAGATATTCCACTTTCAAGCCCATCCTATCAAAATGATTAGACCCCTCCTTACAACCATGTGTGAGTGGCAAGGTGGAGATAACAAGAACTTTTGTTATGTCTCACTCACAATTCACCCCTGACCCTGTGGCTCTCTGCGAGACACAGTTGTGGTAGGCTGTAACATAACCTCCACCCCTACATATGTTTCCATTACTGGATCAACGTGCGAGATCACTTTCAGTGATATGTGTGGGAGCCATTCTCCGTGTTTATCGTGCATCACTACACAATTCCAGCAGGGGTGTCATGTGCGATCCTCATAAGTACTTGTTCAGGCCTGTCCCATACCAGGCTTGCGGTTAGCACGCTGTTCATGCCACTAGATGCACAACACAAGGTTCTAGTCCTTATATGCCAGTGACTAGACCATCCACAACCTTTTACCTCTAGTGCTACCGCCATTCCATACCATTTTCTGGTCACGGCTAGGGGTTTTATTTCATGAATATAAATGTATACATACATATATAATAGTTCATGGCTCAAAACTTGTTTATTTCACATTTCACAGATAACCAGTCTAGTACTGCCAATTCATAAATCAACCATTCTCAATCTTTCTCATGCAGTATTATCTATATTCAAGGTTATGTTTTAGCAACATTTAAAATATAGGTTCAAGATGACCAAGGATATGACTTGCCTTCCGCGTCGTAAGAAACAGCAGTTGATGACGGGTCAACAGCGAAGTCCTCGATCTCAGCTTCTGGATCTGCTCGACGACAAACCAAACAATACACACAAATATTACTTATATATTAAAATGTTTTAGGATCTATATGCAGATATGATTTACAAGAGTGACTGAATGATACTGGAGATAATTGAGATTACAAGCTGAACTGAGTTGAGATCTAGGGTTTCAAGGAATTGGCTAAGGATGGGTGTTAGATGCTCTTAGGATCTCAAGGTTACAATAAGAACATCAGTTTTGTGGTTGGTTTGATCAAAAACAGCGAATGTCAGTAGATTGACATTCGGATCAAGAATCTGACATAACTTCAAGGAAAACTAGAGAGCTTATCTCAAGTTATGACAGTAGAAGAAAGTGTAGATTATAACTCTACAAATTCAGTGGACAAAGTGGTTTTCAAAATACACAATCAGAAGTGGGTAAACAAGGCCAATGCCATTGGCTGGCATGCACTGAGATAGTGTCGAAAGCTAGGGTTTAGCATAACATGCATTTCAAGGGTTCAAATCAAGTTGTGATAGAAGAAGAAATTGCTGGTCACAACCTCAGGAATCTAAGAGACAAAGTATGCCCAAAATACACATCTGGAAGGGAGTGAAAAGGGCTAATGCCACTGACTGACATAGTCTGGCATTGATCTTGACATGGCCAGAAACTAGGGCTTGGCATAACTTTTGATCTAGGGCTCCAAATGATGCACCACTTTGTCTGGGAGGTAGGCAATGATAACAGGAATAAATCATTCAACAGGATCTAGGGCAGAAGATGGCTGGAAGGTGATGAAATTCAAAGGAGAAGTGTGGTGGCGACACGGCACAGTGAAGCCACTGGTCAAAATCTTGGCATGGCTGTATCTTGAAATCTGAGCAGTTTCAGGGATCGGGCTAGAAGACAAATATGCTCATAAGGTTGAAGCACACCTGAATGACAAAGTGGATGAAGCTGAAACGGCCAGGAATAGGTTTCCGGTGAACTGCGCCGGAGAAAATGACATGAGATTTGGGGCTTTTTGATACAGGTCGAATGAACTCGACTCCAAGCTTGGAGAGTGAAAGAGAGGTAAGAGGAAGTCACCTGCACAATCAATTTGGCCGGAGGATGGCTGGTGTGGCCTGGCAACGATCACCGGTTTCTGGAGAAGCTCAAAATTGGGGAAAACTTCGATTGAAGCTCAATCTGGAGATCTAGATGCACAGGCTTGCTGGAAATGAGTCACTGATCATTTTCTTCCACAGGATCGAAAGCTAATTCGAAGCAATTTGGCCTGCATTGCCGAAACAGGGCAATCGAGATTTCCGGTGATCGCCGGTGATAGGAGGCAAGGAAATCCAATTAAGTGATACAGCACGATGAGAGAGATAAGGGAAACTCACTGATGCTGTTAATTTGCAGGAGATGCAGTATAGCGTGCTGTCACCGTGAGGCTTCGAGCTGGTCTCGCCGGAGAAGACGACGACAGCGAAGAGATTTGAGAATTTGGTTAAGTCCTGGTGAAGGGAGGATAACACAAGATATGGCTGCTTATATAGACCAGAGGGCGAAGCTTGCAAGGATGTAATAGCAATAAATTGGCGCCAGTGATTTGATTTGCCGGGCGCAGATGCAACAACGGCGAAGACACAGTAAAGGACGGTGATTGCGACGGCAACAGGACTGCAACTGATCACCATGTCGATTCATTGGGACTTAGCAGTGCTGGAGCAAGCGGTGGCGACAAGGGCTGGCAAAGTAAGCAACGTGGCGCGGTGTTGCTGACAAAAGCTTGTTGCTGGTCGCACACAGGAGCAAATGCTGCCGTCGGTGCTGCCACGGCGTTGCCACGGCGATGGCTGGGGCGTGGACGCGTGTGCACATGCAGATTCAAGTGAGCACGAGCTCAGGCGAGGTGAGGCGTGGCCGGCGGCGAGCAAGCACAGCGCAAATGCACGGCGAGGCTCTGGTCGTGCACAGCAGTTGGCCTGGTCGAATTTGGGCTGATTTGCAATACTTGATTTCTTGATTTGGACTGAAATGTAAATCTGGAGATTTGGAAGGTTTGATCTGATTTTGATTCTGCTAATTTGGCAAACTTGATTCAACAAATGATTTGGCACAAATTGAAGATAAAATTTGAAATGTTTGGATGATTTTTGATATGAACTGAAAATAGGGTATTTTAGGGTAATTGAAATCTGAATTTCAATTGATTTCGAATTCTGGGATTTAAGGTTTGATTTTGAGATACTCATAAAAGAAGAATTTGTGTTGAAAAGCATTTGGGAGGTGTTCCCTGAATCAGATTTGAATTTGGAGATGATTTGCAACATTTTGCCTTTTTAGGCTTTTGGAAAATCTGGAAAAGGACTGATCTGCGATACTCTTGGACTGATTTGCGAAAAGAGTCTAGATGATGAAATCTGGCTGCCAACTTTTTGGATTAAGGTATTGGCATACCCTTGATCATAATCCAAGAATAATCTGGTCTGAACTTGGCTAAGATTTTGATTAAATCTGAATCTCTGAAACTTAGGGTAAAAGATATTATGTTTTCGAAAACAGAAAGGAGTTGAAAAATCTGGAAGTTAGAGATGGAATTGAATCTGGGTTCTGAAGGCTTTTAGATTTAGAATAACTGATAGATCAAATCTGGAAGGTCAGATCTTGACTTGGGGTCACAGGATAGATTTTGGAGATTTTAGGGCTAGAACAGAATAAAGCTGAGGCTGATTTGGTTGATCTAGAAGAGACATATGCATGCATGATTTTTAAGAAAGAAACTTTTCACCCCAAAACTCAGGATGTTACAGTTTCCGAGCTGCCCCCGGAGGAGGTGACCTCTGATTTCCTCGGGGCCACCGAGTTTTCTTCGGGGGCCCTTGAGGCCTTCTTGGAGCGCGGCTATTTCAGAGCGGGGGACATCAGGATTCCCGGACCAGCGGAGCAGGTGCCGAGCCCCCGGGAAGGAGAGGTGGTGGCCTTTGAGGCCTTCGTGGAGGTGGGCCTCCGACTCCCGGTGCATCCACTGCTCCGCGAGTTCCTGCAGATCTACGGCCTCTCGCTCAACCATCTTACCCCGAACACCCTCGTTTAGATGGGTCTGTTCATCTGGTTGTGTGAGACGGCCACCGTGACGGAGCCGACACTGTGCCTCCTGCGATACTTCTACGAGCCATCGGCGAGGGGCCCAGTGGTGAGGAGGGGCGGACCCAGGTCAGCTTTCGGCTCCATCATGATCCAGTTGACGCCAGGCCGCGCCAACGAGTACCCGGTGTTAGCATCCTGGGACCACTGGGGAGACTGGCTCCGGCACTGGTTCTACCTCCGGGTAGGAGACCCGGGGGTGACGTACTGGCGGGAGCCTTCTATGTATTCGCGGTCCGGCGGCCCGGAGGCTCCAGAGTGGACCGTGGCGGAGATGGACCTCCTTACTGCGATGGCGGAGGCCCGATTCCAACGGTCCATGCAGGATCTGGCGGAGGAGATGGCCCTCCTCTGAGTGGCGCCATTCCACACCCGCCGAGGGAGGGGGATGTCGGCGACACACAGGCCACCCCGGATGGCGGTGGCAAAACGTAAGTACTCAGACCCCTTCTCCCTGCCGGGAGATTTTTCCTAACTCTTGCTTCCTTTCCTTTTTGTAGTTAGGTCCTATGGTCGAGCCAAGGAGGTCGCGGTGACCCTCCTTGGGCGATACTACGAGGACGAGCACGAGCGGGTGGTGCGTGTCATCGGGGAGGGTCCTCCTCGGAACGTCGTCGCGGAGGCGTTCGGGCTGAGGCTCCCGGCCTGGGTGCCTCTTCCCACCCCTGCTTCACGCAAGCGGGGGAAGGAGGTCACTGGCGGACCCTCGAAGTGGTCTCGTCCGTCGGGCAGCCCTGCGGGATTCCGGGCCCAGAGGACTTCCGCAAGGCCCCGGTCTTCGCCTCCGGCTTCTCCCGCGAAGGACTCTGCGGCGGCGCTTGATGGGGCGTCGGGTGCAGGCCCAGACACTCCTGGCGGGCCGGATCCCCCGGGCGGCGTTCCAGCTGGGGAGGACCAGGGCTCAGACTCAGAGATGTACGCTCCGAGTCCCTCGCCACCTCCTGCTCCTGCGGGGGTCCGGCCGCAGCCCCCGTCCAGCGAGGTCTCTGTCCGATTACGGATGCCGGGCGGCCTGCCGATGGCCTCGATCCTAGCCCCAGAGACGGGCTCCTCGGCGGTTCGGCCCATGACGGCGGCGCTCCCTGTACTTGGGAGGGGTAAGGGTCTGTTTGTCTGCCCCGGGGTTCCGGCGCCACCGATGGATCAGGCTTCCGGCTCCTCCGACGGTGGGACTCCAGAGGAGGGTGCTCTGCTCGGTGGGGAGGTCTCCCGAGGGAGCGACCCGGGGGGCGACGAGGGTGACGTTGATGCGGTGATCACTTCTGGACTTCGGGTGAGTTATTTGAATCTTACGCTCATCCGACTTTTGTATTCTGATTATTGTTTCCCTGCAGACTTTTGCATTGGCCCGGGGCTTCAGGGCTCGGCTCGCCACGCATCTCCGGGCCGTCGAGGACATAGTGGCCTTCGAGTGCGCCGGGAAGGAGAAGGCGCTCAGGGACGCGGCCTCGGAGCGCTCCGAGAAGGAGCGGGCGCTTGGGGACCTCACCGCGATGCAGGCTCGGCTCGCTGCTGTCGAGGACACGGCCTCTCGGCTCCAGAGGGAGCTGCAGGCGGTTCAGGAGTCCAGGCCGTAGTCTCGGGAGGTAGGGCGATCCGCTCTGCCTTACAGGAGCTCGGGATTGAGCTCGGGCAGGGAGCAGGCTCTGATCCGGCGCCAGCATCGGTCGGGGAGGCCACGCACTTCCATGGCGCGCAGGTTTCCCTAATCCCGGCTGCTGCGGAAGCTCGGAAGCGAGGGCTCGCCGTCCCGGTGATCGCAATTGCAGTGGACCTCGTTGAGTACCGCGGCGAGGGCACCCGGGTCATCGGAGAACTTGTCCCCCAGAGCTTCCCTGCTTTCTTCGACCCTCGGCGGGTGGAGCTGGAGCGGTCTGCCGAGGCCCTCTTCGACCGGATTACCAGTGCCATGGAGACGGGCGGCTGGCGCTCGGATCAGGACGCGACAGCCAGCGCGGATGTCCCCCTGGGGGGGAACAAGGACAGGCAAGTATGAGCTCCCCCCCCCCGGGTAGATTAGGCTTTTCTTTTTAGATCTCTTTTGCTCCGGGTATCTTCTTTAGAAAGGGCCCCGGGAACTTGTAAATATCTTTTAATTGGAATAAAGTAGTACTTTTACTAAGTGTGTTAAACTTGTTAGCAGGTGTCTTTAGAGATCACTTTCCCGGGGTTTTCCTGCCCTGAGGGGCGTCTTTTGGAGAGTGCTCGAGGGTCGCCCGGGAGGTCTAGCCCAGGTAGCGCCCAGGCGGCCTCGATTTTACTAAGTCTGGCAACCGGGGGAGCGTCTGGTGGGCTAGCCTCCGGGTCCGTTCGTGCTAACTCTGCGAAGGGAGGTGCCTCCCGGGAGCCGGCTCGGCTGCGATGGCTCCCAGAGTGGCACCTGGGGAACTTCAACGATTGTCACGCTGAGTTATATCCACAGAGGCCAGGGTCTCTAAAGGTCCCCCCGCTCAGGATACTCCCCCCAGCCAGCTACGAGTACTGGCCGGAGGATCTCCTTCGGAGGGCTCTTTGGCGCGTGAGGAGCTTGTACAAGGATCTTTCCCGGGAGATCTCGGAAGGCCTCCGGGATTATTAGGTGTAGTTGCTTCTCAGGGGGTCGTCCTTCGAAGTAGTTTCCCGCGGGAGCCTAACTCCCCGGGCTGTACTCGCGCACCCGGGTCTTATCTCGGGGGCACTTTCAGCCTACCAGGGGGGTTGTCCCCTAGTGCAATGTTGTATTAATAAGGTTGTAGACTTGTTTATTTGCCATGTCTTTAGGGTTTCTTCGAGGTTGTCGAGATCATCTTTGTTTACGGAATTTCAAAATCTTCTGCGGTAGGTCACTGTTTTTCTGTCTGGGCCCGGGGTCCCCCCCCCCCCCCACAGCGGGGTGCAGCTTAGCTCCGCGTGCTGTGGGTAAGAATTGAAGAGGCCCGGACTGCAGTGGCTGCTTAACTTATGTAGCCCCCCGTCGGGAGTCCCGGGGACTAGTGGGGGTGCCCAACCGAGAAACCGGACAGGTTTGTTGGGTTGCCAGGAGGCGAGGAACTTATCGGAAGGATTCCTGGTCTGAGTCTTTTGAGATAATGAATTCCGAAAGCCAATTTTCCTGTCTGTCCCAGGGGGCAAAGGATATTCCCTTAGGAGGGTTCCGTGACCCGGTAGCGGGTGTAGAGTGTTCGAGGGGGGACTAGTCTCTCGAAGTGACTCATTACCGCAGTTCGTGAGAATTGGGTTGCCGCTTACCCCCTCAGTCCACAAGGGGTTACGGTAAGCCGCCCAATGGGAGCGGGGCTCCCGTTGTCGGGACTTTAGGCCGTGATAGCCTACGTCCTCACGGAGAGGGCATCCTCGCAGGGAGGGCATTTTCATAGAGGAGGCGTCGCCTTTTAGGCAGAAGAATAAACTCCTATAAGAAATTCCAACATTGAAGTAGAATAAGCCATTCGAGTTAACCAAAACATAACACCCCCCCCTTGCGCGGTCGCAGCGGGAGAGGGACACAAAATCCCAGAGTTGAACAAAAAATCCATTTGTATTAATAAAGGATGAGATCCAACGCCTCCCCCCGTGAAAACACGGCGGGGGAGGGAACAGTGAGTACAAATGCCTCCCCCCGCGGAACCGCGGCGGGGAAGGTGGCAAGCCCGAAGGCTAAACATAGAACTTGCGAAGCAAGCTTATGTTCCAAGTGTTCATCAGCTCTTGGACTTCGAGTGTGGAGAGCCTGTAAGCTCCCGAGCCCAGGACCGCGGAGATCCTGTACGGGCCCTCCCACTTGGGGGATAATTTGCCCTGGGCTTAGGGGTCGGTCACGCGATTGAGGACCAAGTCCCCGAGGCGGAAGGCCCTTTCGCACACGCGCTGGTTGTATGCGCGCGCCATCTGACGCTCGTAGATGGTGTGGTGGAGGAGCGCTCGGTCGCATTCTTCTTCGACGAGGTCGACTTCCAGCCGTTGATTGGCCTCATTGGTTTGGTGCACCGCGGTCGTGGCTTCGTCCAAGAGCTCGACCCGCAGCGATCGAAAACCAATTTCCGAGGGGAGAACTGCTTCGGCCCCGTACACGAGCGAAAAAGGCATGCGCCCAGTCGCTCGGCTAGGGGTTGTGCGCATGGAGCAAAGGATGCTTGGAAGCTCTTCTGCCCATGTGCCTCGCCTGGAGGTGGTCTGTTCAAGCCGTCGACGTAGACCTTGCAGGATCACGCCGTTGACCCTTTCAACGGCTTTGTTGCTTTGGGGATGAGCCACGGAGGCAAAATGGAGGGTAGTCCCTAAGCCTTCACAGAACTCCCAGAAATATGTCGTGTCGAACTGGGTCCCATTGTCGACGGTGATTTCTTGGGGGACCCCGAAGCGACATACGACATTTTTCCAAAAAAATGCTGCACCATGCGGGAAGTGATGCTGGCCAAGGGCTCAGCCTCCACCCACTTGGAGAAATAATCCACAACGACCACCGCGTACTTGTAGCCCCCGGGTGCTGGGGGGAAGGGACCAAGGAGATCCATCCCCCAGCACGCGAAGGGCCAAGTAATAGGGATGGTTTGCAGCGTCACGGAGGGCAGCCTGGTGCCCTTCGCCATCTTTTGGCAGGCCTCGCACGTGGAGATCAGATCCTGTGCGTCGCGGACCAGCGTGGGCCAATCAAACCCTTGGCGGAGGACCTTCGCCGCGACCGCCCGCAGAGCCAAGTGGGATCCGCAGCTCCCCGAGTGTATGTCCTCGAGGAGCCGGAGTCCCTTTGTCCGCGGGAGGCAGCGAAGAAGGGCAGAAGCTCCCTGCTTGTAAAGCTTTCCCTCTAGTAGGATGTATGCCCCGGCCTTGGCGCGGAGGCGCTTCACCTCGGCATCACCGGAAGGTTCCCCCTCGTCCCTTATGCACGAGATGAGGGGATCCATCCATGATGCGGTCCGAGTGATCTTGAAAATCTCCGAGACGCAAACCCCAAGGTTCGCGTCCGGAATGGTTGCCGAGGGCTTAGTGATGATTTCCAGAAAAGCGCCCTTGGGAAGAGGTTCTCAGGCGCTGGCTGCCCGGGCTAAGGCATCGGCCCGGTCATTATCCCGTCGGGGGATATGTCGGGCCTCCAAGCCTTCGAAGTGTTTTTCCATCTTCCGCACCTCCCCCAAGTAAAGACTCAGGTTCGCGTCATGGCACAAGTAGGACTTGTCCATTTTGTTGACCACAAGCTGGGAATCTCCTTTTACCAGGAGGCGGCGGATTCCTAAGGAGCGCGCGAGGCGCAATCCCAGGAGCAAGGCCTCGTACTCGGCAACATTGTTCATAACCGGGAACTCGAGCCTGGCGGCGTACTCCAGAGTCTTCCCCTCAGGACTCCGGAGGACCACCCCCGTGCCGGCCCCGGCGAGGCATAAGGAGCCATCGAACATAAGTGTCCAGTGGTCCTGGCACCGGGGGGGTGCTAGGGGAGTCTCTCCGTTTGCCTCGGTGATCGGGGTCCACTCTGCCACGAAGTCAGCGAGGAGTTGTGACTTAATGGCGGAGCGGCCCGTGAAGGTGAGGGAGAAAGGAGCAAGCTCGGCCCCCCACTTCCCAATTTGGCCGGTGGCCTCCTTGTTTCTCACCACTTCCCCCAGGGGGAGAGATGATGGGAAGTAGTGGCAGAGCTTCCGCGACGCCATGAGGAGGGCGTAGCACAACTTCTCCACCTCCGTGTACCACATCTTAGCTCCTTGAAGGGCCTCTCTTACGTAGTACACGGGGCGTTGTTGCCCATCTTGCTCTCTTACAAGCACCGCACTCACAGCGACTGGGGTCAAAGCGAGGTAGAGGAGTAAGGGTTCCTCCAGAGATGGGCTCACGAGCATTGGAGGACTCGCGAGGTACTATTTTAGCGCGTCGAACGCCGTCTGGGCCTCGGGAGTCCACTTGAACCCCTCGAGGCCCCGGAGGATTTTGAAGAACTGGAGTCCACGTTCCCCTGACAGCGAGATGAAGCAACCCAACGCGGCTAAGCGGCCGGTAAGTCTCTGTACGTCTTTCACGGAGCGCGGAGGAGGCATGTCTAGCAGGGCCCAAATTTTTTCAAGGTTTGCCTCAATGCCCCGCTGGGACACAAGGAAGCCAAGCAGCCTCCCACCGCGTACACCAAAGGGGCATTTTTCCGGGTTGAGTTTCAACCCGTACTTGCGGAGGCTGCGGAAGGTCTCCGCCAGGTCATCGATGTGGGCGGCCGCGCGAAGGCTTTTGACAACCGCGTCGTCAACGTAGACTTCAACGTTGCGGCCGATTTGGTCCTTCAGGACCAGCGTCATGAGGCGCTGGAAAGTCACCCTGGCGTTCTTCAACCCGAAGGGCATGTAGAGGTAGCAGAAGGTGCCGAGGGGAGTTATAAAACCCGTCTTTTCCTCGTCCTCCATTGCCATTCGAACCTGATGGTACCCTGAATATGCGTCGAGGAAACTCATCAATTCACACCCCCGCGGTCGAATCGACCAGTTGGTCAATTCGCGGGAGTGGGTAATTATCCTTCGGGCAAGCACGGTTAAGGTCGGTGAAGTCCACGCACATCCTCCACTTGCCACTTGACTTCTTCACGAGGACGGGGTTTGCCAACCATTCAGGATGCAAGACTCGACGAACAAACCCCGCCTCTAGAAGCTTGGTGATCTCGACAATGATGGCGTCTTGCCGTTCGAGGGAGAGCTTCCTCAATTTTTGTTTGACCGGGGGGCGGCCGGGGGTCACTGCGAGCTTATGCTCGATGACATCTCGGGCGACGCCTTGCATGTCCGAGGGTTCCCACGTGAAAACGTCTGAGTTTTCGCGGAGGAAGGCTGCGAGTTGCTCCGCGTGTTCTTCGAGGAGGTCCGCTCCAATCTTGACGGTCCTCTCTTCATCCCCTGAGGACAGTTGAACTTTCCGGAGGTCCCCCTCGGGGCGTGGCCTCGGGAGTGGCCTTCCGAAAGAAACGGCCAGGGCATTAGGCTCGGGGGGTTCTCTCCCCCCGGAGCCTTGATCATGTTGACGTTTCCAATGGCAGCGGTGGCGCGCTCGTAAAGAGCGCGGGCCATGTTCTGGTCGCCTCGAACGGTGATCGCACCGTGAGGCCCAGGGATCTTCACACAAAGGTAGTTCTGGTGAATTGCCGCCCCTAGATGGTTGATCGTGGTCCTCCCCATAATGGCGTTGTATGAAGAGGGGAGATCCACAACATCAAACCGGACCATCTCCGTCCGGTAGTTTTCTGGGGTGCCGAAGGTCATCGGGAGGTCGACCTTTCCCACCGAGTGGATGGTCTTCCCAAGAACGAAGCCTTGCAGCGGCCCGAGTGCGGGCTGCAGCAACTTCTCGTCGACCTGCATCTCCCTGAATGCCTTCAGGTATAAGATATCGGCGGAGCTTCCGCCGTCGACGAGGATGTGCGCCAATTGGCAATTGTAGACTGTGGCCGAGACGATGAGCGCGTCGTCATGCGGCAATCGAACCCCGCGCGCGTCTTCCGCTGTGAAGGTGAGGGGGACGTCTGACCATTTCGGTGGCGGGGACATATGCAGCACCCCCACAACCTTCACCTCTCGTGCATACTCCTTGCGCTGACGCTTGGAGTCCCGTCTCGAGGCGGATCATCCCGTAATGACGTTTATACACCTTTGGGAGGTTTGGAAGGGGAGCTCCTGAGCTGAGCGCCCTTCTTGCGTCTGTCTTTGCTACTCACCCGCGGGAGCAGGAAGCGCCGGCAAGGCCGTCAAGGGAGGCAAGGAGGCAGGGCCCCCTCCCCCCTGCCCACGCTGGTCGAGAAAAGCCGCAAAGTGCTGTAAAAGCTGGTGGCATTCTCGAGTGGCGTGGGTACTTGACTTGTGGAATGCACACCACACGTTGGCTGTGCCCTCTTTGCCTTCCTTGGAGTGGCCCTCACGCCCGCGGGATGACTGTCCCCACCCCCCCCCCCCCCCGTAGCCTTTTGACTTAGGGGGAGCACGACCGCCTTTGCCGCCGTCGCACGAGCCGCCTCCGCCCTCGAGGACGAAGGCGTCCCGAGGCCGTGGCTCGCCGTGATTGTTTCTCCGGGGATGCTTGTTGGGGGGATCTCTAGCCTCCCGGCCGGCGGGCGCAGGAGCCCCCTGGTTTTTCTTCCAAAGATCGTCCTCCTCCGCACGGGCGTACTTCTCGAGTACAGTGAAGAGCTCGTCGGCGGAGGTGGGGCAGCTCTGAGAAAGCCTCCGGTGGAGTTCCCCGGGGAGTATCCCACTCTTGCACGCTTCAATGACTATGGAGTTGGGGACGTGTGCCACTTTGCTCTTCACCTGAGCGAAGCGCTTAAAGAAGCTGCGGATGGTCTCCCCCGTCCTTTGCCGAACGGTGTAGAGCTGGGATGAGTCTAAGGGGCGTATGTAGTTCCCCTGGAAGTTCGCGCAAAATTCGTGCTTCAGCTGCGCGAAGGACTTGATGGACCCAGCTCTCAGGTTGTAGAACCATGAGCGGGCGATGCCCGTGACATAGAGGGGGAAGACATTGCATTGCACTGTCTCGTCCCCCCCCAGCCACCGAGATGGCCGTGGAGTACACCTGCACGAACTCGTAAGGATCGGCCTCACCGTTGAAATGCTCGATATGCGGCGGGCGGTAAGGCCACAGCTAGTGGATGCACCGGAGGCGACTGCACAGCGGCTGGTTGGCCCCCTCGACTTCCTTGGGGGATTCATGATCGCTGTCTTCTCTCACCGGGGACGCATGCTCATTGTCGGAGTCTGGGAGGGGTGCCAGCGCTCCACCGGTGCAACGGTATCGCCTCTTCTCCTCGGGGTTGGTTGAGCTGACCTCTTGAGCGTCAAGGTATTCCATGGGGATGGTAGCAGCTTCTTTAAACGGTCTCTTCCCCTGGGCGAGTCGGGAGTGCATCTCCATGAGCCCGTGAGTTCGGGGGAGTCCTGACCGATGGCGGGAGGTGGTTTCCCCGGACTTGGCGGTACGCATTCGCTCAACCTCCTCCCTAGTGAAGTGGGTCTGACCGCCGGGGGCGCCCGCAAGGGCGGCCCTAGAGGGGGAGGAAGCTGATGCGTGTTTGCCATCGTTCCAGTGGACTCCGCCAGTGCGTGGACCGGGCCAGGCGCCGGGTCCGCACTCGAGGCGGCGGCGGGAGCAGTCGCGGTTTGGGTCTCCGGGGTGTTCGCGGGAGCGGGCGCCGCACTGGCTCCGGGCGTCGGTCCTCGAAGGCTCTCGGGCCTAGGTGTGGCGGCTGTCTCTAGTGCGAGGGAGGCCCCCGGCACGTCGATAGTCGCTCGCGCTGGTTCCGGGCCCGAGGCCGGGTAACTCCCCGAAGCGGGGGAGGACTCGGGAACAAGTTGACCCCCCGGCGCGGGAAGCATCCCCAGGACCGGGTATGCCCCAGGCGCGGGCGCACCTTCCGGAGTAGGGAACATTCCCGGCCCGGGAAAGGTGGGGTGCCCCATGAAGAATTGGGGCGGTGCCCCCATAAACGGATATGGGGGCGGGTAGACAGGAGCTGGGGGTCGTGCCAGGACACGCAGTAGCTCCTCCAAGGTGTGTTGGGTGCGAATCTGGCCCTGGATCAAAGCCCGCAGCAGAGGATCTCTGGAGACCGGGACGGAGAGTTGGGGCGCACTAGGCCCCGCAAGCTCGATTGCGGTCACCAGGTCAGAAATGGGGACCCTCCTGCCAGAAGCCGCGAGTGGAGGAGGCAGTTCCTCCCCCTGGGCGCCCCCGGGCAGCAGGGTCATGGAGGCATCATCCCGCGGAGGTGGAGCTGGGTTGCTAGGACCAGCGCCATCGGGAGACGAAAGGGCTTGAGCTCTGGTTCTTGGGGGAGCCATGGCAATTCGTCGCGATGTCCCCACGGTCGACGCCAACTGTCGTGGTATTACGGATACCCCGGCAGGTTTCTTCGGATGTGCACAGCACGTGTACAGCGACGCGAGCTGACCGAGTTACCGGTCTTCTCCCACCGGGCAACACAGAAATTGACACAGTGGTTTTTATACAGGTTCGGGTCCCAGTGGGGGCCCTAATCCTGTTGGCTCTCTCCGGACGCGAGTCTGCTGGGGAGGTATACTCTCGGGGAGAGGTCTCCAAGAGAGCCTGATGTTTTGTGTTAATGCAAATGAGTTCGAATCACCCTGAAAAGAGGTACAAGAGGGGTATATATAGCCCCTAAGAAACGCAAAAGACCAAAAAGCCCTAGCCACGACCGCTGGATCGAAGGGCGCTGAAGTCTTTTGGCTAGGAGGACGGCTCGGATGCTTGACACGTGTCCTCGTCAGCTTCCCAAAGGCTTCTCGGGTCAGCAGCCGCCCTTCCAAGGCTCCGAACGCCACCGGGGGCCCGGAGACCCTTCGGGATTCACTGGGGGCCCGGTGATGCTCCAGATCTCACCGGGGGTCCGGTGATGCTTCGGGACTCACCGGGGGCCCACCGGGGGTCGGGTGATGCTCTGGATCTCACCGAGTGTCCGGTGAAGCTCTGGGTCTCACCGGGGGCCCGGTGATGCTCCGGATCTCACCAGGGGCCCGGTGACCCTCCGGGTCTCACCGGGGGCCCAGTGATGCTCCGGGTCTTACCGCGGACCCGGTGATGCTCCGGGTCTCACCGCGGACCCGGTGATGCTCCGGGTCTCACCGGGGGGTTTTTCGGGACTTCGTGGAGCCCCTAGGAGTTCCCCCAACATATTCAAAATCACTTTTGGGAACCTTCATAAAGATCATATTAGGCTCTACGTCGAGCGGGACGCTGAACCAACGCTTGTCGGGAGGCAACCCGATGCTTTTTCTTTCTTTTATTTTTCTTTTCTTCATCCTCTTTCTTTTTCTTTGTTTTCTTTTTCTTTCTCTTTTTCAGGACCAATCAACTTCATACTACGATATTTGACTCCACATCACATAATCTTTCTCGAAAAAAAATTCAAATCGCAATGGACTAGGCTTTACGTGATAGAAAAAGTCTTCCCGTATGGTGTTGTAGAGTTTCAAGCACACGACAGTACCACTTTCAAGGTAAACATGCATCACATCAAGTTATACAATGAGGGAGACCAGGTAAATGCACTAAACCCAATCAATTCTTTAAATTTCATCTATTTCTGAATGACTAAGAATGTTCCGTCGAGCGGGACATTAAACCAAAATGTTAATCTGTATCTCTTTCCGACATTGAGGACAATGTCTGATTTAGCTTGGGGGTAGTCAATTTACCGTTTGCTCATCCTTTAAAGAATCATCATTCCACTCTCTTGCCATCATAAAGTGAAAAATAAAAAAATATATCAACTGGAACGCCTGGTTTTGAAGATGATCTTTAATCAACTAAATGATTATTCTATCACATCTTTGCATATAATCAATTGAACTTAGCTCTCTTTAAAAGTTTCAAATGCCTAGTTCAGTTTTTATCTTAACTTAACCATTAAAGATTGTGCTTGTCTTTTAGATCATTATTGACTTCTTCTAAATTGAAGGTTTCTAATAAACTATTATCTAAAATTAACTCTCTTATGTCACTTTTTATGCTTAGATTGCTAATTTCCCTTCTCTTTAAAATAAAATTATATATAATAGTGAAGTATAATCGACCCACTAGGGGGAGGTGGTGACAAATCGTCGACTAGTTGGTGAAGAAAAGATTTACTTAACTTATGCACACAAAAAATATTTTCCTTTACTATAATAAAATGGTTTCTTAAGATGCGGTTTTGTCTAGGTTCTTGTAACGTATATGCAACCCACTGGGGGGAGGCGGTGATGAATCGTCGACCAGCTTGTGAAAGGAAGGTATATGGGATAATGAGATTGCTTACAGGGGCTCAGGAAATCGACAAAACTGCCTATCTATAAGTGCACTTAAGTAAACGTCTTCAGGTGTGTCTCCTCTAATCGCAATGGAATGATCCAATTCAAAACTGTCGACGATTGGAACTCTCATCCTTAGTCGAACTAACGTAAATGTTAAAGAAGAATGTGAAGCCAATCTAAGGTAGTCTCAGGTAAATTATGGTATCTATATCAGAGGAAGAAAGGAATTTATATAGGTTCGGCCCTCTGACAATGAGTAATAGCCCTACGTCCTGTTGGGATTTTATTATGTAAATTAAGGATTACAAGAAGAGAATCAAGGATGTTCTTAGGTAGACTCAGAACAATATTGTACTCTTTAGCTTACAGTCAATTTAAATCTACTGTGGCTAGTTTTAAAGTATTGTGTCTAGAATCTCTTGCTTGATCTCCCCTGGCGATCCTCCTTTTTATAGCTCGTTACCAATCGTCGGTTATGGGATTTGAAGGGTTGCTGAGAGGCAAACGTGCTCCAGCCATAATGTGCAATTATGCCCGTTTATGATTGCAGTTTCATCTTCTTGTCAGTTACAAGGAATTAAGGAGTTAAAACATCCAGGCGACGGTAGTGGTAACATATGCTCAACTACTACATATGATTGAATGAAACTAATCATATGACCGTTAGACATTTTAACTCTTTAATAAGCCAAGGTCGCGTATTAACTACAACAATACATGGCTATCTTTACGACTTGGACGACCACGGGAAAATATCTCCATGTGCACAGTATTCGTGGGTATGTGAGACCACAATCTCTGCGACCTCGGTATTGTTGATATCTAGAGATCACAAAGTCCGCAACAACACAGAGTAAGACCATGGAATAAGTCATGTCCAGAATATCTTGGACTAGTCTATTGTTTCCCTCTTGGGCTCCTGAGACCGTAGAGAGGTAACAAGTCTCGTTCTTTAGCCCTTGCGACTATAGAACAGTAAAGTGACTAACTCAGGTTGTAATCCTCGTCAAAAACATTCTGGCCAAGAGCACGAAAAAGTTGAAGAAAATAAAAAAAATCAAAAATAAAATTGTTTATTCCTCTCTAAAAAGGGAAATCTAGTAACTTTGTATAAATTGTAGCATAATGATTGATTTGTTTTTTTTTTGCTGTTGTTTGTTCTAAACCTTATATGAAAGAAGTTGTCAAGATGATTTAATTGATTAAGCTCTCTTTTCTAAGGTTGAGATTTGATATACTGAATATTTGCATTTCGAGAGTTTAAATTGCTTAGATCAATTGTTTCATATGCATAGATTAGAATTGCCGGAAGTTGTTTATTGAAAATCTGATTAACCAAGGCATTCCAATTTTTGGAGAATTCATTCACATTCTTTGCTTGAGGACAAGCAAAATGCTAACTTGAGGGAATTTGATAAGTGCTAAATTGGTAGTATTTTTACTCTAAGTTTGCTATTGAAAACGTGCAAAAACATGCTAATAACTCCTTTGATGCAACATTTTATGCAAAATTTTATATTATTTTTACAATCCCCTTTCACGACTATGTTTGCCATGTTTCAGGGATCAAACCTACAAAATTTGAGTATATTTTGACTTCGTTTATGCCAATTTCGACAAAAGGTACTAAAACTGGACAAGATATTCAGTCTCTTGTGCTCTAACCAAAGTATTCAAGCTCTTGTGCTCTAACTGGTTCCTTCTTTTGGTATGGATCTACAAATAACAAACCAAATAAATAAACTATATGTCATAGTTGACTCCAAGATGAAGATTAGAAGAGTTGATTTCTTAGTTACTTACAAACTCAAAGGTACTCCAATTCCATTCACACCCAAAGGCCAAACAATTAAGACCAATGATCCGCCTTGCACATGCTTGGAGCTCTAAAGCAAGGCCACTAAATGCACCCCACCAAAGAACTAAAAAGTCAAAGATCATAGTCTATGTTAGAGACTTAGAGCTTAAAAAGAATAAAAACCTATGTTCTTTTGTTAGTGATACTTACAAGGACTCTTGTTCTTTTGTTGTTTGATTGCTAATGTCTTTGCAAAACAACCTAACATGTTCTCATATTCATCGGCTTGGTTACTTATCTTGTTTTGCCTATCATCATCATCAATGACCATCTTCTCAAGCACATCATTAAACATGCTTAGTAGCCTAGAAGCATATGCAAGGTTGGTCCTTGTGATGTCAAAAAATCTATTTGGATTCACGAACAATGCAACCCCTTGTAAATTTTGCATCATTTGGTCTTCCCACCGCCACTCAACAATTGCTATCATTTTATTGAGTAATGTTGGCTTCTTTTCAAAAGACTCACTGATCTTCTTCTTTGCAAGATCCATGCTTGTAGTAATCTTTGCCATTGCCGGCGCCTCATCACCGTTGACGATCCTGAACATAATGAGAAGCGGTTGCAATGCTCTTATGCAATCTTTTATTGTATTCCAAAATCTAGTAAAAAGCACAATTTTGCATACCTTTTTCCCCACCTCTATGCTTGCCAATTTGAACATATTTCAATCGTCACTAACAAAGATACCTCTAAAGCTACTTATGTTTGTACAAACTTTGCAAAGTAAGGAAAGATGTAGCAAATTGAGTAGCTGCGGATCTCACAAAATCCCTACCACCCGTGTTCTCCCTCATTGCTTCAAGAAACCTTTCATACCTATAAATAAATGTGGTCACATGCTTGGCATTTACAATGTACTTATTGAACTCTTTCGTCTTCCCAATGTCCTCCAACATAAGGTCCAAACAATGGACAGCACAAAGGGTCCAAAATAGAATAGGAATCCTCTCCATTATAATTTTACCTACAGCCTTAAAGTTAACTCCATTATCTGTGATAACCTGAACAATATTGTCCTTGCTAATGTCATTGATTCTTTTCTCCAATAAATCTACTAACATGTTTGTATACATCAACATACTCCAACAAAAAAGTCCCCTCCATAATATTGACAAAGAAACTAAAAGTATCATCCCCTCTTATATGTCCATATGTCAAATTCATAAATTTTATCTTTTATCAAATTTTAACTAGAGTTTTCATCCGCATTCCAATGCATGAGCATGTAGAGACCATTCATATACATCCATATACAAGGTAATAATTATAAGTGAGTTTCAAATAATTTTCAATTAAGTCCTTTAAACCATTTTTTATTAAGCCCAAAATTTAATCTAATTCACATGAAATGATAAGTTATAGTTTTAAAACCTAATTAAGTTTCATATAGGAAAAATTATTAAAAATTTGTAAACATAATGAAAATCTGAGTTTTAATAAATTCTTAGTGTTTTTCAACTTAGAGGCCTTTTGTGAAAAGAATAATTGCAATTGGGTCCTTTGGTCAATTGTTTAAAATATAAAAAGAAACCTTGTTGCAAATATGAAATAAAAGCATGCAACATAAAATCTCAGAAATAAAATAAAAAATTGGTCCTCAAACTGAAAGGAATATTTACAAAAAGTTCTTTTACAAAGAAGTCCTCAAAACTTAACTAAAATTTTTGAATTAAATAAGAAAGTCATGATTGCATGGTTAAAAAATTACCAAAATGCCCTCAAAATTTCACTAAATGAATTGTAAATTGACTAAAATACCCTTGTTCAGAAATCCCCATTTTTCCTGCAGTCGACCTATTTTTATAAATTAAAAAGAGGTCCCTAGCATGTTATTTAGGACTTATTTAGTGTAAAATTACTAATTTAACCCTACAAAATTACTAAACTACAGTAAAATAACCATAATACCCTCACACAGTTGCTAGCCAGGTTGCACAAGTTTTGCATGTTGCTTGCCACCTCATGCCAAGAGATAATCATGTAAAAATTCGAGAAAACTCAGAAAATCTTTAGGTAAATCCAGTCTAACCTTTCAGTTATAATTAAAAACCTGTTTTAAGGACTTTGACGCAATCAAATTTTGCAAAAAACTCACGTGCCCTGTAGACACACCCTTGTCAGCCCAGACACGCCCAGAGCGCGAACATACATAGCTAGACACGCCCAGAGCGCGTCCACCTCGAGCTCCAGCGCCACGCCACCACCAACCACTGTACTTCGGTCATCTCTAGTGAGTCAAAGCTTGTCAGGAAAGCTTCTCATGTTCCCCTGATGCTCCACAACCAATTGCTTTGGCCGGAGCGCCACCGGCCGCTGTTCCCACCACCGTCGCCATTTAAAAAAGCTTCTAGTGCTTTGCCGTCTGGCCGCCGTGGCAGTCGCGCCAGGGAACCTAACCGCGTCACCATCTTAACCTTAATCTTACTTTCATTGCTGTTAAGTTTCAGCCGTCATCGTGCCTTGTCGCCGAAGTTCTTCGCTCGGATTCCTGCGCGCGCCACCGTGAACATCGGGATCAAATTCCATCGACTCCGGTCGCCGTTGGCCAATCCCCCTCGCTTCAACCATCATTAGTGAAGCCCTAGCTTGGTCGGGTCACTGGATTGCCAAGGCATAGCCGCAATCGTCCTATCCACGGTGAACCCGCCGCTTCTTCCCTATTTCCAGCCACCACGCTGTCATTAACCACTCCAGCGATCTCGCCGGCGGCCAGCTCTTTGTCAACATGTTCTCTGAAGCCTAGATGTGCTACCAGACAAAGTTGGTACACGAGCCAACACTTGTGGCGAAATTTTTTCCTGTAGCCGTCGCATGCAGTGCCACGCCGCCATCTTTTTTTCCGTCGCCGGCTCAACGTTGGTGTTGCCAACCGTTCCAGTACTTGCACTAAACTCCCAGTAGCGCATTCAAGCAATCCCAGCAACTTGTTTTGGTGCAAATTGACCCCAGCACGCGAGCGCGCATCTGTGTCTGCACCGCGCGTGTCTGTGCCAGCGCGGTTGTGACCAGCGCAATGCCAACGCAGTGTCAGCTCTGCGCAGAGCGCGTCCCGAATGCCAACAGTGGACATAGGAGTGTCAAAACCAGTCTTCTAGGGGTCAAAATACAAAACCACTCGCATCACCATGTGTGTTAGATGAAGACAGGCACAAAAATAAGAAGTAGATCAAACAAGGAACACGAGACAATCAATTTAACGTGGAAAACCCTTGCGGGAAAAAACCACGGACGCCGGCCGGCAAAAAACTTTACTATTTTCGGGAGAGTTACAAACGCAGGGGATTACAATGAGATCACGAATTCCCGTACGGTTTACAAGAGTATATATAGAAGGTGGAGAACGCGGATCCAACTCGGAAACAAAACCGTAACAATCGGCTTGGGCCTCCACTACGCTACGCCCAGACTTGGCCTTTCTCAGAATTTGGATCAAACCTCTCAGCCAAACAGCTTCTTTACATGCTTCAGAAATAGCCATGTACTCAGCTTCAGTGGTGGATAAAGCAACAGTAGCCTGCAGACTTGCTTTCCAACTAACAGCACAACCACCAATGGTGAAAATATAACCTGTGAGAGACCTTCTCTTGTCCAATCACCAGCATAATCAGAGTCAACATAACCAACAAGTCCATCTCCAGACCTCCCAAACTACAAGCAAGCATTGGAAGTACCACGCATGTACCTGAAAATTCATTGAATGGCCTTCCAATGTACCTTGCCAGGATTAGCCATGTATCTACTAACAACACTTATTGCATGAGATAAATCAGGGCGAGAGCAAACCATGGCATACATAAGCAAACCAATCACACTGGAATAGGGAACTCTAGACATATACTCAATATCGTCACCAGACTCAAGACATAGAGAACAAGACAATCTGAAATGAACAGCTAGAGGAGTACTCACTGGTTTTGCTTCATGCATATTAAAGCGACGAAGAACTTTCTCAATGTAACGTTGCTGGTAATTTCCATACCAAGGATTTTCTTTGCTGCACCTAAATCCTTCATGTCAAATGCATTACTTAACTGCGCTTTTAAATTGGCTATCTCTGACTTGTCTTTTGCAGCAATCAACATGTCATCAACATAAAGAAGCAGAAATATAATTGACCCATTAACAGATTTCATATAAACACAACTATCAAAATCAGACCTCTTAAAACTGTGTGAGAGTATAAATGAGTCAAACCTTTTGTTCCATTGCCTTGGAGACTGCTTCAGGCCATAAAGAGACTTCTTTAACCTGCATACAAGGTTCTCTTTCCCAGGAACAATAAAACCCTCAGGTTGGTCCATATAGATGTCTTCCTCCAAATCTCCATGTAAGAATGCAGTCTTAACATCTAATTGCTCAAGTTCATAATTATTCATAGCAACAATACTGAGGAGAATGCGAATGGAACTGTGCTTCACAACAGGGGAAAACACATCATTATAATCAATACCTAGGATCTGACTGAAGCCTTTAGCAACGAGCCTTGCCTTAAACCTTGCCGGTTCAGTAGGAGACACTCCTTCCTTTCTTTTGAAGATCCATTTACAATGGACAACGTTCTTATCTTTAGGCAATTTGACTAAATCCCAAGTGCCATTTTTTTCGAGTGACTCCATCTCATCTTGCATAGCAGTCATCCAACTGTTGCGATCAATAGAAGTAAAAGCCTCGACATAATTCGAAGGTTCTGCATGACCTTCAATTTCTTCTGCAACACTTAAAGCATATGAAACAATATTGCATTCTTCAATTAACCTTTTAGGTGGATGAATGGACCTTCGAGGCCTATCAACTGCAATAGAATTTTGTGAAGGCGGCACAACTGGAGAAGAATGCTCAACAATAGATGAATCTTCAGCTAAAGGTGCATCATGGACAGCATCAATATCATTATCTGGTGTATGTTCTATATCAAGAAAATGCTCGACCTGCACACTTGATTTCTGTTGTCGCTCTATAGAAGTGTTAGTAGCCAGATTGTCATGTAACATAGCAGATTCATTAAAGATAACATTCCTACTTAACAGCACCCTTTTAGTTTGAGGATTCCACAATTTATAACCTTTAACACCAGATTTATAGCCAAGAAAGATGCACTTAGTAGCTCTAGGTTCCAATTTACCATTATCAACATGGGCATAAGCAGTGCAACCAAAAACTCTCAATTGTGAATAATCAGCTGGAAAACCAGACCATACCTCAATTGGAGTTTTCTTATCAATAGCAATGGAGGGTGTCCGATTAATAAGATAGCAAGCAGTGGAAGCGGCTTCAGCCCAAAAACTCCTAGGCAAACCAGCATTAGATAGCATGCAACGGGTCTTAGCGATGATAGTTCTATTCATACGCTCAGCCACACCGTTTTGTTGAGGAGTATGAGGAACGGTATAGTGTCTAACAATGCCTTCAGACTTACAATATGCATTAAACTTATCAGAACAAAATTCCATCCCATTATCAGTGCGAAGCTTTTTTACTTTCTTTTCAGTTTGCCTTTCAACCATAACTTTCCACTCTTTAAATGCTGAAAATGCTTCTGATTTATGCTTCAAGAAATAAGGCCAAACCTTTCTAGAATAATCATCAATAATTGTCAACATATAACGAGCACCACCTAGTGAAGGCACACGAGATGGTCCCCATAAATCAGAATGCACATAATCAAAAATACCTTTCACAGTATGACAGAAGTGTTGAATTTCACTCTCTTATGCTTCCCAAATACACAATGCTCACTGTCGTGGTATAAAAAATACCTCGGCAGATTCGATGACGTGCGCAACACGTGTTCCTCAACGCGTGCAGACCGTGTGACGGGTCACCCCGTGTTGGACAATCTCAGAGATTGACACAAGGGTTTATACAGGTTCAGGCCTCAGTGGAGGCCCTAGTCCTGTTGACGTGCTCCCGACACGTGTCGGCTAGGGGGATCTCTCCCGGAGAGAGGGTTCCAGAGCACGCCTATTAGTTTTTTTGTATTGGATGCAAATGAAAGTCTTAGGTTACAAAAGAGGGTTACAAGGGTATATATAGACCCCAAAAGAAGCAAATTACTAAACTACCCCTGCTACAACCGTAGGATCGAGGGCAAAACGGTCTTTTGACGAGGTCCAGGGCACCGATTTCGGACACGTGGCGCCCCTCAAAATCAGTACCCACCAGAGGAGCGCCAGGGGAAACCTCTCCCGAACCCGGAGAATGGGCTCCGGGAGAGGTCTTCCCCGGCCCGGAGAAGGGGGACTCCGGGAGAGGGGCTCTCCCTAGCCCGGAGGAGGTGCGCCGGGGGAAGTCTCTCCCGAGCCCGGAGGAGGGACTCCGGGAGAGGTCTTCCCCGGCCCGGAGAAGGGGGACTCCGGGAGAGGGGCTCTCCCTAGCCCGGAGGAGGTGCGCCGGGGGAAGTCTCTCCCGAACCCGGAGGAGGGGCTCTGGGAGAGGTCTTCCCCGGCCCGGAGAAGGGGGACTCCTGGAGAGGGGCTCTCCCTAGCCCGGAGGAGGTGCGCCGGGGGAAGTCTCTCCCGAGCCCGGAGGAGGGGCTCCGGGAGAGGCCTTCCCCGGCCCGGAGAAGGAGGACTCCGGGAGAGGGGCTCTCCCTAGCCCGGAGGAGGTGCACCGGGGGAAGTCTCTCCCGAGCCCGGAGGAGGGGCTCCGGGAGAGGTCTTCCCCGGCCCGGAGAAGGGGGACTCTGGGAGAGGGGCTCTCCCTAGCCCAGAAGAGGTGCGCCGGGGGAAGTCTCTCCCGAACCCGGAGGAGGGGCTCCGGGAGAGGTCTTCCCCGGCCCGGAGAAGGGGGACTCCGGGAGAGGGGCTCTTCCTAGCCCGGAGGAGGTGCGCCGGGGGAAGTCTCTCCCGAGCCCGGAGGAGGGACTCCTGGGGTGACGTTTCAGATGTTTGCTAGTATTTTCCCCCAACACTCACAAAAATTCAGCTTGCCAAATCTATGTCCATCAAGAAGTCCTCTCTAACTTAATTCTGCCAAACCAAGTTCACTCGTATGCCCAAGACGCATATGCCAAAGATTAGTAACATCCGAATCAGATAATGAATGTGAAGTTACAGCAGCATCACCTGTAATTGTTGTGCCTCGAAGACGATATAAATTGGCAGATTTCAAATCGCCTTACATTACAATAAGAGAACCTTTTGACACCTTCAAAACTCCATCTCCACCGAAGTACTTATACCCTTTGTTATCAAGGGTACTCAAAGAAATTAGGTTCTTTGTCATCCCTGGAACGTGCCTCACATCTGTTAAAGTTCTAACCATACCATCATGCATTTTTATCTGAATGGATCCAATTCCAACAATCGGACATGGTGAGTCATCACCCATCCTAACAGAACCAGCACCTTGAACAGAGTCATAAGTGATGAACCAATTCTATTAGTGCATATATGAAATGATGCGGCAGTGTCAATAATCCATTCATCACCACTACTTGCACATCCAGCAAAAGTAACAAGAACCTCACTATCAGAAATACTATCAACAGCAGCAACGAAAACTTTACCTTCTTCATCTGATTTACCTTTCGGTATGTGCCGTTTCTCTTTTCCTTGTTCTTCAACTTGTAACATTCAGATATGTCATGATTGTCTTTCTTGCAATATCTACAGAATTTTTCTTTATCTCTGGACTTAGAACGGCCCCTGTAACCGTTTGAACTTTTGCCTTTGTAACCATTATTGGATTTCTTCTCTTTTGTTCTGCCGCGAACAAGTAAACCTTCGCCATGCGAAGTAGAACCTTCAGTGGACACCATCTGTTTCATCTTTTCTTTGGCATGCAAAGCTTCATAAACTTCATTCAGGGTAAGAGTATCACGACTGTATAATATGGTATCTCTGAAGTTTGCAAAAGAACTAGGCAGCAAACACAAAAAAATAAGGCCTAAGTCCTCATCATCATATTTGAACTCCATAGACTGTAGGTCAGCAACAATCTCCTTAAAGACCGAAAGATGGTTAAGCACGAAACTACCTTCTTGCAACTTATGTGTGTATAACTTCATCTTCATATGCATCTTGCTGGTAAGATCTTTGGACATGCAAATTGATTCCAACTTTAACCATAGGGCAGCAGCAGTTTTATCCTGCAAAACCTCCTGCAAAATATTGTTGGATAGATGAAGATGAATTTGAGACAAGGCCTTACGATCTTCCTCTTCTTGTCGTCTGACCAGTCCTTTGAATTTTTCTTCCCGAAACTGTCAAGCGCATCATCCAGATCAGTATGCGCCAGCACCGCCCGCATCTTGACTTGCCACAGAGAGAATCGCGTGTCCAGATCCAGCAGCGGAAGATCATACTTCATTGACGCTATGTTGACAGAAACCCTAGATTGAACGGGTGAAGAACGCGGCTCTGATACCACTTGTTAGATGAAGACAGACACAAAAATAAGAAGTAGATCAAACAAGGAACACGAGACAATCAATTTAACGTGGAAAACCCTTGCGGGAAAAAACCACGGGCACCGGCCGGCAAAAAACTTCACTATTTTCGGGAGAGTTACAAACGCAGGGGATACAATGAGATCACGAATTCCCGTGTGGTTTACAAGAGTATATATAGAAGGTGGAGAACACGGATCCAACTCGTAAACAAAACCGTAACAATTGGCTTGGGCCTCCACTACGTTACGCCCAGACTTGGCCTTTCTCAGAATTTGGATCATATACAACAATATGTGCTTTAATATTTTTAGCTTATCCCTGAAGTTTGATCCAAATCCGAGCTTGTTTGAGCACTGTCGCTATAAACATTCTTCGCATTTCGAACCATTTTAGCCCTAATTTGCACTAATTTTTCCCTCGACTATGCATTAATCTGCATTTCTACATTTCATACGTATTTTAACATATTATTGCAATAACCCAGAAGACAAGTTTCTCGAGTTTCAGGAGTGAGAACCAGACTCAACTATTGAAGATCCAATTTCTGCAGTGTCAGGCAAGTCTTATAATCCTTGATCATATTTTCAACCAATATTTTTGAGTTATTTAATTTAGATTTTAGATATTTAAAAATGCATCTATTTACTAAGAACAATATTTTTGATAATATTGTGTAGTTAATGACCTAACTTGCTTAGCATTAGTGGATCCAAATAATAAATCCTCGACGCTCTAGGTTTATGAATATAAATTAGTTAGTTAGATGATATTTGGAAGTAGTAACATGGTAATAACCAATTTAACAAAAGAAAGAATTAATTTTTAAATACTAGTAGGCTATGAAAAGAAAGACGGATGAGAGTCAATTGAGACTTGGCATAAAGAGGAAATGAGATGGTAGCCATATGTGGAATAAGCATATAACCAATTGTGCTAAGTAGTCATCAATATATTAACGTGTCAACCACATAATCAAGTATTTGAACTTGGCTTGTAATATACTACGTAATGTTTTTTATCCCTGCATGATAGCCGTTCTCATTCAAGACTCCGAATTTGTGACTTTCGGATCATAATAAGTTTAGTCACTTAAACTTATGGCTTGAATGGGTGATGAGAGTTGCGAGCGGAATGACCATGCAAAATTCTAACCTTGCGTTTCATGAAGGAGTGAAGTACGCCTCCAATTGAGGTATACTTTACAACGACAAAGTTGATTGCATGGCCCACTTGTTAGGTAGGGATATAAATTAATACAAAGCACTTGAAAACCTTGACTCTTTAACCTAGTCGCATGCAAAACTGTGCATGAAATTGGCCTGACAGAAAGATTGATGGACTCATATGGGTAAAGTAGTGTCCCTCTACAGAGTTTAAAAGTATTTGAGTACTCCATAGCCCCAGTTTGGGTATGTCATCGGTAAAATCTGAGTAGCACAATAGTTTTTAAAGATTTTAATTGAAAGAGACTCAAATAGGGATGTTTAGCACAGATCCAACCTTTAAATTTCTTTCAATCACTATACTATTGGTTACTGATTTTATATTGTCATGGAAACTTAATTACAAAGCCTACTATTTTATGACTCCACAAACTATTCATTGATATTTCCGCTCATGCAATGTGTTGAATTTTAAACTGAGACTTGCTAAGTACTCCTGTACTCACCCTTGCTACTCCACCAAACGGATATCTTTAAAAATTTAGATAAGGATGACTCAAGAAATTGGGGTTGGGAAATGAGTGAGCTACACCAGAGGAAGAAGAACCAGAACCTCCTGAAGATTTTGACTTCGACCATTTGGTCTGAGGTTATGTTTCAAGATGGGCTAGATTGTGTTTGAGCTCACCACACTGTTTAAAAATCTGAAAAACTTTGTGTTGACCTGGTTGGCCTTTAATTGTAAATATGGTGTAAAGCGTTCACTGCTCCAAACTCAGTTAATGGTTGTAAAATAAATGTATGTTTTTGTTTGACTTGTGGTTGTGATATACTTGCTGAAGGAAACTTATCCTGACCAGTTGCCATGCGGCTGGGGTGCCGACACCATTCATCTGACATAAGTATGCAAATAAATTGTCTCCAAGTCAACACATGTTTCTCCCTCAATTTATTTGTCTTTTGCCTTCTCAAACAATGGCACTCTCAAATCATGAAAAATAGGATGTTTATACCCTGGATCATACTATCCAATAGACTCAACCATAATCTCAAAACTCCTTGAGTTGGCAGTATTAAATGGTATGTCATACTCATAAAATAATTTGGTTATATGCAGATTCACCCTCTTTTTTTCCTTAGTCTTCATACATTGCTCAAAGGTAGTTTCATGAGTTCCATTAGCATGCCTTTCCTTAACCACCTCTTCCTGTGTCTTCTGAAGCATAGAAGCAATTAATTTAATTAGCTTCAGCACCGACTATTTAATTGAAGTGCCGATTGCTTCCTTTTAGTAGTTGTCCCGGAACTTGGATGAACAAATAACTGAAAGGAGCCTCTATATGATTGTGCTGGCTGCTGGATTTCTCGAACCTCATCACCTTCATCTTCATCATCTAGCTCGAGCGATTTGTTTCTTGCATTCTTTTTCAACTAGTCATGCATCTCTTTCATGATAATTGAGGTTGTTTTGGGACATTTCTCCACATCTCCAAAGCCTCCAGCAAAGTGTTGCTTCAATCTTTTGACTTCAGCATGCATTTGCTTACTACAAGAGAACATTGGACAATATATTTGTTTGACAAGTCTAGGAAAAACTTGTATTTCCACCTCGGGTCTTTGGACTTAGCCTTCCATTGAGGATCCTTAGATGGATCATACTACTCACTACCCTCTGTTGCAATCAGATGTGGAGTGGCTAGAGCTTGGGTTACCATTATATAAAGTGAAGCTGCTGGAGCAGTGAGTAGCAAGCCAACAACACTGCAGGTCTGCAACAGCGAGTCAGCAAAGGACTCGAGGCGGTGGTGACAACGGACTCAGGGCGTCAACGATGCCGAACTCGGGGCTTGAGGCGGCAACGGCGGTGGCAAACTTGGGGCTTGAGGCGACAACAACGATGGTGGATGACAAGCTCGAGGCAATGGCGGACGACACGGCCTAGAGGGAGAGCTTGTGATGGGCTTGCTGATGCTATAACTGCCCGATCTTCCGATAGGTTCTACTTTGCGGAACGAAGACGTTCACGTTTCAAGATTTCCAATCAGCGGGGATTGAATCCTTGCAATCGCTACACCCACACACCTGTCGTTATCAACGTGCTCACGCCCGGATGACCTTACCACGAAGGTTAATTCCTGCACACAATAGAAGAAACGAGCAAGAACGAGAAAGTACGCAATCTGAATTTTAGAATGAACAAATTGAGGTTATCTTTGATCAAACCAGGTCTAGGGACATAACTCTGATGAACAATTGTCTCTCACACAACGGGGGAAGAACGTAGAAAATAACCTAAGGAAGAACTTGAGGAGTTTAACCATATAAAGGAGAGAGGGGTGGCGGCTAGGGTTGGCTCACAATCCTAGGCAGGGCACATGGGCCATGGCCCAAAAAGGTGACGCAGCACCGAGAAGCCCAAAATAGATTCTAGCCACGACTTGTTTTGATGATTGCAACCGACTCAAAAGAAATTTTGAAGTGAGGCTGGATCCGTTGGAAAGTTATGAACTAATCTTTCCATCAACTACTCATGCACCTCAATCGGACTCCAGGCGAAAGAATTACGGCCTCTGGAAGCTGGTACTGTCAGGCTGTCTCCGAACTGACTTCTGGGCTTGATGGGCTTGTACTCCGAATTGTGTGTTGTGCCTAGTGGTAGTGATGTGTTGCTGTATATGAGGTGGTGCCTAGAGGACGAGGTGATAACCAACTAGTGGTGGAGCCATTATGAAAGTATGTCTTCATGTAAGGAAGTTGGGGGTGTCATCTTGAGCTGAACAGTCAACATGCAATAGGTGCCATGACTTGAAGTGTCTTCTCCAATATTCCTAAGTAACAGAATCACAAGAATTCAATAGCATCCTATCCTTAATAATATAATTATGAACAGCGAGGAACGAGCTCACCCAAAGATTTAATTGACGTGCACGTGCCCTTATAATTGGTCCTTGCATAGAAGGTGATGAAATTGAAGTAGTGTGTGTATCCATCGTAGTGATGTCCTCATCACTTGCAATGGTAGACGATGGGCTCAAGGCGGTGGCGAACAATGGCCTTGAGGTAGGGCTTGCGACGATGGCGAGTTGTGACGGCGGTACATGGAAGGCTTGTGAGAGTTGCGACAACGGCGAGACAGGCGATAGATGCTCTCTCTCTCTCTTAGTCTTGCCTATCACGACCACATTTGGATTCTCTCTCCTGCATCTCCCTCTTGTCTCTCTTGACTCTCTTGACTTCACTCTGCATGGGCTCGAGGTAGGGCTTGTGCCATCAACGACTTGATTGCCGCTCCGACAACTAGGCAATGACCAGATGACCAAGTCGCCCGACTAGCCCAACTAATCTTATCTAGTTGAGTCGATAGCACAAGTTGGAGGCGGCGCTGGACGACTAGTTGTCGACTTGATAAGAGTGGGCTTCACAATAGTATAGCAAGTTGAACTTGGATAATCTCATCCGCATTACTGTTTCTTAACAAGATGAGACAAGTTGGAAACAACTCAGGGGGATCCTTCTTGTTTAATGTATAGTAAATCTTTGGCTTGAAGTTTTGTATGCACTAAATAAGACACTTTGGCTTCACCATTTCTTAGCAGTTTATCACAATGTGGCCTATCTTTGCAACAATGCTTATTTGAGATCAGTAAATTGAAAAAAAAAAACTAGGGCCCTAATAAAGCGAAATCATATTCCCTGTCCAATTAAATTCATCTACTAATCCAATAAGGACATTGCTCCTCTCGAGAGTCAAGACCAGAAGTCAGTCAATCAGAAATCAATGGACTAGCTCAAATTTTAGCTAAGATACACCTCTCAATTACAAATCAAAAGAAAACAAAATGAAGCATCGTGAAAATATGGAGATGAAATGAGTTTTGGGTCTGGATGACACTGAGAATGCCTGACTTTAATAATTCCAATTTGAACTGCTCTTGTCACCCCTTCCTTTGCACTTGTGCCGGCTGGCTGCCCTTGAAGATAACTTGCTCACCTTAGATAGTTGGCATCGTTTTGAAACCCAGAACTGGACCAGTTGCCACTAGGTGACCAATACCTACAGTAACTAGTCCAGGACCTGGCAAGACACCGTGCAAACGTCAACGCCAACCTGCAACTTCTCTGACCAGTTTTTGACAAAACACTTCTGGATGGTTTAACTTTTTGTAGTGCTTTCAAACATTGTAAATATATCTGTTTTCTTGAAAGAATAACGCGATATGTGCTGAAGTTGAAAAGAATCAGTGATAACTAAGACTAACTCAGAAGACCAAAAAAAAAAAAAAATGTATTCCCAAGCTAGTCAGTTTACCTTTGTTGTATTCCCAAGCCAAGTACACCCTTAAACAGATTTGACAAATATTAAACTTTGGAAAACCTTCTGAAAGTAACAAAATCGAATAGTCCTAGGACAAAAGCCTACGGCATGATATTGCAGCAAAATACTATTGACATCACTAGAAAATGTGTAAAACACAACCAAAAAACATGATAACACATAAACAAAAATGGGGTAGGCTAAGTCATAAAGAATCTTACACCTCAATAAAATATGGCACTCCACTAACTTCTGATGATAAATATGGTCAAACGAGCAATATGATTGTGAATTTTCACAGTATTGAGGTTAGATTCTAGCCAAATCATCAGCTCAAAACCATATGCAGAACAGTTCTCTAATTGTCATCAAATGTAGTACAAGGCTAAAATCCACTCCATGGGTCATTACATATTTTTGCACAAGGATTTCAGTAGGATATTAAAACTCCAATAAATGATGAAACAGGAGATGCAAGCCTTATGCAGCCAAAAGTCTTACTAAAATATCTGCAAAAGCACCTATTACAGTAGTGTGTGAATGGCAGCCAGAGAACAATACCAGTTCAGCCAGCAAAAGAATATTAACGATCTCATTTTGCATCCCAATCCTTCAACTTCTTGCTTCCCTTTGGTTTGGTAATAGGCGCATTCATGCCCGCCATTTTTGCATTATACTTTGCTCGCAAGGGCCCATTTGTAGTCCACCTGATAATTTGTTATGAAACAAGTCATGAGCAAGTTTTCCATGTTAATTATGTTGTACAAAAGGAAATAGAAGGGGAAAAGTGTTCCACAGAAAACATAACAAGAAATTCAATTTGCATATAAGCTTTGATTGACAAGGAGCTTATAACTTCAACTATTATTATACTACAAAAGGCTAAAATACGAATTATGATTTAGGCTACAGTTAGGATTGCAGTGAGTGAGGTAGCAATAAACACTATCACAAAGTACTTTTAAAAAGATGTTTTTGGAAAGTTACTATAAACAAAATTTTATCTTTTTGGTAAAAGTAAAATCAATGTTGCTAGTGGTTCCAATGTGGTTTACTAACAACCCAACATGCCAAAGTTTGTTCAGATTAGAGATTTTGTTGTAAGTTTCATCGTGATTGGGAAAAAATATGTTAAACTCTGCTTCACGGGACTGCTATTCTTTGCGGTTGTGTTGTGACAAACGCAGGTTAAATAATCTTCTAAATAGATAGATTACGCAAAACAGTTTACAAAATAATGTATTTTTGTTTTAAACACACCACACTCCCAAACCAGTCTTAAAACAACCAAAACATGACTGGTAGTCTCCATGGTGGAAAGCATGATACTACTAGTCTATTTAGGGTTTGCATCAAAACTAGCAACCAATGGCATGAGAAAGTGAGATAACATGTTTTAACTGAAAACAATAGAAAACAATCAAATAAACTGATTGAATAACACCAACTAGCAAAACTGGCAGATGAGAACAAACGGTATTTTCCATTCTGTAGTATCCTCATTAACAAGATGGCAAAAGTGTTACACACAAAACATAACAAGCAATTCAATTTGAAAATATCTACTAAGATTTGAGTGACGAAGAGGTTAAAATTTCAGCCACTATTATCTTAAAACTGCTAAAATATGAATAATTCTGATTTAAAACAACCGAAATAGGAAAGCTAGTCACCATGGTGGAAATCATGCACACTACTATTTTTTCTTGTAGGTGTTAATGTTTACATCAAAGCTAGCAACCAATGGCATGAGTTAACATGTTCTAAGTGGAAGCAATAGCAAAATATCAAACAAGTTGATTGAACAATATAGATTAGCAAAACATAGCTGACGAGAAGCACATACGGTGTATTCCAATCTGTGGTATCCTCATTAACAAGATGTGTCCATTTCGTTCTGCCACTGCGCCCAAAGTGCTTAACCTGCATGACCTTGGGCAAGATGGTCTTGTCCATCTTGTCTTCTCCAGTGGCAGCAGAGAAATCACGCTTATATATATCATCTGCACCAATTGTTTGAACCCCATCATCAGCCTTTTCCTGAAAGAAGGCACCCTTGTGGTAGTACTTCTGCATGAACTTCCACTTCTGCTTCGACTGAGCAAGTGGCCTCGGATTCTTCCGCTCCCATTCCCGGCGCTCCTCGTCAGTCATATTCCTCACCTTCTCAATTTCTTCCTTCTCCCTCAACCTTGCATCCCTCTCCTCCCTGTCCCTCTTAATCCTCGCAATTTCCCGATTCTTCCACGACTCGTACTCCTCGGCCTCATTCAACTCGTCATCGGTATCCACGTCGGCAATGTCAGCCTCTTCGTTCTGTGTCTTCTCAATGTGCTCCTCCTTCCTGATCTCCTCCACGACAATCTGCCTTGTCTCGACCTTCCTGTCCTCCAGCCTCTTCTTGACCAGCTCCTCGAGGCGGCGCTCTTCGTCCTCTATCCTCTCACGCTCCGCAATCGTGTCCCGCTGAGATTTCGGTATGAACACCGGTTTCACCATCGCCATGCCCATATGCTCGTCCTCCGAATCAGTCTCGTACTCCGATTCATCCTCTTCTTCCTCCTCCACCACCACCTCCTCCTCCTGAGGCAGCAGCTCCTCCTCCTGCTGCACCCTTAGCAGCTGCCGTTCCCTAATCCGGCGCCTCCGCTCCTCCTGCGCCTCCTCGCCCTCGTCCTCAGCCTCGGCCTCCGGCCGCTCAGTCACCACCTGAGCGGCGGACACGACCTCGGCCTGGCGGATGCGGCGGTGGTCGGCGCGCAGCTCCTCCCTGTTCTCGGTGCGGGTCTCGGCGAGGCGGCGGAGGCGGCGGTCGTCCTTGGCGGGGGCGCTTCGGTCATCTTCATCGTCATGGTGCTTGGGGAAGGCCTTGTCGAGGGCGAGGCGGGAGGTGCGGAGGTCAAGGTCGTCGTCGGCGTCGTCGGCCCACTCGGGGGCCTTGCCGGGCCAGTAGCGCTTGACCTTGGTCTGGCCGATCTTGCCACGGAGCTTGTCGCGCACCGCGATCGCCGCGTCGCTGACGCCAGCCGCCACCGACATGGCTGGGTGATGGGGCCGTTACCGGCCGTATGAGGGGTGGACCTGCGCACGCAGCTGCGGAGAGGGTGCGCACAAAGTAAGCGAGATGGTGACGGACGGTGGGTGCGCGGAGGTTAAGGCTGTGGCGGCCCGGAGAAGCGGCGGCTTCTTACTGGGCCAGCCCGCTTCTTACTGGCCCGCAAGAGATGGGCTGCATGCCTGGATCGAGACCGGAGATGGGCTGGGCTGGGCTGGGCTGGATAGCAATGAGGCTTAGGGCCTGTTTGGAAGCCCAGGATTTGGCCCGTTTATGGGTGAATTTCGTGGGCTGGAATTAAGATCCGGACTAGATTTAAGAATAAGTTTGGATGGGTCAGGATCGGGAATTTTAAATGGGCCAGGAAGCCCAATCCGAGGGGGTTTGCACAATGGGCATGGGAGGCCCGGCAAAAATTCCTCACCATTTCATATCGCCTCCTCACTCCACCTCCTCACCAGCGTCGCCGCGTGTCGCCTCCTCGCCCACGTCGCCGAAGTTGCACTCCTCCTCGCCCGCGTCGCCGCCCTCCACCTCCCTCTTCACGCGTCAACACCAGATCCACCAGAATAAAAAATTCTCCTCCACCGCCATCGCCTACAGCACCATCTTCCCTCTCTCTTCTTTGAGCTCCACGCCCACATGCGCCGCGCCAACCTCGCGCTCGCCGCCGATCCCGTCGTTCCTGTGCCGGATCCGCCGAATCTGGCTGATCTGCCCCTCCTCCACCACAGCCGATGCCATCCCACGCTGCCTGCGCCGCCACAACGCCGGATCCGTCGCCTCCATCTTCCCCAACTCCGGCGGCTGAGCATCAACAAGATCAAGTTCAAGGTCTTCATTCTCGGCGGCCACCAGATCGTCCACCACTCCCCAGTTGTAAGTACACCACCACTATGCTCAAGAATTTGTGATCTTTCTTCACTAAATTTTTTCCCTTTCTGTTGCCATTGTTTCACTGTCAATTTCACTTTCATTTATTAATTAGACCTCTCTATTTATGTTGTTATTATTACGAAGCATATACCGTTGTGATCATATTCAATTTGAGGTCGGCATTTCCACGATCCTAACAACACCAAACAGGTACCCTACAAGGTTTGGATTAACACACAATGTCCATTGGATTAACTGAGTCATGTTCCATTGTGTTCCATTGGATTAACTGGTATTAAGATGTATGGAAAAAATGAACAATTTAATCTTTTAACTTCTTAGCAGCACAAACACCTATGAGAAGATATAGATATGCATGTCTTAAGTATGAATTTTGCGTTGTTGACTTGAAATGACTTGTCTAGATAAGCAGCACCAGATAGTCTACTTTACAACAAGAAGCAAAAGGCATCGGAAACTTAGAGGGACCTGCAGTCCTGTGGGAACTCATGATCTTTTTTATCTTTTTGTTTAACAAATATTGATTGATCTATTATATCTATCTGAAGGTGAAGTGAAGGAATAAAGTGGAAAGGTGAAGGAAGAAATAAATGGATGGTCAATTTCTCATCATGCTGATCTTGATGCTAAAGATGTATCCAATTTTATCATATAATTTATAGGGCATATAGCTATTACGTGCTTGCATGGGGTCATTATTTTTACATTGCAATATGTAGAAAAGGAGGTGATGCTGATGATGATTAACAATATTACAATATATTGTGATAAAATTCAATTGTCTATACTACTGTCTATCTAGAACATCATTTTTCAATTTTTAGTTTTGAATTGGTATCCACTAACTAAAGACTTGTTGACTAGCTTCAGTTTTAACTTATGAATTTATATCTTGGCTATGCCTTTCTCTAGCCTGACCTCTACCTGCTTAAGTTCCCTCATGCTCATGGCACTAATTGAATCCCTCACTAAGGTCCTACTAGATTGATTAACAAGTTATACATATGGTTTATATTAATCAAAATTAATCAATTTATATATTTGGTATATACATATGGTCTAATTTGGATCTGTCTTGTGATGTGACTGATGAGGAAATCTTGCTCTCTGTTCAGCTGAAGCATTAGTGCATTGTATTAATTCGACGTCGGAGGAGTTGAGCATCGGCAAGATCAAGTTCAAGGCCTTCAATCTCGGCGGCCACCAGATCGCCCCCACTCCCAAATTGAGATCAAAATTAAAAAGACCAAGTTGTGACTATTTCAAACTGAACATTTCGTTTACTAAATATTTCTCTTTGATTGTTGGAGTAAGATTAGGTTACTATGTATGTATGTATGTAGCCAGGGCAGTATATATCCAATAGCCAGGGTAGTATATATCTAATAATGTTAATGTTTAGTGGTAATGGTAGTTTTAATGTTTAGTAATAAAATTCTCCATAGTCCAAGCTTGAGTTCCATATTATCCATAAAGCCTTTTCAAGAGCAAGATTCCTTCCTTCTTTAAATACAACAATGATTCATTCTTTGGATTATCTATTTATCCTTTTTCTAGGTTCAGGGACACATTCTTATTGTTCATATCTATTTGTTCAATGCACTACAAGTTCCATGTGGCCATGCCATATGATGGAATTTGCTATTGTGATCCGTCCATCTGTCCATTTTGATAAGAATCTCCTTATTAAATCAAACCCAAACTAGAATTTAGGTCAAAACTATAATCTATCTTTCTACTCTTTTTCTACATGTCCAATCTTTTTTCAGCAGCACTAATTAGTTATTAACAATAGTAATGAATGTGACTCTGAATATGACCTTGAACCTCTAGAATGGATTCTGAAGAAGATATTAGTGATCATGAGGAGTTGGAAGATGATGAAATGATGTTGTTTGTTCTACCCACTCTATACCTAGCAGCAACTGAAGAAAAGAAGCCATGCTATACATCAGTCTTATCTGGTGCACATTGGATTCGTGAAATCATTGAGGGGCATGAGAATCGTTGTCGCACAGAACTTCGAATGGAACCAAAAATATTCCTAGATTTCTCATCCATGCTTAGGGAAAGAAATCTTTTGCATAATACTAGAGGACTAAATGTAGAAGAGCAACTTGGTATTTTTCATGTATATGCTCTCAAGGAATGCTAGTTTTCGATCTTTACAAGAAAGATTCCAGCACAGTGGTGAGACTATTCATAGGCATATTAGATTAGTCCTCAATGCTATCACATCATTGGCTTATGATTTTGTCAAGCTTCCATCCATTGAAATACATTAGAAGATATTGTCCAATCCAAAATTTGCATACTTTGAAGTAATAGCTACAACCTAAAAACTTTTATCTATCTTTCAATTAGTGGATACATTTTTATATTTATTTATCCTTCACAGAATTGCATTGGAGCCATTGATGGAACTCACGTCTCAGTTACTGTAGCAGATAGCAAATCCGCCCCATATACAAATAGGAAAGGGACCTTTTCTCTAAACGTAATGTTGGCTTGTGATTTTGATCTAAATTTTGTATATGTTTCAAGCGGTTGGGAAGGGTCTGCATCAGATGCCGCGGTCCTACAATTTGCCATCCAAGCTGGATTCAAAGTTCCTAGAGGAAAGTATTATCTTGTCGATGTAGGTTATGCTAATACTCCATCATTTCTTGCTCCATAACGAGGGGTGCGATATCATATCAAGGAACAAGGATGTAGTAGTTCTCGTCCAAATGATCATAAGGAACTTTTTAATCTCCGTCACGCTCAACTTCGGAATCACATTGAGTGTGCTATTGGCATCTTAAAAATGCGGTTTCCAATTCTAAAAATTAGGACATTTCATTCAATGGATACACAAGTTAAATTTCCAGTGGTGGCGACTGTCTTACATAACTTGATTCGAGGTCAAAATGGTGATGAGCAATGGTTGAGTCGACGAGAAAATTTGATTCCGGAGAGCCACTTTGTAGAGGTACCAAATGGTGATGACATGTATGGTGGTGATGTTGAGCCGATGAATAGTCAACGAAATGCTGGTAATTCTTTGCGAGATGAGATTGCTCTCAAGATGTGGGATGACTACAAGAGGTGGAATAGGCGGCTTCAACAACGAAGTGTTGAATGACTATAGGAGTCATCAATATTTAGTTAATATCTTGTTAGTTGATCTTTGTTGAATGTAATATGTATGACAATATTTTTGTATGGTTCACTTGAGAATTAAGAGATACTTGATTTGGTATGAATTTCAGTTTGTAGTTGTTGATATTGATTTGCTATTCGTAGGCATGTTCGAGGTATATAAATTTGTGAGGTACATAATTGGTTAATCTGTTTAATATGTAACTCATAATTAGGTTTCATGGCAACTCGAGCAAGATGGACGCTAAGACATGAAAGGGTGTTGGTTGATCTGCTCCATGAGCATAATATACCAAGATATCGAACAAACAATGGATGAAGCTCCGAAGGATGGAACAAGATAGTGAAAGAATTCAATGCAAAGTTTCCTAAAACAAATTTTAGCAAAAGTCAAATCCAAGAGCATGAGTCACAGATGAAAAAAGATTACAAGGTGCTAAAAGATGTTTGGCGTAAAAAGAGTGGTGTGTCATTTGATAATAAGCTTGGAATGATGATTACTACTGATGATGTTTGGGATGAAATATCGGCGGTAAGTTAAAACTTATGGACCTTGTAGTTAGTATGGTGTAGCAACTACTAACAAAAGTCTGAATTGAATGTTCTTAACATGATTGTTTATCTTGAATTTGATAGGAGAATGAAAAGGTTCGAAAATTTCAGAACAAAAGCTTTCCATTGTTTGAGTCCTTAGATCAGCTTTATCAAGGTAATATTGCTAAACCATATTGTTAATAGTTAGTTTTGATTTAATGAAGTTTATCATAAAAATTTATATGAATAATTGAATTGTCATTGTAGCAGGTCATATTGCTGAAGGTAAAAATCATTTGAGTTCTATCAAACCATCAATCACAAAGAAGAGACCTAGTAGCAGTGTAGATGCACATGATATCAGTGGAGTAGCAATTGAGGAAAGAGAGGATAGGGATGATGATGAGAATTTAGTCCATGATATCGGTGAGTTGATGTGAAGAAACAATGAGGAGAGGGAGCAAGTAGCAAGGAATGCATGCTCACATTCAAAAAGGCTTGTTGAGAATGTTACATCAAACTCTTCCATCGTACCACCGGGGTCTAAGAAAATCAAGAATAGCATTCTAGAGAGGATGGATTCTTATCTTGAATTTAGAAAAGAACAAGCTCTCATGAAACGTCAACCAGAACAAGGAGGAAATTTTTCAATTTCAAAGTGTATTGATGCATTACATGAAATGGGTGATGTGACTGATGAAGAAAAAGTCTTGGCTTGTGATGTTTTCAAAGATGCTGCGAATCGAGAGATTATTCTCTCCCTGGAGCCGAAGCTGAGATTGTTGTGGCTGAAGAAAGAGTCAAGAAAGCTTGCTTCAAGTTAAATCGGTAAGACACCATTTCTTGTTCTATTAAAATTATGATAATTGTTGCTCCATTGCTGAAGTTGAGATTATCTATGTAACACCCTGTTTTGCCAAACCTTAAAATAGCCAAAATCCACATCTTGACCCCAAACCCTAATCTGCTTCAGCCATTCCCTTCTAAGCGTTGTTCAGAACATTTTTCCCTTCGGGATCATCTCCAAAATCCCATCCTAAAACTGAGTTTCGACCCTTGCTGTCTCAGAAACCTAATCACCCTAATTTTACCCTAAACTGCTTTTCCCCAATTGTGTCGAAACCCTTCAGATCTTACCCGATCATACCAAACTTTGGCCAGATGAGTTCTAATAATTTTATGCAACTTATCTGCGAAATCAGATTTCAGATCGGACCCTCAGATCTCCAGATTTGCAATCAGGCCCAAGTTCTATTCAAATTTTCCTCACAGAACAGTCCCTGGAGCAAGTTTCAAAAATTGCAGAACGGCCCAAACTTCTTTTCAGGTCCATTCGACCAGCGCCTGGTCGTTGCTTTCGACCAGTGCACGTCGCCGTTGCCGCGCCGTGGTTTTCGCCGCGTTTGCTCGCCGCCGGCCACCGCTTCTTGTCGCCTGTGTTGTGAACAACCGAGCCACCCCGCGCGCACGTGCCAGCACCATTGCTTCGCCTTGTCCAGTGGTTAAACGGCCGCGCTCCAGTGGCGTTTCGCGCGCTCTCCCGTTGCCGTGGCATTTGCATGGCGTTACGTGTCGTTGCCGGAGCTGTGCTGTTGCCTCCGCATCTGCGCCGTCCCGGACGAAGTCCCAAGGCGCCCTGGCGTCGCTGGCAAAGCTGCAGCACCGCCTGAAGCGTATCACATTGCCGTCGCCGTCGTTGCGCCTGCGCCCGACAAGTTTCTCCCCGGCGCAAGCAACCGCTGTCGTGTTTTCCCTCGCAAGCTCCGTCCCCGTGCCTATTTAAACCCTCCCTGTGCTTTGAAAACCTCAAGCCTCCAGAAAATCGGCTAAGTCCCAAACACCACTGCGAACACCTTCTTCTCCGGCGAGCCAGTGAGTGAGCTCACGGTGCCAGCCCATTTCACAGCCCCTCTCTTCGATCCAAGTTCACCAGTGAGTTCCCCTCTTCACCCTCTCTGTGTCATAGCAGCCAATTGCACCAGAGCGATCCCCATCGCCGGTGATCGCCGGATTCCCGATTTTCCCTGTTCCCCCAATGCCGTTCAATTCCCTCCAAATTAGCTCTCGATTCTGTAGAAGAAGTCGATCAGTAAGCTTAGTAGAGCAAGCCTGTAGAACCAAAATCCCCATTTGAGCTCAAATCGAAGAAATCCCAAACTGGAACCTCAGCCGTTCGCCGGACTTCGGCGCCAAGCTTCTCCGGCCATCTCCCAGCAAAATTGACCCCTCCAGTAGCCTTGTTGTGCCCTAGAGATCATTCCCAAGCCTGGAATTAAGCTCATTCGCCTTGTAGCGAAATCCCCTAGGCTCCAGTGTCATCTTCTCCAGCACCGGTCGCCGGAATTCGTTCCCGGCCGATTCAGCCGACACCACTTTGTCCCTTAGCTTCACCTCACCTCCCTGAGCAGTTTCTTCCACTAGCTCGACACCTGGATCTGCCTAGATTGTGAGTTATGCCTTTGCCAAACGTTTGTCCAGATCAATGTCTATGCCGTGTCGCCACCGCAGTTCATCGCCGGATTTGGCCGCCCTCCGGCCACTTTCAGCCCTTATTCCTGTTGAGTATTTTGTTCCTGTTAGTAATGCCTACCTCCCAGACAAAGTGTTGCATCAATTGGAGCCCTGGATCAAAAGTTAAGCCATGCCCTAGTTTCTGTCCATGTCCAGCACTATGTCAGTGCATGTCAGCCACTGGCATTGACCTTGTTCAGCCCCTTCTGATTGAGCAATTGAAATGCCACCTTGTCCTTTAGATTCCTGGAGTTGAGATCTACAACTTTCTCTTCTATCACTTCTCCAGAAAACCATCCTAAGATCAGTTTAAAGTTATGCCAAAGCCATGAACCAAATGTTGACCCTTCGACGTTCAATCCTTTTTAGCCGTTTCTTTGACCAGAACCCTTGTGACCTTGCCCTAACCTTTTCCCCTGCATGCATGACTTATTTACTTAATAATTTCTATGGAAACTACTTTCTGTATGCTTATGGTATGTGTTTGTGTGTTGGTTGATTGCCGCAGAGTCAGAAGCGGAAGGAGCGGAAGAAGTCTTTGAAGATCCGTCTGAGTATTTAGACCCGACATCGCAAGGCAAGCCTCATTCCTTTGATCATGTCTCACCCAATATTTTCATATGAAGTATATTCACTGTTTCTTACTATGCATGCTTATTTGAAATACAAGTTATGTTTGAATGACATGAGTAGATATTACCTAATGGATCATGAAACCCCTTTTTGTTATTGAACCTTCATATATATGCTTTTGTCACCCTAGGACTCATATACGGAATATTCACATTAAACTTGAAATGGTCAAATACATGAGAAGTTATGATCAAAACCGTTTTGTCAAGAAAACTGATAAAAGGGATCAGTAGTGAGGATTGGATTGTATGGAGAGGGTGCGGTGCGCACCAGGGAATGTGAATGTTCCTCACTATTGGTTCATAAGGACAAGAACCTTGTGCTGTGTCTCTATGCGAATTGTAAACGTACCAACCACTTGCCTGGTATGGGACAGGCACAACTTAGTAACTTTTTGGTATTAGCAGTTCCCTGCATGGTTTGTCGATCTGGTTTCTCGCGTGGAAACTGGAAGGCCAAAGTTCGGCCACGAGTGATGTGAGTTCAGAAAAATAATGAGAGGAAAAGGCGTAAAAGAAGGAAGGCGCCCTAGACCTGATTAAGCCGTGAGCGGTTGTAATCTTAAATGGTCGTATGTCTTGCGTGGACATAGACGAAGGCTATGTGTCCTGCGGGAACATAGACCAGAGAGGCTAGGAAGTAAGGCAGTGGGGAAGACCCACAACGGTACTTGAGACTTAATTGTCTATTTACCGGGCGGGGATACTGTTAATACTGGACTGTAAAGTGTTGTGTGATCTCGGCCTTGTCACATGTGTATAAGTCACATGGAGTTGGCCCGACTTGAAAGCCGAGTGAACTGGTGGATTTAAAAAGAGGTACACCTTTGCAAAGTGTAAAAGAAGTATCAGATACTCTGTACTCCCAGGTTCAGGAGTCTTTTCGTAGTGGAGGTTATCCATGGGTTATAGCACAAGTAATGTTTTGGAATGTTTTTATAATGTGGTTAACAAAGTAGTGACTCATGGGAGACCACTACATCTAATGTTTTAATGAAAACCTGTTTAATGTTTAAAGTCTCATTTTCATGACAAAAGTACTGTTTTACTGAACAAATGACTTGGAAATCTATATCTCTATCCATATGAAACTAAACCCCGGAATCATATGTTCCACCCTCATGTAAGTACAATTGCATTAATTACCTGGAATGAGTGTTGCTGAGCACCAAGTGCTCACCCTTGCATTTATAACCCACTGTAGAAGAGGGATTCGAGGATCCCGATTCCTTTAGTTACGAGTACTCAACAGAAGATGGAAGTGCCCCGGACGAGCCCACGTTCTAGAAGGTTTATGCACCAAGTCAAGTCAGATGTGGGAGAAGCCCCTCCAACCCTGCTGCGGATGGAAGTCAAGCTGTTTGTTGTTGCTTTGTGCTTTATGTTGTGTGTTCGGTACTTGGATACCGATTCTGGTTCTGATAAACTAGTTATTTTCTTAGCAACTCTACTTAGCGCCATTTTCGGTGCTTTGGTTATGTAATATTGGCTATGTTGGCCTGATACTTGTTTAATGATATTACTATGCTTGTGTGGTTTGAGCTCATGTGACATCCTGCTGTGTGTAACCTACCTGGGCGGTTACCAAGGTGATCCTCAAATGGGGGTCTCACAATCTATTTATCCTCTACTGAAAAAACACCCTTAGTCTATCTTTACATACCTAATATCATTGGTGAGTTTCTCGATATGTTACTTGTTTCTATGCTATATTTGACTTGTGCATGTGTGATAATAAGAACTATTAATGTGTTTCACTCATCCAAATGAACTGATTTATTCTAGGGCCATTGGCATGCTAATCGTCAGTAAAACAATTTGGTGGTGTTACCAAAATTACTTTGCAAACTTTATATTCTAAGGATTTTCATTTCTCTTTCTCTGTTTGTTCTCTATCTTGAATTGATTACTATTTTCTCATCCATTTCTGATGGATGATTGTCTGTTAAAGAGTGGAAGCAACTGAAAACTGTATATTGTTTCTTTCACCAAGTTTCTTTTGAAGTTTTTCATTCAAGTTCCTATATCCATATGTGATGATAATCTCTCTAATAGTTATCTTGCCGCTTTTTTGCAAACAACAGTAATCCATGAAGAATAATAGCCCATAGGAAACTACACAGCTGTGTACACAAAATAAAATACATAATATATTAGTTTTGAATATTGATAACATGTCAATCATTTTGCTAAGACATTCTTGTTAGCATGTGGATGATAAGCAGAAACCTCTGTCATTAATATTAAATATTGATAACAGGTTAATCATTTTACTAAGGAGTTCTTGTTAATTAGCATTTACATTTTAACTTTTTTGCATTTACATTTAAACTTTTTTTCCCCATAGTAACTTTTTTGCATTTACATTTTTATGAATTTCCCAAAAGCTCACCTTGAAATATTTCTCACCTCTGAATCTCTGTATCTTTTTTTTTTTAATTTTCTCAGTATATAAGTAATGAGATAAGTTATTAGAGTTCTCTAATAAATTTATGTAATTCTATGTGTCAGCATCAACTTTTGGCGTTGTGTTGGACATGGTAACAGATAGGTACTCTTCAAATAAATCTTTAAGCTTTGGACATGCAGGGTAAACATTTTCTTCAGCACAAATAATATCACATTTTTGGAATTGCTTCTCTTCAGGGTCAGCACTCTCTCCTCTCCCAGTTTTATAGGTAAATGAACATTGTACTTTTGCACCTCAATACTTGGTATTAACGGTATTTCAAATTTTCTTTGCAGACTTGGCTTAGTTTTCTTGGTGTTGCTTGGTTTGGATATTACAAGCCATTGGTTTCAAATGTACAGGTTAGTGCTCTTTATGATTTTATGTGTGTGCATTCAACAACTGTTCGTAGTGGTTGGTGCTTTGTAACTTGCGTGTTTGTTTGTGTTATATGATTTTGTGATGCATATCATTTTACTTCTACATCAAATTACTAATGATCTGATGATATGTTGTAATAGCTCTTTCTTATCAGGTAAGAAAGAGCTAATTTGGAGAAACTCATTATAATCAATTTGTTTTTCTATGATGCAACTAAATGGTCAACTATTTTTCTCTCTTTTGACATGTTATCTCAGTAAAAATCATTTCGCCCCTAGCCTCTTATCTCTGTTTTCTTTTGACTTCCTATGTTTGTTGTTCGTGCAGGGTCTGCTAGAGAACACGGAGGACAGAGTCAGGAGGTTAATTAGACTAAAATCTCCAATTGAGCCATGATTTGGATGCGTGTATCAGTGTAATCCAACCTTATTGTAGGATAAATCTTTCACACCAACTTCGGTTCTTGTTTTGTATCTACAAGATCAACACCTGTTTATTTGAGGATATTGTGTGTGAGATATTTCCAAAACAATAACCATGATATGTGAAACTGCTCTGTTGTTTGTTGTTACCTCATTGATGATATTATTGCTTTACAACTGCGCTTTTGTAGTACTTGTTTACTTACCTATGATGTATGATAACATGGTCTTCACTTTTGTAGTGTTTGTAACAAAGTTTGATGCAAATGCCATTTTTAGATTTACAATCACAATTTTTTGATTTGGCTAAGAGATCATGAGTCTAGATTATTTCGAATTTTTCTTGAATTTTTTTTTGAATTTTCAGAATTTTTCTGTTTTTTGGATGGTCGGGATTTTTATCCCTTCCTTCTCAAACCCAACGCAGGCCGGGATCATTGATGATATTGTTGCTTTACAACTGCGCTTTGTAGTACTTGTTTACTTAACTATGATGTATGATAACATGGTCTTCACTTTTGTAGTGTTTGTAACAAAGTTTGATGCAAATGCCATTTTTAGATTTACAATCACAATTTTTTGATTTGGCTAAGAGATCATGAGTCTAGATTATTTCGAATTTTTCTTGAATTTTTTTTTTGAATTTTCAGAATTTTTCTGTTTTTTGGATGGTCGGGAATTTTATCCCTTCCTTCTCAAACCCAACGCAGGTCGGGATAAATTTACCGGTGGCATTTTTTGCGGGGGGATTTTTAGATTACCAAAAATCCTACCGGGATAAAAATCCTACCAGAAATTTTATCCCTAACACCCAAACAGGGCCTTAGAGTTCTTTCCAAAACCTCCCATATAGCCAGCCAGCTATGCAAAAAACTCACCAAATTAAATTAACCAAACCAAATCAAATTAACCAAAAATTTTAGTTATTTTGGTATTCAATATTTAAATTTACATTTCATTCAAAAACTAAAATTTTAGCAAAATCAAAATAAAAAAACTAAAATATTGAAATAAATAACTCAGAAAACTAGAAAATTCCTAGTTATCAAACAATCCTTTCATAGACTAATAGACTACATATTATTTTAACTAATATATTGAGTAAAACTTGGGTTGGAAGAGTATGAGAAGTGTAATATTTTCATTGTGTTATTATATTATGCACTAGTTTAAAATTTTCTTTAAAAATTGTTGTGTTATTATATTGTGTATACCCAAATGGTTAAAACATGTGTCTACACAAAGGGAGATTGATCCGTTTGAGACCTAGCTTTGGTTTTCGCACTAGGCTCGCCCAGATTCTAATATGCGGAATAACGGGATCTTACTCGGAAATACTGAAACCCAAAGGTTGATCGAAAACACAGCTCAAAGTAATTGCACAACTCTTTATTTCAAAGAGGGCTTTACACGTCGAACGTTAGACACACTTGTCTACGTTGAAGGAACTATAAGTGTCTAAAACTCAAATAAGTTCTATGACTCTTCGATGATCTAAACTAGACCTATTACAATGTATTTATAGTCCAATCGTATGAGTACGTATCAGATTTAGTAACCTAAACATATTAGACTCATATACTAACTAACTAATCCTAAACAGATAAGCTTAGTTATATATATTCGGATCGGATTACAATTCCGAACAGAGAACAAATTCCTTTTCATGGTCACGAACCAATCCATGGTCGTGAAAACTTTTCGAACACGGTTAAGGTCGTGAAGCCGTATGCGATCAGGACTTAGTCGCGAATCCGTATGCGATCAGGACTTGAAGATCCTCCCGGATCATAACTCCCTTGTTGAGAAGGAGCCAACCCCTGTTGCGACCTCTCGATCAAACTAGAGATGTGGAAATTGGGCTTGCCCATGTTCTTTGGTGTACCACTTTGCCGCACGTGCTCGTTGACCTTTCCGACCGATTCGAAAAGTCTCCTTGGTACCACTACGGGTGGTAGTCACCTTCTTCTCCAGAATCACATCTTCACGTAGAGGTTCGTCTCGTTGATAGACCAAATCTTCAACAGATGGTACTATGGTATCTGGCTCATCATCCAGCATTGAAGGCTCGAAGAGTTTGAGGTGCTCAACATTGACAACCGAGTAAATATCCATGTATGGAGGTAACTCGAGCTGACAAGCATTATTACCTACTTTCCGCAAAATCCGAAAAGGACCATAGCGAATGGGTTTGAGTTTCTTACCTTCACCTTTAAGTCTCTCCTTACTCAGATGTAACCATACCATATCACCTTCTTGAAATTGCGCATCAACTCGGTGCCGATTATGTCGCGCCTTGTACTTGAGTTGAGCTTTCAGCAAGTTCTATTCAACCTCATGATGGAGTTGTTGAATACCTTCCAGGAACTTTTGTGCTCGATCCTGATCAGATGCTTCCTTGCTGTTCTATGCTGAGGTAGGGATCACAAACTCCATGTCGAATGGACTCTATGGTAGAAATCCTAAACAGACCTCAAACGGCAACTTTCCAGTCGAACCATGCGCTGCTCGATTAAAAGCAAACTGCAGGTACGGTATGCTTTCATCCCAGGTCTTCGGGTGCTTCGAGTTATAACCTCTCAAAAGATGAACGACTGTGCGATTTACCACCTCGGTTTGACCATCAGTTTGCGGATGAAAAACAGTACTCCTCTTTAGCTTGGTGTCCATCATAGTCCAGAGCGATCGCCAAAAGTGACTAAGGAATCAGGTATCGCGATTAGACACAATAGAAGTCGGTAGTCCGAAGTGTGTCCAAACGTGTTGAAAGAATACTCGAGCTGCTTCTTCTCCCGTGATAGTCTTTCGATAAGGTATAAGAACAATCATTTTGGAGAACCGGTCAACAACCACGAATAGATAGTCGTTGCCACGTCGGGTCTTAGTCAATCCTCCTAAGAAATCCATGGATATGCTCTCCCATGGTCGCGATGGAACTGGCAAAGGAGTGTACAACCTAATTTTCGGTTTGCCGGTTTTGAGATGCTGCAGAGACCATAGCCTCGAACAAAACTAGCAACATCTTGCTGTATACGCGGCCAGAACACATGTCGGTGAAGATTTTGCAACGTCTTTGTAACCCCAAAGTGATCAGCTACCTTCGATGTGTGCGCTTCTCGCATCCATTGAATTCGAGGTGCTCCACGAGGTATGCAAAGTAAATTGCCCTTGTACAAGAGTTCTTCTCGACGAACGAACTCTGTAGGGTTCCCTGTTTCGGCCTCAGTCAGTGCTGTTTGAAAATCAGGGTCTTCACTGTACATAGTGACATAGTCATCATGACATGAGGGCTCGATCTGCATGAACGCTGATAAACAGAGGGTCGTAACTGGTGGTTGCGACAACATGTCCGCCAATTTATTGTGTTCGCTCTTCTTGTACTTAATCACCAAATTAAACTGCTGCAGATACGACATCTACTTCATGTGCCGAGCTTGCTGTAGCTTGGATTGAGTTTGCAAATATTGCAATGGTTGATGGTCGGTGTGGACAACAGTCTCTTTACCCAAGAGATAACACCACCAATGTTTCACGGCCTGATGCAGTGCGCATAACTCCTTATCATAAGTCGGGTAGTTCTTCTGAGCTCCCTGAAATAACTCGGAGTGATATGCCATTGGTCGACCTTCTTGCATGAGCACTGCGCCCATTGCATAACCTGAGGCATCGGTTTCTAGCTCGAATGGTTTCTGGAGATTCGGCAAAGCTAACACAGGCGCCTCGCTGATCTTCCTTTTCAGCAAGAGAAACGTGTCCTCATGTTTTCCTGTCCACTCGAACTTCTGATCGATCCTGGTTAATGCATGCAATGGAGAAGCCATAATCGAGAAGTGTCGGATGAACTTCCGAAGGTATTGGCATGCTCCCATAAAACTACACACATCTGTAACTGTTCGTGGTCGCGGCCATTCGCGAATCACTTTTACCTTGTCCGGGTCGATTTGCAACGTACCGTTGCCGACCATGAATCCGAGGTAAAGTAGAGTTTGTTGGCCGAACTTGCACTTCTTACGGTTGAGGCGAAGTCGATGTTGTCGAAGTTGTTCGAACACCTTTTCAACATGAATGAGGTGCTCATCCCAAAACGACTATAAACCAATATGTCATCGAGGTACATGATCACAAAGTCGTCGATGAACTGTCTCAATACGTCATTCATAAGACGCATGAAAGTTGCCGGGGCGTTGCAGAGACCAAACGGCATGACCAGCCATTCGAACAGACCTTGTCGTGTTTTGAATGCGGTCTTCCACGTATCGTCCTCTCGGATGCTGACTTGATGATATCCTGACTTAAGATCCAATTTGGAGAAGACAACATCATCCTTCAATTGGTCTAGCAGGTCATCAATACGAGAAAGGGGGTACCGGTTCTTGATGGTGATCTTGTTCAGTGCTCGATAGTCGATGCACATACGCCAAGTCCCATCTTTCTTTGGTACTAACATCACAGGAGATCCACAAGGTGAACTACTCGGTTGAATGACACCATCGTTCAGCAACTCACCAAGTTGTCTCTTGATCTCTTCATTCTCCAATACTGAGTTGCGATACATACTCAGATTGGGCAGGACACAAGCTGAATTTCGTGCTCGACTGGACGTTTCGGCGGACGACCCTGGGAGTCTCGAACAGATCACTGCATTTCTCCAGCAGTCCCGACAAATGACCAGAATCCTCTCGGCACGCCAACGACAATGCTGGTCGAGTACCCTCACCTTGACCAATGGGTCGAATCATGACAAGCACATACTTGTGACATGCATTAACAATTCGTTTGGCTTGATTTGCGGTAATCAAGTTCGAAGTGTTGACGTGGATGTCTCTATGGATCACAAACTTAACTCCGTCTTTGGTGAGGTCGTACTCTTGCGCTCGCCAATGGAAGTGAGCGTCTCGATCATACAGATATGGACTCCCAAAGATCACCTGATAGATATCGATAGGGACAACATCGCATTGTACCTCATCGATATATCGTGCAGAGATCGCAAACTTCAACACACACTGACTCGTAATCTGTTGGTTCACGTTGGATGTAAACCAACCCAGCGGATATGGTCGCGGGTGTGTGGTTGTCTTCAAACCAAGTCGCCGAACCAGTCCAGCGGAGACCAAATTCTTTTGACTTCCTGGATCGAATATCGCTGCGACCACTTCGTGCTTCACCTGCATGTTGATGGTGAACAAGTCCTCCGTTGGGTGATGGTCGTTTGGTGGATCGGAACCCTTCTCCTTCGGCATTGCCATCAGAGACAAGGTCGTATCCGCCTCATTAACCAAATTCACTCGGACAACTTCTTCGTCTGGTGAAGTCGCAGTAGCCGTGGCCGTTCTTTTCCCTGGTTCATTTTTCTTTGGTCAAAGTTTAGGATGAAGCTTGTAGCATTTGTCCTTGATATGTCCCACAACTTGACAATGTTCGCAAAAGGCACCCGTGCCCGATTTTGAAGCGTTCTTCTTCGAACTCGGCTTTTTCTTTGTCGAGGTCGCACTTTCCTTCGTGCTTTTGTCGCTGCGGGATTTGTTCTTCTTCTCGATCGCCATAGCAGTTGTGCTCGCGGTCGCAATGTCTTGGACGCTTAACAGACTTAGCTTAGTACTGATCGATTTCTGAAGTCCAGATGTGTACTTTCAAAATACCTGAGGGTCGGATAGTGAGATGCCAATGACTATTGCTTGTCGCTGAAACTCTGTCGTATAGTCTTGGACGGTCTGGTCGCGCTGTTGGTACAATATGTGCCAACGCTCCCATCTCTCCTCAAGGTAACCCATCGGATAGAATTCTTGTCACAGAAGTCATTTGAATTGACCCCACGCAAGGTCGTCAGCTTCACCACTGGCGACAAGGGCCTTCCACCATGTCTTGTCGTGGTCCTTCATCTTCAAAGGTGCAAATTTGACCTTTTGAGCGCTACTGAACCCTTTAAGGTCAAAGTAGGTCTCAAGCTGGTCGATCCAAGAATCCAGCTTTTCGGCATCGACCACCCCATCATATATGGGTATATCAATCTTAGCGTCGACTTTAAAAGATCCGACAGCTAAGGAGGTGTTGGCGAGGTCGTCGGTCTTATGGTTGCCTTCGTCTTCATCCTCGTCTGCCCTGCGTAAGTCTTCACCAGTCTTCTCACCCATAACCTTCCATACTTTAGGAGGTACAATTATGGCCTGCTGCTTAATCCAAGCAAGCACGGTTTTCATGTCGGTGGAGAGCTTAGCCACTTGTTCGGCTAGGTTAGTTTGAACGGAGGTATCGTCAGACATTGTCGGAGACGCGGCTGTAGGAACCGTCAATTGATCGCCTGGAGTTTCGCCGAAGGTTTTGTAACCCTGGCGAGTCTTCACCATCCACAGGATAGGAAAGTTGCTCTGATACCAACTTGATCCGTTTCAGACCTAGCCTTGGTTTTCGCACTAGGCTCACCCAGATTCTAATATGCGGAATAACGGGATCTTACTCAGAAATACCGAAATCCAAAGGTTGATCAAAAACACAACTCAAAGTAATTGCACAACTCTTTATTTCAAAGAGGACTTTAGACGTTGAATGTTAGACACACTTGTCTACGTCGAAGGAACTATAAGTATCTAAAACTCAAATAAATTCTATGACTCTTCGATGATCTAAACTAGACCTATTACAAGGTATTTATAGTCCAATCGTATGAGTATGTATCAAACTTAGTAACCTAAACGTATTAGACTCATATACTAACTAATTAATCTTAAACAGATAAGCTTAGTTATATATATTTGGATCGGATTACAATTCCGAACAGAGAACAAATTCCTTTTCATGGTCACGAACCAATCCATGGTCGTGAAACCTTTCCGAACACGGTTAAGGTCGCGAAGCCGTATGCAATCAGGACTTGGTCGCGAATCCGTATGCGATCAGGACTTGAAGATCCTCCCGGATTATAGATCATGAATTCGACTGTGAATCAACTCTATTTTCATATGTATTTAGATAGAGTAATTGTGTTGATGTGTGGAGAGGGAATAAGGGTAGGGTAGAAATGTGTTACCAACATATCATGTTGGGGGAAAATCCCAGATGCTTTCGTGGAAAAGCCCTGGAGGCCTTTCGTGGAAAACCATGGAGGACTACCGGGCAAAACCCCGGAGAGTTACCGGGCAAAGTCTCGGAGGCCTTCCGTGGAAAACCCTGGAGGACTACCGGGCAAATCCCCGGAGGGCTACTGGGCAAGGTCCTGGAGGCCTTCCGTGGAAAATCCCAGAGGACTACCGAGCGAATCCCCGGACGCCTCCCGGGAGGAGCCGTGGAGGTCCTTGTAGATGACCACGGGCATTTCTCTGAGCCTCGGACGCCTCCTGTGGCAAACCCCAGACGCTTCTCGTGAGATATCACGAAGGCCTCTCAGGAAAATCCATGGAGGTCTCCCATAGAAGACCGTGACGAACCCCAGACGTCCACCAGGAAAAATCCCACACGTCTACCGGGAAGAGTCCCGGAGGGCTACCGGGGAAAGTCCCGGACGATCCCCATGAGAAATCCTGAACGTCTACAGGGAAAAGTCCCGGGGAACTACCTGGGACAGTCCCAGACATCCTCCATGAGAAATCCCGGACGTTCTCCGGGAAAGATCACGGAGTCCTCTCGTGCGAGGACACGCGAGATCACGTGCGGGTGATTTCAAGAGAGCCTCGGGAACTAGCGAGAACACTTGTCAAGCATCCAAGCCGTTTGGCCGGTGAAATGGCATCAATGCCCCTCAATCCGACGGCCGTAGCTAGGGCTCTTTAGTCTTTTTGCATGTTTTGGGGCCTATATATACCCCCCTTGTACTTCATTTGTAACCAATTCCAATTCATTTTACACACTTAAAAATAATAGGCTCCCTTGGAGACCTCTCTCCCAGAGAGAGCTCCTCCCCAGCGGACTCACGTCCGGAGTGTGCCGACAGGACTAGGCCCCCACTGGGACCCGAACCTATATAAAAATCACCTTGTCAATTGCTCTGTTGCCCGGTGGGAGGTGACCTCGCGCCATCGTTCCATGTCAAGTCTTATCGTGTAACCTGCCGGTGGTATACTTTATACCACGACAGTTGGCGCCGTCCGTGGGGACTCGTGATGAATCGCCATGGTTCCCCCAAGAACAAGAGCTAAAGCCCTCTACCTTTCCGGTGGTGCTGGTCCTAGCGACCCGGTGCCGCCCCCGCAAGAAGATGCTGCTGTAACATCCGTACCACCCGGGGACACCTGGGGAGAGGTGCCACCGCCTCCCCCCGAAATCTCCGGTGGAGGTGTCCCCGCTACCAACCCGGCAGTCGCGACTATGCTTGCGGGGCTAGCGCCCCCCAACCGGCGGCCCCGGTCTCCGGGGACCCCTTGCTCGGGGCTTTAGTCAAGGGCAACTCCGTGCTCAACATACCTTGGAGGAGTTATTGTGTGTCTTAGCGTGGCCCTCGGCTCCTTTGTACCCACCTCCGTACCCGGGGATTGCCCCCGCCCGGAGCTTTCCTCACGCTGGGGAACCGTCCCATGCCCGGAACCTTCGCCATCCCGGGGGGCTATCCGGCACCAGGCTCGGAACCTCCGCAGGCAGCTACCCCCGCGTTGCAAGCCTTCCCCGCGTCCGCGGCTGCCCACGTATCCGAGGGCCTCCCTGGGTCAATGCCCGGGGACGCTCTGGTGCCTGCGCCGGTGGTCAGTCCGGGGACTCTCCACGCACCCGCTCCCGTCACTACCCCGGATGCTCACCCAGCGCCAGGCCCGTCCCGTGCGCCGGTGAAATCCTCTGGGCCGGTGACCGTAGTGAATCAGCTCCCTCCTCCCCCCGGGGCCGCCCCTGAGGGCTCCCTCGGCGGATCAGACCCGCTTCACCTGGGAGGAGGTCGAGCGAATGCGTACCATGAAATCTGGGGAGGCTCCCTCCCGCTACCAATCGGAACTCCCCCCGACTCGTGGTCATAGTGAACCGCGCTCCTGGCCTGACCAAGGGAAGCGATCGATCGAAGAAGCTACCGCTACCTCCGGGGGGCACCCGGAAATCCAAGAGCTTAGCTCGACTAACCCCGAGGAAAAGAGACGCTACCGTGGCACAGGCGGGCCGCTTGGACCCCTCCCTGACTCCGACAACAAACGCGCATCCCCCATTAAAGGGGACAGTGACCGGGACTCTCCCCTAGAAGTTGAGGGAGCCAACCAGCCGCTGTGCCGCCGACACTGGTGCGTCCGTTGGCCACGACTCTACCGCCCACCGCACATCTAACATTACAACGGTGAGACCGACCCTTTTAAGTTTGTGCAGGTATACTCCACAGTCATTTCGGCGGCTGGGGGGGACGAGACGGTGCAATGCAACGTTTTCCCCGTCTATCTCACTGGAATCGCCTGCTCATGGTTTTACAACCTGAGGGCCAGTTCCATTAAATCCTTTGTGCAGCTCAAGCGCGAGTTCTGCGCGAACTTCCAGGGGAACTACGTGCGTCCCCTAGACTCGTCACAGCTCTACACCGTTCGGCAGAGGACGGGGGAGACCATCTGTAGCTTCTTCAAACGCTTCGCTCAGGTCAAGAGCAAAGTGGCTCACGTCCCCGACACCACAATCATCGAGGCGTGTAAGAGTGGGATCCTCCCCCGGGAGCTCCATCGGAGGCTCTCCCAGAGTTGTCCCTCCTCTGCCGATGAGCTCTTCACTGTGCTCGAGAAGTATGCTCGGGCAGAGGAGGACGACCTCTAGAAGAAGAACTAGGGGCCCCCTACCCTCGCTGACCGGGAGGCCCCATCAAGTGTCCCAAGAGGGGCAACCGCAGCGAGCCATGGCCTCGGGACACTTTTCTCCTTGAGGGCTGAAAATTGTCATATCTGTGCATATTTTCCATATGTTTAACCCCCTGATCATGCACATTTAGTCATATAAGGCGGCATTTACATTAATCATACACATCTTTATCATCAAATCGACTGTATTATTTGTTTTGTGATTTTATTGCAGGTAGACACGATTTGGGTGGATTTAGGCTGATGGAGTGCGTCTCTTTGACTATACCAGACTCTTGGTCTATTCCGGATAGAAGCACACGTTCCTACGGACACGTAGGAACAGACTGTACCAAAATCGGAGTCTCCGGGGGCCCAAAATCTCAAATCCTAGCAGCCAATGACCTTCTTGTAATTTTCTAAAACCTCAAACATCCATTTGCAAATTGGCCAACACTCAGAAATCTAAACCCTAACTCAGGGAGGACTTAATTGTGATTTTCTAAAACCCTGAGGGACTTTTTGCAAATTGACCTTTCTTCTCTAAACCTCAGCTGCCGGCCATGGTTTCCTTTGAGCCTGGTTTTTTGTAGCTTATTTCTTCTTCTGCCTTTACCTCCAGCTTCCACACCTCCTACCACTACACCGGCAGCCGCTAGGCCGTAGACCGCCGGTGAGCTTCATTTTCTGCCTCCCCCTCGATTGTTCCACACCTCTGTCCACCTCTAGACCATATCCGACCCGGCGTTGCTTTCCATCCTCCTCTCTTCTTCTTCTTCCTCTATTGCTTCCTCTTCTCTGTCTTTTTCTTACTCCAGATCTCACTGCCTACTCCACGCTTAGATCCGGGACTCCCTCACCCTCTTCTTCTCCTAAACTGCCGCCAGATCGGCCTCGCGCTGAGCCCAAGCTGTGCCTCCCGCGCCGGTCTTGCCGTCGGATCCACTCCCGCTGCCTGTCGACGATTTGGACTCGGGGTCCTTGGTCGATCTTATGCAAATTTGTGAGTTGCGGACCTTTCGGGGCGCTCCTCCGGAAAGGTAGGATGAGTAATGTCTATACGGGCACAAGAGAATTTATACAGGTTCGGGCCCTCGATGGCGGGAGTAATAGCCCTACGTCTTGTTGTGATTTCACTATATGAGATAAAATATTTATAAGAGGGAAGAAGAGATGATCACAGGCGAAGATCTCTTCAATGTTAGTGTCTATCTAACTATGTCTAAATCTTCAGGTTTGTTGGATGCCTGGTAGTGCTTGTATGCTTAACCGCCTTTAGAACGTGCATTGACCACCCTTTTATACCGACCAAAAGGGCGCCAACGCGAAACGACCTCGAACGGTTACTAGGATGCAGTTTCGTTAACTGCACTTAACTTCCACGCAGGCTTAACACGTGCAATCAAGGGATAACTGCACATGTTAACCTCCTGACAGTTGTCTTCATACGTGGAAAGATCCTCGTGATTCTCGGGATATGCCTGTTCAAAGAGTTAGGCCTTCCCAAATTATTTTGGTAGCACATAATCAACGACCCTCTGACCGTGCACTGTCTGTAGTCTTCTGACCGTGCACTGTCTGCGGCCTTATGATCGCGCAAGGGCTGTGATCATAAATCGTCTTTGTATCCGCGCCCTTTTGGTCGTCTGAGACCATAGCGACGAACTTATAGACACACGTCTAATCTGATTCTGTCTTAAACTAGACGTGTATTATTTTGAACTAGCTCAGGTGATAATCCTCGTCAGTTAGCCCCAAATTTGAAGAAAATGAAAGGACATATTTGCTTCAAATTTTTATCCTGCATCGAATTATGAACCCGACATTTCAACTTCAACCAAAATTGTTCTGCCGTGTGACAGTTTATATCTCGAGAAAAACCTTGAGTTTTTCTTGATAGGTAATAATGACTTAAGTGACCCATGGTGATGGCAACCGTAAGTGCGTTTTAAGAACCCGAGACGTGTGTAGAAATGAAACAACGCCTTTAGGCTCTATAAATTGAAGAGCCTTTCAGTTCTTTGAACTCACGAGTTTTTCACCACGACTAAGTCTTTTCCAGAGCTACTTCTCCTCTCCAGTTACTCCCTCTAAACCTCAGTCTTGTTTCGATGGCAGATCAAGACCCCAAGAACATCATTGGGATTGAGAGTGATGAGGAAGAAGTGATACCCGAACTTGACCAGGACTTCTATAAGGTAAGTCTTTTCTGGAACTTTGGTTCAGGTCGTCGTTTTACATCCTGATCATTTCCAAATGCATTTTGGGAACCTATAGGTGACTGAGGAGCTACTCCCTCCAAGGAAGAAATTGAAGGTTGACGAGGGATCCTCCAGTGGAGCTTCATTCACGGGTGCAAAGGTTGGGGATGCATCATTGCATTCTCTTTCCTTGTCCCATGTAGTTCTCCCTGTCCATGCAACTCGGCAGGTTGAACCCTCATCTCCACCTATGGAGATCCATAATAATCATTCAAAGCTCCCATCTGCTTCTGGGGAAAGTCCCACATTTCTGCGATCAGACGATCCTCAGCTTTTGATGGGTGATCAATTTTCACGTGGGAAGGTTGCACTCCTGCGACCAGATGGTCCTCAACTTTTTTCGGGTGATCTACTTCCCAGGGGAAGTTCCTCATCCTCCCTTCCAACTTTACTACGATAATTGACAATTATCTTCATTCTCTCTGCTGGTCGTTTTATCTTTTAAAACTAATGCATATATGTGCAGGAGACAAAAATTTCTGGAGCCCCCAGCAACCAGCCTGCTGATGTCCAGCCTCTTTTTGGTGAGAGTGTATACCTCGAGCGAACTCTCAAAAAAAAAAAAGAGGCCCTGGAGAAGAAGACCGATGAGATGTCTTTGGCCATTCTGCATCTGGCAAAATGTTATGACAACTCCCACGAAGAGGCGTGCCAATTCCGCTTGGAGAGGGACTACGCTCGGCAACAGTGAGAACTCTCCGATACGATAAGGAATAACAACGCTTCTTTGATTCGGGATGATGTAGATAGGCTTAGAGCCATAGCCAGTTCTCTAGGGGCATCCAGTGTTGATCCCACTGATGTTAACATGTCCCTGGGAGAACTTTGTAACAGGCTATTGTTGATGATTCGGACTCAGGGTCCTTAGTCGATCTTATGCAGAATTTGTGAGTTGTGAGACCTTTCAAGGTGTTCCTCCGGAAAGGGATGATGAGCAATGTCAGTTGGGGCACAGAGAGATTTATACAGGTTCGGGCCCTCGATGGTGTGAGTAATAGCTCTACGTCCTGTTGTGATTTCACTATGTATGGAAAAGAGGTTTACAAGGTTGTAGAAAAGATCATCACAGGCGAAGATCTTTTTTGTGTGATTGTCTAAAACACGACTAAACTAGCCTATTAAAGCTTGTGGTTCTTCTGTTGTCGTCTCCATTTTTTTTGTCTTGTACATTTGTTCACCCTTTTATACCAGCCAAAAGGGCGCCAATGCACAACGGTTCTGAACGGTTGCTTGGGTGCAGTTTTGATAACCGCACTTAACTCCCACGCAGGTTTAACACGTGCAATCAAGGAATAACTGCACATATTAACCCCCTGGCAGTTGTCTTCACACGTAGAAGGATCTTCGTGATTCTCAGGATATGCTTGTTGCAGAGTTAAGTAATCCCGAGTTACTCTGGTCGATTGTAGTCAACGACCTTCTGACCGCGCATTGTCTGCGGCCTCTTGACCGCGTAACGTCTGCGATCTCATGACCGCGCAAAGCTTGCGACCATAAGTCTTTCTTGTGTCCGCGCTTCTCATCAGGTCATCTGAGACCATAACAGCGGACCTTCAAATACTCATCCGGATTCGAATCCGTCTTGAACCAAATGTTCATTACTTCGAACTAGCTCGGGTAACAATCCTTGTCAGCTATCGGACCAGGTTGACGCTTTGGTCGCCTGTGTCCCTTTTGTATGTAAAGACTATCAGAAATAAAGAATTTCTTTTCCTTACATACTTGATCTCTTAAAAGGATTATGCAAAACTTATAATCCGAATTAAAATTCTTTATGTTCTATGAGAAATGGTTACACAAGAATGTTTCTCGACTAAAAATACTCAAGTTGGTTTTTGTCCGAAACTGGCTCAAGACAGTTCTTCGGTCTCAGAATAGCATTAAGATCGTAGATTGCGATCAGAACTAGAGTAATGATCACAAAACAGTTCTTTGGTCTTAGAATAGCATTGAGACCGTAGACTGCGATCAGAACTTGGATAACGATCACAGAACAGTATCTTGACCATACGACAACCACAACTGTTATGATCACACATATCTGCAGCGACCACAGGATTACGTTGCGATCAGTATAGAGGTCATAAATTTATTCCAAAGCCATAAGGGATTACTTCCTTAATAAACTTTTAGGAATTTCCAATATTTTTATCTGTACCATAGCCCCCGAATGTGAAATAAAATGATAAAAACACGTTTCATTTCGGATTCATTACTGGGTATGGATAACGGGTTCCATAAGGAAAAGACACCCATTATGGAAAATTAATAAAATATTCGACGAAGGGTTGTCTCGGGCATATAAAAGGAAGAAGTAGCTTACTGGAGAAGCCTCATAACCAAAAACCCTTCATTGCCTTAGACTCTCCTGCCGCACAAAACCCTCTTTTGCACTCCTCATCCTTGTCGTCTCCAAAGTCATCACCTTTTTCGTCAATCCTCTATAGTAATGGCGTCCTGGAGCCGATCTGTTCACCATACAGAGGAGAGTTTGGTGGCACTAGAGAAAGAAGAGATTCTCCCCTGCAGCTGTTGATCAACTGGCGGCCAACGGAGAAAGATCAAGAAACCCCAATCGTCTAAGAGGGCGAATTGGTGATCTTCGAGGAATACTTGCGTTGTGGGTTCCGATTCCCAGAAAGCGAGTTTCTGCGGGAAATCTTGGACCACTACGGGTTGGAGTTAGTAAATCTCCACCCAAATGCAATCCTTATCCTGGAGATTTACCAACATCTATGTGAAGCCTTCGTAGGAGTGCTTCCATGTGTGGAGCTTTTCCGGCTCTTCTACTTTTCGGCATGGTCAAAGAGTGCTAATGCCGCTAGGTGCATCTACTTCCGCATATGGGAGAAGAAAGAGACCCATTCCCGCCTCTACGGGATTCTGTACGCGGGTGGTACCATAAGTGGTTCTACTGCATCCCTCCGTCAGAAAGCGGACTATGGTTCGTGAACACCCGACCAGAGAAAGACAGTGAGTTAGACTCCCTTCCCACTCTGAGTGCAGAGTTGAAGAAACAAGCCCAAGTCATTCTTCACCTAGTCCAGCAAGGCTTGACCGCACGTGATATCAACACGACTTCGTGAAGAACAGGATGAGCCCCCTGCGTGAAAGGGCACATCCGGCTTGGGAGGTGGAGTCCATGGCAGACAGCACCCTGGACTATAATACTGGTATGTCCTCTAATCAACAAAATACGCATTCTTTATTGATGAAAGACATCATATTTATTAGCATGCTTGTTTGTGACACAGCGCTATCTTTGTCCGAGATCGAGAAACGGACAAATTACCTCCTTCGGGAGTATAACGCCGCTGTGGAAGGAGCTAAAGGATCACCTCGCCCCCAGAGCTTAATTAATGCCGGCGATGATCTTAAGCAAGAGCGCCGAAAGGTATGATTTTTCGCAATAAACTCTGTTGTAAATCATCTACTTGTCTTGTACTACCAAAAGCATTTTAAATGATACAGCTTCTGGGAAAGTTTGCTGGGGCAATGTGTCCAAGCGAGGATGCTGGTCCTTCAGGAAGACCGACTGTGAAGAGGGCGAGGAAGACCCCTTCGAAGCACAAAGTGAAGGAGTCTGCTCCCAAAAAACCTAAGAATATTCTGGGAGAGGCTTCTTCGCGGAAGAAACCCATTACCACGAAAAAGACTGCAGTAAGATTTTCGGTACCTCTTGCAACCCCAAGTATGAGTGGAAATTACTTCTTACAGGGTGAAGGGAGTGAGGATGAGGAAGACTACATTCCTCTAGTTCGTCACAAGAGGAAAGCGACTGACCTATTGGGAACAAGTGTCCCAGAGAGGTCGACTTCCCTTCAGGTTGACGAAATCTTGTCCCTGACTGCAGGGACAGAAACGGCTATAATGGGCCCCGTGACCACTGACAATCCTGTGGTTACGGGTGGAACCCAGTGCTTGAGGCTCGTGAAGCCCCAGGACTAACAACACCTCCCTTACTGATCGAGGGAGCGACTGTGGTAAGAATCCTCACAATCTTGCATGTTATCATTCCTCTGTACATACCCATTGAATTGTGTACATACAGGGAGAAGAGGATGCTGTCCTTTTTAAGAGAAGGAAGACAAGGACAGAAGAACACTCTTTCCCAGGAGCACCCAGTGGGCTTCTTTCTCCTAGGAGCTCATCATCGAACCCAAACCATGGGTGGGTTTCGAATAAAGTAAAGACCTACTATCGCCATCTAGATATGACTGACAGGAGGCATTTCACCTTACAATATGTTTGTTTGTATTTAGGCGCAGGGATGCTGCACCTAGTACTCCAGCTTCCTCGACAAGCCATGGTACTATACCCACACAACTTGATCTTGATTTGGAATTGAATCTAGGTTCTGAAGACTTTTATACTCAGGATAGATAGTAGATCAAATCTGAAAAGTCATATCTTGATTTGGGTCTACAGGAAAGATTTTAAGATTTTGGGCTTAGAACAGAATAAAGCTGGGGCTGATTTGACTGATCTAGAAGAAACATATGCATGCATGACTTTTATGCAAAAGAATTTCCACCCCAAACCCAGGGTGTTACAGATCTACCCTCCTTAAAGAAATCTCGCCCCGAGATTTACCTAAGACAAGAAAAGATAAGGATAGGTTCACTAAAGATCCTCTTCTCGCACTGAACCTCACACAACTTGATCTTCTTCCTGCGGAGTCTGTTCTCTGCCATTTTCGTCGCTTCGGGATCTCCTTCTGGTATCAACCATGGTGGTGCTGAAAAGGTTCATACCGATCTAACTAACTAGGGCCAACTAAGACAGGAGTGCAGAAATTAATGCAAACTACTTTAATGCATGAAATACTTAGGCTACTAGCCATAATACACAAGTTAACCATTGCATAAGCAACAGCGAATCACAAGACTATCAAGAGCATCCACCAGCTCTATCTATACCAACCCCTAAGACACTCTGAAACAACAGAATGCACTCTCACAATCTTACCGAATTTTAGAAAACCCAAATAAGATATTGAAATAAAAGTTTTTAGGAGCTACAAAGCTCATTATTTTTTTTCAAAATAGAGTTTTCAACAATTAGTTTCTAGATAAATTACGTCTTCCTGGTGCAGCCAATCCCTAAAGGTGTCATGCTGCTCTGATAGACAAGTTCTCATGCTGCTCTGATACCAACTTTTGTCGCGCCCCGAAACTGGGACTACGACTACTCCCGTGGAGACCTAGCTCACTGCAGCTAGTCCCATATATGCATACCCTTGACTTCCCAGGATAAGTCAAGCACAGGAGTATATTTACTTTGCAACATAGTAACTTACAAAATATTTAAGCAGTGTAGCCTGCTGGCCTTAATATTATATAAAGAGATTACAATGCCTTCGCGGCATACATGGTTTAGCAAAATAACATCTACACAGCAGAAGATAGGTGACCCTCCCACAATGAGAAGTTGACGGCAGAACAACACACATCAGGGCTTTGGCGGAACTGACTCTCCTCCTTCTGGATCCACGAAATTCTTCATGCCTTCATCTTGATCATTGAACGCTCCATCTACTGATTTGTAGGTTGCAAGGGTGAGCACTTACGTACTCAGCAAGTCATAGGTAAGAGTAGATACATATAGTAGTGATGATATGAACCTAGACTAGTCAAGAATTATGGATGTTTATAAAATAATCTTTTCTTTCCTACCTCATTTCATCTCATGACAGCACTTTTCATAACATAGCATCGCTATTCTTGTTCACTAGATTATAGTACTACCGCGACACGTCGACACACGACAACCCATGGCAGTACCCCTTATCATGACAACACATGTCATTTGGGTAATCTTGACTTAACAAATTTTATTTAGAAAAACATACTTGTGTCACACCCCGTGGATTTAATCCACCGCAGTAGACTCCTATAAACCCGAGAGCTCGGAGTATTCGAATATGTTTTTAACTCTGCAGAGAGGTACCAATTTACCCACAAGATATTTCACTTTCAAGCCCATCCTATCAATATGATTAGACCCTTCATCACAACCATGTGTGAGTGGCAAGGTGGAGATAACAAGAACTTTTGTCATGTTTCACACACAATTCACCCCCGACTCTGTACTTGGATCTCTTGCGAACTACAGTTGCGGCAGGTTGTACCCAAACCTCCACCCCTATGCATATTCCCATTACTGGGTCAGCGTGCAAGATCACTTTCAGTGATATGTGTGGGAGCCGTACTCCGTGTAAATCGTGCATCACAGCGCATCTCATGCAGGGGTTTCATGTGCGATCCACATAAGTACTTGTTCAGGCTTGTCCCATACCAGGCTTGCAGTTAGCACGTGTTTCATGCCACTAGACGCACAACACAAGGTTCTATTCCTTATATGCCAGTGACCAAATCATCCACAAACCATGCACCTTCCGTGCCTGCTATCCTTTGCAGTTAAGCACCTCTAGTGCTACAGCCATCCATACCAAAATTCTGGTCATGGCTAGGGGTTTTATTTCATGAATATAAGTATATACATAAATATATATTAGTTCATGGCTCAAAACTTGTTCATTTTACATTTCACAGATAACCAGTCTAGTACGTATTGCCAATTCATAATTCAACCATTCTCAATCTTTCACATGGAATATTATTTATATTCAAGGTTATGTTATAGCAACTCTTAAAATATAGGTTCAAGATGTCCAAGAATATGACTTGCCTTCCTCGTCGTAAGAAACAACAGTTGATGTCGGGTTAACAGTGAAGTCGTCAAACTTAGTTTCTGGATCTGCTCGGCGACAAACAAGCATACAATAATTACTAACTATGTTAAAATGATTTATGATCTATATGCAGATATGCTTGACAGAATAACTGAACGATACTGGAGATAATTGGGATTGCAAGCTGAACTGAGTTGAGATTCTAGGGTTTCAAGGAATCTGGGCTAAGGATGGGTGTTAGATGCTCTTAGGGTCTCAAGGCTACAATAAGGACATCAAGTCCGCGACTGGTTTGTTCAAAAACAGCGAATGTCAGCCGATTGACATTCGGATCAAGGTTCTGACATAGCTTCAAGGAAAGCTAGAGAGCTTATCTCAAGTTTTGACAAAAGAGGAAAATGTAGATCACAACTCTACAAATTCAGTGGACAAAGTGGTTCTCAAATTGCACAACCGGAAGTGGGTAAATAAGGCCAATGCCACTGGTTGGCATGCACTGATATAGTGCTGACAATGTCAAAAACTAGGGTTTAGCAGGAAATGCAATTCAAGGCTTCATCTGCTGCACCAATTATGTCTAGGAGACAGGCTCAAGTAACAGGACACAATGCAAGTGGTTTGAAGACCTAAGATGGCCGGACGGCGATGAACGGCGGTGAGGAAAGACAGTGGTGACACGGCAAGACAATAGCACTGGACATAATCTTTGGCACAGCTATATCTTGCGATCTGGACGGTTTCAGAGATCGGGCTAGAAGAGAAAAGTGCTTAGAAGATCAAGGCGAAGATGCTAGACAAGGTGGATTCGACGGCGGTGGCCAGAAATAGATTCCGGTGAACGACGCCGGAGAAGACGACACTGAATTTGGGGAATTTTGCTACACAGGTTTATAGGCCGATTCCTTGATGTGAGAGTGGAAGGGAGGTGTGAGAAAGCTACTGGCATGGTTAATTTGGCTAGAGGATTGCCGGTGTGGCCTGGCGACGTGAGCCAGTTTCTGGTGAAGTTCAAATTTGGGAAAAGTCTTAATTAGAGCTCAATTGGTGATTCTAGGTTCACAGGCATACTCAAAACAACTCTCTAATCATTTTAATCTACAGGTTAGAAGGCTAATTTGGGCTGAATCTGGCTGCATTGCCGAAACAGGGCAAATCGAGGATTCCGACAATCACTGGTGTTAGGGTCCACCGGAGCTCGATTAGATGCAACAGAACGATGAGGAGGATGAGATATACTCACTGGTGGTGTCAATTTGGCAGATGGTGCAGTGGTTGAAGCTAGCACCGTGAGCCTCCGTGCTGAGCTCGCCGGAGAACAAGACGAAGGTGGAGGAGATTTGGGACTTAGCTAAATTCTGGTGAAGTAGAGATTACACGGGGATGTGGTGCTTAAATAGGCCAGGGACGAAGTTTTCAAGGAGGGAACAGCAAAGGAATTGGCGTCGGGGACTTGACTGGCCGGGCGCAGGCGCGACAACGGTGCGATGCGATGGCAACAATGGTTCTGCAGCTGATCAAATTGTCGCTTCATCGGGACTTGGTGCTGGCTGGTGCAAGCGGTGGCAACAATGGCTGGCACGGCAAGGCAATGTGGTGTGGAGTTGCTGACAAAAGGCTGCTGCTGCTGCTGCTGGTCGCGCACGGGAGCGGTTGCTGGTCGTTGGCGCTGCCAGGGCGATGGCTGAGGCGCAGACACGTGCGCATAAGCATGCACGGGCACAAGCGCAGGCGAAGCTTGGCCGACGGCGAGCGAACACGGCGCAAAGACCATGGCGAGGTTGTGGTCGAAAACACACCTGCTGCTCTGGTCGAATCTGGACTGATTTGCAATTTCTGATTCTTGGCTTTGGGCTGAATTGTAAATCTGGAGATTTAGATGGTTAGGGTTGAATTTGATTTTGCTGATTTGGTAAACTTAATTCAACAGATAATTTGGCACAGATAGAAGATGAAATTTGAAACAATTGAATGGTTTCTAAGTGAAATTGATAATAGGGTAAATTAGAGTATTTGAAATCTGGATTTTGTCAAATACTGAAATTCTGAGATTTGGGATTTGATCTTCAGATACTCATATAAGAAGATTTTGTGTTGAATGGCATTTGGGAGGTGTTCCCTGAATTAGATTTGGATTTGGAGATGATTTGTAACATTTTGCCTTTTCAGGCTTTTGGAAAATGTGGAAAAGGATTGATCTGCGACACTCTTGGACTGATTTGCAAAAAGGGTTTAGATGATGAAATCTGGCTGTCAACTTTTTGGATAAAGGTATTGGCATACCCTTGATTATAATCCTAATATAATTTGGTCTGAACTTGATCAAGATTTTGATTAAATCTGAATTTCTGAAACTTAGGGTATTTGGGGTAATATATGTTTCTATTTTCGAAAACAGAAAGGAGTTGATAAATCTGGAAGTTAGAGATGGAATTGAATCTGGGTTCTGAAGACTTTTATACTTAGGATAGATAGTAGATCAAATCTGAAAAGTCCGATCTTGATTTGGGTCTACAGGATAGATTTTAAGATTTTGGGCTTAGAACAGAATAAAGCTGGGGCTGATTTGGTTGATCTAGAAGAAACATATGCATGCATGACTTTTATGCAAAAGAATTTTCACCCCAAACCCAGGGTGTTACAAAACCGCAGTCCTGGCCATAGAGGGGGATCAACAGGAAAGATCATTTGCTGCCCCTGCCGCGGACACAGCAAGTCTTGAGGCTCGACCTCAAGCTGATGTTGAGAGTGGCTCGTTCAGTGATTACATAGAGGTACGAACAACTCTTTTTATTATTTCAAGCTCGCAAAAATTTAGGAACATTCAAGTTTTAAGAGCAATTCCTTATCGTGTTCTAGGACTTGACCCGGATGGCGACCAAGTCGACAGCCATAGCGAAGCATATTGAGGTCGCACAACGGGAGATCAGCCGACTGCAACAGTTAGTGTGGTGCTCTCTATTCATGTTAACTTGAATCCGAATTTAAGCGTAGCTGATCGTCCTTCTTGTTATAGAGAAAATGCTTTTTCGAATAAGAGAATAGCAGATCGAGAGAATCAAGAAGAAGCTATGGCCGCGAGATGTTCTTCTCTAAAGAGGGAACTTCGCGAAGCGCAGCTAAAGCTCTCTTGTAAGTCTACTTTCGACCAGAAGGCATTTTTTTCGTTACATGAACTGCTGTAAGAATCATCTGCCATGTTCATGTAGCACAAGAGGATCAAATAGGCCATCTTTCAGAAGAGAAGAAGAACCTTCAGGCGACCATTGAGTTACAAAGCTCGAAGATTGGTACCGTCAGCATGGAGAATGAAGGTTTAAACAAAACAATTTCCTCCTGCAACAGTACTCAATCGAACATCTTCGAAAAGCTGAAGATGGTGGCTACTCTACTAAAAGTGGATGTGATCGAGTCATAAAAGGACAATCCAAGCCTTAGCGAGTTAGCCACATTAGTCGCGGCCCAAGCCGAATCACTTCTCGAGTTTCTTCCTGGAGATACAAAAAGGCAGGAAGAGGCACTGAAGTCGAATGTACGATCTATAACCTCTGCCATTCTCTACAGATTACGATTTCACCATGGCCCAGATCTGAATCTGAAGCCGATGGTAGAAGATGCAGAGATCGAGGGTGATCAACTTGAGGACATCTCTAAAGAAGTCAAGCCTCTAGTTGAAGATCTATTGAAATAAATAGGACTTACTTGATTCCTTGTAATGATCTCTCTTTAGTAATTGTACCTAAGAAATTACATTTATAACATGCAAATGCGTGCCTTAAATTTTGGAAAAGGGTGATACTTTCTTCGTTTCACATTATGACCATATTCTTTTAGCCCCCTCCTGAGATCATAAGTACTGAAGATCTAGTATTATCTGGAAAAATATGGGTGTTATGAGTATCTAAGAAATGCTTTAACTTAGATACGATCATCCGATCATACCAATATTGACCTTAATACAACACCCAGCCTTATTACTAACTGGCAGCCACTCGAATGATCAGGAACATGCCAGTAAGTCCCGTGTGCATTGAGAAACGGCTTATTGAGGGATGCCTTAACTGGATGCGACCATGAGTTCGGCCAGTGAATCCGGTTAGGATATTGTATCAAGATGATTATCGGCAACTAGCCCCCGAGCCAGGCTCGGTATAGGTATGGCAAATAAAGAAACGAACATAACATGAGCCGAAGAAAAGTACTCACGAAGTTTTTGTTAAACCATGCTAATTGAACAGGAAAAAAGATTGGGAAACTTACACGTAAAACATGCGCAGTTGATCGATGTTCCAAGTATTGGACAAGATTCTACCATCCTCCATTGCTAACCGGGCCGATCCTGGTCGCGGTACTGAAACAAAAATGTAAGGGCCTTCCCATTGAGGAGAGAACTTATTGCGGTTAGACTGGTTTTGTATTTTTCGTAAAACTAGGTCACCCACGTGAAGACTACGCGATCGCACCCTCTTGTTGTGATATTTTCGCAAAGCTTGCAAATATACTACTGACCTTATCAACGCTCGATCATGTTTTTCCTCGAGGAAAGTTAAATCCAGAGCTCATTGTTCGATTTGATCAATTTGGTCGAATTGATCTATTCGGACAGAACCAATACGAATTTCTGTAGGTAACATAGCCTCGGCGCCGTATACCAATTGGAAAGGTGTCTCACCAGTGGCTGGACTACAGGTAGTACGTAGTGCCCATAGAACGGAGTAGAGTTCATCTACCCAAGCCCCCGAGCGCATCTTAAGGTGATTGAAAACACGTTTCTTGACGCCTTGTAATATCTGCCCGTTGGCACGTTCGACGACACCATTGCTCTATGGATGAGCTACAGAAGCAAAGCACACCTTAGTTCCAATGTTATTGCAATAGTCCAGGAAGAGACCGCTAGCGAACTGGGAACCGTTGTCCATGATGAGACGACTTGGAACACCAAATCGAGTGACAATGTTCTTATGAAAGAACTTCTGTGTTTCAGTAGCGGTAATATTGCGGACTGGTTCAGCCTCAATCCACTTTGTAAATGTGTCAATGGCTACGAACAGGAATTTGTAACCTTTGACCGCTTGTGGCATATGTCCCACAATATCTATCCCCCAGACTGCAAAGGGCCATGTTAGTGGGATAGTTTGCAAGGCATATGTGGGCTGATGAACCTGTCTTGCATGAAATTGACACTGAAGGCATGTCTTAACCAAGTTCTTGGCATCATCGAGTGCCAAAGGCCAGTAAAAACCCTATCGGAAAGCTTTTCCGATCAGTGTGCGAAATGATGCGTGCGCACCACACACCCCGTCATAGATTTCTTTCAAGAGGGATTTACCTTGCTCTCGAGAAATGCAACGCATGAATACTCCTTGAGTACCCTTCGTATACAAAACCCCTTCTATAAGTTTGTATAGGCGCGCTTTCCGAATCAACCGATCGCTTTCGGTTTCATCCTTGGGCAAGGTCCCATGTTCAAGATAGACCCTCAATGGATGGGTCCAATCTCCTTCTCGTCCAAGGTTGGTAACGAAGACTGTCACCTGGTCATCTTCGACTGTAGTCATGATCGAAGGATGTTCTAAGTGTTCGACGAACACTCTTGCCGGAGCAGATGTACGTGAGGATCCAATTTTAGATAATTGGTCTGCGAGAATATTGTCCTTTCGCGAGATGAATTGGACTTCGAAATGACTGAAGTGTTTTTCCAATATCCTGACTTCCCCCAGGTAATGAGCCATTATCTCATCGGAGGTGCTGTACTCCTTATTTACCTGGTTTACGACCAGCTGTGAGTCTCCCCTCACCACTAATCGACGGACTCCGAGGAATTTTGCTGCCCGGAGCCCTGCAATAAGACCTTCATATTTTGCTGCGTTGTCAGTTGCAACAAAATGTAATTGAATGACATACTTGAGTTGGTCGCCCTGGGGCGTGACTAAAACAACTCCAGCTCTCGAGTGTTGAAAACTGCGAGAGCCATCAAAATACATCGTTCAGTGATCGGCGCATGATAAGTCTTCAGATTCTTGCATTGGATGGTTAGGGTTGGGCCATTCGACCACAAAGTCTGCAAGGATCTAAGACTTGACCGCCGTGCGAGGGGTGAAATGGATGCCAAATGCTCCAAGTTCCACAGTCCACTTCGTGATTCGACCAGATTTCTTTAGGTTTCAGATAATATCTCCCAAAGGGAAGGACGAGGGCACTGTAATTTTATGTGCCTAAAAGTATTGTCGTAGCTTGCAGGAAGTCATCAGTAGCGCGTAAAGTATCTTCTAGACCTCAGGGTAACGCTCCTTAGGACCATGAAGTACCTCGCTTATGTAATAAACGGGCTATTGCACACCTTCTCTTTTTGCGACCAGAACCGCGCTGACCGCATGAGGTGTGGCCGCCAAGTAAAGAAGTAGTGTTCCCCTACGATCGGAGAAACCAACACTGGCGGACTGGATACGTACGCTTTAACCTCCTGGAATGCTTTCTTGGCTTCATCCGACCAGGTAAAACCATGGTGTTTTCGAAGAGCTTTGAAAAAAGGTAATCCCCTCTCACCTAGTCGCGATATGAATTGACTCAAAGCCGCCATACGACCTGCCAAGCACTGGACATCCTTCATGGTCGAGGGAGACCTCATTTGCTCGATGGCCCTGATTTTTTTGGGATTAACCTCGATTCCTCTAGAACAGACGAGAAAGCCTAAAAGTTTACCAGATGAAACCCCGAAAGAACACTTTTCTGGGTTTAATTTTATTCCAAATCGATTCAAATTACAAAAGGTTTCAGTAAGATCATCTAAATGAGTCAATCTTTTTAAGCTTTTTACAACCAAATCATCTACGTAAGCTTCAAGATTACGCCCCATCTAGGAAAGAAAGGTCTTTTGCATCAAGCGCTGGTACGTGGAACCGGCGTTCTTGAGACCAAATGGCATTTGTAACACCCTGAGTTTAGGGGTGAAAACTTCCTTTTTCATGAACAGCATGCATGCATATATCTGTAGTAGTAGCCAGATCATTACTTATATCAAGCCCTAAAATTTCCAAATTTATTCCATAGACCCAAATCAAGATCAGATTGCTCAGATATGATCTATCAGTTACTCTAAACCTAAAAGTCTTCAGAAGCCAGATTCAATTCCATCTCTAAATCCCAGATTTGTCAAAACTTCTCTTTTCGAAAACAAAATTAAGTTAATTACCCTAAATACTCTGAACTCAGATTTGGCCAAATCTTGACCTAATTCAGAGCATATTATTCTTAGATTATGATCATGGGTATGCCAATACCTTAAATAGAAAGTTGGCAGCCAGATTTCATCATCTAGACTATATTCACAAATCAGTCCAAGAGGTATCGCATATCAGTCCTTTTCCAGATTTTCCATAAGCCTAAAAAGGCTAAATGTTGCAAATCAACACCAAATTTAGAATTTCTTCAGCAAACCTCTTCCAAATGCTATTTGAAACAATTTTCTCTTCTGTCCAGATTTCAAAATCTCATCCTAAATGCCATAATTCAAAATCGACCAAAACTCTGATTTCAATTACCCTAAAATACCCTATTTTCAGTTTATATAAAAAACTATTCAAATGTGCCAGATTTTATCAAATATCTTTACCAAATATTTTGTTGAATATAGTTTGCCAGATTAGTGCAATCAAATTCAGTTTTAACCTTCTGAAATCTCCAAATTTGCAAATCAGTCCAAAACCCAAAATTAGAAATTTCAAATCAATCCTTCTCTTCTTTTTCAGCCTTTTTTCGACCAGCTCTAGTCGTTCCTTTCGACCAATCTTCAGAGGCCGTTTGACCGAAGCTGCGCTGTGCTTCCACGCCGTGTTGCCTCACCACCGGCCAGAAATTCTTGCCGCCTATGTTTGTGAGCAATCGTGCCACCTTGTGCGCACGTGAACTCAGCCAGAACTTCGCCGTAGCAGTGCTGCGACCGGAGGATTTTTGCCCGTGCCCCAACTGCGTTTTCGCGCGTGCCCGTGAAGACACATTTTGCATGTTCTTACGTGTCATTGCCGGAGCTATGTCACTGCCTCCACATCTACGCCATCCCAAATCAAATTCCAATGCGCCCCGAGAGCTGCTGGCAAAGCTGTTGCACCACCTGCGCGCCGTCGCATCACCGTTCACTGCTGTTGCTTCTGCGCCCAACCAGTCTCATCACCGGCACCAATTTCCTTGCTGTACCCTCTTTGCAAGCTTCGCCGTGCCTATTTAAGCACCCCTGTACCCAGTAGCTTCTTCACACTTCACCAGAAATAAGCTAAGTCCCAGATTTTCCCACCTTCGTTTTCTTCTCCGGCGAACCGTCGAGGAGGCTCACGGTGCCAGCACGCTCCACTACACCACTTGCCAAATTGAAGCCACCAGTGAGTTTCCCTTATCATTTTATCTATGTGATAGCATCCAATTGCTCACCGGTGACCTTTAACGCCAGCGATCACCGGAATTCTCAATTTGCCCTGTTCCGGCAATGCAGCTTGATTTATGCCAAATTAGCCTTCGAATCTATAGATTAAATTGATCAGTGAACTATTCTTAGCAAGCCAGTGCATCAAGATTTTAAAATTTAACTCGAATCGAAGTTGTTCTCAAATTGGAATTTTACCAGAAACCGGCTCACGTCGCCAGGCTTCTCCGGTAATCCTCGAGTCAAATTGACTTCACCAAAAGCTTCCTTATACCTCTTAGAAACTCCTCGAGCAAAGAATTGAGTCCAATCGACCTGTATCAAAAATGCCCAATTCGCGTGTCATCTTCTCCGGCGCCATTCACCGAAAAAATGATTACGGCCGATCCAGCTTCAACCACTTTGTCCTCTAGATGTGCCTCAATCTCCTGAGTACTTTTGTCTTCTAGCTCGACAACTAATTCGGTCTAAATCAAAAGTTATGGCTATGCCCTAATTCTTGTCCAGTGCCATGACATGTAATTCCAGCCACCGTGTTCTTCGCCGGTTTTCACCACTTTCCAGCCATCTTTAGCCGTGGAACCTGTTGTATCATTTGTTCCTATTATCAGGCCTACCTCCCAGACAAAGTGGTGCATCAATTGGAGCCCTATATCAAAAGATATGGCAAACCCTAGTTTCTGGCCTTGTCAGCCCTATGCCAGAGCTTGTCAGCCAGTGGCATTGGCCTTATTCACCTTCTTCTGGCTGTGCATTTTAAAAAATAACTTTGTCCACTGAATTTGTAGAATTGTAATCTACATTTTCTTCTACTACCACAACTTGAGATAAGCACTCTAGCTTTTCTTAAAGCTATGTCAGAGCCTTGAACCGAATGTCGATCTGTTGATATTCGTTAATTTTGATCAAACTAGCCACAAAATTGATGTCCTTATTGCAACCTTGAAACCCTAAGAACATCTAGCACCTATCCTTAAGCCCAAATTCCTTGAAACCCTATAATCTTGACTCAGTTCAGTTTGTAGTCTCAACTAATCTCAGCATTATTCAATTATTCTGTTAAGCATATCTGCATATAAGTCATAAAACATTTTAATATAATTAGTAACCATTGTGTGTTTGTTTATCATCGAGCAGATCCAGAAGTTGAGTTCGAGAACTTCGTTGTCGACCCAACATCAACAGCTGTCTCTTATGACGCAGAAGGCAAGTCATATTCTTGGACATCTTGAACCTATATTTTAAGAGTTGCTATAATATAACCTTAAATATAGATAATATTGCATGTGAGAGATTGAAAATGGTTGAATTATGAATTGGCAGTACTAGACTGGATATCTGTGAAATGTGAAATGAAGAAGTATTGAGCCATGAACTAATATATATTTATGTATTTATTTATATTCATGAATTAAAACCCCTAGCCGTGACCATAATTTTAGTTTGGAATGGTGGTAGCACTGGAGGTGCTCAACTGCAAAGGTTATGCAGGCACTGAAGGTGCATGGTTTGTGGTATGATCTGGTCACTGGCATATAAGGACTAGAACCTTGTGTTGTGCGTCTAGTGGCATGAACAACGTACTAACCGCAAGCCTGGTATGGGACAGGCCTGAACAAGTACTTATGTGGATCGCACATGAAACCCCTGCATGAGATGTGATGTGATGCACGATTTGCACAGAGTGCGGCTCCTACACATATCACTGGAGGTGATCATGCACGCTGACCCAGTAATGGGAATATGCATAGGGGTGGGGGTTTGGGTACAACCCGCCACAACTGTGGTTTGCGAGAGATCCACAGGGTCACGGGTGAATTGTAAGTGAAACATAACAAAAGTTCTTGTTATCTTTACCTTGCCACTCACAGTACGAAGTGGGTCAGGGGTCCAATCATTTTGATAGGAAAGGCATGAAAGTAGAATATCTTGCGGGTAAATTGGTACCTCTCTGCAGAGTTAAAAACGTATTTGAATACTCCGAGCTCCCGGGTTTATAGGAGTCTGCTGCGGTGAATTAAATCCACGGGGTGTGACACAAGTATGTTTTCTAAATAAAATTTGTTAAGTCAAGATTACCCAAATGACATGTGTTGTCATGACAAGGAGTGCTACCGTGGGCTGTCGTGTGTCGACGTGTCGCGGTAGTGCTATAATCTAGTGAACATAAATAGCAATGCTATGTTATGAAAAGTGCTACCATAAGATGAGATGAGATGAGATATGAAAGAAAAAGGTTATTTTACAAACATCCATAATTCTTGACTAGTCTAGATTCATATCATCACTACTATATGTATCTACCCTTACCTATGACTTACTGAGTACGTAAGTACTCACTCTTGCAACCTTCAATCCATTAGAAGGAGCATTCAATAATCCAGATGAAGGCGTGGAGAACTTTGTGGATCCAGATGAAGGAGAGCCAGTTCCGCCAGAGCCCTGATGAGTGTTGTTCTGCCGTCAACTTCTTTTGTGGGAGGGTCACCTATCTTCTGCTGTGTAGTTATTATTTTTCTAAACCTTGAATGCCGTGAAGGCATTGTAATCTCTTTATGTAATATTAAGGCCAGTAGGCCACACTGCTTAAATATTTTGTAAGTTACTCTGTTGCAATGTAATATACTCCTATGCTTGACTTATCCTGGGAAGTCAAAGGTATGTATATATGGGACTAGCTGCAGCGAGCTAGGTCTCCACGGGAGTAGTCGTAGTCTCCAGTTTCAGGGCGCGACATTCTGACGTAGCAGTAGGTGCCAAATGGTGTGATGAAGGCAGTCTTTTCTTAATCTTCTTCTGCCATGCTAATTTGATGATATCCTGAGTAAGCATCCAGGAAACTCATCAGTTCACAACCCACAGTAGAATCGACCAATTGGTCGATGCGGGGAAGGGGAAAGTCATCCTTCGGGTAGGCACTGTTTAGGCTGGTGTAATCGACGCACATGCGCCACTTACCATTTGACTTACAGACCATGATCGGATTTGCATGCCATTCTGGATGATCGACTTCTCAAATAAACTTGGCCACTTGGAGTTTGTCTAACTCCGCGCGGATAGCTTCTTGCTGATCAACACAAAGCATCTGAGCTTCTGCTTTATTGGTCGCTGTCCAGGTCGAATTGCTAACCTGTGCTCAATTACCTCCCTTGGGACACCGGGCATGTTGGATGGTTTCCACGCAAACACATCTGCATTAGCCCGGAGGAAAGTAATGAGTTCGAGTTCCTATTTGTCATCCAGGCCTAATCCAATCCGAATTGTTCTAGATGGATCATATGGGCATAACGGAACCAGTTTTAGTTTTTCCTCTGGTCGAGGGGCGACCTTGATCGTATCCGCAGCTGTGGTGGTGATCTTGGCATCCCGAAGGGGAAGTTGATCCACGAGCTCCAATGATAACCGATAGCAAGTCAATGCCACATTGCGGCTGTCTCGGACTGAGATAACACCTTTGGGGCCAGGCAACTTGCTACACTGATAAGCATAGTGCGTCGCCATCATAAATTTAGCGAGAGTTGGCCTGCCAAAAATCACGTTATAAGACGAATCACAATCAATTACGTTGAAAGTAACTAACTCTGTTCGGAAATTATCTGGTTCACCCAGCGTGACTGAGTGCACCACCTGTCCCATCGGCATCATCGAGGGACTGGGAATTATCCCATAAGACAGATGGATTATGGGTTTGATTTTCGAACAAGGGATTTGCATCTGGTCTAATGCCTTGACCAATAAAATGTCGAAGGAACTACCTCCATCGATCAGGACCCTTTCGACTCTCACGTTACTATTAATTGGGGTAATGACCAGAGGTAGTCTCAATGGTTGAGTAAGCCCAACAGGACAACCAGAGCGATCAAATGTCAAAGGGGTGTCCGACCAACAGGGGTGAGGTTCACCAAGGGGAGCCTCTGCTTGGTTAACTTCCCAATGAAACGCTTTAAACTGACGTTTAGAAACAAAAGAGGAGGAACCTCCAAAAATGACAGTAACATAATTACGAGGACCTGGTAGGACATTTCTTTGTCCCCGTCGGTGTCTCTAAGCCCGCAAGTCTGCTCTTTCGATGGAAAAGTTGGCATCGGCCCAATTCCCTGGTAGAAGTCATCTAGTTGCTTCAACCAGCTCCGACAATGCTATTCCATTCAACGGCCTCGGCTGCGTCCAAGTAGCGATCAGCCATATCAAAGAGATCGGCGACTGACCGACGAGGGTGGATAAGAAAATCCTCCGTAAACCTCTGATATCGAACAGCGTGCTTAAACACCCTGATAACAGAGTTATCGGGTATGTTTGGGATGGTATTTCTCACCCCAACAAACCTTTTGACAAATTGTCGAAGAGTCTCAGTAGAGGTTTGTCGTAGACGATGAAGATCGTCCTCTTTCCTGGGTTTTTGGTAACAATTCTGGAAATTGTTGAGGAGAGCATCGCACAACATTTCCCAGTTATATATCGAACCCTCGGGCTGATTGAATAGCCATGTCCTTGCCGGTCCCTCAAGGACCATCGGAAAGTAGTTGGCCATGACGCGATCATCCCCACCAGCTGCTTGGATAGCGGTGATGTAAATTTGAAGGAACTCCGACGGATTCTGGGTCCCATCAAACCTCTCAATTGCCCCTGGCTTGAACTTATTCGGCCAGACGACCGCACGGAGGCTTGGTGAAAAAGCTTTACAACCCACATAGGGACTGTGGAGAGTTCCACCGTTTCCAGCATAACCACGAACGGTTGCACGCGATGGAGGCGCACAACGTGGTCCCAGACGAGAATGCACGGGAATTCGATCTCAATCACGAGAACTTCCCACGCGCCTGGATTTGTCATGTCGAAGTGATCCGGATGGTAATCGATTACGTCTACCATGACTAGAGTGGGAATACTCCTTTTCATGGGAACGTATCGTAGACTGGAAGGAAGCTGTGGGGGTCGCATCAGATGCGACCTCATCCAGCTTCTCCGCCAGGATCCTAGCAAAAGCTGGTTTGTCTGCGTCTGTGAGGGTAGGAGGAAAATTACGCAAGACCTCCGAGATAGATCGAAGTCGGCCATGCGTACTTCTCTTTGGTGCGTCAGGTGTAATCGTTTCTTCGTCCGTCGGTAAATGTTCCGGAGGTAAAGAAGGTGTCTGGTCGCGCCTGCGACCACGTGGGCGACGGGAGGAACTAGGGGTGGCGTCATAACGAGACTGTGCATTTTGAAGAGCCTCTAGGGCTGTTCTGCGAAGTTCGTTATTTCGTCGCTCACGGTCTTGGTCCTCCTTCTGCTTGCGTTCTTGTTCCTCCTTTTGTCTGCGCTCCTGTTCTTCCCTAGCAATCCGCTGATCGGGGTTTTCCTCCGATAAGGCAGCGAATTCTCTGGGGAGCAAAGCTACAGAAGGAGTGAACATCTCTGTTTGCTCTGAGTCGGACTCGAAATCAAAGAGAGAATGAAGGTTGTCAGGATCAAACCTCCCTGGACTGAGTTCCTGGTCGCTGCCATCCTGGTCCCCGACGGGGACGCATGGTGACCGAGACTCGATTTTGCATATGGTGGAACTGACATCAAGTTCCGAACCTGTCTCTTCCATCCCCTGGTCGATGGACATGACCCGGGTAGGGGAAGACGTGTCCTCCTGACGTTCCTTTGGAATGTCTTCGCAATCGACCTCTTCCATTAGAACGGGATAGCTAGGCGATGGCATTTGTATATGGGCATAATCGTTGAGATCAAAGTCGTTCTCAGAATCATATGCTCTAGACATGGCTCACAAAACCTCCGAATGAAGGGAAAGCACCTTGAGAAAAGGCCCCACGGTGGGCGCCAGCTATCGACAATTTGGACTCGGGGTCCTTGGTCGATTTTATGCAAATTTGTGAGTTGCGGGACCTTTTAGGGCGCTCCTCCGGAAAGGTAGGATGAGTAATGCTATACGGGCACAAGAGAATTTATACAGGCTCGGGCCCTCGATGGTGGGAGTAATAGCCCTATGTCCTGTTGTGATTTCACTATATGAGATAAAATGTTTACAAGAGGGAAGAAGAGATGATCACAGGTGAAGATCTCTTCAATGTTAGTGTCTATCTAACTATGTCTAAATCTTCAGGTTTGTTGGATGCCTGGTAGTTCTTGTATGCTTAACCACCTTTAGAACGTGCATTGACCACCCTTTTATACCGACCAAAAGGGCGCCAACGCGAAACGACCTCGAACGGTTACTAGGATGCAGTTTTGTTAACCGCACTTAACTTCCACGCAGGCTTAACACGTGCAATCAAGGGATAACCGCACATGTTAACCTCCTGGAAGTTGTCTTCATACGTGGAAAGATCCTCGTGATTCTCGGGATATGCCTGTTCAAAGAGTTAGGCCTTCCCGAATTATTCTGGTCGCACATAATCAACGACCCTCTGACCGCGCACTGTCTGCAGTCTTCTGACTGTGCACTGTCTGCGGCCTCATGATCGCGCAAGGGCTGCGATCATAAATCGTCTTTGTATCCACGCCCTTCTGGTCGTCTGAGACTATAGCGACAAACTTATAGACACACGTCTAATCTGATTCTGTCTTAAACCAGACCTGTATTATTTTGAACTAGCTTAGGTGATATTCCTCGTCACCACCGATTCACGCTTCTCCAATCATCGCCGCCGCCCAAATCCAAGGGCCACACCACCACAGCCGCCGCCGCCACTGCCGAAGCTGCGTCTCCCACCGCTGATCCGCCGGCCAGACGCCGCCATCGACCACATCGTCGCGCCACCACCACCAAGCTGCCGCCAGATCCTCGTTGCACCACCACGCCATGCGCACCTCCGCCTCCCTCGGCCATCGCTACCTCCACAACCGTTACTTCCTCTCCTGCGTCTCCTCGTGCACGCCGCCGCCGCCAGTTCCCCAGTACCACCATCCTGTGCCGTGGCAATCACATCGAGGACCATCCGACAGGTCGACAGCCTCGACCACTTCATCGGCGCTGTCTTGGCCACGACCAGCTCCAGCGACTCCTGAGCTCGACCATTTTGACGACTTTGGTCGTCATTGGTCTCCTCTTCAGCGTCTTCAGCTGGCAGCGAGCTCTTCCTCCTCTACTCCAGCAGCAGCTGAGGTCCAGCTGCTTCCTCAACCTCGACGACCACATCCACACTGCATCGTTGACCACTTCAGTGAATACCTGTTCTCAAACCCTTCTCTTCTCCCTCTCCCCTATTTCCTGCAATGCTTGTAAAGAACTGAATTCTATTGCTTTGATGAATTTGAGGAACGATTGCTTCTAGACATGATGGTATGATTGATGCTTAATAGAATTTCTCCCATTTAGTCTTGTGCAGTTCAATTAGAATCTTCTCTATGTGGCTTGAGCGCCTGGAATTGTTTAACCTCAAGGAATAGCAACTTAGTTGATGAATTGAAATACCGTGTTTGAATTGTTATTTCTTCCTATGTGATAAATTTGGGATTACTGAATTGCTCCTCTGTTTTTAACTATCAATTGAAGTAACATTGCTGTTTGATGCTTGTGCTAAACATTGAAATATTGTGTTATGTTTGGCTGTTGAAATGTATTGATCATCTTTCTCGAATTCCTATGTTATGGCATGTGATGTTGGATCTTTGTGTATTATTTGCATCAAACCCAATGCATTTACTACCAGTGAGCTGATTTATTTTTGTTTGGAGTTTGTGAGTTACAGATACTGGCCCGGGGACCTGGCCTCCGGCTCCTCCCTGAGCGCCGCCGTTTGGCCCCCGGGACCTGGCCTTCGGCGCCGTCCCGGGCGCCGCCATGCGCCCGGGGACGTGGCCTTCGGCCCCTCCCCGGGCGCCGCCTTTTGGCTCCCGGGACCTGGCCTCCGGCCCAGTCCTGGGCCCCGCCATTTGCCCGGGGACCTGGCCTCTGGCCCCTCCCCGGGCGCCGCTGTTTGGCTCCCGGGACCTGGCCTCTAGCGCCGTCCCGGGCGCCGCCATGCGCCCGGGGACGTGGCCTCCGGTGCCGTCCCGGGCGCCGCCTTTTGGCTCTCGGGACCTGGCCTCCGGCCCCATCCCGGGCGCCGCCATTTGCCCGGGGACCTGGCCTCCGGCCCCTCCCCGGGCGCCGCCGTTTGGCTACCGGGACCTGGCCTCCGGCGCCGTCCCGGGCACCACCATGCGCCCGGGGACGTGGCCTCCAGCCTCTCCCCGGGCGCCGCCTTTTGGCTCCCGGGACCTAGTCTCCGGCGCTATCCCGGGCGCCGCCTTTTGGCTCCCGGGACCTGGCCTCCGGCCCCGTCCCGGGCGCCGCCATTTGCCCGGGGACCTGGCCTCCGGCCCCTCCCCGGGCGCCGCCTTTTTGGCCCCCGGGACTTGGCCTCCGGCGCATGTCCCGGGCCTCATCGCCCTCCTCAAGGTAAAGTCTCTAGTTGTTTATCACGTGCAGGTCACGCGAGGAGCGCCTCGGGAATCAGCGACCACCTGTCAAGCATCCAAGACGTTTGACCGGGAGAAGGACGTTCCTACCCCTCAATCCGACGGTGGCTTTCGGGGTAGTTTAGGCTTTTTGCTTCTTTTTGGGGCTATAAATAGCCCTTGTACCCCTCAGTTGTAAGCAAGGGATTCATTTGTTGGAATAGCTAAAAACTAATAGGTGTGCTCCGGAAGCCTCTCCCCCGGAGAGAGCCTCCCCAGCCGACTCCGGTCGGGAGCACATCGACAGGACTAGGGCCCCCACCGGGACCCGAACCTGTATAAATCCGTGTGTCATTTCTTGTGCTTGTCCGGCGGGGGAGGACCGGTCATCCGGTCAACCCGCGCCGCGTAATCTTCGGCAGGATCGTTTTCAAAACCTGTCGGGGTATTCGCAATACCACGACACCTGGTCTTCTGATGAAGTGAGTTGTGGGGTCCATTTTTTCGTGGTCATGGTTGAAAGGAGTCAGGGAGCAAGTCTGTGTTATTCCTTTACACATTCATTTGTTGGTACTGTCGATAAGCGTATTCCTTTTAGTTGTTTTCGCCTCTTATCGCGAGATCACTGAACATTTACGATGCTATCGCTTGTACTCACGTTGACGTGTATAGACCTAACACTGACTCAATTGGTGCTCGATGACCACCTCTCTCTTTTTTTTCTTCTGACATTTTCTCCTTCTTTCTTTCGTCTAGTTTATTTTCATTTGCCATTGATTTAGTTTAGTTCTTCACATTTTGCTTCTCTAGTCCTTGTGGAAAGAACGATATAGAATACTCGCTTTACTGCATCATCCTCATTCTCTTGCGAGACTGTCTAGGTCGGTATCATGGGCAGAGGCGGCTCACGCGACAGCGGCAAGGGCCACTGCCCTTTCCCCAAGCTCAAGGGCCATGGGGGGGGGGCAATCGTCCCGCGGCCCAGAAGGCCCTGTGACGGGAGGCAAGGAGGGAACAGCTAACGTGTGGTGCACCTTCCACAAGTCCAATACCCACGCTACTTGGGAATGCCATCAACTTTTGCAACATTTCACCGCATTCCTTGACCAGTGTGGGTAGGGGGGAGGGAGCCCTGCCTCCTTGCCCCCTCCACCGATTTTGCCCGCTCTCCCTGCTCCCTCGGGGGAGCAGCAGAGGCAAATGTGGGAAGGGGGCTTAGCCAAAGAGCTCCCCTTCCAAACCTCCCAAAGACGTGTAAACATCATAACGGGGGATCCATCTCAGGGCGAGACTTCAAGCACCAACGCAAGGAGTACGCGTGGGAGGTAAAGGTTGTGGGGGTGCTACCCACGTCCCGACCACCAAAGTGGTCAAACGTCCCCCTTACCTTTACAGTGGAAGACACACGCGGGGTTCACTTCCCCCATGATGACGCACTCATCGTCTCCGCCACCATCTACAACTGCCAGCTGGCACGTATGCTCGTCGACGGTGGAAGCTCCGCCGACATCCTGTACTTGAAGGCATTCAGGGAAATGTAGGTCGATGAAAAGATGCTGCAGCCCGCAGCCGGGCCCTTGCAGGGCTTCGTCCCTAGGAAGACCATCTACCCGGTGGGGAAGGTCGATCTCCCCATGACCTTCGGCGCCTCAGACAATTACTGGACGGAGATGGTCCATTTTGACATGGTGGACCTCCCCTCTTCGTACAACGGGATTATGGGGAGGACCACGATCAACTGTCTGGGGGCGGCAATCCACCAGAGCTATCTCTGTGTGAAGATTCCTGGGCCTCACGGTGTGATCATCGCTCGAGGTGACCAAGACATGGCCCGTGCTCTTGACGAGCGTGCCACCGCAACGATCAGGCGTGTCAACCAAATCAAGGCACCGGGGGGGTGGGTGGGAAGCTCTCCCCCAGTGCCTGACACCTTGGCCGTCCCTTCCGGGAGGTCCCCCCCAAACTGCGCCAGGAGGGGGACCTCCGGGAGGTCCCCTTGTCCCCGGAGGATGGGGACACGACCATCAAGATCGGGGCGGATCTCTCTGAGGAACACGCGGAGCAGCTCACGGCTTTCCTCCGCAAAAACTCAGATGTCTTGCATGGAAGCCCGTGGATATGCGAGGAGTCGCCAGGGACATTATCGAGCACAAGCTTGTTGTGACGCCCGACCGCCCCTCGGTCAAGCGAAAGCTGAGGAAGCTCTCTCTTGAGCGCCAAGAGGCCATCAAGGCCGAAATCACCAGGCTTCGAGCTGCGGGGTTCGTTCGGGAGGTCTTGCATCCCGAGTGGTTAGCGAACCCCATCCTCGTGAAGAAGTCGAGCGGCAAGTGGAGGATGTGCATAAACTTCACCGACCTTAACAAGGCTTGCCCAAAAGACAACTTCCCTCTCCCGCGGATCGACTAGCTGGTCGATTCGACCGTGGGGTGCGAGCTGATGAGCTTTCTTGATGAGTATTCGGGCTATCATCAAGTCCGGATGGCTTAGGAGGACGAGGAAAAGACGAGTTTTATAACTCCTCTCGGCACCTTTTGCTACGTCCACATGCCCTTCGGGCTGAAGAACGCTAAAGCATCCTTCCAGTGCCTCATGTTGCTGGTCCTCAAGGATCAGATTGGCCGCAACGTGGAGGTCTACGTTGATGACGCGGTCGTTAAAAGCCTCCGCACGGCCGCTCACATCGACGACTTGGCGGAGACCTTCCGCAACCTCTGTGAGTACGGGTTGAAACTCAACCCGCAAAAGTGCGCATTCGGCGTACGTGGGGGAAAGCTGCTCGGCTTCCTTGTGTTCCATAGGAGCATAGAGTCCAACCCTGAAAAAATTCGGGCCTTGCTGGACATTCCCCCACCGCTCTCCATGAAAGACGTGCAGCGGCTTACCGGCCGCCTGGCCGCGCTAAGCCACTTCGTCTCGCGGTCGGGGGAATGCGGCCTCCAGTTGTTTAAGATCCTCCGGGGCTTCAAGGGGTTCAGGTGGACTCCCGAGGCGCAGGTGGCCTTCGACGACCTGAAGAAGTACCTCACGAACCCTCCAATGCTTGTGAGCCCGTCTCCGGAAGAACCCCTGCTCCTTTACCTCAACGCGACCCCGGTCGCTGTGAGCGCGGTGTTGGTGAAGGAGCAGGACGGGCAGCAATGCCCCGTGTACTACGTGAGCGAAGCCCTCCAAGGGGCTAAGACTCGGTACACAGAGGTGGAGAAGATTTGCTAGGCCCTCCTCATGGCATCCCAGAAGCTCCGCCACTACTTCCTGGGACACCCGATCACAGTCCCGTCGTCTCTCCCCTTGGGGGAGATGCTGCGGAACAAAGAAGCCACTGATAGGATCGGGAAGTGGGGAGCTGAGCTCACTCCCTTCTCCCTCACCCTCACGGTCGTTACGCCATCAAATCACCAGTCCTCGCTGACTTTCTGGCGGAATGGACCCCCACCTCCAGGACGGAGGGGGAGATTCTCGCAGAGCCACCTCGGTGCAACGACCATTGGACGCTCATGTTCGATGGCTCCTTGTGTCTTGCCGGGGCCGGTGTGGGGGTATTCCTCCAGAGCCTTGAGGGAAGGGCGCTGGAGTACGAAGTGGGGCTCGAGTTCCCTTCTACGAACAACGTCACCAAGTATGAGGCCTTACTCCTGGGGCTGTGCCTCGCGTGTTCCCTAGGGATCCGCCGCCTTTTAGTCAAGGGAGACTCCCAGCTCGTGGTTTGCCAAATGGACAAGTCTTACTTGTGCCATGATGCAAACCTGAGCCTCTACTTGGGGGAGGTGCGCAAGATGGAAAAGTACTTTGAGGGCCTAGAGGCCCAGCATATCCCCCAGAGAGATAACGACCCCGCCGACGCTCTAGCCCGGGCGGCCAGCGCCCGGTAACCTCTCCCCGGGGGCACTTTCCTTGAGATTATCGCGAAGCTCTCGGTGACCCCTCTGGGTGCGGACTCTGAGTCCTGTGCCCCGGAGGTCTCTGAGATCGCTCGGGCTACGTCCTAGATGGACCCCCTCGTCTCCTTCATAGGGGGAGAGGGGGAGCCCTCTGGCGCCGCCGAGGTGAAACGGCTCCATGCTAAGGCACAGGCGTATCTCCTACTAGAGGGGAAACTCTATATGTGAGGGGCTTCCGCCCTGCTCCACTGCCTTCCGCGGTCAGAAGGGCTCCGGCTCCTCAAAGAAATTCACACGGGGAGCTGCTGGTCTCACCTGGCCCCGTGTGCAGTCGCGGAGAAGGTTCTCCACCAGTGCTTTTGTTGGCCTACTGTGGTCCGTGATGCGAGAGACCTCGTCTCTGCGTGCGAGGCCTGCCAGAAAATGGCTAAGGGATTCAACCTACTCTCCGTGGCGCTGTAGACCATCCCCATCACTTGGCCCTTCGCGCAATGGGGGATGGAACTCCTTGGTCCTTTCCCCCCAGCGCTCGGGGGCTACAAGTATGCTGTGGTCGCAGTGGATTATTTCTCCAAGTGGGTGGAGGCTGAGCCCTTGGCTAGCATCACCTCCCGCGTGGTGCAGCGTTTCTTTTGGAAGAACATCGTACGTCACTTTGGGGTCCCCCGAGAAATCACTGTCGACAACGGGACCCAATTTGACTCGGCGTATTTTCGGGAGTTCTGCAAAGACTTGGGGTCTACCCTCCACTTTGCTTCCGTAGCTCACCCCCAGAGCAACGGAGCTGTCGAAAGGGTCAACGGTGTAATCCTGCAGGGGTTACGCCGATGACTCAAGCAGGCCGCCTCCAGGCAGGGCGCATGGGCAGAGGAGCTTTCGAGCATCCTCTGTTCCATGCGCACGACCCTAAGCCGGGCGACAGGGCACAAACCCTTGTCACTTGTGTACGGGGCTGAAGCGGTCCTCCCCTCAGAAATCGGTTTTCGATCGTTGCGAGTCGAGCTCCTAGACGGAGCTACGACCGTAGTGTACCAAACCAACGAAGCAAACCAGCGACTGGAAGTCGACCTCATCGAGGAAGAGCGTGACCGAGCGCTCCTCCGCCACGCCATCTACGAGCGCGAAATGGCGCACGCATACAACCAGCGTCCTTGAGAGAGCTTTTCGCCTTAGGGACCTAGTCCTCAAGCGGATGACTGACCTCAGGCCCAGGGAAAACTTCCCCCAAGTTGAAGAACAAATAGGGAATGCCCAGAAGGAAGATGAGGAGATTTGCAAGATCAGGAGCTGAATCAAGATAGGAAAGGCTCAGGGCTTTGCCGAAGATGACCAAGGAATTGTGTGGTATCGAGGAAGGATCTGTGTTCCTCAAAGCACAGACCTCAAGGAATTGATTCTCCATGAAGCACATAAAACTCCATACTCAATTCACCCCGGTAACACCAAGATGTACCAGGATTTGAAAGATCGATTCTGGTGGGATAATATTCAGAGAGAGATTGCAGAATACATTACAAACTGTGATACATGCCAGCAAGTTAAAGCAGAACACCAGAAGATAGCTAGAAAGTTACAACCTTTACCAATACCACTATGGAAATGGGAAGAAATTGGTATGGATTTCATTACAGGACTACCTAAAACTCAAGGAGGATATGACTCCAAAAGGGGATATTGTGGACAGACTTACCAAGGTAGCTCACTTCATACCAATTAAAAAGATGTACAATGCCAGTTGGCAGAGTTATACATGCAAAGAATAGTGGCATTGCATGGTATTCCAAAGAAGATTGCCTCAGATCGCGGTGCACAGTTTACATCCAAGTTTTGGGACAGACTTCATGAAACTCTAGGAACTCAGTTGAACTTCAGCACTGCATATCACCCATAGACAGGAGGACATACAGAGAGAGTAAACCAAAATTTGGAAGATCTTCTAAGAGCTTGTATACTAGATTATGGGACATCATGGGACAAATGTTTGTAGGATCAAGGATGCCGACTAGAGGGGGTGAATAGGAGGCTTTTAAAATTTCTTTCCCCACTAAGCAATTTTAACAAGATGATTATGAAACCTAGATTTTGCAATGAGGCTTATCAACAATCTAACAACTAGTTGCAATTAACCAATATGAAAATACAATTCAACTTGCAACAATTGTTTCAAGGTAAATATGAAACGACTGCAACAAAGGTAAATTTAGCAATTGTGTCAAGATGAATACAAGATATACAAAAGAAAGACAATTGACACAATGATTTTTATCGAGGTCTCAGAGACTCGTCCGGTCTCCCCTAATCCTCATTGAAGCGCTCACGCGTGAGCCTCACTTCTATATCCACGAAGCATATCTCACTAGGGTTGCTCCTTCTCCACATCGGATAGGCAAGCACCACACCTTTCACAAGTTCTTGCCGGCCTCTCCGACAAACTTCAATGGAGAGATCGCGACTCTCCTCTGACACTGTCTAGGCGAAGGCAATCGCCAAGAGTAACAAGTCGGATGCGCTCAATTGAACAAATCATGTGCTAGAAGCTCAAAGATGCAAATGAATACTCAACACTCTAGCACTAGCATGCAAATGGTGATTGAAGTGCACAAAACACTCTTAACTTCACCCAAATGCTTCTTTCTCAAATCCACTCAGGATTTGGGCTCAAATCTAGCCTCTAGATGTAATATAGCAAATGCAAAGTCTTGGCTAGCTTATCAACTGAAATATCAACCCTTTGAGCACCCTCAAATGCTAGCCAACACAAAGTATTTATAGCCCTCAAAGAAAACTAGTCGTTTGCAACCAACCGTGACATTTTTGTACAGGCTGGACATTGTCATTATCTAGATCAATATTAATCATTATGGATTTATCCAAATCGTTATTAATCATCAAAACCTAGATATCTTAGATTGACCTAGATCCAACAATGTTTACCATTTGCAGAGTTTACATACAATAACAGTTATCATGCTAGTATACAGATGGCACCATTTGAAGCTTTATATGGGCGAAAATGTAGAACCCCATTGGAATGAGCCAGGAGAACGAAGAGTCATAGGACCAGAAATAGTAGATAGGCAGAAGCTCATGTCAAACTCATCAGAGAAAGGTTGAGGACAGCACAGTCACGACAAAAGAGTTATGCAGACAATCGACGGAGAGAGCTATCTTTTGAACCAGGGGATTTGGTTTATCTCAAGGTCACGCCATTCAAGGGATTGCAAAGATTCCAAGTGAAAGGAAAGCTATCTCCAAGGTATATTGGACCATTTAAGATAATCAAGAGAAAAGGAGAAGTATCCTATAAATTGGAATTACCTTTGGGATTAGCAGGAGTGCATGATATGTTCCATGTTTCTCAACTCCGGAAATGTTTAAAGGAACCTACTAACCAGATAAAAGCACAAGAGATATCACTGCAAAAGAATCTTACGTACCTTAAGCACCGAATCAGAATCCTAGCCACTGATGAACGTCATCTCAGAACAAAGAAGATCAAGTTATGTAAGGTTCAGTGGGAAAATCATTAAAACAAGAAGCCACTTGGGAGAAGGAAGAAGATCTTCAGCAAGCCTATCCTTATCTTTTCTTATCTTAGGTAAATCTCGGGGCGAGATTTCTTTAAGGAGGGTAGATCTGTAACACCCTGGGTTTGTGGTGAAAAATCTTTTCACAAAAAGTCATGCATGTATATGTCTCTTCTAGATCAGCCAAATCAGCCCAGACTTATCCTAAGCCCCAAAAATCTCAAAATCTTCCCTGTGAACCCAAATCAAGATATGACTTTCTAGACATGACCTACTACTTATCCTAAGAATAAAAGCCTCCAGAGGCCAGATTCAATTCCATCTCTAACTCCCCGATTTGTCAATCCTTTCTATTTTCGAAAACAGAAATTTAATTAATATCCTAATTACCCTAAATACTCTGAACCTCGATCTAATCAAATCAAATATTGACCTAATCCAGACCAAATTATTCTTGGATTATGATCAAGGGTATGCCAATACCTTAATCCAAAAAGTTGGCAGCCAGATTCTATCATCTAGACCATTTTCACAAATCAGTCCAAGAAGTATCGCAAATCAGTCTTTTTTCAGATTTACCAGAAGCCTGAAAAGGCTAAATGCTGCAAATCAACTCCAAATTTAAATCTGTTTTAGGGAATACCTCCCAAATGCTATTCATCACAAAATCTTCTTCTATTAGGATGTCAAAATCTAATCCTAAATCCCAGAATTTCAATTTTGAAAAAATCCAGATTAGGATACCCTAAATTACCCTGTTTTCATTTTATCCGAAAACTATTCAAATGTGCCAGATTTTACCAAATATCCTCGCAAAATCATCTGCTAAATAAAGTTTGTCATATTTGTGAAGTTCAAATAAGCCCTAATCCACTAAATCTCATGATTTGCAAATCAGTCCAAAGCCAAAAATCAAAAATTGCAAATCAGTCCAGATTTCAACCAGCAGCCGCCAGCCTGCCTTCAACCAGAGTTGTGCCATTTTTGACCACGACCAGGCATGCCGTTTCACCGTGCTTGCTCGCCGCCGGCCAAGCTTCGCCTTCGCCTGTGCCTGTGCTCGGTGGTGCTTGCATGAGCACACGTGTCCGCACCAGAACTAACCTCTTGAACGTCCAGGTACCCCCTGGAGGTAGCGGTTGCTTCTTCGGCAGGTCTCTTCCCGTGGTTAGGATGGGAGCGTGGCTCCTGTAGGATCAAGGATGCCGACTAGAGGGGGGTGAATATTGTAGGATCAAGGATGCCCAACTAGAGGGGGGTGAATGCTTTTAAAACTTTAAAATTTAAGACAAATCAAGAACAAATAATATAAGCAAGAAGAGAAGAGAACGAACACAGCAATTTTTACCGAGGTATCGAAGACTCGCCCAGTCTCCACTAATCCTCGTTGAAGCACTCAAGTCACTTGAGTTTTACCTCAATACCCTCAAAGGGTATTATCAACTAGTGGTTGCTCCTGTCCACTCCAGAAAGGCGAGCACCGATGCCTTGTACAAACTTGCCGAGCCTCTCCAACAATCTCCAAACTGGAGAGGTCAACGGCCACGCCTCCGAACCGTCTAGGTGAGGGAGCTCACCAAGAGTAATAGGCAGCGAGGTCTTCTCTAGACCTCCAAACACACATCGAGAAACTAAGAGTATGCAAATGCAAATGAACTGAAACTCTCGGTGGATCAGAAAACATTCGACTTGATCAACAGATCAAGATTTTGTGTAGAAAACTAAAGCTCAAGAGTGTATAAGAGAATGCTGCTACTTGTTATCTAAAACTCGTGCCCAAAGCCTCTATTTATAGCCTCAAGTCTCAAAAGAGACGTTGGAGCTTGAGCTGAAAATCAACAGCTCAAACCGACAGTCAGTTTGCCTAACCGACAGTTAGTTTCATATACAACGGCCAACAAAATTTACGGATAAAAAATTTGTTAGCCGTTTGTGGTCGTTTATGGAAATTTGAAACCCACAACTGACAGTCAGTTATGCAAACTGACAGTCAGTTATGCAAACTGACAGTCAGTTCGACCAAAAACTCGACCAAATCAAATAGAAACCCAGATGAAAACAACTGTGGTCGAATCCCCAACTGATAGTCAGTATGGACAAACTGACAGTCAGTTTAGTACAAAAATTTTGAGCCCAAAATACACCATCTCTGGACAATTGTCAGTTTAATTGAACTGACATTCAAACTGACAGTCAGTTATGCAAATTGACAGCCAGCATGAACAAAAATAGTGATAACTTTAATTCCAAAAATCCAAAGGAGGTGTTTAATAGCTCGTTTGAAAGATAATTTTAAGGCCTACATTTTTGTCAACAGAAGAAAAAACCAGATCTGCCTAGACATTTGAAAAACCAAATTCAAATCTTCTGCTGTCAAAAACTCTTCTGCTGTCAAAAACTCAACGAAAAATCCAAATCTTTCAAACCAAATTCAAATCAAGTCCAACCAAATAGATGCAATGCAATGACCTAAGTTTCTCGGTTTATATTGGAGATGAAGAGAGGACTTTTGCCACCCCTCTTTATAGTACGGTTAAAATCTAAGCAACAAAGTCCTTAACCGATCTATCTCCAAACTCCGAGATCAGGAGAAAATGAAATTACAGATTACCTTAGGACCTTTGCATCTTCACGTTTGCGTCTTGTCTTTGCTCTTTTTCACCTTATGCTTTACTTCATGTCGGGTTCATCTTGATTATCTCGTATTTCTTCCCGAACAAGCTTTGTATCAAAAATCTCAGGAGCACAGTTAGTCTGAAACACTTTGTTTTCATTAATCATCAAAATTAGGGTTAGGCATGAAGGCCTAGATGCAAAAATCTCCCCCTTTTTGATGATTGATGACAACAAGTGTTCGAAACAAAATATAAATGAAATAACTCCCCCTGAGTATATGCATCTCATCGTATAAGCAAAAATTAGAGCATAAACCAACACATATACACCAGAGCATCACAAAATATCATCAAGTATCAAAGCTACATAGAACAGAAATCACCATATCCATATCCAAAAACTCAAAAAGAATCACAGAGACACATAAAACAGAAGAGACATATATATAAACTGAGAAGAGACATATATATATATAAACCGATAACCAATATTCATACAAACATGTCTCCAAAACATAAAGCATCTACTATCCAAAATACTTCTCCCCCTTTGGCATCAAGCACAAAAAGGGAGGCAATACATAAAAGTAGAGCCTAATGCTCATCATCAGAGGAAAATCCTAGAACTGCTGTATCTCCGGAGCCTGCTGGAGATGCAGTCGGGTCAATGGCTGGAGATGTCGAAGGAGTAGCAGTTGCAGCTGGAGTTGGAGCAGGTACCGCAGGAGCTGGATCAGCAGGTCCTGAAGCTGTGCTCGGAGAAGACGAAGCTAACCGGGCCCTCTTGCGAGGAACTGGAGAGCCTGATGTAGGCAGCCGAGCTAGAATCTGCTCCTGCTGGTCGAGAAGGCAAAGTAGGATCCTGTCATGCTCCGCCTGGGTGCTCAAGATCTCCTGCTGAGTCTGCATCACCTGGTGGAGCTGAGAATGTGAGGCTGAAGACAATCCGGTGCCTGGGTCTGCAGGTGGTGCTGGGTCAGCAGGTGGTGCTGGGTCAGACTCCTGAACTAGAGCCTCATCTGCTGACTCCCCAGCAGCATCATCATCAAATGCGGGAGAATCAGGGCCAGCAGCAGTCGCAGGCCGGGCACGAAGACAGCGATCGGCCTGACCGGGAGGGTAAAAGAGAAGCGGATGATGGGGCCGTGGGAGCTCAGAATCCACAACCCGGATATGAAGAAGTACCGCCATGATATACGGAGCGTATATCAACTGACGGCGCGAAGAGAGAAGGACGTGCTGAATCTCACTGATGATGAGATCAGCAACGTCGAATGGCTCCTCTTGGAAGATGGAAATCAGGACATGGAGCCCAAAATAGGTGACTCTGGCCCTATCTCCAGTCATGGGGACCAAGGTGAGTTGGAGGATCCGTAGGGCCAGATCAACATCGCGGCGCAGGCTAGCGATGTGACAGAGCTGAAAGGGGCCGGAACAAAGCATGGCCACCTCCCGACGCTCGAGGTCTGGAAGGGTATGGAGCTGGCGGCCAGAAGGAGGACGCACCAATCCAAGCGTTGACTCGAGCTGCTCCTTCGTGACGATGGAGACCTGGAGGCCCGTCATGAAGGTCATGAAGTCGCGCTGAGGGGAAATGAAGACGGTGGAATAAAACTGGCGAATGGGCCCCTCAGCCCAGTGTAGAGAGGAATCGGCGACAAGATCGCGGATCCCTACGGAGCCAAAGAGGTCTGCTAGGGTGGCGATGCCTGTGCGAGAGGCAATCGTACCCCATGACAGAGAGCGGTGAGCGAAGATGGGTGCACGGCTATAGACACTGGTGAACAGGTCTAGGTGGAGGTTTGTGTAAAAAGTGAGGACGTCGCACGCGTCGCGACCAGTGGGATGCGGTGAGAGGTAGGGGTTTGTGGATCGCAAGGTGCGAAGGCGGCTCACGTGCCACCTGTAATAATCCACGGGCACGCGCTCAGGTGGGGGCGAAGGCCAGGTCTCAGACGTCTGACCTGATGAACGCTGGCTGTTTGCCGCGTTCTTCCGGGGGGCCACGCGTTGAGACGACGACGGTTGATCAGACATGGCGAAGAAACGAAACAGAGAGGGAAGAAAAACAAGGACCTGAATAGAGGAGGCCGAACGGGATGAAGACGTCGACTGCGAACAGAGAGACACGGTGGTGGCGCCGGTGAGAGGTACCGGCGAGGAACGGCGGCGAGGGGCAGCACCACGGCACGGCGAGGAGGCGGCGAAACGGCGGTGGAGGAGGCCCAATAAAAAGATGGCTGCACACGGTGTGGAGTCACCGGCGGCGAGTGGTGGCGCAAGGAGGCGGCGGGGTGGCACGGCAAGGTGGAGATGCAAAATGTGACGGCGAGGAGGTGCAAAACAGAGCAACGGCGGCGAAGAGGAGGCGAGGAGACGCGAAACAGAACGGGGATTTTAGGGTTCTGGAGGCCCCAACTGACAGTCAGTTAGATATACTGACAGTCAGTTCCAAAACTAGAAATTTGGAACTAACAATCAGTGTAACACACTGACAGTCAGTTCTCAGAACTGAGTTTGAAACTGACAGTCAGTATATGAGATTGACAGTCAGTTTGAGACTCAAGAACAACCAGGAGCTACGACCAAAATCAATTGTACATAACTGACTGTCAGTTAGGTCAACGACTTCGACCAGAGACTAAGAACAGGCTCCTAAGCACTAAACTGACTGTCAGTTAGATGAACTGACTGTCAATTTGGTCAATTTCGACCAGAAGCAGTTTAAGACCAGAGAGGGAATAAAATAATATTATTTTTTAAACAAATAGCACATTTAGTACATCAACTAGCATTTGATATATCAATAATGTTCAGTTCACCCCTTAAAAAGTAAAATCTTAATTCATCTAAGGGTTTGGTGAAAATATCTGCTAGTTGCATATCTGTTCTGACATAATTTACATCAATATCTCCTTTTGCCACATGATCTCTAATAAAATGGTGCCGTATTTCAATCTGCTTGGTTCTAGAGTGTTGAACAGGATTATTTGCTATTTTAATGGCACTTTCATTATCACACAAGAGTGGCACTTTATCAAATATGATTCCATAATCCAGAAATGTCTGCTTCATCCATAATAATTGAGCACAACAAATGCCTACAGACACATATTCAGCTTCAGCTGTGGAGAGAGCTACAGAATTTTGTTTCCTAGATGACCATGATACTAATGATCTCCCCAACAGCTGACAGTTACCAGATGTGCTTTTACGATCAATCTTGCACCCGGCATAATCAAAATCCGAATATCCAATTAATTCAAAAATTGCATCTTTTGGATACCAAAGACCTAAACTGGTATAACATTTTAAATATCTAAGGATTCTTTTAAGAGCAATTACATGACATTCTTTAGGATTAGACTGAAATCTAGCACATAAGCACACACTAAACATGATATCAGGCCTAGATGCAGTAAGATACAAAAGACTACCAATCATAGACCTATAAAGTTTAGAGTCGACCGATTTGCCGCTTTTGTCCATGTCCAGATGTCCATTTGTCGCCATGGGGGTTTTGATTGCCTTAGCGTCTTCCATCCCAAAGCGCTTGAGCAGATCCTTCACGTACTTTGTTTGACTCACGAACGTACCGTTCTTGAGTTGCTTGATTTGAAGTCCGAGGAAGAAGCTCAGCTCACCGATCATGGACATCTCGAATTCCCTAGACATCATTTCTCCAAACTCATGACAGAAATGTTCATTAGTAGATCCAAAGATAATATCATCAACATATATCTGACAAATGAACAAATCTTTTTCAATTTTCTTTGTAAACAAAGTTGTATCAACCTTCCCAATTTTAAAACCTTTTGATAAAAGAAAGTCTCTAAGTCGCTCGTACCAAGCTCGAGGAGCTTGTTTGAGACCATAGAGAGCTTTGGACAACTTGAACACATGGTTTGGAAACTTTGAATCTTCAAATCCAGGAGGTTGTTCAACAAAAACAAGTTCAGAAATTTCACCATTTAAGAAAGCACTTTTAACATCCATTTGAAATGGTTTGATATTGAAACATGATGCATAAGCAAGAAGAATACGAATAGCTTCAAGTCTTGCTACCGGTGCAAAAGTTTCACCAAAGTCTAAACCTTCAACTTGAGTGAACCCTTGAGCAACAAGACGAGCTTTGTTTCTAATTACAACTCCATTTTCATCTTGCTTATTTCTAAAAACCCATTTTGTTCCAATTACATTATGATCCTTGGGTCTTTCTACTAAATTCCAAACTTCATTTCTAGAAAAGTTATTAAGTTCCTCATGCATGGCATTTACCCAATCAGGATCATTTAAAGCTTCATTAACATGTTTAGGTTCTAGAGAAGACACAAATGAATGATGTTCATAAAATGCAGCAATACGAGAGCGAGTTTGAACACCCTTACTGACGTCACCCAAAATTTGGTTTAGAGGGTGATCCTTGGTGATCGTTTGATGTTGCCTTGGTGCTTCATCTTGTACTGCTTTATCTTGATCTTGTTCTGATGGATCATTGTGAGGTGGTGGTACACTTTGATCAACATTTTCAATGTTGACATCATCTTCTTGATCTTCTTCTCTTGGCTTGATGTCTCCAATGGTTATGTTCTTCATGGCTTCTTGAAGATCTTTACCTGAAACTTCACAAGAAACTTGCTCCTTTTGTGAGCCATTAGTTTCATCAAATTCGACGTCACAAGATTCTTCAATACAACCAGTATTTTTGTTATAAATGCGATAAGTTTTGCTAGTGGTGGAGTATCCGACTAGAAAGCCTTCATCTACTCTTCTTTGAAATTTACCACCAAAATTTCTTTTCTTAAGAATATAGCATTTGCATCCAAAAACTCGGAAATAAGAAATATTTGGCTTACGCCCAATAAGAAGTTCGTAAGGAGTCAAATTAAGAAGAGGATGCAAATAAAGCCGATTTATAGATGTAACACCCTGGTTTTGGGGGTGAAAAGTTTTTGCATAAAATCCTGCATGCATGTATCTCTGTAGTTGTAGCCAGATCAGCTGAACCCTAATCTCTCCCAAACCCTAAAAATCTCCAAATCTATTCTCTAGATCCAGATCAAGATCTGACTATCCAGATTTAACCTACCAGTTATTCTGAAGATAAAAGTCTTCAGGAACCAAATTGAATTCTAACCCTAACTCCCAGTATCTAAACCTCCATCTGTTTTCGAAAACAGAAAATTCAGATTTACCCTAAATACCCCAGTTTCCAGATAACTGAGTTATCATGATCTAACCCTATCCAGACTCAAGTATCTTTTGGAATATGTTCCTAGGTATATCCTCAACTCACTTCAAAAAGTTGGGAACCAGATTGTTTCATCTAAGTACTTTTCGCAGTTTAGTCCAAATTTTACTGCGAATAAGTCCTTTTCTGTTTACCTGGAAGCCTGAAAAGGCTAAAATTCACAAATCAACTCCAAATCCAGAATTTCTTCAGGGAACACCTCCCAAATACTATTTTATATAGATTTCCCTTCTGATCAGACTTCCAAATCTCACCCTAATTACCAGAATTCGAGATCGACAAAACCCAGATCTATTTTACCCTAATTTTACCCTATTTTCGAAAATAGGTGAAATCCCTCAAACCTTATCAAATTTTCTCCAGATTTGAGCTAAATGAGTATTAATAGAAATATTATACTCAGCCATGAAACCAAATCCCAAATTGAACCTCTCTAAGATCAAAATTACAAATTAGTCCAGATTTCAACTAAAACTCTCACACTTATGCCCCTGGATCGACCAGCCCCTCAGTTCACGACCAGAACCAGTGCAATCGACCAGCTCTACTGTTTTCGACCTCGAGCTGCTGTCTTTGCTTCGACCACGACCTGGAACAGCGCTCGAGCACGGGAGCTTCGACCTCGAGCACGCCCTGTTGCACTGCTACAGTAGCACGTCGTTGAAGCCAGCCGTGGTCGCCATCTTCACCAGCTGAACAGTGCCACGTGTGCAAGCACTGTTGGCCACTGTGGATCTTCCACGGCGCAACTCGCAGCCAGCTGAGTTCCTCCCGTTTGCACGCCACCAGCAACGGTCGACGCAGGAGCTTTGCGCCACGTGGAGAACTCACCGCGGCCAGCCATCAGTTCGCCTTCACATCGCAGCAGCTTCACCTGCAAAAGCTCTCACGGCCGCTGAACCAGTCCCCTCGACGCCAGCTCGCCGTGAAGTCGCTTCCTGTCACTTCCTTGCCGGCTACAACTCCCCGAGCATTTTCCAACCGTTGAGAGCCTCCAGCTACGCCTATATAAACCCACCAGAGCTTAGCTTTACTCCTTACACTCCAAAACACCAGAAAACCAGCAGCAGCACTGTGTCTTCTTCTTCCCCGGTGAGCAGCAAAGAGGGAGCTTCGGTGCTAGCTTCAACCACTGCTTCCTTCTTCAATCCAACACCCCCAGTGAGTTTCCCTCGTCCCTCTCATGCTTCTCGAGCTTGGAATTTAGTTTAAACACCTTCAGTCGCCGGCGATTTCCTTTTCTCTCCAGTAGCTCCGGCGAGCAATTAATCCTCAACCAGATCGATTCGACCTTCGAGCCAGTAATCAAATATGCTCAGTAGACCTTGCTTAACATCCCTAAGCAACCAAAATCGACAGATTTGCTGATATGTGAAAATCCCCAAATTGGAACCTTGCATGTTCACTGAACTTACTGTTTAAGCTTTCCTGGTGCATCTCTAGCTAATCTAACTTCACCAGTGCATTTCTAGTGCCCTAGAGACCTTACACAAGCAAGGAATTGAGTTCAATCACTTTAAATCAGAAATGCCCAAATCAGATTTGAGTTCATCTTTTCTCCAGCTAGTATATTCCAAATCCAGCCGATCCAGCCCTAGCCACTTTGCCATTTAGATGTTTTGGACCATTCTGAGCAACTTTGTCTTCTATCACGACTTCTAATTCGGCCTAGATTGTGAGATATAGCTATGCCCTAGTTACTGCACTGTTTATGTTGCATGTGCTCTAGGCCAGTCAACTTCTTTGCCGGTTTTCATCACTTTCCGGCCATCTCCTGCCCTAGATCCTGTTGAGACATTTGTTTCTGTTACAAATGTCTAACTACCAGACAAAGTGGTGCATCATTTGGAGCCCTAGATCAAAAGTTATGGCAAACCCTAGTTTCTGGCCATGTCAACTCTATGTCAAACTATGCCAGTCAGTGGCATTAGCCCTGTTCATCCACCTCTGGTCATGCAAACCAAAAATTACCTTGTCAAATAGTTGCCTCACTACCTTGTGCACCATATGCTTGAATCAAAACCCATTTTGGCCACTAGAAACTGTTCAAACCATGTCAATGCCATTCTTGGGCATTGTCAGCCTATGTCAGCCAATGGCATTGGACCAGTTTGACCCCTTCTGGGTATGCAAACTGAACATAACCTTGTCCCTTAGACTCCTGATGTTGTGATCTACATTTTATTCTACTGTCACAACTTGAGTTGAGCCCTCTATCATCCATCGACCCTATGTCGATGCCTTGAACCGAATGTCGACCTAAAGACGTTCGCTGTTTTTGAGCGAACCAGTCACAACCTTGATATCATTCTGATATTTTGGAACATTTGGAATCTTGTAAACCTTTGACAACTAATATTAACCCTGGTTTCCATAGTTTAACCCTAATCGTTTCTCAGAACTCTCAAATCTTGTATCGCCTAAGTGTTTCTCCTTGCATTATCGCATATAGTGGAATAGTAAGAGTAGGATTGATTGTAATGCCTGTTTGCTTGTTTGATCCTTGTTCAGAGCAAGAGTCTGAGTTCGAAGACTTCGTCGCAGACCCGACATTAACTGCTGTTTCTTACGACGCGGAAGGCAAGTCATATTCTTGAACATCTTGAACCTATATTTTATGAATTGCTAGAATATACCTTGATTATAAAATAATAATATTGCATGAGAAAGATTGAGAATAGTTGAATTATGAAATGGCAGCATCAGGCTGATGCCTGTGAAATGTGAATTGATCAAATAATAAGCCATGAACTAATATATTATATATATTTATATTCATGAAATAAAACCCCTAGCCGTGACCAGTATTTTGGTATGGAATGGTGAAAGCACTGGAGGTGCTTGGTCGCACAGGATGTGCCAGCACTGGAAGTGCATGGATTGTGGTATGATCTGGTCACAGGCATATAAGGACTAGAACCTTGTGTTGTGCGTCTAGTGGCATGATTAACGTGCCGACCGCAAGCCTGGAATGGGACAGGCCTGAACAAGTAGTATGTGGATCACACATGAAACCCCTATATGACAAACTCACGATTAAACACGGGGTGCGCTCCAACACATATCACAGGATGTGATCATGCATGCTGACCCTGAGGGGAAGATGCCAATTAGTGGGGGTTGTGTAACCCTGCCACAACTGTGGTTTGCGTGAAGAAAACCACGGGGTCTGGGGTGAATTGTGTGTGAAACATGGCAAAAGTTCTTGTTATCTCCACCTTGACGCTCACAGTATGAAGTGAGTCAGGGGTCCAATCCTTGTGATAGGAAGGGCATGAAAGTGGATATATCTTGCGGGTAAATTGGTACCCCTCTGCAGAGTTAAAAATGTATTCGAATACTTCGTGCTCCCGAGTTTTAGGAGTATGCAGCGGTGGATTAAATCCACGGGGTGTGACACAAGTATTGTTTTATAAATTAAAATTTGTTAGTTCAAGATTACCCAAATGACATGTGTTGTCATGATAAGGGGTGCTGCCGTGGGCTGTCATGTGTTGACGTGTCGCGGTAGTACCATAATTTAGTGATCATGTGATAACTAAGAGGCACATGGATTGTGCCCTAAGTATATAAAATGCTGCCATGAGCATGAGATTTGAAAAGCTTGGAAGAAAAGTATTTATGGAAAAACCCTCTCACCTCTTTTCCCTCAATAGCATAGGATCATGTCATCTCTACTATACGTATCTCTACTCTTACCTATGACTTGCTGAGTACATCAGTGCTCACCCTTGCAACTTATCAACAATAGATGGAGTGCTACAATACCAAGACGAAGGCTTGGAAGATTTCGTGGATCCAGAAGGAGAGCCAATTCTGCTAGAGCCTTGATGTGTGTTGTTCTGCTGTCAACTTCTTACAACTGTGGGGGTTTCGCCTAGCTTCCGCCGAGTAGTTGCCTTTTGTTTCAATTAGACCATTTGTGCCGTGAAGGCATTGTATTACTCTTGTTGTATCAGGCCAGCAGGCCATACTGTTTATGAATGTTATTTTGTAAGTTACTCTGCTGCAATGAACTCCTGTGCTTGACTTATCCTGGGAAGTCAGTGGTATATATGTATGAGGCCAGCTGCAGTGAGCTAGGTCTCCACAGGAGTAGTCGTGGTACCCTGTGCGGGGCGCGACAATAGAATAGCAAGCGGTATGCACGGCTTCAGCCCAGAAGCGAGTAGGAGTATCGTACTCACTTAGTATAGTCCTTGCCATTTCTATAAGTATTCGATTTTTCCTTTCAACAACTCCATTTTGCTGTGGAGTATAAGAAGTGGAAAATTCGTGTTTGATTCCAAGAGAGTCACAAAAATCAAATAAAGTTGAATTAACGAACTCTCCACCATGATCACTACGGATTTTCTTGATGGATAATTCGAATTTAGTAGAAACACATTTTGCAAAACTTTTGAAAACATCGAGGGTTTCAGATTTTTGAGATATAAAGAAAACCCAAGTGTAGCGAGTAAAGTCGTCAACAATTACAAAACCATAATTGCTACCCCCGATACTTTGGAACTCATAAGATCCAAATAAATCCATATGAAGGAGTTCCAAGGGTTTACAAGTAGAAAGAATGCGCTTAGCTGGATGTGAAGTAGCTACTTGCTTGCCAGCTTGACAAGCGCTACAAGGTTTGTCCTTTTCAAACTTCACATCTTTTAAGCCAACAACCAAATCACGTTTTAAATGTTTTCTCAATTGATGCATTCCAACATGTGCAAGTCGTCTATGCCATAGCCAACTTTTTGAGGTTTGAGAGACAAGACAAGTTGAAAGAGATGCATCTTTTGAGTGAAAATCAACCAAATAAAGATTTCCAAAACGAAAGCCTTTAAAAATCAAAGAATTGTCTTTTAAACTTTCAACCAAAACTTCTTTGGGGTAAAATGTGCAACGAAAACCAAAATCGCAAATTTGTGCTACGGAAAGAAAATTAAAGTTAGGAGATTCAACCAATAAAACATTCGAAATTGAGAGGTCGTTAGAAATAGCAATTTTACCCAAGCCTACCACATTTCCTTGATGGTTGTCACCAAAGGTGATCTTTTGATTCTCTCTTGAGTTGTCTTTTAGTGAGGTGAACAACTTCTTGTTGCCGGTCATGTGTTCGGAGCATCCGCTATCCAGTACCCAATGCCTCCCACCGGTCTTATAGTTCACCTGCATAAAAAGCTTTGGGTCCTTCAATGTTAGCAATCAAAGCTTTGAGTACCCAAATAGATTTCTTCTTTTTATTTAACATGGGTGCGCCAACATACTTTGCTATAGCATAACCTTTCTTCGACTTTTGAAGCATGTAGCAAGTATCAAAATAATTCGGAGTCATCAAAGGACATGCTTCATGCGAATGACCAGTTTCATGGCATTTATAACAAAATGTGTTGCCTGCTTTAACAAAAACAGTTTAGTGTTTGGTTTCTTTCCTTTCTTTTGAAAATATCTTAATCCTTCTTTTCTAAAAGAGCATTTTTGTTTACTAAGGATTAGATCAAGAGAAACTTTGCCTTTGTAGCAGTTTTCCAAGCCTTTTCCAAGTCTTTCGACTTGTGCCTTAAATTCATTATTTTCATTCAAAATATTATCATTAGAAGCACATGGAATATGATGACTACTAGAAGGAGAATCATCCAAATTACATGAAGTGGAAATATCTACCTTAGATGAAACATTGGTAACATCTTTTCTGGGTATGCTTTCATAAGAATCTTTTAGCTCGGAGTATTGAGCGCGTAGGGAAGAATGTTCTTCCTTAAGCGCCTTATACTTCTTTTTAGTCTTTCCAAAAACTTCATTTAATTCGGTTATCATTTCAACTAAATCATCATATGAAGGATCGTTAGTGTACCTTTTCATCGCCTTTGTCCATAAGGCAAAGGGATGAGCTAGTTGAAGTGTTGATGTTGCCGAGAGCTAATCCGGCCATCTTCTTGGAGCAACTTCTTTCGTCGTCGGAGTCAGAGTGGGAGCTCTCACCTCCGGACATCCACTCTCCGAAGCATGCTTCTTTGGTTTCTTCATTCTTCTTCTTGAAGAATTTCTTCTTTTTGTTCCATCCCTTGTTCTTGTTTGGACATCTTGAAGCTATGTGTCCATTCTCATGACATCCATAGCAAATGATGTCCTTGAATTTGTTCTGCTTTGGTCCTTTTGGTTGTGTGTCAAGGTTGACACCCTTCTTATGCAACCTGCGGAGAAGTTTTTGAGTATTTTTTACCATGAGTGCTAGATCTTCATCGGAGGAGCCATCACTTGAATCGTTCTTTGCGTTTGCTTTGAAAACCAATGCCTTCTTCTTCGTCTCCGAGGGTTCGGCTGTTTCCTTCTTCTCCTTTTTGTGCATCTCATGGGTGGTGAGGTTCCCATAGAGATCGGTCGGTGTCGTGGTCGACAAGTCGGAGTTTGTGAGAACCGTCACAAGAGTGTCGAAGCTTTCTGGTAAAGCCCTGAGCATCTGTCTCACAATATCAAGGTCAGTGAAAACGACACCAAGCCCCTTGAGTTCATTCACAATATTATTCAACCGAGTGAATATGGAGTCCATGGACTCAGTTGATGACATGGTGAATGTCTCATATCTTCGCCTCACCATAAGCAGCTTTGCCTCTTTTACTTTAGTTGTGCCCTCGTAAATTTCTTCGAGGGTGGTCCAAACCTTGTGAGCAGTCGTGAGATTGCTTACACGGTTGAACTCGTTTAGAGACAAACCCGCAAAGAGTGCATTTTTCGCACGGGCATTTAAATGCAGTTTTCTCCTGTCGTCCTCGGACTGACTTGCTGGATCATCCGGAGGAGTAAAACCGAGTTTAACAATATCCCATACATCAAGCCCCATGGCCTCTAGGAATACCGACATGCGCACTTTCCAATAGGGATAATTTGTCCCATCAAAGATCGGCGCACGGCTAGTATGACCAAGAGAGAAACCATCAGTAGACGACATCCTCTCTCTAGACGGTAAAGCCTAATGAATCGAGAGACGTAGCTCTGATACCACGTGTAGGATCAAGTATGCCGACTAGAGGGGGGTGAATAGGAGGCTTTTAAAACTTTAAAATTTAAGATAAATCAAGAACAAATAATATAAGCAAGAAGAGAAGAGAACGAACACAGCAATTTTTACCGAGGTATCGAAGACTCGCCCAGTCTCCACTAATCCTCTTTGAAGCACTCAAGTCACTTGAGTTTTTCCTCAATTCCCTCAAAGGGTATTATCATCTAGTGGTTGCTCCTTGTCCACTCCGGAAAGGCGAGCACCGATGCCTTGTACAAACTTGCCGAGCCTCTCCAACAATCTCCAAACTGGAGAGGTCAACGGCCACGCCTCCGAACCATCTAGGTGAGGGCGCTCACCAAGAGTAATAGGCAGCGATGTCTTCTCTAGACCTCCAAACACGCATCGAGAAACTAAGAGTATGCAAATGCAAATAAACTGAAACTCTCGGTGGATCAGAAAACACTCAACTTGATCAACAGATCAAGATTTTGTGTAGAAAACTAATGCTCAAGAGTGTATAAGAGAATGCTGTTACTTGTTATCTAAAACTCATGCCCAAAGCCTCTATTTATAGCCTCAAATCTCAAAAGAGACGTTGGAGCTCGAGCTGAAAATCAGCAGCTCAAACTGACAGTCAGTTTGCCTAACTGACAGTTAGTTTCGTATACAACGGCTGACAAAATTTACGGATAAAAAAATTGCTAGTCGTTTGTGGTCGTTCATGGAAACTTGAAACCCACAACTGACAGTCAGTTATGCAAACTGACAGTCAGTTCGACCAAAAACTCGACCAAATCAAATAGAAACCCAGATGAAAACAGCTGTGGTCGAATCCCCAACTGACAGTCAGTATGGACAAACTGACAGTCAGTTTAGTATAAAAATTTTGAGCCCAAAATACACCCTCTCTGGACAATTGTCAGTTTAATTGAACTGACATTCAAACTGACAGTCAGTTATGCAAACTGACATCCAGCATGAACAAAAATAGTGATAACTTTAATTTCAGAAATCCAAAAGAGGTGTTTAATAGCTCGTTTGAAAGATAATTTTAAGGGCTACATTTTTGTCAACAGAAGAAAAAATCAGATCTGCCTAGATCTTTCTAGAAATTTGAAAAACTCTTCTACTATCAAAAACTCAACGGAAAATCCAAATCTTTCAAACCAAATTCAAATCAAGTCCAACCAAATAGATGCAATGCAATGATCTAAGTTTCTTAGTTTATATTGGAGATGAAGAGAGGACTTTTGCCACCCCTCTTTATAGTACTGTTAAAATCTAAGCAACAAAGTCCTTAACCGATCTATCTCCAAACTCCGAGATCGGGAGAAAATGAAATTACAGATTACCTTAGGACCTTTGCATCTTCACGTTTGCGTCTTGTCTTTGCTCTGTTTCGCCTTATGCTTTACTTCATGTCGGGTTCATCTTGATTATCTCATATTTCTTCCCGAACAAGCTCTGTATCAAAAATCTCAGGAGCACAGTTAGTCTGAAACACTTTGTTTTCATTAATCATCAAAATTAGGGTTAGGCATGAAGGCCTAGATGCAACAAATATGAGGCTTTAGAAACTTCAAATAAAAACAAATTTTTGCAAAGAGAATAACCAAATTGCAATTCAATATATTAAAAAGAAAAGATAGAGAGAACGAACACAAGATTTTTCCCGAGGTCTCGGAGACACGCCCGGTCTCCCCTAATCCCCGTTGAAGCACTCAAGTGAATTGAGTATTGCTTCAATATCCACGAAGGATATTTCTCACTAGTGGTTGCTCCTTGTCCACTCCAGAAAGGCGAGCACCGATGCCTTTTACAAACACGCCGAGCCTCTCCGACAATCTCCGAACAGGAGAGGTCAATAGCCACGCCACCAAACCGTCTAGGTGAGGGCGTTCACCAAGAGTAATAAGCAGCAAGGTCTCTTCTAGACCTCCAACAATCACCGAGAAACTCTAAGTATACAAGAATGATGTGAACAGAAAACTCGGTGGATCTCAGAACTCACAACTTGAGCAATAGATCAAGATTTTTAAAACTCTAAAAGAATGCTCAAGTGTATATGAGAGTATGAGGTTGCTTGGTGTATGAAACAATGACTCAAAGCCTCTATTTATAGCCTCAAGAATCAAAAGAACTGTTGGAGCTCGCACACAAAAGCAACAGTGCAAACTGACAGTCAGTTTGGGTCACGACCAGAAAGAAGTAAAATCCGGAGAAAACTCAACTGGCCGTTTGAGGTCGTTTATGGAAACAAAATAGCACAAACTGACAATCAGTATGACAAACTGACAGTCAGTTCCTACCTCAACGACTGACAAAAATCACGGATAAAACTTTGCTTGTCGTATATGAAAACTGATACTTCAAACTGACAGTCAGGATCACAAACTGACAGTCAGTTTCGATCACAAAATCGACCAGTTCAAACAGAAAATCAAATCAAACAGCTCGAGGTCGAAATGCAAACTAACAATTAGTTTTTCAAACTGACAGTCAGTTTAGGTCAAAAATTTTTGGCTCAAAAAACAACCTCTCTGGACAACTGTCAGTTAACAAAACTGACAATCCAAACTGATAGTCAGTTTAGCAAACTGATAGTTAGTATAGATAAAAAGAGTTATAACTTTTAATCCAGAGATCTGATTTAAGAGTTTAATAGCTCGTTTGAAATATATTTTAAAGGGCTATCATTTTTTCAACAGAAGCAAAAGCCAGATCTACATAGATATTTGTAGAAAAAGCAAAAACTATTCTGCTGTAAAAAACACAACTGAAAATCTGAATCTTTCAAAAACAAATCCAACCGAAATGAATGCAATGCAGTGACCTAGTAATTTCTCGGTTTATGTTGGAAATTTAGAGAGGACTTACAACCCCTCTTTGTAGTACGGTTAAATCTAAGAAATAAAATCCTAAACCGATCAAACTCCATACGCCGAGATCGGTGAAAACGAAAACTCATATTACCTCAGGTCCTTTCACTACTATAGAATTCATTATCACAGTCGGGTCAAAATAGTCATCACAGACGGTTCTTACCTGTCAGTGATATTTGAGTCAGTGATAATCATGTACTGTCACAGACGGTTTTGAACCGTCTGTGATCTTTCCCTTCACAGACTGTTATAAGATCAAAACCGTCTGTGGTACTCATACTACACAGACTGTTATTGACATCAGAACCGTCTGTGATACTCATACTACACAGATTGTTATAACATCAGAACCGTCTGTGATACTCCTAATACACAGACTGTTATAACATCAAAGCCGTCTGAGATACTCATACTACCACAGACGGTTTTGATCTCAGAACAGTCAGTAATAATATGAGTATTGCAGACGGTTCTGATGTCAAAACCATCTGGGATTCTCACATTATTACTGACGGTTCTGAGATCATAACCGTCTGCGATAATCACATTATCAGAGACGGTTATAACCTCAGAACCGTCTGTGGTACTCCTAATACACAGACTGTTATAACATCTAAGCCGTCTGAGATACTCATACTACCACAGACGATTTTGATCTCAGAACCGTCAGTAATAATATGAGTATCCCAGATGGTTCTGATGTCAAAACCATCTGGGATTCTCACATTATTACTGATGGTTCTGAGATCAAAAACAGTCTGTGATACTCAAATTATCAGAGATGGTTATGACGTCAGAACCGTCTGCGATAGCGTCCTTATCACAGACGGTTGTTTCAAAACCGTCTGTATATTTAGAGTATCACAGATGGCTTTGAGGTCAAAACCATCTGCGATATTGTCATTATCAGCGACGGTGGTAATCTTGGAACTGTCTGTGATTGTTTCCTTATCACAGACGGTTTATACTCTCAAAACTGTCTGTAATAGTGAGATATCACAGACGGTTTTTAGGTCAAAGCCATTTGTAATAGTGTTATAATCTCAGAACTGTCTGTGATAGTGCGATATCACAGACGGTTCTGAGGTCAAAACCATCTGTGATAGTGATAGTGTGATATCACAGACGGGTTTTTAGATCAAAACCATCTGTGATAGTGTCATTATCGATGACTGTTATAATCTCAGACGGTTTCTAAGATCAAAACCATCTGTGCATATGCACAGACGGTTTTGATCTTACAAACCGTCTGAGATTATAAAAGTCATCGATGTCCTCTGTACAAATAGCATTTCATATATACAGTTCATGAATTTCATACATGCATAGTACTCAAATATATACAGTCTCATATATACATGCACACAACTTAGAAACATGTACAATAGTATTTCATATATACAGCACAGAACTCAAAAATATGTACAATTGAGATTGAACCAATAAATGTAATCGACAATTAAAGTCAGTGTGTTAGATGTACAAATAAATGTAAGGCCGCACTAATACGAACCTTGCAGGTCCCTAAACTTCCCCTTGGTTGATATGACCTCCGCAAGGAAAAACTCAGCGAGCATCCCTCAGACAATACCAATCTCCCGAGGGTCAAAGCTTTTTGAAGGGAAGTCGACCCTCTACAGCAAGAGTTGGTAAAAAAAATTAGCTCAATGCAGTTGTAAATTCTGCCAAATCGATACAAAGGGGAGCAGTTGTATACCTTGGGGAAATCTGGGCGGTGAGGGGTGATGATCAGGTCATACATGTGGTGCATCATGTAGAACTCACATGTATTGTCGTCCGGTTGCTGATGGCAGTACCAATTTACAGACCGAGAGTTAGCTGGGGACACGTTATAAAGTAAAACAGATGCCAGTTGAAATTTGTACCGAAAATTGTAACCACTGAAACTTATCGGCTCGCCGCTCGTGTTGTCGCCCTCCCTCGGCAAAGTAGTTCGTGAAAGCCCTGTAGATAGTCAAAATTGACAGTTTGAGGATAGTCGAAATTGACAGTTTGAGGACAGTAAATCTAGATGCATGCAAGACAGGTCCACATGAATATCATCACCTTTCGAATACATCTCGTACGCCGCAATACGAGTACCCTTTCCTTTGCAATGAATCAAGGTAGAACACCTTGTTCCTTTTCGGAATAAGTAGCAGCAGGATCCAGTGGTAGCTACATGTTACACGTAAAGAATTAAAAATTTAATATAAGTTTGGTGGTTTGCACATGGAGACACTAATCTACGGGTGAAGTACTGATGAAAGCACTCACCTCTGGTTGTAGGGTACAAGTATGTACTCCTTGTCGACCTGAGCAAGCAACCCTCTTTTGATGTAGTCGACAACGAAGTCTGCGTCGGTCCTAAACATCACCTCGGCGACCATCTGGAGGTCCAAGAAACCAACAGGTATGCCCTTAGATTTAGCATAGCTGGTCATGCAGTTGCACGGAAGTAACTAATTAATAAATGACATATATCCGTATATGCATGAACAGGCGTAGGATAGTAGGATACTTACAGCACCCAAGACCATAGGATTGACAAGTCGAGCACATCTTTTTTCAGTAAATTGTGCAGGTCTTCAAAGGTCACCGGGTAGGTCCCAACGTCGTTATGGAACTCTGCCACGGTGTACTTGACCATGATGTGCGTCGGACGCTGCATCCTGGTCTGGTTTGTCCTTCTCATGTACCATGTATGCAGGCTCTGGCATGCTAACCCCATGCTCGAAATTGCGGTATCAGAGGCCATGGGCATCCCCAGAGCGAACGGCATGAGAGCTGGCACACTCTTCTCGCTCTCCTTCGCCGGGCTCTTCTTTGCTTTTCCCCTACTAGCCAGCTTCTTTAATGGTTGCCTCCTAGTCGGAGTCAGCTTCGTCATCGGAGGGGTCGGCTGGCTAGTAGGCCGTGTGTCGGTCTGTGATGTCTGTGATGTAAGAACCTACGTATTAGGACACTAACTCTGAGGGCTATTATTACAGTATGAATTATGAAACTGGTGGGGGAATTACCTCATCCAGGACGATGTCTTTCTTGGGCCATTGCACGAACGTGTGCACCGCACCCCTGAGAGTGGTAATCTAGTCGTTCGGCGGCTTCTCCAACGGAAAACCCTTGCAATGGTCAAAGACACTGTCCACCTGGACCCATGCAAAACCCTCACATAGAGGGGCACCGTGGATTGTGGCCCCCGCCGTGCATGGTTGCGCAATCCCACGGCCAGCCTCGATCGGGAAGAGACCGGCCAGCACCATAAGCTTGCAGGAGGCGGGTTCCTACAAACAGTGCGCATTAACATATTGAATTTCACTGCTTTTCACTTTCGAATAAATTAACATAGACAAACGGTTATTACTTGCAGAAAGTCCACCGGATACTCTGGAGAGGGCTCCGTCTGCGAAGACCCCGGTGCAGATGCACAGCTACTACGGTGGCCAAGGATGGGGGTCGGTACTTCCACTGCTAGAAGGGGGGTGCCCTGGGTCGCCTTTCTTAGCTCTTCATACATGGACCGCATCTCCGACAACTACTGCAGGAGTGCTTTGTCCCAAACAGCGAACTCCGATCGCATCTCCTCCTTGAGCCGTTCATCACGGGCTTGGTGGGATCTCTTTCTCCTCTTAGCTGCCTCCTCATCATCAGGAAAACCATGCCTCCAAGGCACAGTGGCACCGAGGCCGCGCACGTGGCCTGGATGCTCCTTGTTTCCTAGCGTCGTTGTGAGGATATCCCTGTCCCTCCTCGGGTTGAACTCTCTAGATGCCGCCTGCGCACTCAGCATCACCTGCAACAGGAGAACTTAGCAATACAACCCATTGCATGTGTGTTACGAGGATAGTACGTGATCGGACAATCTTACCAGCCGGTCGATCACTTCCCTGTCCGCAGGGTTATTCACAGAGACGCTTTCGGAGGAGGTCATCGTCGATCTTTCTTGGCACCAATTGCGGGCTGCACGTCCGTTATGCCGGCATAAGGACTGCCGGTCGAAGACTGGGAGCCTCCTCGTCCTGCTTCCTCCACAACGCCTTCTTCCCTACATACCCACCACTGCCTAGTCTGTGTAGGTGGGTATTCTTGGCCTGGTTAGCCTGGCCCTTCACACTAAGCTCCTGGAACTCTGGCTTGGCCTTCATCTCGACGAACTGCTGCCATGCCTCAGGAGTCACGAAAGGGAAGTCATCAAAGGGGGTCTTCGACTCCTTCACATAGAGCTTGACAAGGTGGCTCTTGAAGTTCCTCCACGCCTTGTTTATTGACATCAGTGTCCTCCGGCGGATGTTGAAGTGGCAATCCTCGGGAATGTGAAACGCCGCCTGCATTTCTTCCCACAGCACATCCTTGCACTGACAGTCGGAGGTGGTGATGGGCACCCGCTTCCTTGCCACTTTGCCACATAGTGAGCGGTACTGACCGACAAGTTTGTCCGGAGCTTCCGGCACACCATTGTCGTCAAACTGGACGTGCTGCTTTTCCCGCTTGTCCAGACACGCGCATGTCGTTCGGCCTCGCCCCTTTCTCTTCTGCGGCTGGGTCACGGCAGACGCGGCGACCTCCGGCCCAGGCGTCTCATCGCCAGCGAGGTCACTCTGACTCCCCGAGTGGTGCATTTCGTCACCAGACATATCAGTTCCTAACATAAGTGAAAGAGAGAACAGTTTAAGTAAATTTGCAACTAATAATTCTATAACAAAACCCATATACTTATAATTAACCAAGAATGACAGAAACGGTGGGGAGGCGATGGAGGTGATCGCGTCGGAAGGCCGGAGGGCGATGGAGGTGATCGCGCCTGACGGTGCAAAAGGCGATGCAGGTGATCGCGACGGACGGAGAGGAGGAGATGGTGGGAGGCGATGGAGGTGATCGCGACAGACGGTGCGAGGGCAGAGAGAGCTAGGGCAAACAGTTGCGAAGTCTGGAAATGAGCGGGACAAAGCCCGCCTTGAACTATGTACCGCGTAGAGATTATCACAGTCGGTCCAACATTCACAACCGTCTGTGATAATATTATCACAGTCGGTTCTCACATCAGAACCGTCTATGATAATCTCCATAGTGATAATCTCCAGAAAGATTATCACAGACGGTTTTGAGTTGATAACCGACTGTGACTGAGATTATCACAGACGGTTTGGACTTGAGAACCGACGGTGCACATTAAGAACTTGAAGGACACTGTTGGGAATATCACAGTCGGTTCTATATTCATAACCGTCTGTGATAATATTATCACAGTCGGTTCTCAAATAAAAACCGTCTGTGATAATCTACATAGTGAGAGATTATCACAGACGGTTTTGAGTTGAGAACCGACTGTGACTGAGATTATCACAGATGGTTTCGACTTGAGAACCGACCGTGCACGTGAAGACTTGAAGCGTCGGAGACGCTGTTGGGAATATCACAGTCGGTTCTATATTCATACCCGTCTGTGATAATCTCTCTATTGAACGTAAGTTTTACAACTTGAAACTGATCTGTAACTTTCAACTCTGAATGCTCGAAAACTTGTTTTAAATGAACACTCAGATATTTCAAATGTAGTCCAAATGCTCTGTAAATTGGTTACAGTGTACGTAGATCCGAAAATTGGTTACAATGTGGAGCATGCTCAAATAAATTTAACATACAATGTGGAGCATGCTCAAGTTAATGTTACATACAAATGGGGACTTTGACCGACAATTTCCATGTACACAGCCATGTTATCCTCAACTTTCCACTTGCCACGGCCCTGCAAAGACGAGAATTACAGGAGATATAAGCTATACCGATGGAAACAGAGAGATAAGGACGTACGATTGATTACCTTTAAAGTATAGCCCTTCCTGGTGATCCATACGCACGTAACTGGTTTCGTCAGTGTCTTCAGTATCGACCTGTACGCCATCTCCAAATGGAGGAATCTCATCAAATTGATTGTATTCCTCCTCGTCTACAACATTTTCAACTCCAACAATCCTTCTCTTGCCATGAAGGACGATGTGCCACTTCTTATTGGCCGGGTCAGTGACATAAATGACCTGAATGGCTTGATTTGCAAGTATGAATGGCTCATCTTTATAAGCAACTCGATCGAGATCCACAGAAGTGAAACCGTAACTGTTAACCTTCAACCTTATGGGATTTGGACCCATCGACATCGAAACAGGGGAATCTTGAACAGTACGTAATCGAGCTCCCAAATTTCTTCAATGAACCCGTAGTACGAGTTCAATCCACGTACTACCCTTGTTGGGCCTGTCTCGGTGAACTCCTCATGGAAAGCTTCTACGCTCACTCCACTATTTTGCACAGAGCTCTTTCGATCTTGAGTTTTCGTGTAAAATGTGTACCCATTGATGTCGTATCCCTGCCATGTCTGTATAGTCAACGTGGGCCCTTTTGCCAACCATTTAAGGTTCTCACTTGCGGACTCTCCGGTGATTCGCACTTTCATCCATGCGTTGAATTGACTGTTATGTTGTCCCGTGATCCAAACCTCGGATTGGCGAGAATTGTCTTGTCGTAGCATCTCCTTGTGCTCGTCGATGTACGGAGACACCTCCGTCATGTGTTGCAAGACCCAAAAATGAGCTTTTGAGTACATATCAAAATCAAGAGTGATCGCTCTCCGTCCAATAGTGCCAACACCATCAAGCCTCCCCTCGTGACGAGACACAGAAACTCCTATTGCTTCTACCTTGGCCATGTAATCGACGCAGAACTCAACAACCTCTTCCGCTGCATAACCTTCAACAATGCTACCCTCGGGCCGGGACCGATTCCTCACGTAGGCCTTAAGTACACCCATGTACCTTTCGAATGGATACATATAACGTAGTAACACGGGTCCACATATCTTGATTTCTCTGACAAGGTGGACGGTGAGATGGACTATGATATCAAAAAACGATGGAGGAAAATACATCTCAAGCTGACAGAGAGTTCGAACCACCTCGCTCTGCAGAGAATCCAGCCCATCGGGATCAATGACCTTGCAAGAAATTGCATTGAAGAAAAAACACAGTCTTGTGATCGTCTCTCTGACCTTATGTGGCAGAATACTCTGGATGGCAACATGAAACATTTGTGTCATCAACACGTGACAATCATGAGACTTCATACCCAGCAATTTCAAATCGCCCATGGACACAAGCTTTTTCATATTTGCGGAGTAACCCGATGGAACTTTAACACCATAGAGACACTTACAGAGTTCTGTCCTCTCAGCCTTGCACAAAGTGTAGCATGCGGGGGGAGGTATATACGGCCTTTATCGTCCTCTCTCAGTGCTAGCTCGGGCCTGATTCTCACTTCGATCATGTCACGCCGCACATTGACGCCATCCTTTGTCTTCCCCGGAATGTTCAGCAATAGGCCGATTAAACTGTCGCAAACATTCTTCTCTACATGCATGACATCAATGCAATGACGAACCTCTAAATGTTCCCAATACGGTAAGTCCCAAAATATCGATCTCTTCTTCCAAGAGTTCTTCATGCGGGGTTTCAATTTACGACCCTTTCCAAACACAACGTCTATGTCCTTCACCCGTGAGTAAACATCTTTCCCGCGCGTAGGCTTCGGGGCTGAACCATCTTCCTTGTGGCCGTCAAATTCCCTCTTCCTCTTACGATACACGTCATTCTTCGAAAGAAACCTACAGTGACGCATGTACACTATTTTCCTGCAATTCTTCAGCCACACGCTCTCAGTCTCATCTTCACAGTGGGGGCAAGCTTTGGCTCCTTTCGTACTACGGCCTGACAAATTTCCAAGGGCAGGGAAATCGTTGATGGTGCAGAATATCATAGCACGTAGGATAAAGTTCTCTCGTTTGTATGCGTCCCATACCTGCACCCCTTCGTTCCACATTGTTAGGAGATCCTCTATCAATGGTGCTAGGTACACATCAATATCGTTTCCGGGTTGTTTTGGTCCTGAGATAAGTAGAGACATCATGATGTACTTGCGCTTCATACACAACCAAGGAGGAAGGTTGTAGATACACAAAAGAACCGACCAAGTGCTATGCCGACTGCTCATGTTACCAAAAGGATTAATTCCATCGGTACTCAACCCGAACCTTATATTCCTCAATTCTGCTCTGAAGTTAACAAATTCCCTGTCGATGTTTCTCCACTGCGAAGAATCAGCGGGGTGTCTCAGCTTTCCATCCTTCTTCCGGTCTTCCGAGTGCCAATGCAGTAATTTTGCCTCTTTACGGTTTGCAAACAAACGCTGCAAGCGGGGAATGACTGGCAAATACCACAACGCCTTAGCAGGAGGTCCTTGCTTTATCTCAGCGCAGTCGCCGTCGTCGGTTCGGTCCTTACGCTTACAGCAGGATGCGCCGCACACCGGACAAACATGCATATCCTTGTAGTCGTTACGGTAAAGGATGCAATCATTAGGGCATGCGTGTATCCTTTCTACTTCCATTCCCAAAGGACACAACAACTTTTTTGCTTGGTAGGTGTTTTTTGGCAACTCGTTTCCTTCAGGGAGCATGTCCACCAAAAGAACTAACAGTGCCGTGAAACTCTTGTCGGTCCAGCTGTTACTTACCTTCAATTTTAACAGTTCAAGCACAGAGGCCAACTTTGTGTACTTCGACTTGCAACCAGGGAACAACAGCTTTTCTGAGTCCTCAATCAAGCGCTTGAATTTGCCAAACTCCCTTTCACATCATGCAACATGTCATCTAAATTGTCATCCTCTGGCATATCCTCGTCGAAGTCGTTGTTCGGATCCGACATGTCCTGTTCCTCAACCTGAGTGGCACTTGTTTCTGCAGTTGGCTCTTCTCCATGGTGGACCCAACACGTGTACCCCTTTTTGAAACCAGGTCGGATCAAGTGGGTGACAATTTGAGATGAGTTGGTGAACATCTTAAGATTCTGGCAGTCTACACAAGGACAGTACATATATGGTAAACTCTTCTTCGCCATGTCTTGCTCAGCAACCTTTTGGAAATCAAAAACACCTTTCATGTATTCCTCACTCTCTCGGTTGTCATTATACATCCAGTCTCGAACCATCTGCAATTAATCAAATTCATACACATGCTAATTAGTAATAATCTATGTACGGTCGACACGCAATAAATTATATAAATCTAGCTAGCTAGTATTTGATGCGAAGTTTGCGGTATAAGTAGTTAACTACTACTTGAACTGCAAGCAATTAGTTGGGGGCGTGGATAACATACATCATACAGCAATTAAATAGCTACAGTACAGGATGAAAATGAGTTACAACCAGGATTTGCTACTGTAGCTTCCCCTCCTTCTCACTCTAATTTGATCAATCAATGGAGATCGATATTGATGATGAAATCAAGTAATGTGTATGCCTTGGGAGCAAGTACCAACCTTGGATCCTCAAATTTTTGCCCCCAAATGCTCCCCCGGCCTTTCGAGATTTCGCTCTTCCTTGCCCCAAATCTCTTCGAATTGGACAGTGTATAACTAGCTCAAAACATGCGCCAAAAGACCTTTTATACCAGATTCAATACAGACGGTTCTATATAATACCATCGGTAATATCGGTGTATTTTTGAAGAACAGAATATCCCTGACGGGTTTCACTTTATTAAACCGTCGGTAATATCGGTGCATTTTGTGTAGAACTATGACAAAATATCACAAACGGTTATGAGCTCAAAACCGTCTGCTTTAATATCACGGTCGGTTTTTAATTATGAACCGTCTGTGATAATTACAATATCACAGATGGTTCCGAGCTCAAAACCGCCCACTTTACTATCACAGTCGGTTTTTACTTCAGAACTGTCTGTGATTATCACTGTCGGTTTTTACTTCAGAACCGTCTGTGATTATCACAGTTGGTTTTTACCTCAGAACCGTTTGTGGTAATTATAAAATCAACACTCTGCTCTACTATCACAGATGGTGATAAGGTCCGAACCGTCTATAATATCCTGGATTGTTTGCAGTCGTACCGTTCGACTAGTGGTCAGTTGTTCCACTTGTTTTTCATATTTGGTTCTATCTTATTTCAATGTTAGTATTTAACAAAATGAACGTTGAGACTATTTGGTTTTATCTTGTTTTTCATATTTGTTGTATATATATGTCTGTGGATGTTCAAAGAATTTTGAGACTATTACAGTCGGTCCTGAAATTAAAACCGTCTGTAATGTTACTATCAGAGACGGTTTTGAGTTAAAAACCGTCTTGATTGCAGCAGTATTTTCTTGTTAACATTTTCACACAGAACATCATTTGGTGATTATCAGTTACATAATCAATCGAAAAGCCAGATATATAAGGAAAAGAAATTTCTTATTTCTTACAATCTTTGCATACATAAGGGATACAAGCGACCAATTAATTAGCGTCGACCTGTTCCGAAAGTAATTTACAAAGTTCTCCTAGGGACATATTGGCATCAGTAGGATCTACACTGGCCGCCCCAGGAGAACTACCAATAGCTCTAAGACTATCTACATCATCTCTCAGCAAAGGAGTGGATTTGGCATCAGTACTTAGGATCATCCAAGAAATTAAAGCTGATGATACAACAAAGGTTTTAAAGAGGGGATATTTGAAGGATTGTTGTGGATCTCCAAAGGTGGAGATGAAGCTGCAACTCAAAGCACTCTGCCAAGTGCAGAATGGCAGAATACATCCCCTCAGAACGCTTCTCCAGCACCTCTTTTTTTTTTGGAGAGTTCTGCACAAGGCAGCTTTCTCCTCCTGCACATGCATGGGTTAGTTTAGAAAGACATAACTAGTAGAGAGGGTGAAGATGTTTGCCAAGCTTCGGAGTGGATTTGGACGCGGAAGTGTGCGCCTTACCCCAGAAAGTTGATCATCCAAGAAAAGCTGATGATACAAAGGTGTTGAAGAGGGGATATTGGAAGGATTGTTGTGGATCTCCAAAGGTGGAGTCGATGCAACTGGAGGGGTTGCAAGGGGCAATGTGGCAACACAGGCCTCAGCACCCTTTAGAGTCTTTGCTGCAGCTCCACTGGAGGATCTTTCATCATTTCTAAGTCTCTTCTTTGGAGAGAGCATTTCCTCAGGCACCTGTGGATTTGGAAATGCATTTGTTTCGAGGTAATCAAGTCATAAAAGAAAGATCTGCATTAGAGTTTCAGAGAGGACTTACTTTCTGAAGATCCTGATCGAGTTCATTCCTTATCTCTTCCTCATCACTCTCAATTTCAATAACCACATTGGAATCTCGGCTCGCCATCAAGATGGGAGTTGAGGAGGGAATAAAGACAGGGATTTAGGAGCCTCGCTATTTATAGAACCAGAAGGTAACGGTTCATATGCGCGGGTGCCTCGAGTTTTAAAAAGCGCACTACTAGTTTTCAAGGTCAATAAATTCATGATAACTTCTCGGGAGATAAACTACAACACGGCAAAGGAAGTTGAAGAGTTAGATTACATAATTCGATGCAAATTAAATTTGAAGTAAATAATTAAGTCTCTTCATCTGCACAGTTATTATGTGCGATTATCAATAATTGCATGTAGAGAATTCGATGCGTGGGCACTGTTGGGACTATCATAGACGGTTGGGATATCAAATTGTCTACTTTAATATTACAGACTGTTCTCATGTCCAAACCGTCTGTAATATGACTATTACAGATGGTTCTGATGTCCGAACCGTCTTTACTATTCCTGGAATATTGAACTGTTCGACTTCTACAAATACTTGTTCCCTCCCTGGAGTTTTGCTTCCAGTTGAACCGCTCCACTTCTCTTTCTCTAAGAACGTGCGGGAAAATTGTAAAATTTACATAAGAACAAATTTTTAGTTAATTTTTTCATCATTAATGAAAAACAATTTCCAAGTCGACGCTTCGTGTTCCCAGGCTAGTGCGTCGCGCAAACATCAGAAATGGAAAAGACACATCACACTGTCGAGAATTTGAAGTGGAGCGCACTACTTGTTTTCAAGATCAATACCGTCATGATAACTTCTCGGGAGACAAACTGGAACACGGCAAAACAGTAAGGAAGTTGAAGCGTCATATTACATAATTCGATGCAAATTAAATTCGAAGTAAATAAATAAGTCTCTTCATCTGCGCAGTTATTATGTGCGGTTATCAACAATTGCATGTAGAGAATTGCACTGTTGGGACTATCACAGACGGTTGGGAGATCAAAACCGTCTGCTTTAATATTACAGACGATTCTGATGTCCGAACCATCTTTAATATGCCTATGGAATATTGAACTGTTCGACTTCTACAAATACTAGTTCCCTCCCTGGAGTTTTGCTTCCAGTTGAACCGCTGAGAATTTGAAAGAAGTTGAGAATTTGAAGCGTCAATCACTGTTGGGACTATCACAGTCGGTCCTTACATAAAAACCGTCTGTAATGTTACTATCACAGACGGTTTGGAGTTAAAAACCGTCTGTGATATTGAAAGAAGTTGAGAATTCGAGGCGGCGGACACTGTTGGGACTATCATAGTCGGGCCTTACATAAAAACCGTCTGTAATGTGACTATCACAGACATTTTTAACCTTAGAACCATTTGTGATATTCAAAGCACGTTGATATATAACTCGAGGCGTTTGGCATGCCACCATGCCATCCAGCCAAATAAGCCCAACTTCTATATTCTTTTTATATTATTTGCATGGGACCTGCGACTTCTATATTGTTTCTATATTATTTGAAGGGCTCCGATGGACTGCCCTCACAAGCCAAATATCGCGATAGTCGTTCTTTGATCGCACACAGTGCACATACCTTTGTATGGTCGAATGTTCGACAAAAGCTAAAGAAAGATAAAGAAAGAGGGAAGATAGCGTGCAGTCCAAGAATGTGCTGGAAAATTGGAAAGTTGACATAAGAACAAAGTTTTCAATAATTTTTTTCATCACTTACAAAAAAAAGTAAAAATACAGAATGCTAGGTCAAGGAGTGGTCTTCGTCCTGGCTGCATCTAGAATAAAGTCAGTTTGACTTGCAGCCAGGACGCAGGACTCCTCCAGCGACAAGTTGTCCTTCTTAGGATCAACTACTACCGCGTCGAGAAGGCCTGCGACCTCCCTCAGCTTCGCGATAGTATCCTTCATAGTCAAACCGCAGCCAGCAATGGTCATATCCGCGGCTTTCTTCTCCTCGCGAAGACGCCTCGTCCTCGCCCTAGCATTGTCACCATCTGTCTTCATGCGCTGAATGCGCTGGAAGAGATCGTCAAGGTCAAGCCGTAGCCGAGTGTGCTTCTACGTGAGGAGCTTGTGCTCCTCCTAGAGGGCCCTCAGCTCGGCCTTGACTTTGCCAATGTCTTCCACGGCTCCCCTTCCCTGTGCAAATCAACAGGTTAAGAATGTATTGAACAGGGATTAACAATACAGGGGTAAGTCCAAAAGATTGAGAGTTCTTACCGGGGAGGGCGAGGCTGACGATGCCATTGAGGATGCTATTGGCGCAGAGAAGCTAAGGAGTTAAACAGTCTGAGAATTATAAAAACTTCTAAAGTAAATGACAATTTTTCCACTGTCAATTTATAGAACTTCCAAAGTGATGCTTCGTGTTCTCCTAGGCGCCGCGCACGAAGATCGGAGACAGAAATGATCACAGTTGAGAATTCGAAGCGCTGGCACTTTTTCAGTCAATTCAGACCTCAGAACCGTCTGTGATAACTACACTATCAAAATCGATTCTTAGTTCACAACCGACTGTATATATCACAGTCGGTTCTGAGTTCCGAACCGTCTGTGATATTCTAGTTATCACAGACGGTTCTCAGCTGAGAACCGATTGTATCTATCACAGTCAAGTTTTAGGTTAGAACCATCTGTGATAAGTAGACTATTACAGATGGTTCTTAGCTGGGAGCCGATTGTATCTATCACAGTCGGGTTTTAGGTTAGAACCGTCTGTGATAAGTAGACTATTACAGATGGTTTTGTGTTCAGAACCGTCTGGTTTACTATCACAGTTGTTTTTGACATCAGAACCGACTATGATAACTGAACATATTCTCCCGACAGGCCTTCGCAGACGGTTTTCCATTGAATAGTTCATAACCGTCTGTGATGTGCCATCCTGGATGTCTGTTTCTATGGTAGTGTTTGCATCTCGATTTTCTTCTCATCTTTGTGCTTTACGACTTGTGCTTGATCCATTTTACGTCGGGTTTATCTTGATCATCTTGCATTTCTTTCCAACACAACTCTGTATCAAATATCTCAACAGCACAATTAGTCTGAAACAATTTATTTTCATTAATCATCAAAATTAGGTCAGGCATAACAGCCTAAATGCAACAATCTCCCCCTTTTTGATGATTGATGACAACAAGTGTTTAAATGAATAAAATCAAATGACTCCCCCTAAGTACATGCATAATTAACAGATATTCAGGAACTCCCCCTAAATACATGCATATATAAATACCCATATGAGTCATTTGAGATTTGAGAGTGAATCTATAATGATGAATCTATAATGATAGAGAATCTATAATGATAGATCATGAGATATCTCAAGAATCTTTCTCCCCAATCTCTTCCCCAAGCATAAACAATGTCATTGATGAAGCAAGAAACACAAGAATCTCTCCCCCTTTGTCATCAAGCATAAAAAGGCGGGAGGACAGGAAAAACAGACATTTATCTTACACCAACTAGCATTTGATATATCAATAATATTCAATTCACCTCTAAGAAAGCAAAATCTAGTCTCATCTAGGGGTTTGGTGAAAATATCTGCTAGTTGCAATTCAGTTCTAATGTAGCTCACATCAATATCCCCTTTTGCCGCATGATCTCTTATAAAATGGTGCCAAATTTCAATATGCTTAGTTCTAGAATGTTGAACAGGATTATTAGCAATTTTAATGGCACTTTCATTATCACACAAGAGTGACACTTTTTCAAATTTAATTCCATAATCCAGAAAAGTCTGCTTCATCCATAGAATTTGAGCACAACAACTGCCTGCAGACACATATTCCGCTTCAGCAGTGGAGAGAGCTACGGAATTCTGTTTCTTAGATGACCATGATACTAAAGGTCTCCCCAACAATTGACAACTTCCAGATGTGCTTTTTCTATCAATCTTACACCCAGCATAATCTGAATCCGAATAACCAATTAATTCAAAGCTTGCATTTTTTAGATACCAAAGACCTAGGTTTGGATAGCATTTCAAGTACCTAAGGATTCTTTTAATAGTAATTAAATGACATTTCTTAGGGGCTGATTGAAATATAGCACATAAGCACACACTAAACATGATATCAGGCCTAGATGCAGTGAGATAAAGAAAACTACCAATCACAGACCTATAGAGTTTAGAATAGACCGCTTTTCCGTTGTTGTCCATATCAAGATGTCCATTTATAGCCATGGGAGTTTTGATTGCTTTAGCATCTTCCATCCCAAAGCGCTTGAGCGGATCCTTCACGTACTTCGTTTGACTCACGAACGTTCCGTTCTTGAGTTGCTTGATTTGAAGTCCGAGGAAGAAGCTTAACTCGCCAATCATTGACATCTCGAATTCCCTAGACATCATTTCTCCAAACTCATGATAGAAATGTTCATTAGTAGATCCAAAGATAATATCATCAACATATATCTGACATATGAACAGATCTTTTTCAATCATTTTTGTAAAGGGAGTTGTATCAACCTTCCCAATTTTAAAACCTTTTGATAACAAAAAGTCTCTAAGTCATTCATACCAAGCTCGAGGAGCTTACTTGAGTCCATAGAGAGATTTAGACAATTTAAACACATAGTTTGGAAATTTTGAATTTTCAAAACCGGGAGGTTGTTCAACAAAGACTAGTTTAGATATCTCACCATTTAGAAAAGCACTTTTTATATCCATTTGAAATAATTTAATATTAAAGCTTGATGCATAAGCAAGAAGTATACGGATAACTTCAAGTCTTGCCACAGGTGCAAAAGTTTCACCAAAGTCTAAACCTTTGACTTGAGTGAAACCTTGTGCAACAAGACGAGCTTTGTTTCTCACAACTACACCATTTTCATCTTGCTTATTTCTAAAAACCCATTTTTTTCCAATAACATTATGATCCTTGGGTCTTTCTACTAAAGTCCAAACTTTATTCCTAGAAAAATTATTAAGTTCATCATGCATAACATTAACCCAATCAGGATCATTTAGTGCTTCATTTACATGTTTAGGTTCTAGAGATGATACAAAAGAGTGATGTTCACAAAACGAAGCAATGCGAGAGCGAGTTTGAACAACCTTACTGACATCACCCAATATTTGGTCTATAGGGTGATCCTTGGTGATGGTATGATGTTGCCGTGGTGCTTCTTCTTGTGCAACATCTTCTTGAATTTGTTCTGATGGATCAATGTGAGGTGATGATACATGTTGATCATCATCCTCAATGTTCTCATCATCTTCTTGATTATATTCCCTTGGTTTGATGTCTCTAATGGTAATGTTCTTTACAGCTTCTTGAAGTTCTTCACCTGAAACTTCATAAGGGACTTGCTTTTTTTGTGAGCCGTTAGTTTCATCAATTCTACAACACAAGATTCTTCAATGCAACTTGTATTATTGTTAAAAACGCGATAAACTTTGCTAGTAGTAGAGTATTCGACTAGAAGGCCTTCATCTACTCTTCTTTGAAATTTACCGCAAAAGTTCCTTTTCTTAAGGATGTAGCATTTGCAACCAAAAACTCAGAAATAAGAAATATTTGGCTTACGCCCAATGAGAAGCTCATAAGGAGTTAAGTTCAGAAGAGGATGCAAATAACGTCAGTTAATAGAATAGCAAGCAGTATGCACGGCTTCGGCCCAAAAGCGAGTAGGAGTGTCATACTCACTTAGCATAGTTCTTGCCATTTCTATTAGTGTTCGATTTTTCCTTTCTACGACTCCATTTTGCTGTGGAGTGTAAGAAGTAGAAAATTCATGTTTGATTCCAAGAGAGTCACAAAAATCAAATAAAGTTGAATTAACGAATTTTCCACCATGATCACTACGGATTTTCTTGATGGAAAGTTCGAATTCAGTGGTAACGGGTTTTGCAAAACTTTTGAAAACATCAGGGTTTTCAGATTTTTGAGAAATAAAGAAGACCCAAGTGTAGCGAGTAAAATCATCGACAATAACAAAGCCATAGTTGTTACCCCCGATACTTTGGAACTCAGAAGGTCCAAATAAATCCATATGCAGCAGTTCCAAAGGTTTGCAAGTTGAAAGAACACGCTTAATTGGATGTGAAGTAGCTGCTTGCTTGCCAGCTTGACAAGCGCTACTGGGTTTATCCTTTTCAAAATTCACATCTTTTAAGCCAATAACCAAATCACGTTTCAAAAGCTTTTTGAGTTGATGCATTCCAACATGTACAAGTCTTCTATGCCATAGCGAACCTTTTGAGGTTTGAGAGACAAGACATGTTGAAAGAGATGCATCTTTTGAATTAAAATCAACCAGATAAAGATTTCCAAAACAAAAGCCTTTGAAAATCAAGGAATTGTCTTTCAAATTTTCAAATAAAACTTCTTTAGGATAAAATGTGCAACGAAATCCAAGATCGCAAATTTGTGCAACGAAAAGCAAATTAAAATTCAGAGATTCAATCAATAAAACATTAGAAATTGAGAGATCATTGGATATCGCAATTTTACCCAAGCCTATCACATTTCCTTGACAATTGACGCCAAAGGTGATCTTTTGATTTTCACTTGAGTTATCTTCCAAAAATTTTGAAATGAATTAACAATAAAGACCAATCAAAATATCATGTATAAACTTTCTTCAAAAAGCCAACCAATTAAGAGATATAAAAATGAAAAATCAGTCAAAAACCACAAAAAGTCTGAAGATGCAGATTTCATATTTGATTTTTGAAAAATCAAATGTTACTCAAATCAAATCCAATTGAAATGAAAATTTACAGAAATGATTTTTAATGCATGACACATATTTTGCAAAAAAAAATTTCCAAAAAGGATTTTGTAATCAAGATTCAACCCTTTTTAGGTACCCAGACCTTACGAGGCCATCTAGCCTTGTCGCATAAATCTTTTGGTACCCAAATGGCTCTATCTTTAGGTTTTTGAACATGGAAATCAACAAGTTTTACAATTAAACCCCTTCTAGAACAAGAAATCAAATAAGAGTCAAAAGAACCAATTCTGAAAGGGTTAGATACACACTCATGCGAATGTTACCCTCTTAAGTGACATGCGGAACATGAAGTTCGAGAAGGCTTTTCAAATGAAATGGTATGAGTGCGGTGCAATATGCGATACCTCTTGGCAAGGAGTTACTGACAAAAGGCTTCTGTTGCTGCTGCTGGTCGCGCGCGGGAGCAGTTGCTGGTCATTGGCGCTGCCACGACGACGGCTGAGGCGCGGACACGTGCGCATATGCAAACACAAGCACGCACGAGCACAGGCGCAGGCGAAGCTCCACCGGCGATGAAGAACGCAGTGGCGCGGCGCAGCAGGTTGTGGTCAAAAACAAGAGTTGCTCCTAGTCGAAACAGTAGGCTGGACTGAAATGCAATTTGCTGATTTTTGGTTTGGACTGATTTGTGATTTCTGTGATTTGGAGGGTTTCAGCCAGAACTGATTTCACATATTTGCATAACTTTATTCCACAAACATTTTGGCAAGGGCAGAAGATAAAATTCAGATCATTTGAAAAGATTTTGGATAAAATGAAAATAGGGTACTTTAGGGTATTATAAATCTGAGTTTTGTCGAATCTGAAATCTGGGGTTTGGAGTGGGATTTTGATGTTCTGACAGAAGGAGAATTTGTATTGAATAGCATTTGGGAGGTGTTCCCTGAAATAGATTTGAATTTGGAGTTGATTTGAAACATTTAGCCTTTTTAGGCTTATAGAAAATCTGGAAAAGGACTGATCTACGATACCTCTTGGACTGATTTGTGAAAAGGGTCTAGATGATGAAATCTGGCTGCCAACTTTTTGGATTAGGGTACTGACATACCCAAGATCATAATCCAGGAGTAATCTAGTCTGGATTAGGTCAAGATTTGATTAGATTAGAGTTCTGAGTATTTAGGGTAATTAACTTAATTCTGTTTTCGAAAACAGAAGATTTGACAAATCTGGGATTTAGAGATAGAATTGAATCTGGCTTCTGAAGACTTTTATTCTTAGGATAAATAGTAGATCAAATTTGGTAAGTCAAATCTTGATTTGCACTTACAGGGAAAATTCTGAGATTTTAGGGCTTAGGATAAGATGGGTCTGGGCTGATTTTGCTGATCTTGAAGAGACATATGCATGCATGACTTTCTATGCATAAAACTTTTCACCCCAAACCTAGGGCATTACAACTATCCCGGCTGCAACCGTCGGATCAAGGGGCACCGATGTCCTTCTACTGACCAGGGGTCTTGGATGCTGGACAAGTGTCTTTGCCGATTTCTGAGGCGCTCGTCACGTGATCCCCACGTTACCCTGCGCAGGAGGCCCCGACGGCCGCCGGGGGCCCCTGTCAGCGGGCGAACGGTGGCGCCTAGGACGCATCACCGGAGGTGCCTGTCCCCGAGCTAATGGCGGTGCCCGGGATGGTCACCGGGGGGCCCTGTCCCCGGGCTAATGGCGGCGGCCGGGATGGATCACCAGGGGTGCCTGTCACCTAGCAAGCGGCGGCGCCCGGGACGGGTCACCGGCAGTGGATATCACTGGGCAAACGGTGGCGCCCAGGATGGGTCACCGGAGGGCCTTGTCCCTAGGCTAACGGTGATGCCTGGGATGGGTCACCGGGGGCCTTGTCCCCGGGCAAACGGCGGCGCCCAGGACGGGTCACCGGAGATGCCTGTCACCGGGCAAGCGGCGGTGCCCGGGACGGGTAACTGGAGGGCCCTGTCATCGGGCGAAGGGCGGCGCCCGGGACGGGTCACCAGGGGCCCTTGTCCCCGGGCTAATGGCGGCGCCCGGGATGGGTCACGGGAGGTGCCTGTCACCAGGCAAACGACGGTGCCCGGGATGGGTCACTGGAGGGCCCTATCATCGGGCCAAGGGCAGCGCTCGGGTCGGGTCACCGAGGGATCTTGTCCCCGGGCTAATGGTGGCACCCGGGAGGGGTCACCGGGGGTGCCTGTCACCGGGGCAAACGGCGGCGCCCGGGACATGGTCCCCGGGGCACTTCTTACCGGGCCAGTGGTGGTGCCCGGGACATGGTCGGGTGGAGATTTCCCCCAGCAGAACAAATTTTTGACAATTGGTTTGCGAGAATATTGTCTCTTCTCGAAATGAATTGGACTTCAAAATTTCTGAAGTATTTTTCAATTTCCTTACTTCGTCCAGGTATAGAGCTGTTGTCTCATTGGAACATTGGTATTCCTTATTCACCTAGTTTACGACAAGCTGTGAATCTCCCTTCACAACTAATTGATGGACTTCGAGGGATATGGCTGCTTGAAGCCTATCCAAAAGACCTTCATACTCTGTTGCGTTATTGGTAGCAACAAAGTGTAATTATAGGACATACTGGAGCTGGTCGCCCTGAGGTGTAATTAAGACCACTCCAGCTCCTGTGTTTTGAAAACTTCGAGAGCCATCGGAATACAATGTCCAGTGGTCGGTATTTTCTAAATCCTCAGACTCTGCAAGAATTTGGGATTCATTTTTTCAGAATTTGGATTTAATAAATAAATTGCTACTCGGGCTATGAAGTGGAGGTCAAAAGATCCAAGTTCTATGGCCAATTTCGCATCTCGACCCGTTATTTTCGGATTACGGAGAATGTCCCCTAAGGGAATGGACAAGGGCACAATAATCTTGTGCGCCTGTAAGTAATGTTGCAGCTTCCTTGAAGCCATTAAGAGAGCATAAAGTAATTTCTGGACCTCAGATAACTCTCCTTTGGTCCATTTAATATTTCACTTACATAATACACTGGCCGTTGCACTCCTTCCCTCTCCACGACTAGGACAACGCTGACCACATGAGGGGTAGCAGCCAAATAGATGAGTAACGGTTCTCTCAAGGTCAAGGAAACCAATACTGGAGCACTGGCTAAATATATTTTTACTTCCTGAAAGGCTTTTCTGGCCTCATTCAACCACTGGAAACCATTGTGCTTTCGTAGAACCTTAAAGAAAGGTAAGCCATGTTCACCCAAGCTTGAAATGAAATGACTTAAAGTCGTCATTCGGCAGGTTAGACTTTGTACCTCCTTTGTGGTCGAAGGAGATCGCATTTGCTCAATGGCTTGAATTTTTTCGAGATTAACCTCAATGCCTCTTAAACAAACAAGAAAACCTAAAAGTTTACAGAAGAAACTCCAAAGGAGCACTTTTCAGGATTCAAATTTATCCCATGTTTATTCAAATTACAAAAAATTTCAGCCAGGTCATCTATATGACTAGAGCTTTTTACACTCTTTGCAACCAATTCATCTACATAAGTCTCCAAGTTATGCCGTAACTGTGATTGAAGTTCTTTTGCGTCAAGCGTTGGTACGTGGAACTAGCATTCTTAAGCCCAAATGGTATCCTGACGTAGTAGTACATGCCAAATGGCAGTTTTCTCTTCATCTTCTTCTGCCATGCTAATTTGATGGTACCTTGGGTAGGCATCTAGGAAGCTCATCAGTTTACAACCCGCTTGTCGACGATTGGGACTCTGGTCCTTAGTTGAACTTATTTAAAATTGAATGATGAAATGTGAAGCCAATCTAAGGTGAAACTCAAGTAAATCAAGGTATCTATGTCTAAGGAAGAAAGGAATTTATATAGGTTCGGGTCCTCTGATGATGAGTAATAGCCCTACTCCTGTTGATATTTCACTAAGAATATTAGGGTTTACAAGGAGAGAATAAGAGTTCTTGGATAAACTAAGAACTATCTCCTATTATTGATTACACAGTGTATAACAGTCTACTATTTTTATCTCTTAGGTTTTTGTGTCTTGGCTCAAGTAAGACCTCCTCTCCCTTTTCTCCTAGCGATCCTCCTTTTTATAGCTCATCGTCGGTCGCCGGTTACGGGATTGAAGGGTCGCTAGGAGGCAAACGTGCGCCAGTAATAATGTGCAATTATGTTTGTTTGTAATTGAGCCTTTATCTTCTTGACAGTTATTAGGAGTTAATTAAGGAGGTTGGAGATATCCAAGGCGGCGGTAGTGGTCGAACAGGCTTAACTACCAGGTATGGTCGAATGAGTCTAACCATATCGCCATTAGATGTTTTGACTCCTCAATCGTTTTGGTCACGTATTAACTACGACCAGGTATAGTTATTCGCTCACTCTCCACAACCTGGGTGACCTCGGGAAGATGTCTCTGGGATCAGGGTATTCGTGGGTATGTGAGACCATGAACTCCTTGACCTTAGTTTTGTGGTATCTCGAGACTACGGACCCCGTGACAACATAGGCCGAGTCCATAGAATAGGCTATGTCTAGAACATCTTGGACTATCCTATTGTCTCCCTCTTAGGTCTTTGAGACCACAAAGAGGTGTGCCAATAATTAAATCTCATTCTTTAATCCTTACGACTATAGAATGGCAAAGGTAACTAACTCGAGTTATAATCCTCATCAGCTAGCCCCTGAATTTGAAATAACAAGTTATATACTTTGTCGTTTCAAATTCTAAATCTTTTAATTTAATTATTCCGACGTTTACCTTCTCATATTGCAACTTTGGAACGCTCAATTTCCTCACTGTGTGCCACTTCACTTCCCAAGAAGAACTTTGGGTGAAGTTGTCAGGCCATTATGGAGCCTTTTGTTGCAACTCGAGGTTAAAATTATAAGGTATCTTTTAAGAACTCGAGGTTGTGGATATGAACCGTCGCTTCTAAGTTCTATAAATACCTAACCTTTGCGTTCAAACATCTCCAAGCTTTTGCTCATAAGTCTTAGAACCTTTTTCATCTTCTAATTTTCTTCTTCTCTGTTCCTATTCCAATGGAAAGCCAAAGCTCTAAACAACCCATTGAAGAAGAGTAATTAACAATAGAAGATAATATCGTGCAGGCACTTCCAAAGGTAATTCTCTTTTGAAGAATTTGCGTAAATCTTTTCTCTGAAAGAATGGTTTCCGAAGTAATGCATTTTGGTTCTTTTAGTCACTTGAATATCGGTCGACTTCAAGGAAGCGAGTTGGTGATTACATAGGATTTCGCCTTCTAGAAAGCAAATTCTTTATGAGCGTCCTCAACCATTTCGGGTTGGAATTGGTAAATCTGCACCCCAATTCTGTGCTGAGTTTAGCCATTTTCCAGTATCTGTGCGAAGCTTTTGTTGGAGTTCTACCCAACATAGCCCTCTTTTGCTGTTTCTATTTCTTGGTATGGTCAAAGACTGCAAACTCTACTGGATGTGTCTACTCTTGACTGAGAGAGAAGAAAGACTATATAGTTGTTCCTCTCTGATGCGCACGGTGGCCCGATCTTCCGACAGGTAGAGGTAAGTCGATTGGTGGAGACTCGACGTTGACGATCCGGCTTCCGATCAGAACCGATCCGAACCCAGCAATCGCTACACCATGGCTCCGTTGGTTATCAACCATGCACAAACACGATTGAACTCGCCAAGAAGGCTTATCCCTGCATGCGAATCGAGAACACAAGCAAGAACGAGAAAGAAGCAATCTGAAATATTGCAAATATAAATTGAATCTCATGAGTTGGGGTTCCACAAACCGATACACGGCGAAACTGTTCTTTGACAGATTAATCTAAGCAAAACCCAAGTCTAAACGGCAGCCATGGCGGCCATATATATACTGTATGGGGCGGCCATGGGGTGGAGGAGGAAACCCTAGGGGTACATGGGCCTTGGGCCCAAAGTGGAGCGTCGCAGCGCACGTCAGATTCTGGTCGTAATCTTGTTTTGACGATTCCTGTTGATCCGTAAGGAATTTGGACATGGTACTGGATCCGTTGGAAATCTCTCGTCGTTCTCTTGTCCGTAGAGTCCAAGAACGTCGAAAACGGACTTCGTATGTGGCCTGTACGTCCGTTTGAAGTTGGACTACACGCAGATGGCCGAACCGGACTCGCGGATGAATTGAGCTCACTTGTGGCCTGGCCTTGGAGCGACGTGGCTTGTGCGACCTTATAGGTGTAGAGGCGCCTTTCTTGAGCACGTCTTGTGTTTGGGGAGGTGGCCAAGGTGGAGGCCGAACTTGTGGTGGCGACAGCACAAAATCCAGACGACGTACGTGCTGCCAGCTTTCGCGTCCTGGCCAAGGTGGCGGACGATGACATCTTGATGACCACCATGTTGATGTCGTCTTGGTCATAACCATGATGTACATGGTCTCATCATTCTCCGTGATTCCGTTCATGGATGGAACCAACACTGGTTCTATTGCCTGGATCCTGAAGAGAGCCATCTATGGTTTGAAAACTATCAGCCAGAGAAGAGCAACGAAAAAGACTCTGTGCCTAAGTTGGACGAGGAATTGCAGAGACAAGCCCAGGCTATTCTCCACCTGGAGCAGGAAGGCTTAACTGCGCGGGATGTGATTCGGGATTTCATAAAGAACCGGATTAGTTCGCTAAAGAAAAGGGTGCATCATGCCTGGGAGGTGCGCTCTATGCAAGATGGAACCTTAGATTACAATCAAGGTAAAGGCCCCCTCTTGTAAATTGGTATGTTATCTTCAATCTGTTTTCGAGCTCATGGTGCTTCCCTAAAAAGTTTGCCTTCTTCTGAGGTTGAGAGAAGAACTGATGCTCTCTTGAAACTATACAATCTGACCACAGAAGGTGAGATGGATGCGCCAAGACCGCAAAGCATGGTCGGTGGAAAAGATAGCTTAATACGAGAGCGACAAAAGGTAAATCTCTTTCGGAAAAATTGTATACGTTTTCCCCTTGAACAACCATAACCGAAGAAAATCATTCCGATTTGTGTAGTTGCTCATGGGCCAAATGGTTGGGATGAAGCGAACTGGGGATGATGCTGGGACTTCTGGGGGTCCTGCATGTAAGAAGTTGAAGAAAACTCCCTCCCAGCCCAAAGGTCAATCTTCATCCAAAGTGAAGACTTCAGCCCCCAGCAAAATTAAGCTGAAGAAGACTGCAAGGGTAACTTCATCCAAAGCCATTGAACTCAAATTAGGGGTTGAAATGGTAAAGTTTTTTAGCTGTCACATTTTTCCATGTACAAGTGGAAATTATGCCTTAGTTGTACTGGGAGAGGGAAGCAAAGAGGAGGAAGATGATACTCCTCTTATTCTGCGGAGGAAAAGATCTGCAGAATCTATAAGGAGACTCTCCAAAAAGTTGTTATCTTCCTTATTGTCTCCCGCAAGTGGGGCATTGAGGTCTCAAAGTCATTTGGTACTTAGCATCAGGTATTAACCTGTTATTTCTCTAACCAATCCTTTGAGATTAATTACGTATTTACTCAGATTGTCATAAAAATGAATGTACAGGTCAAGCCCACCCCCTGTTGCAATACAAGAAAGTGAAACAACTATTGCAGAAGGGCCAGCAACTTCTATGGCAGAAACTCTTGCCATAGTTGTCACTACAGCTCCATCTGAAGTACTGGATGTTGCTCAGACTACCAAGGAACCTAAAACTATCATTTACAAGGAATTTCAATAGAGTCAACTCTCAGAACCTATCAATGATGAAGAAACTGAGGTCACACATGTTGCAACCTTGACCATAGGGACAAGTGAACATGACGGAACCTCTGCTCTCCCTATGGTCGAAGAAACACTGCTTTCCCCTCATCAAGGAGAAGAAAATTTTGAAGCAACAATTCAACTTTTTGATACTTCACGTCTTTCTCTAGGAGTAAATCTTCGACTTATTGAGAAAGTGCGAAATATCGTGGGATCTGAGTTCCTTCTCAAAGATCTCATAGAGGTAAGTTAAAATCTTTACCGAATACATTTTATTGTTTTGCTTGAGTAATATCTTCAGATGTTGACCTCCTTTGTAGAATTCTGCTCGCCATTCGACCTTGGTGACTTCTCTTATAGAGCAATTTAAGGTCGTGCAAGCAAAATGCAACCGCATAGAACAGTAAGTATCTTGCTCCATTCCCAGTCCTCTATGAATTAGGATGATGTTTCTTGTTGTCACAGGGAAAACTCTACTTTATCAAGCGAGGTTGACAAGGAGAGATCAAATAAGGAAACAACAATAACGGAGGCTATAAAGGAAAACAGCAGCAAACTTACTGAAGCCTTGTCATCCTTGGAGGAAAATAAACGATCATACGCCACTCTCCAAGGGGAAAAGGAGAAGTTATAGTCTGACTTAGATCATAAGTTCATTCTCGCAAAATTGATCATTGCATTTATGAATTTTCATAAACTAATCAAATTGTCTTTATTTTTTCGTCTGACCAAGTCAAAGAGAAACAAACTCCAAGTTGGCTGAAGAGAAGAACAACTTTGAAGAGAAGTCTATCCGGAGAGGACATGATATAGAGAAGCTTCAAAAGACCATCAACATCCTACAGAAGGCAATGGAAAAGGCCAAAAATACTGCAAAACTTTCTCAAGAAGAAAAGAATGATTTGGAAAAAATCATCAACAACTGCAGTACTATAAAAGAGGCCACTCTCGCAAAGTTGAGGGAAATCGCAGACTCGCTCGAGGCAACAATTATTGATCCTGAGAAGGATAACCTATCTCTCGAGGAGTCTTACAATCTAGTCATAGCTCAAGCTGATTCTCTGATCACCAATATCCCAAAGTTTGCCAAGAGGTACAAGGAGACAGTGAAGACCGATGTAGGTACTACCACTTCCTCTATCCTTTGCAAATTGAGGCATCACCATGGTCCAAACCTAAATCTGAATCCAGCGGTGGAGAATATCATGTTCGACAATGAAGATCAAATGGCTGCGACCATAGCTGAGGTTAAGCCTATAGTTGACAAACTATTAGAAAACCTTAAGCTTGTCTAAGTTTTCCCTCTCATTGTAATGTTTCAGTGGAAATGGAAATTTTTTGACGCATCGACTTTCTTGTTAACCTACAAATACATATAACAAATAGAAAAATACAAATTTCGGGTTAGTCTCACATTTAATATTTCAGATTTAAAGCCTTACTTGGGTCAAGAAGATGAGCTTGAGTCAAGGATGATTCCATTTCAAGAGGGGGAGAATGATAAGGACATCACTTCGACGGATACACAAACTACTTCAATTCCATCACCTCCTATGCAAGGACCAATTACAAGGACACGTGCATGACAGTTAAATTACCAAGTGAGTTCATTTCTAGAGTTACATACTTATTCTTTGGAGGATAGGTTACTACCTAATGATGATGTTCTTGTATTTAGAAATAACGGGATGTACCAGCAAGGATATAAGTCTTCATCAAGGCAAGCTTCCGCCCATGTTGTACACGAGATGGAGTCTAGTTCGGCCGCCAGGGAGCAACTCTCCTTCAAACGAACATAAAAGCTGCATATGGAGTCCGTTTGGAATGTTCGAGCACTTTATGGATAAACCCACTATGTCATCTTTCCAACGGTTCTAGCCCCACTTCAAAATTCCTTCTGAGTCGGTCACAATCGTCGAAACAACTCACAACCAGAATCTGTTTTGGGCTTCCCGGTGCTGCATCACCTTTTCTTTTTGGGCCACGGCCCATGTACCCTATCTAGGGTTGCGAGCCAACCCTAGCCACCACCCTCTCTCCTTTATATGGCTAAACTCCTCAACTTCTTCCTTAGGTTATTTGCTACATTGTTTCCTATTGCGTGAGATACAATTGTTCATCGGAGTAGTGTCGAAAGACCTGGTTTGGTGAAAGATAACCTCAATTGTTTGTTCTGAAATTTCAGATTGCTTTGCATCTTGTTCTTGCTCGTTTCTTCTACTGCGTGTAAGAATTAACCTTCATGGTAAGGTCATCCGGGTGTGAGCATGGTTGATAATGACAGGTGCATGGGTGTAGCGATTGCAAGGACTCAATCCTCGCTGATTGGAAGCCTTGGAACGCGAATGTCTCCGTTTTGCAAAGTAGAACCTATCGAAAAATCGGGCCGCTGTCACATCAATTGGTATTAGAGCCACAGTTGCTCGTTAGGTATCACTGCTTTTTCCTTTTGTTTCGTCGCTGTTTTCCATCACCTAGAGTCCACAAAAAAGCTTCACAAAAATATTTGTTTTCCACTGTCCAAACCCGTTTGTGCTTTTCGATCTGTTAATTTTGGTTTGTTAAATTGAGTTTGCGTCTGTTCTAGCGTTTTCTAGTTGCTTGTCATAGCTTTGACCCTTTTTGATAAAAAAAAAATCCCCACACCAACAATCCATCCAACAAAAAAAAATCCCCACGCGAACAACCCATCTAACAACCCAAACCGTAATTTCCAATCTCGGCCAGAAAAAACCCCTTTCCTACCGCCGCCACCAAAAACGCCATAACTTTTGATTCCGTGATCCTTTTTGAGTGAAACCAAAGAGAAAAGATTCATAACTCAATTCTCCATCGTCCCATAAATTTTTATGTCCATCCATTCAGGGAGTAAAAAGTTATGCACTTTGCAATCTGAGGTGCTTGCTGTTTTCAGATCTGCAACCGTGCACAATTAAGAATTTTTCGCGAATTTTTCTGTTGGTTTTCAGAAAGTTGTCCTAGAAGAAACATTGTGGGAAAAGGCGCCGTTAGAAAATAGATAAAAAATAATCATTGAAAAAGAAGCATTTGACAAAAAGATACGGCCAAAATACCGATGTGCTGTCAAGCGGACAGAAATCTGCAGTTTCCAAATTTGGTGTGATCTTGTATTTTTCAAGTTCCATATTCCATATGTTTGAGTTTTTTTTCCTGTCTACCACTTGTATCCACTGCCATATACTTCCGTTAGCCTCTTCCACATGCTTGGTTGATCAGCAACTTAGGCTAGGTGCTAGATACGTACAAAAATTCAATTCTATGCAATTTTGAGATTAATTGATTGTTTAATCCTTTCTACTCATACCTAGCTTTCCGAACTCCACTTTCTTCCAACTCAGTTAAATATTTACTTTGCAATCACGAGCTCCATCACTATCACAAGTTGTCACGAACCAGCCCACCGGATTGCCTCGCCTGTCACAGTTGGTAAGAAACTTGCAAGAGCTTGGTAAGAAGCTTGAGCAAGAGTGACTTTTACTCCTTGTCCACCACCTAGTAGTTGATAGACAGAATATATACACTGTGCTTTCTTTTGTCTTCTACTAACAATGATAGGATCGGGGACTGGAGATCCAGATGGAGACAAGTGTGTTACAAGAATTGAGCTCATGAAGTATGCGGAGGATCATCAAAGCGCGTTGAGAGGCATCAACGCAAACCTCACCAAGCTTGCTCAAGACAATGAGCATAGTATGGAGCGAATCGAGCAGAGCATCGCCAACCTCATCACAAGAATGGAGCACCTTGAGATGCAGCCACCTCCACCTGCATTGACTCAGAAATGGAGGTCGAAGGGTGGGAAACCTTGCTGCCCATGGAGATGAAGAAGCATCCCTCGCCGACAACATAAAGGATGTTGAAGGTGAAGATAGTGTCGGCATTCCGGATGATCGTGCTGCTGAACGGGATGCACGACTATGCCATCGCCTTTGTGGGACCGTCTGTCGACGATTCGGACTCGAGGTCCCCTGTCGATCTTATGTAGATTTGTGAGTTGTGTGTGAGACCTTTCAAGATATTCCTCAAGTAAGATAGGATAAGCAATATCGTGAGGGACGTGAAGATTTATATAGGTTCGAGCCCTCGATGGTGGGAGTAATAGCTCTACGTCCTATTGTGATTCCACTATATAAGGTAAAAGTGTTTACAAGGAAAAGAAATTATCACAGACGATGATCTCCTTTATATCTTTGTCTATCTAATCTATGCTTAATTCTTCAAGTTCTATTGACTCGCGCTTGTTGGTTGACTTAACCGCCCTTTAGATGGTGCATCAATCATCCTTCACTACCACAGAAACAGACATCCAGGACGGCACATCACAGACGGTTATGAACTTTTCAATGGAACACCGTCTGCGAAGGCCTGTCGGGAGAATATGTTAAGTTATCACAGTCGGTTCTGATGTCAAAACCAAATGTGATAGTCAACCAGATGGTTTTGAACACAAAACCGTATGTAATAGTCTACTTATGACGAGGATTATTACCCGAGCTAGTTTGAAATAATACACATCTGGTTCAAGATGAATACGAACCAGACAGGTGTCTGAAGGTCCATTGTTATGGTCTCAGACGACCTGAGAAGCGCGGACATAGGAGTAATTTATGGTCACAGGCTTTGCGTGATCATGAGGTCGCGGATGTTACGCGGTCAAGAGGCCGCAGACGATGCGCGGTCAGAAGGTCGTTGATTACCCTTGACCAGAGTAACTCAGGATTGCTTAGCCCTCTAACAAGCATATCCTCAGTATCGTAATAATTCTTTCACGTATGAAGACAACTACAAGGAGGTTAACATGTGCAGTTATCCCTTAATTGCGCGTGTTAGGCCTACGTGGGAGTTAAGTGCGGTTACCAAAACTGTGCTTCTAGAACCATTCAAAACCGTTGTGCATTGGCGCCCTTTTGACTGGTATAAAAGGGTGGGCAAATGTACAAGGCAAACGAGACAACGACAAATCAAGCACAAGCTTTCATAAGTTAGTTTAGTCGAGTTTAGACAACAACACAGAAAAGATCTTCACCTGTGATGATCTTTTCTTCAACTTTGTAAGCATTTTCTATACATAGTGAAATCATAACAGGATGTAGGGCTGTTACTCCCACCATCGAGGGCTTGAACCTGTATAAATCCCTTTGTGCCCCAACAGACATTGCTCATCATCCCTTTCCGGAGGAACACTTTGAAAGGTCTCACAACTGACAAAATCTACATAAGATCGACTAAGGACCCCGAGTCCGAATCGTCGACAGTTGGCGCCCACCATGGGGCCTTTCTCAAGGTGTTCGTTTTTCTATCCGGAGGTTCGGTGAGCCATGTCTGGGGCATATGATTCCGAGAACGACTTTGATCTCGAGGATTATGCCCATATATAGATGCCTTCACCTAGTGATCCTGTTCCAATGGAGGAAACCGGAGGCGAAGACGTCCCAGAAGTTGATTCAACCACTCAAGTCATGTCTATCGACCAGGAGACAACAGACGCAGAACCAGAACCCAATGTTGTTTCTACTGCGTTAGGGATTGAATCCGGTCCATCGCACGACCCTGCTGAGGGCAAAGGTGATGTTAACCAGGAATTTAGTCTGGGGAGGTTCGATCCTGATAACCTCCACCGTCTTTTTGATTTTGAGTACAACTCGGAGCAAACAGAGATGTTCTCTCCATCGGCGACCTCATTCCCTAGGCAATTCGCTGCCTTATCGGAAGAAACGCCCGATCAACGGACCGCTAGGGAAGAACAGCAGCGCAAGCAGAAAGAAGAGCAAGAGCGCAGACAAAAGGAGGATCAAGATCGTGAGCAGCAAGATAATGAGCTCCGCAAAACAGCCCTAAAGGCTCTACAAAACGCGCAAGCTCGTTACGACGCCGCTCCTAGTTCCTCCCGTCGTCCGCATGGTCTCAGACGCGACCAGACACCTTCTTTACCCCCGGGACATTTACCGGCGGACGAGGAGACGGTGACACCTGGCACACCCAGAGGAGCACACATGACCGGCTTCGATCCATCGCAGAGGTCCTGCATAATTTTCCTCCTACTGTCACAGATGCGTAGAAACCAGCTTTCGCCAGAATCTTGGCGGAGAGGTTAGACGAGGTTGCATCCGAGGCGACCCCTACAGCCTCTTCCCGGTCGGCGATACGTTCCCACGAAAGAGGATATTCTAACTCTAGTTTTGGTAGACGAAATCGGGCACCACTAGTGCCGTCTCGGCATGACAAAGCTAGGCGGGCGGGAAATTCTCGTGATCGGGAACGAATTCCTGTCCACTCTCACCTGGGGCCCGCGTGGTATTTCCTTCGCGTGAGGTAGCCCGAGATCAGTTGAGTGTTGCAGATCCCTCCTTGGTCCTTATGTTGGTTGTAAAGCTTTCTCGCCCAGCCTTCGTGCGGTCGTTTGGCCGGATAAGTTTAAACCTGGGGCTATTGAAAGATTTGACGGAACTCAGAATCCATCGGAGTTCCTTCAAAATTACATCACTGCTATTTAGGCAGCAGGTGGCGATGACCGTGTCATGGCCAACTATTTACCTACAGTCCTAGAGGGACTGGCAAGAACCTGGCTGTTCAATCAGCCCGCGGGTTCGATATATAACTGGGAAATGTTGTGCGATGCCATCCTCAACAATTTCCAGAATTGTTATCATAAGACGGGAAAAGAGGATGAACTCCATCGATTGCGACAAACATTGACGGAAACTCTTCGTCAGTTTGTTAAAAGGTTCATCGGGGTTAGAAATACCATCCCGAACATATCTGACAATTCCGTTATCAGGGCATTTAAACACGCCGTTCGATATCGGAGGTTTACTGAGGATTTACTCATCCACCCCCCTCAATCAGTAGCCGATCTTTTTGATATGGCTGATCGATATTCCGACGCGGCCGAGGCCATTGAGTGGAATCGGATGGTGGACAAAGGAAATTTACCGCCTCAGCCAGGTCACAAGGATGTAAAGAAAGAGGATTCGAACAAGCAGCCGGAATCTTCATCAGGCGGGAAATCAAAGAAATCAAAAAGGATTCGAACTGGACAATACCGAGAGGTCGCGGTCGCAGAGAAACCTCCGTCGACCAAAGGTAACAAATTTTCGTCTAAAAAGAAAACTGCTTCTGGTGGTCGCAGTGTCGACCAACCAGAGAAGTCGACTAACCCGCAGGAAGGCAAGAAGTGGTGTCCACTCACAACTCTGCAGGCCACGACCTCAAGAATTGCCGGAGTTGGTTGAAGTAGCTAGATGACTTCTACCAGGTCATCGGACCAATGCCGACCTTGCCACCAAAAGAACAGACTTGCAGGTTAAGAGACACCAGCGGGGATGAAGAGATGTCCTACCAGGTACCTCGTAATTATGTCAATGTCATTTTCGGAGGTTCCTCCCCTTTTGTTTCTAAACGACAATTTAAAGCTTTTTACCGAAAGGTGAACCAAGTGGAGACTCCCCTTGGTGAACCTCAGTACCCCCGTTGGTCGGATACTCCTTTGACGTTTGATCACTCTAATTGCCTTGTGGGGCTCACTCGACCATTGAGGCTACCTTTGGTCATTACCCCAATTACCAGTTTTGCGAGAGTCGAAAGTGTTGATCGAAGGATGCCGACTAGAGGGGGGTGAATAGGCGGTTTTAAAATTTTTCTTCTAAATTAGGGTTTAACAACCTAAGATTGCAATAACAAATCTTCTAAGGATATGAAAGACAATTCAATTCAGATTTAGCACTTTCTAAAATATTAATAGCAACAATTCAATCACTATGAAAATTAAGCAAGTAGTAGAGGTAACCGAAAAGATCGAGTTTTTCCCAAGGTCTCGGACATTTGCCGATTTCCACTAATCCTCGTTGAAGCGCTCTTTGCTTGAGCTTATGCTTCGATTTCACTAGAGGTAGCCCTTCTCCTCTCCGGATAGGCGAGCTCCGAGCCTTTACAACCAATCGCCGGGCCTCTCCGACACACCGTCGATGGAGAGATCACCGAACCTCCCGGGTCGTCTAGGTGACGGCACTCACCAAGAGTAACAAGCCTAGCACCTTGCTTGATCAATCTCAAAGCTTGATGAACACAATGCAAATGCAAGAAGGCTTGAAAACAAATTCACTCAACTAGCACTCAAGATTTCTCAAGTTTTGACTTCAATTGCTAGAGAATGGATGTGAGAGGGCTTGCTCACTGTTGCTCAGGGTTTTTGAGATGTATTTCATATGTTTTAGACATCTACAACAGTGATCTATTTATACTCTCAGCAAAAACGGTCGAAATCAAGAAGATTGAGCCAAAGTTGTACTGGCCGGACATTGTCCGGTCACTTCGGACAATATCCGGTCAGTACAAAAATTTTGACCGTTATTCACGTGAAATGCGAGTTTCAGTAGCTGTTTGGATTAAATTGTGAAGGCCGGACAAATGTATTTGTCAGGACAAAATGTCCAGACAGATGCATTTGTCTCTGTTGACACCCCTGTTTAAAATGTTTTGTACACGCCGGACAGATACATTTGTTCGGACAAAATGTCTAGACAGATGTATCTGTCTCTGTTGACACTTAACATAAAACACTCCAGATTTTTGTATAGACCGGACATATGGGATTTGTCTGGACAAAATGTCCGGACAAATAGATTTGTCTCTGTTAACACAGCCCTTACAATAGCCCAGATTTTGTATTGGCCGGACATTGTCCGGTCACTTCGGACAATGTCCGGTCACTTCAGACAAAACCTCCGGACAAATACATTTGTCTCAATTCAATATGCTGTTAACATTTGTACTGACCGGACATTGTCCGGTCACTTCGAACAATGTCCGGCCTTCACCGGACAGATGCACCGGACAAATGTAATTGTCTCTGTTGCACTTGTTTGCAAAGTTCTGAAATTGTTTGTATTGGCCGGACATTGTCCGGTCACTTCAGACACTGTCCGGCCAGTACAAAACGAAAACAGACTTCTGAATTTTTTACTCAACTTTGATTTAGGGCAAATGCAAATGCAAATATGCTTCTAAAAACTTCAAGGTTGATCAAGATACTTGTGCTAAGACCCCTCTTAATAGTACGATCATCTAACCTAGAAAATTTGAAAACAAGAAGGCGCTAGGTTTAGGTATTTGTACTCTTGTCGAGATTTCGTCGTTTTCGCTTCATGGAGTCTTGATAACCTTGCTTTGTCTTTCCTTGATGCTTTCTCCTTTGATTTACCTGAGTCTTACATGCAGAGGTTAGTCGCAAATCTCACGGATGTCATTAATCACCAAAACCCTAATTAGGGCTCAAGATTCAACAATCTCCCCCTTTTTGGTGATTGATGACAACCGTTATGCATAAAACATATGGATATCAAAAATGAGTATAAACAAGAGATGCTCCCCCTGAATCTTGCATTCAAGTTCATAAACATATTCATAACAAGGTATAACGAGATATGCATACGTATCAACACATACATACATACACAAGAGAGATAGCAAAGCAGCATTTTTATAACAAAGCTATTTCCATGTTCATGTTCATACATTTATAAACGATAAAACGATGACATAAAACATAACAAACAACATCACACATATCATCCACTGATAAACATATGACATAACACATATCCATACCACATATACATAACATAACTCTCCCCCTTTGTCATCAAACATCCATAAAAGGAGAGAAGACATAGATACAAATGATCATAGATACAGGAGAAAGATAATCTAGGACTGCGGAGGATGATCGGAAGAAGAATCGCCGCGACGACGACGCTGATACTGGCCTGCGTCGAATCGTCCCCGCAGCTCAGAGATATCCTGACTCATAGAATCGATGCGAGGCTCGATAACGTTGAGGCGATGGTCGATGGAGCTCAATCTGGTGTCAACCTCATCGAAGCGAGTCTCGAATCGCACGGACATCTGATCCAGCCGCTCCATGATCATCATGTATGGAGCTGAGACATCAGGGTTCTGGGAGATGGAGTAGGACTGAAGTGGAGAGGGAGCTCCCGCGACCGGAGACATAGGCTCATGAACTGGTGATCCAACTTGATTTTCATAGCGAATAAGGATCCCCAGGCTCTTCAACCGGTAATACTCCATAGAAGTAGGACGGGAAGCTCGATGCAGTCCAACGTAGGTCAGAGTATGAGCGATGAAAGGTGCGAAGGGCAAAAGCCTCTTCAAGTCCATCTGAACTTCCTGCATCTCGTGGAACATGAACTCCACAATGTCGAAAGGTGTCTCGTCAACTTGGGCTCTCAGAAGCCACAGCATGGTAGACGTGACAACCCCGCAATCTCCGGTTTTTGGTAAGATAGTCATGCGGTTCAGCTTTTCTAGAATGGCCACCGGAGGAATCAGTTGAGAGACTTTACCAATATTTGGATCTGGATTGTCGAAGAGATGAGCTACGTCTTCAACTCGAACTTCATCAAAGGCGAAGAGGCTGTTGTCAACATGCTCGATCTGTAGAGCCTCTTCAAACTGTGCCTTGGTGAGAGTCCTTCTTGAGTTGTTGTTCATGAAGACGACGTGGGATCGATCCGAGGCAACATGAAGAGATGCGAAGAACGAGCGGATGATGTCCACGTTCCACTTCCAGTCTTCCCTCATCTCGGTGAAGGAGAGCAACCTGACAGCCATGAACTTGCCCGTAGAGGATAGTGAACTTTGCTCTCGATCAAATTCCAGTCAATGGCCTGATGCCCAAATACTTTGGCGGAGGTGAATCTGGTGTGATACTGAGACATCTGGAAGGCATTCCAGAAATTCCTCTCAGTACATGTCCTCGGATGCTCGTACGGGTTCTTTCGACGAAGTCGCCGAACAGCACTAGCGGTGAAAGTCTGATGGCCTCTAGGTTGCTCATCACCACTACTGTTGCTGCTATCGACTGAGTCGGAATCATCAATGGGAGATCCTATGGGAGATGCTGGAGCTGCATCATCCTCATCAATAGCCAAAGAATCCCAGTCAATAGGTTGAGCCTGTTGAGAAGATCCAGGCCCATGACGACGGCTAGTTTGCTTCATTCTTCCAGTCATAGTGACTCTGGAAAGAGAAGATGGATAATTTGATCATGATATGACTCGAAGGAGGTGAACGGAGAAGCATGAACTAGTCTTCCGATGGATATGTATGCATGACCTAGTCCTTATATGAATCAATCTTACTCATGCATTTACTAATAGATGTTAGCTTGTACTCCATATCATCCTTTTCTGCTCTTTGATTCAATCTTGTTCTACTCAATTTGCTTTGATCAAAATCAAGGATCTAGGGCAATCAAAGGAAATCATCTACGATATTCTCATGTTAACCACTCATCTTGTGCATTGCAAATAATTTGAACAAATCCGATATGAATCCAACATTTAACCCTACAGTTGTGGTTCAATTTGATCATCACATTTCCATACAAAGCATAGTTGATTTTGTTCCAAAATCTAACCCTAGATGGCAATTTGATCTACTTATATCATGCATGTCTATGATAAACTTCTATTTTGCACAAATCATCTTAAATATGATCACTCCTAGATGTTAATTTCATGAATCCATAACTAGATTTGACATGCAAAAACATTTGAACTATTTCAAACCCTAATATGGCATGAGATGTAATGCATGAACCAGAGAAGGAAAAGAAGAGAAACTGACCTAATCCAAGGAAGGAGGAGATGCACAGGAGATCAAATCTGAGGCCGGACGGGAGATGGCCGGACGGATCCTCTTGTCCGGAGGATAGGGGATGAATAGTGGAGAGAGGAAGAACTGAGGAGGAGACAAAAACCAGAACACGATTTGGGGAAGACAAGGATTTCGGGAGAATTTCATAACTGAATCGTTATGCACATACCGGACAAAGTCTGATCTGACCAGACAATGTCCGATATGGCCGGACAGAGTCTGAATTGGGCGGACACTGTCCGGTCAGTTCAGTTAAGTTTCTGAAACTTCTGAATTTTTGCAATTTTCGCAAATTTGACTCAACCAGAGATTTGAATGTTGGATAAACTTAATTACCATGTTGGGAATATATCCAGATGTCCTTGAGAGGAATATGGGAGAGAACGATCTTAGAATGAGCCTCCGAAGCACGTTTTAGGGTAAAACAGATAAAATAGAACGGGTTTTCACCAAATCGTCAAATCTCAATCAAACTTAGATTTTTCTGAGATGTTTGGCCTTGTATGAATTCTAAATACTATTTCAAGCCAAACCATGGAAGAGATTTTGGCTCAAATAGCGAAATTCACAAAATGCACATTTTGGGTATTTTCGTGTCAAAGCTCGTTTTTGGGCGATTTGAAAAATGTGATAACTTGCAAACCATAGGTCTTTTGAGAAAAAGTTCAACATGAAATATCTTCGAATGATCTATCTCTAAGTGTTTTATGTAGAAAATTTTTGTCAAAACTCAACCAATTTTAATTTATAGAAATAACCCATTTTAGGCCAAAACAAGATCCTTAGATGTTCAATTTTGTCAAAATTCAACATTTTAGCTCGAAATCCTTTCTTTTCACTTTCAAAACCTTTGAGAACATATTTGAAAGATATTTTTGAAGATTTTGTGTTATTTTAACACATTTTGAACATTTTGGCACTTTTTAGCCCTTTTGATTTTAAAATTGACCCTTTTGATAAACAACATGCATATTTTTCCTTTTTGTACACAATTTTGGGGTATACAAACATTCAATGATCTTGAAGTTGCTCCCCCTTAATGTGTTCTCCAAGTTTTGTTGAAAAACGACAAAGTGGTGAATTTTTGGACTTTTTCTTCAAAATAGGAAGTGATTGGCATAGATGCCTACATTGATTGGATATATAAATTTATAGGCAAGAGTATATATGCTAGATACAATCAAACTAACAACCAATTCAAGATAAGCAAGAGATCAAATAACATTTGAAATATCAATAACATTCAATTCATTTCTTAACTTGCTAAATCTTGACTCATCCAAGGGTTTAGTGAATAGGTCCGCTAATTGATTTTCGGTTGAAACATGACTAATCACTATATCCCTTTTTGATACATGATCCCTTAGAAAGTGATGTCTAATGTCAATGTGCTTTGTTCGAGAGTGTTGAACAGGATTGTTGGCAATTTTAACGGCACTCTCATTATCACATAAAAGCGGAACACAATTGACTCTTATGCCATAATCTAACAAGGTTTGTTTCATCCAAAGAAGTTGTGCACAACAACTACCAGCCAAAACATATTCCGCCTCGGCGGTTGAGAGTGCAACTGAATTTTGTTTCTTTGAAGTCCAAGAGACTAATGATCTTCCTAGAAGTTGACAACCACCGGAAGTACTTTTTCTATCAATTTTACAACCGGCATAATCAGAATCCGAATATCCTAGGAGATCAAAACTAGCATTCTTAGGATACCAAAGTCCTATGTTTGGTGTATGTTTTAGATATCTAAAGATTCTTTTTACTGCAGTTAGGTGACACTCTCTAGGAGCAGCTTGAAACCTAGCACACATGCATACACTAAACATAATATCAGGTCTAGAAGCAGTAAGATATAATAAACTACCAATCATAGAACGATATAATTTGAGTTCTACTGGTTTACCTCCCTCATCCAAGTCCAAATACCCATTTGTAGCCATAGGAGTCTTGATTGGTTTTGAATCATCCATACCGAATCTTTTGAGCAAATCCTTCACGTATTTGCTTTGACTCACAAATATGCCTTCTTTGATTTGCTTAATTTGAAGTCCGAGGAAAAAGCTCAATTCTCCTATCATAGACATCTCAAATTCCTTGGACATGGTTTCACCAAAAGCTTGGCAAAGATATTCGTTAGTGGAACCAAAAATTATATCATCGACATAGATTTGGCAAACAAAGAAGTCATCGTCTATGATTTTGGTAAAGAGAGTTATATCAATTTTTCCAACTTTAAAACCTTGTGAAATTAGGAAATTTTGCAACCTTTCATACCAAGCCCTAGGGGCTTGCTTAAGACCATAAAGGGCTTTTGAGAGTTTATAGACATGATTTGGATATTTTGGATCTTCAAAACCCGGTGGTTGCTTTACGAATACAAGTTCCGAAATTTCACCATTTAAGAAAGCACTTTTAATATCCATTTGAAAAAGTTTGATTTCAAAACATGATGCAAATGCAAGTAAGATGCGAATGGCCTCTAGTCTATCTACGGGAGCAAAAGTTTCATCAAAATCTAATCCCTCAACTTGAGAATAACCTTGTGCTACCAATCTAGCTTTATTTCTTACAACTATGCCATTTTCATCTTACTTATTTCGAAAGACCCATTTTGTACCAATTACATTGTGATCAAGAGGTTGTTCTACAAGTTCCCAAACATTATTTCTAGTAAAGTTGTTTAACTCATCATGCATAGCCATTTACCCAATCTGGGTCCGCTAAAGCTTCATCAATGCATTTAGGCTCAATACTAGAAATGAAAGATGCATGTTCACAAAAAGATGCAATTCTAGAGCGAGTTTGGACACCTTTACCAACATCACCTATTATTTGGTTGACGGGATGATCCTTAGTGATGGTTTGATGAAGTCTTGGATTTTGCAATGTTTGATCTTCATTTTCCTTTATTTCCGAATCAAGATCAACTTGAGTAGGGGCCTCCGGAATCATAGAAGCTATTTCATTTTCTTGATCGGGTGACTTTGAATCTTCATCTTTGGGCTTGATATGTCCAATCATCATATTCTTCATAGCTTCTCGTAATTCTTCATTTCCTACATTCTCAACATCTTCATACTCTTCTTGAGAGACATTAGATTCATCAAACTCAACATTGCACGTTTCTTCAATGCATTCGGTTATGATGTTAAAAATACGATAAGCCTTACTAGTTGACGAATATCCAACAAGAAAGCCCTCGTCAACACGTCTTTGAAATTTTCCAAGATGCATGCGTTTTTTAAGGATGTAACATTTGCAACCAAAAACTCGAAAATATGAAATGTTTGGTTTTCTTCCAATAATTAGCTCATAAGGAGTTTTTTTTAACAAAGGATGAGTATAAAGCCGATTTATGGTATAACAAGCCGTATTTACGGCCTCGGCCCAAAACCTAGTGGGGGTTTTATATTCAACCAACAAAGTTCGAGCCATTTCAATTAATGTTCGATTTTTCCTTTCCACAACACCGTTTTGTTGAGGAGTATATGGTACGGAAAATTCGTGTTTAATTCCAGATTCATTACAAAGCTCAATAAAGTCCGAATTTTGAAACTCTCCACCATGATCACTTCGAAGTTTCTTGATGGAGAATTCAAATTCATTTTCAACTCGTTTTGCAAATCTTTTAAACACACTTGGAGCATTGGATTTAAGATTTAAGAAGAAAATCCAAGTAAATCGAGAGAAATCATCAATAATGACAAAACAATAGTTACTACCACCAATGCTTCGAGTTTCCGATGGACCAAACAAGTCCATATGCAAAAGCTCAAGTGGTCTAGATGTTGACAACACATTTTTAGCGGGATGAGTACTAGCAACTTGTTTTCCCGCTTGACACGCACTACAAAGTTTATTCTTTTCAAACTTTACATTTTTCATACCTAGGATTAAATCTCTTTTTAAAAGTTTGTTCAATTGATGCATCCCAACATGAGCCAAACGACAATGCCAAAGCCATCCCAAAGAATTTTTAGCAACCAAACATGTTGAAATGCAAGAGTCTTTTGAACCGAAATCAACCAAATACAAATCTCCATATCGAAAACCTTTGAAAATTAAAGACTTGTCTTCTAGACTTTCAATGATAACACCATTTGGTTCGAAAATGCATCTAAGACCCAAATCACAAATTTTTGCAACCGAAAGCAAATTGAAATTCAAAGATTCAACAAGTAATACATTTGAGATGGAAAGGTTGTTTGTGATTGCGACTTTACCTAACCCAATTACCTTTCCTTTGCTATTATCACCAAACGTGATTTTGTCAATGTCATTGCAACCATTCTCAAATGAAGAGAACCTACTTCCATCACCAGTCATGTGTTGGGTGCATCCGCTATCAAGCACCCAATGCCTCCCACCGGTTTTGTAGTTTTCCTAAAAGAAGGGTTAGACGCTTTTAGGTACCCAAACTTGTTTGGGTCCTTGAAAGTTAGCAACAAGGGTTTTTGGAACCCAAATTTTCTTTTTATGTTTATTTTGATGAGGCAAACCAATGAATTTTGCAATTACTTTTCCGTACTTTGTTTTCTTTAGCATGTAATGGGAGTGATACTTATTTTCTTTAGCTCTAGAAGTTGAGGGACAATTTTCCGGCAAATGATCTACATTATGGCATTTGTGACAAAACATATTAGTGGCCTTTACAAAAGTTATTTTAGTACTCAATTTCTTTCTTTTGTTCGGTTCATATCCTAAACCTTCTTTTCTAAATGAACATCGCTGCTCACTAAGAAGTTTGTCTAGGATTTCTTTTCCTTTAAAGCATTTTGCTAGTCCTAGATTTAGCTTTTCCACTTGTGCCTTGAGTTCTAAATTTTCTAAAATCAAGTTAGAGTTGTTATCAACAATTTCATCACAAACATTTTCATGATTAATTTCTAAAGCATTACAAGTGATTGATTTTGAATGAGAGACACTATGAGTTGATTCGTCTAGAATATCACAAGTAATTCCTATTTCACTAGTTTGTTTAGAATCAATAATTTCATTAACTAGAAGTGCCTCATGCGAGTCATTTAGTTCTACATATAACTCACTAAGTATTGAATATTCTTTCTTAAGCATTTTGTTTTCCTTAGTTACTTTACCTAATGCCTCATTTAATTCCATAACCATATCAACAAGGTCCTCATAAGAAGGTTCAAGATCTGATACCTTAGCATCATCACTCGCCATAAGACATAATGATGACTTGTCTTCAAACAAAGTGGCTTCTCCGATAGCAATTCCCGCCATTTTCTTAGAAGATGATGGTACTTCATCCTCCGATTCGGATTCCTCCGATCCGGAGTACCATTCACCAATATAGGCTTGGCCCTTGTTTTTATTGTTATAGAACTTCTTGAAAAGCTTCTTTTTACCTTTTGTCCCTTCACCGTCATCTTTCCTCTCATATGATCTTTGATGATCACCCTTCTTATTTGGACATCTTGAGGCAAAGTGTCCCTTCTCATTACATTCATAACATGTAATGTTCTTGAATCCGGTCTTCTTGTGTGGTCCTCGTCTTTTGTCAAATTCAAATCCTCTTTTGTTGATCTTGTTTAGGAGTTTGCGGGTTTTTCTCACAAGAAGAGCTAGATCACCATCAGAGCTTTCATCCGAACTATCCTCCTTGGCTTCCTCGACTTTTGCCTTAAATGCCAAGTTTTTCTTCTTTGATCCGGATGCTTCTACAATCCCTTTCTTTTCCTCTTTTTGCATTTCATGGGTAATAAGAGTACCCAAGAGCTCGGTAGGAGTTGTGGAAGAGAGATCGCCATTGATAAGCACTGTCACAATTGTATCAAAACTCGATGGTAAAATCATAAGCATTTTACGCACAATATCAATATCTTCAAATTTTGTACCTAAACCTTTGAGATCATTGATTAATAGATTGAGTCGAGTATACATGTCACTAACATTTTCAGATTCAAGCATGAAGAAGGAGTTGTATTCTCTAGTTAATTTAATTAGCTTAGCTTCTTTGACTTTTGATGTACCTTCATGAATTACCTCTAAGGTTTTCCACATTTCATAGGATGTATCAAGATTACTAATGCGATTGAATTCACTTAAATCAAGACCATTAAATATGGCATTTTTTGCTTGAGCATTTGCTTGAAGGTTTTTCAATTCTAGAGGTGTGAGATTTTCTAAGTCCATTGGAGCCCTAAAACCATCTCTAGTGACCCTCCATACATCAAGACTAATGGATTCTAGATAAACCGTCATCCTAATTTTCCAATAGCAATAGTTGTCACCCTTGAAGAAGGGGACCTTTCCATTATAGTTCTCTTTGATCGACGACATCCTCTCCCTAGACGGTTAAGCCTAAAATGAGAGACCTAGCGCTCTGATACCACGTGTTGATCGAAGGATGCCGACTAGAGGGGGGGTGAATAGGCGGTTTTAACATTTTTCTTCTAAATTAGGGTTTAACAACCTAAGATTGCAATAACAAATCTTCTAAGGATATGAAAGACAATTCAATTCAGATTTAGCACTTTCTAAAATATTAATAGCAACAATTCAATTACTATGAAAATTAAGCAAGTAGTAGAGGTAACCGAAAAGATCGAGTTTTTCCCGAGGTCTCAGAAATTTGCCGATTTCCACTAATCCTCGTTGAAGCGCTCTTTGCTTGAGCTTATGCTTCGATTTCACTAGAGGTAGCCCTTCTCCTCTCCGGATAGGCGAGCTCCGAGCCTTTACAACCAATCACCGGGCCTCTCCAACACACCGTCGATGGAGAGATCGCCGAACCTCCCGGGTCGTCTAGGTGACGGCAATCACCAAGAGTAACAAGCCTAGCACCTTGCTTGATCAACCTCAAAGCTTGATGAACACAATGCAAATGCAAGAAGGCTTGAAAACAAATTCACTCAACTAGCACTCAAGATTTCTCAAGTTTTGACTTCAATTGCTAGAGAATGGATGTGAGAGGGCTTGCTCACTGTTGCTCAGGGTTTTTGAGATGTATTTCATATGTTTTAGACATCTACAACAGTGATCTATTTATACTCTCAGCAAAAACGGTCGAAATCAAGAAGATTGAGCCAAAGTTGTACTGGCCGGACATTGTCCGGTCACTTCGGACAATGTCCTGTCAGTACAAAAATTTTGACCGTTATTCACGTGAAATGCGAGTGTCAGTAGCCGTTTGGATTAAATTGTGAAGGCCGGACAAATGTATTTGTCCCGACAAAATGTCTGGACAGATGCATTTGTCTCTGTTGACACCCCTGTTTAAAATGTTTTGTACACGCCGGACAGATACATTTTGACGAGGATTGACACCCGGGTCACTTCTAATAAACTTTTGGTTCAAGACAGGTTTGAACCAGACATGTATCTGGTGATGCGAACTCAAGCTATTCTGAGGGGCATCACCATGAGGTCGCAAGCTTTACGCAATCAGGTCGCAGCTTTACGCGGTCAGACCGTAAGCCTTGCGCGGTCAGAAGTTCGTAGGCTATACGCGAACTACATATTCGGGATATTGCGCGGTCAGCCAATATCCTGCGGTCAGAACATCCGCCGATCAGGATACTTGGGATCTATCTATTCGGTTGCCCATGCAACAGGATATTCTAAGTATCCCGAAGATTCCTACACGTGGAGAATCAACCGTCAGGAGGTTAACACATACAGTTATCCATGAATAACACGTGTTTAACCTGTGTGGAGGTTAAGAGCAGTTCCAAAAACCGCATCCAACCGTCCGTGCAACCGATTGATGCAGTTTCCTTCACATGGCACCCTTTCAAACAGTACAAAAGGATGGCATGGAGCATCAATCAGGGAGGGAGAAGAGAAGAAAAACATCTAAGTTAGCCAAGTCTACGGCCCACCTCATATAGCATTTTTAGTAAGCCTTCTTTGGCTTATCCTTGTACACTTTTACAGGGAAAATCCTCGCCTGTGAGGACTTTTCCCTCCATTCTGTAAATCTTTTACCACACTTAGTGAAATCTTAACAGGACGTAGGGCTTTTACTCCCACCATCGAGGGCCCAAACCTGTCTAAACTCTCTGTGCTCCTGTTCACCATTGTTCGGCATACCTTCCCGAAGGGTCATCTTGAAAGGTCTCACAATTACAAATTCTGCATAAGTTCGGCTGAGGACTCCGAGTCCGAATTGTCGACAGTTGGCGCCCACCGTGGGGCCTTTCTCAAGGCGTCCTAATTGAAATTCGGAGGTTCGCCGAAACATGGCTGGAGCATATGATTCCGAGAACGATTTTGATCTCGAGGATTATGCCCATATACCCATGCCTTCTCCAAGCGATCCTGTTCCGATGGAAGAGGTCGAAGGCCAGAATCTTCCACAGGTTGAATCCTCTCCCCAAGTCATGTTAATCGACCAGGAGGTAACTGGCACAAGGTCAGAACCCGCAGGGGTTCTTAATGTGCTAGGCGATGAATCCGGCCCGTCATACGATCCCGCTGAGGGAAAATATGATGGTGACCCTGAAGTTAGCCCAGGAAGGTTCGACCCTGATAACCTCCACCGTCTCTTTGATTTCGAGTCTGACTCGGAACAAACCGAGATGTTCTCCCCATCGACGACCTCTCTCCCTAGGCAGTTTGCTGCGTTGTCGGAGGAAACTCCCGATCAACAGGCTGCCAGGGAAGAACAAGATCGCAAACAGAAGGAGGAGCAAGATCTCGAGCAACAGAACAACGAACTACGCAGAACTGCCCTAGAGGCTCTTCAAGATGCGCAGGCTCGTTACGATGCTGCCCCGAGTTCTTCTCGACGGTCGCGTGGTCGTAGACGTGACCAGACTCCTTCCTTACCACCGGAGCATTTCCCAGTGGACGAAGAAACAGTAACACCTGGTGCCCCTAGGAGAAGTACCCATGGTCGACTGCGATCTATCGCGGAGGTCATGCGTAATTTTCCTCCTACGGTCACGGATGCGCAGAGACCGGCCTTTTTCAGGATCCTGGCGGAAAGACTGGACGAGGTCGCATCCGAGGCGACCCCAACAGCCTCTTCCCGCTCAGTGACACATCCCCGTGAACGAGATGGTCCTCATTTTGGCTCTGCCCGACGGAGTTACCCGCCGCCTATACCGTCCCGACAGGACAAATACCGGCGAATGCAGGACTCTCGTAGTAGGGATCGAGTTCCCGTTCACTCTCGTTTGGGACCCCGAGTAACCTCGCCATTAAGTGAGTTTGCTCGAAACCCGACCGAAAGTCGCAGGACGGTTCAGGGTCCTTACGTTGGTTGCAAAGCTTTCTCGCCTGGCCTACGAGCAGTCGTTTGGCCCGATAAGTTTCGACCAGGGGCCATTGAGAGCTTTGATGGAACTCAAAACCCATCTGAGTTCCTTCAGATCTATATTACTGCCATCCAAGCAGCAGGAGGCGATGACAAGGTCATGGCCAACTACCTGCCAACAGTCCTCGTAGGACCGGCTAGAACCTGGTTGTTCAATCAGCCTGAGGGTTCTATCTATAATTGGGAAATGCTATGCGATGCCATCCTCAGCAATTTCCAAAACTGTTACCAAAAGCCGGGTAAGGAGGACGACTTGCATAGACTGCGGCAAACTTCGACCGAAACACTTCGGCAGTTTGTCAAGAGGTTTGTCGGGGTGAGAAATACCATCCCGAATATATCTGATGGCTCCGTAATCAGGGCATTTAAGCATGCCGTTCGATACCGGAGATTCACTGAAGACTTGCTCATCCACCCTCCTCGATCAGTGGCCGATCTGTTCGATATGGCTGATCGATACTCCGATGCAGCCGAGGCAGTCGAATGGAACCGAATGGTTGATAAGGGGGACCTACCGCCCCAACCAGGCTTCAAGGACGCCAAGAAAGAAGATTCAAGCAAAAAGCCGGAGTCTTCACCGGGTGGGAAGTCAAAAAAGTCGAAGAGGAACCGCTCTGGACAGTACCGTGAGGTCGCGGTCGCGGAGAAACCACCTTCGACCAAAGGTAATAAGTCTTCTTTTAAAAGTAAAACTGCTTCTGGTGGCCGGGATTCCGACCAGCCAGAAAAATCAACTAATCCGCAGGAAGGCAAAAGGTGGTGTCCACTCCACAATTCCGCAGGCCACGATCTCAAAAACTGCAGAAGTTGGTTGAAACAGCTGGATGATTTCTACCAAGGAGCTGGGCCAATGCCAACCTTACCGCCCAAAGAGCAGGCGTGCGGGGTTAGAGACGTCGATGGAGATGAAGAAATGGCTTACCAGGTACCTCAAAATCATGTTAATGTCATTTTCGGAGGTTCCTCCTCTTTCGTTTCCAAAAGGCAGTTTAAAACCTTTTGCCGAGAGGTTAACCAAATGGAGACATCCCTTGGTGAACCTCAATATCCCCGTTGGTCGGAAATACCTTTGACGTTCGATCGCGCTGACTATCCTGTGGGGCTAACTCGACCATTGAGGCTACCTCTGGTTATTACCCCAATCATCAGTAACGCGAGAGTCGAAAGGGTCCTGATTGATGGGGGAAGTTCCCTTGATCTTTTATTGGTCAAGACACTCAACGAGATGCAAATTCCTCGTTCGAAGATCAAGCCCATAATCCATCCGTTTTATGGGATAATCCCAGGGCCCTCGATGATGCCATTGGGACAAGTGGTCCTCCCGGTCACTCTGGGAGAACCAGATAATTTCCGAACAGAATTGGTTACTTTCGATGTAATCGATTGTGATTCAGCTTATAATGCAATCTTTGGCAGGCCGACTCTTGCTAAGTTCATGATGGCAACGCACTATGCTTATCAGTGCGGGAAATTGCCTGGCCCCAAAGGTGTCATTTCGGTCCGAGGTAGTCGCAACGTGGCGCTCACGTGCGACCGGCTATCTTTGGAGATGGTCGATCAACTTCCCCTCCGGGACGCTCAGGTCGCCACTGTCGTCACCGATGCGATCAGGGCTGCTCCTCGACCAGATGAGAAACTCAAACAAGTTCCCTTGTACCCAGATGACCCATCCAAGACAATTCGGGTTGGGTCAGCCCTGGATGACAAATAGGAACTCAACCTCGTTGCTTTCCTCCGGGCTAACGCAGACGTGTTTGCGTGGAAACCGTCCGACATGCCCGGTGTCCCAAGGGAAGTAATTGAGCACAGGTTAGCAATTCGACCTGGACAACGACCAATAAAGCAAAAGCTCAGGCGTTTTGCCACGGACCGACAGGAAGCCATCCGAGAAGAGTTAGACAAACTCTTACAAGCCGGGTTTATCCGCGAAGTGAATCACCCGGACTGGCTCGCCAATCCGGTCATGGTCCGCAAGTCAAATGGCAAGTGGCGCATGTGCGTCGACTATACTAGCCTCAACAGTGCCTGTCCGAAGGACGACTTTCCCCTTCCCCGCATCGACCAGCTGGTTGACTCCACTGCGGGTTGCGAACTGATGAGTTTTCTGGATGCCTACTCATGATATCATCAAATTAGCATGGCAGAAGACGATGAAGAGAAAACTGCCTTCATCACCCCGTTCGGCACATACTGCTATGTCAGAATGCCGTTCGGTCTCAAGAACGCTGGTTCCACGTACCAGCGCTTGATGCAAAAGACCTTTCTTTCCCAGATAGGGCGTAATCTCGAAGCATATGTAGACGACTTGGTTGTAAAGAGCACCAAAAGATTGTCTCATTTGGACGATCTTGCTGAAACCTTCTGTAACTTGAATCGCTTTGGAATAAAATTGAACTCGGAGAAATGTTCTTTCGGGGTTTCTTCAGGAAAGCTTCTTGGTTTTCTTGTGTGTTCCAGGGGCATTGAGGTTAATCCTGAGAAAATCAGAGCTATTGAACAAATGAGGTCGCCCTCGACCATGAAGGATGTTCAACGCCTGGCTGGCCGCATGGCGGCTTTAAGTCGCTTCATATCGCGATTAGGCGAAAGGGGACTACCTTTCTTTAAAGCCTTGCGGAAACATCATAACTTCACATGGTCTGACGAGGCCGAAAAAGCGTTTCAGGAGGTAAAAACATATCTTTCCAGTCCGCCAGTATTGGTGTCTCCTGAAAAGGAAGAACCATTACTTCTGTATTTGGCGGCCACCCCACACGCGGTCAGCGCAGTTCTGATCGCGGAAAGGGAAGGAGTACACAGACCCGTCTACTATGTGAGCGAAGTACTTCATGGTCCTAAGAAGCGCTACCCTGAGGTCCAGAAGATACTTTACGCGCTACTGATGGCTTCCCGTAAGCTACGACATTACTTTCAAGCACACAAGATCACAGTACCCTCCTCTTTTCCTTTAGGGGATATTGTCCGAAATCCAGAAAAATCTGGTCGAATCGCCAAATGGGCGGTCGAATTCGGTGCCTTCGAAATCCTTTTCACCCCTCGCACGGCGGTTAAGTCTCAGGTTTTGGCCGACTTTGTGGTCGAATGGACCAACCCTGAGCCACCCGTGCAGTTGGCAAAGGAACTGGAGTGCCCCGATTATTGGACAATGTACTTTGACGGCTCCCGTAGTTTTCAACACTCGGGGGCTGGAGTGATCTTAGTTACGCCTCAGGGCGAACAGCTTAAGTATGTCATTCAACTACAATTTGTTGCAACCAATAATGCAGCAGAGTATGAAGGTCTTCTTGCAGGGCTCCGGGCAGCAAAATTCCTCGGAGTCCGTCGATTAGTGGTGAGGGGGGACTCACAGCTGGTCGTAAACCAGGTAAACAAGGAGTACAGCACCTCCAATGAGACGATGGCTCATTACCTGGGGGAAGTGAGGAGATTGGAAAAACACTTCAGTCACTTCGAAGTCCAATACATCCCGCGAAAGGACAACATTCTCGCAGACCAATTATCCAAAATTGGATCCTCACGCTCATCCGCTCCGGCAGGAGTGTTCATTGAACACTTGGACCATCCTTCGATCATGACTTCGGTCGAGGATGATCCGGCAATAGCCTTCGTTGCCAACCTCGGTCAGGAACAAGATTGGACTCATCCATTGAGGGTCTATCTTGAACATGGGACCCTACCCGAGGACGAAACCAAAAACGATCGATTAATTCGAAAGGCGCGTCTGTACAAACTCATAGATGGGGTTATGTACAGAAAGGGTACTCAAGGAGTATTCATGCGCTGCATATCTCAGGAGGAAGGAAAATCCCTCTTGAAAGAAATACATGATGGTGTATGCGGTGCACACGCGTCATACCGAACGCTGGTCGGAAATGTTTTTCGACAGGGATTCTACTGGCCTTCGGCACTCGATGATGCCAAGTTTATGGTCAAGATGTGTCCACAGTGTCAGTTTCATGCAAGACAGGTTCATCAACCTGCTTATGCATTGCAAACTATTCCTCTCGCATGGCCCTTCGCGATCTGGGGAATGGACATCGTCGGTCCTATGCCACAAGCGGTCAATGGATACAAGTTTTTGTTCGTAGCCATTGACACGTTCACAAAGTGGATTGAGGCCGAACCAGTACGAAATATTACTGCATCAGCCGCACAAAAGTTCTTTCACAAGAACATTGTGGCACGATTTGGTGTTTCAAACCGTCTCATCACAGACAACGGTTCTCAGTTCGCTAGCGGTCTCTTCCTAGACTACTGCGATCAGATTGGGACCAAGGTGTGCTTTGCTTCCGTGGCACATCCACAAAGCAATGGTGCCGTAGAACGGGCCAATGGGCAAGTGTTGCAAGGCATCAAAAAACGTGTTTTGGATCGCCTCAAGACCCGCTCGGGGGCTTGGGCAGACGAGCTCTATACTGTTCTATGGGCACTACGGACTACCTCTAGTCGAGCCACCGGTGAGACACCCTTCCATTTGGTCTATGGGGCCGAGGCTGTGTTGCCTATGGAAGTCAGTATTGGATCTGTTCGCACGAATCAGTTCGAACAGGTCAACCAATCCGAACAGCGATCGCAAGATCTCATCCTCCTGGAAGAACGGCGTGATCGCGCCCTGATCAAGTCCGCGGTATACTTGCAGGCTCTACGCAAGTATCACAGTAAAAAGGTGCGACCACGTGATCTCAACGTGGGCGACTTGGTTTTACGAAAAATTCAAGACCAGTCTAACCGCAATAAATTCTCCCCAAAGTGGGAAGGACCATACACTGTCGTCTCAGTGCCGCGGCCAGGGTCTGCGCGGTTAGCCATGGAGGATGGTCGGATTTTGTCCAATACTTGGAACATCGATCAACTTCGCAAGTTTTACGTGTAAGTATTCCAATCACTCTTTTCTTGTTCAATTAGCATCTTTTCATAAAAAGCATCTCTTATTTTCATACAATGAGTGTTTTTCTTTAAGCCCAAATTATACAAATTCGACCTGGGGGCCGATCGCCGGCGGTTAGGTTATTACAGCATTTTTCAACCGGATTCGCTGGTCGATCTCATGATCACTTCCAGATAAGTCACTCCTAAATAAGCCGTTTCTCAACGCACACGGGACTATCTGGCTAGTCTTCGGTCATTTGGGTGGCTACCAGTTTGCAATAAGGTTAAAATGTTACTTTAATCTTGACCATCGGCTTGAAGCGCATATCCCTGGTTATCATACTTATGTTTTCCCCTCTGCTTAAAATACTAAGGCTTCAGTATTCACAAAACAGAGGCGGGGGCTAGAGGAATATACTTATAGTATGAAACTTATGATGTGAATATGCACTTTCTTTTGAAAAAATAGTTTTACATACATGGCATTGTAATTACAATTGTTGGGTTACAAAATGTAAGGATCATTCGATCCTCAGCTCAGCCAAGAGTTTGTCAACGAAGGGCTTAACTTCTTCAATAACAGCGTCAAGCAGTTCTTCACTCTCGACCTCAACCAGTCCCACCAGCGCGCTCAGATTCGCATCTGGGCCATGGTGAAGTCGAACCCGGCTGAGTACGGCAGAAGCGGCTGATCGGACTCTCGTCCTGATTATCTCTTCACGTCGCCGTAAATCTCCAGGGAGATATTCGAGCAGTGATTCTGCTTGAGTTGTGAGCAGTGATGCCCAATCGCTGACACTTGGGTCGTCCTTCCTCAACTCTACCACGTTGGTATTCAAAAGGCTGGCTATGGCCTTCAGTTTTTCGAAGACCAGTAGGCTCAACTCTTTGACCGCTCGGTCGGTATGGTTGAGCGAGGACTCGAGAATCATCTTGTCCTGGCCGAGCTGTGTAATGCGACCTGCTTGCGCTGTACAGAGAAAAGAGGTTATTAACAAGAAACGGCTTTAAGTCTTCTCAAGTTGAGAATCGACTTACCAGCATTCTCAGACTGAAGTTTATTGATTTCAGTCCGTAGTTTCTTGAACTCTGTAACTGAGTTCAGCCTCATCTTGGCTAATTCTTTTTTCAAGAATGTAACCTCTCTGCAGCAAGATCAGGTCAGTCACAATTAAAGCCTACTTATATTAACAGAAGAATGACGATCCTCACTTGCGCAAGCCGTCACGATCTTTTTGAACAGCCGCCATGCTAGCCATTGCAGCATGCGACTGAGTCGTCACCAATGACAAGCCCTGTGATACAAAGCAAGAAAGTCAAATATACTCTAAAGGCGGTTCAAGCGCCGAAATAGGGGTGATCATACCTTCATAAACTTATTTGAAGCGGCATCATCCATGCTAGCAGGAATCCTTGCTAGCGCACCGGAAGTGCCTGCGACAGGGATAGTTGGGGGAAGTGCCGGCCGGACGCCACCCCCAGAGGCCACCGGTTGTGACCCGGTCCCTATACTTGTTTCACCTCCCGCAGTCCGGATGACTTCCTGAACCACGGGAGCAGAGCGCTCTTCATTAGAGGCTCCCTCACCAGCCCTAGTTTCAACCTCCCCAGTGGCGGTTGAAGGGTTAGGCGCTGTCTTCTTTTGCCTAACAGGAAGAATGGGTCAGGCAACTTTTATTTAAGATTACTGTCAAGTAAGAGCTCTTACCTTATTTGAAATCCCATTCGTTCCTGGGACTTCTGGGAAAATTCCCCTTGCGAAGGAGAGCCGTCTCCGGTTCTCGCCTTCCTTATGGTAAATAAGACAGCACCCCCCTGAAAATGTCATGTTACAAGCATATTCTTAGGGAACAGGTAAAAACACATAGGTCTTTACCTGGGCCACCGGACTAACTGGTGGAGCTGCATCCGAAGGCCTTGGCGATTCCTGAGTTGCTGGAACCGTCACAGCCGGCCTTTGTTCGTCTACCTCCTCCTCTGCCTGCGGAGGAGGAGGATTTTCCTCCCTGGAATCCCCAGTGGTCCCAGGGAGAAGCTCTCCTCTCTGTATGTACATTAACTTATCAAATGTGCAGAAAGAGCCATAGAGGGAATGATCGAAAAGATTCTTTACCTCAGTCGTCCCTTCGACCAGGGAAGCAGAGATGATTGACCCTGAAACCTCGGGGGCTTCAGGAATTGGAAGGTCACCCGCGACCACAAGATCCTCGGTGGTCGCAGGGTCAGCCACGGCCACCTCTTCGGCAGCTGTGGTCTCTGCGGGGCAGCTTGGCGCATCGCTGGATGGAAGATCCGCGATCTTCCTCCTTCGAAGGATCAGAGGAAGGTCATCCTCTTCCTCCTCGCTCCCCTCTCCCTGTACGACGAAGAAGTGATTCCATGTCACGCCTGAAAAAGTAGCAGGAATGCGATATCTTACCGCAGTCTTTCTTGCGGGACGAGGAACGCTTCGTGAAGACCCCTCCCCAGGGTTCAGCTTGGTCTTCTTAGGGGCAGGACTCTTTGTCCTGGGTCTCTGAGAGACCTTCTTCACGTTCCTCGCCGTCGGCTTCTTCAGAGAGCCGACATTTTCACTTGGGAATGTCGCATCCGCAAACCTCCCTAGGAGCTATTCTCATTCCAATGGGATTGATTAGTGCTGGACATACATGAGACCTGCAAAACAGAGGCCAAGTGGAAAGTGTACCTTTCGGCGCTCCTGTTTAAGGTCGTCGCCGGCATGAATCAAGCTTTGGGGGCGAGGCGATCCCTTGGGGCCCTCTACCTCGGCGTTGTACGCCCTGAGGAGATAGTTAGTCCGCCTCTCAATCTCGGCTGAGGGCAGGACTGTTCCCAGATACGAGTTAAATTGATACATTTCAAAAATGACATAAAAGGATTTCAATGTCAGAAATGAATACCTTCGTTATAGTCCAGGGTAGTGTCCGCCATGGACTTGATCTCCCAAGCCTGATGAGCCCTTTCACGCAGGGGGCTCACCCGATTCTTCACAAAGTCTCGGATGACGTCACGTGCCGTCAACCCTTGTTCGTCTAAGTGAAGGATCACCTCAGCATGCTTCATGAACTCCGCGTTCATCGCCGGGAGAGTATCCAACTCGCTCGGCTTCTCCGGCCGCGAGTTCTCAAACCACAACCCGCTCTCGGTCGGCGGGGTGCAGTAAAACCATTTCTGGTGCCACCCGTGCACTGAGTCTCGCAGGGGTGGGGAGGGATACTCCTTTTTATCCCTCAGCCGGAAGTAGATGCATCCGGCGGCGTTGGTGCTCTTCGACCACGCCGAAAAGTAGAATCGTCGGAAAAGATCCACGCTGGGATATATTCCGACGAAGGCTTCACAGAGATGCTGGAATACTGCAAGGATCAGCATCGCGTTGGGGTGGAGGTTGATCAGTTCCCACCCGTAATGTTCAAGGACATCCTTAAGGAACCGACTCTCAGGGAATCAGAACCCGCAACGCAAATACTCCTCAAAAACCACCAACTCGCCTTCTTGGACAGTTGGGGTTTCTTGGTCCTTCTCCGCAGGTCGCCAGTTAATGAGCAACCGCGGAGAAAGGATCTCCTCCTTCTCTAGCGCCATCAGGCTCTCCTCAGAATGATGAATGGATCTGCTCCAGGACGCCATCTTTGGTGTAGAATCAAAGGAGAAGCTGGCGATTTGGGGAAGATGAAGGCTGAAGAAAATGAGGGTTTTGAGCGGCGGGAATAATAAGGGTTTTTAGCTGTGTGGCTTCTTTGAGAAGACATCTGCTCTTTTTATAGACCCAAGGCGACGCATTTATGAGTAAACGGCTCATTTCAAACGTTCCATTGAATGCTTTATTCATTTCCCATAATGGATACTGTCTCTGATGGACCCGATAAAGTACTCAGGCGTCGGATCTGAAACAAAAAGACTTCTTTGTTTTGGAAACTGAAAGCGTAAAAGGACTGAAAAATTTTCAGTACTTTTCAGAGGATGTTTTTCCTTTTTATGCTTTGAACATTTTATTCGAAAAAATCATGTAACCCAATTTTTAACATACTGAAGTGTTTCTAATTGGGTTATGGTTTTATCGAAATCGTGTTTTAGGCTGAAACTTTGATTCTAATCGAAGTGACATCCTGACCGAGTCCCAACTCTGGTCGAACCTTAGTTCTGACCGCGGCTTTGAAACTGATCGCAGAATCAGGGCAGGTCACGGTGCTTTTTTCTTAAAAGTGATTTTGATCGCAGAACTAAAATTTCCTGTGTATGAATGGTCGCGAACGTAAAGTTTATGGCTATATTTTCGCACAGAAGATGTGGAGAACATTTCATGAGAAATAAAGAACTTTTATTTCTTACATTCTTTACATACAAAAGGGATGCAGTCGATCAAAACATCGACTTGCTCCGAAAGAAGTTTACAAAGTTTCCCAAGGGACATGTTGTTGTCAGTCGGATCTACACTGACAACCCCCAGGGAACTAGCAACTACCCTAAGTCTATCTATATCGTCCCTAACAACAGACGCACTATTGTCCCTAATCAAGTCAGAGAGTTCTCGCTGTTGCTGAGCGAAGTCCCTCTCTCGACGGAAATGGTGCGCCTCTTCTCGGGATCGATCAAGACATTCTGCTAAACGCAGAATCTTCGAGGCCATCTCCTCGGTCTTCTTCTCCAGGGCATTCTTCTCTTCCAGAAGGGTCTGTCCGGAAGGAAGAGATGGAGCAGCAGAAGGTTGATCGCTGGGGCCTCCTACCTCCTACATTTTTGCAAAAGTTAGTCATACTAACTAAAATTATCAGCAAAAAAGGGAGAAGAATTGTTACCTGTCCCGGTGCATAACCCGTTGATACACCCATCTTGGGAGGAAGATCATCATATGGTGGAAGAGCAACCTCCCCAGAAGAAGATTGCTTCGCCAACCCAATATGGCAATCATCTGATCGAGGGATAGTCACCGCTTGCCGACCAGGATGTTGATCACCCAAAAGGATGGGGGAATTGAATGTGAAGGGATCTTTTCTTAAGGATAAAGGCCTAACTTGCCGAGAGGCATGAACGGGGAGGGTCAAAGGAACTAAAGGAAGAAAGAAACTCGCTACGTTCTTTACCTTTGTTCCACTGGAAGATCCTTCGTCAACCTTGGGTTTCTTCCTTAAGGGAGACAGGACTTCATTCGTTTGAGACCCTTGTTCGACAACTTCCTCTTCATCACTCTCAATCTCGATGATATCGTGATCTGCCATTGGGAGGAGTATGTGAAAAGGAAGAAGGCAGGATAACAAGAAAAAGACTTTTGGTTCAAGACAGGTTCGAACCAGACATGTATCTGGTGATGCGAACTCAAGCTATTCTGAGGGGCATCACCATGAGGTCGCAAGCTTTACGCAATCAGGTCGCAGCTTTATGCGGTCAGACCGTAAGCCTTGCGCGGTCAGAAGTTCGTAGGCTATACGCGAACTACATATTCGGGATATTGCGCGGTCAGCCAATATCCTGCGGTCAGAACATCCGCCGATCAGGATACTTGGGATCTATCTATTCGGTTGCCCATGCAACAGGATATTCTAAGTATCCGAAGATTCCTACACGTGGAGAATCAATCGTCAGGAGGTTAACACATACAGTTATCCATGAATAACACGTGTTTAACCTGTGTGGAGGTTAAGAGCAGTTCCAAAAACCGCATCCAACCGTCCGTGCAACCGATTGATGCAGTTTCCTTCACATGGCACCCTTTCAAACAGTACAAAAGGATGGCATGGAGCATCAATCAGGGAGGGAGAAGAGAAGAAAAACATCTAAGTTAGCCAAGTCTACGGCCCACCTCATATAGCATTTTTAGTAAGCCTTCTTTGACTTATCCTTGTACACTTTTACAGGGAAAATCCTCGCCTGTGAGGACTTTTCCCTCCATTTTGTAAATCTTTTACCACACTTAGTGAAATCTTAACAGGACGTAGGGCTTTTACTCCCACCATCGAGGGCCCGAACCTGTCTAAACTCTCTGTGCTCCTGTTCACCATTGTTCGGCATACCTTCCCGAAGGGTCATCTTGAAAGGTCTCACAATTACAAATTCTGCATAAGTTCGGCTGAGGACTCCGAGTCCGAATCGTCGACACATTTGTCTGGACAACATGTCCGGACAGATGTATCTATCTCTGTTGACACTTAACATAAAACACTCCAGATTTTTGTATAGGCCGGACATATGGGATTTGTCCGGACAAAATGTCTGGACAAATAGATTTGTCTCTGTTAACACAGCCCTTATAATAGCCCAGATTTTGTATTGGCCGGACATTGTCCGGTCACTTCGGACAATGTCCGGTCACTTCAGACAAAACCTCCGGACAAATACATTTGTCTTAATTCAATATGCTGTTAACATTTGTACTGACCGGACAATGTCCGTATTGACCGGACAATGTCCGGCCAATACGGACATTGTCCGGTCACTTCAGACACTGTCCGGCCAGTACAAAACGAAAACAGACTTCTGAATTTTTTACTCAACTTTGATTTAGGGCAAATACAAATGCAAATATGCTTCTAAAAACTTCAAGGTTGATCAAGATACTTGTGCTAAGACCCCTCTTAATAGTACGACCATCTAACCTAGAAAATTTCAAAACAAGAAGGCTCTAGGTTTAGGTATTTGTACTCTTGTCGAGATTTTCGTCGTTTTCGCTTCATGGAGTCTTGATAACCTTGCTTTGTCTTTCCTTGATGCTTTCTCCTTTGATTTACCTGAGTCTTACATGCAGAGGTTAGTCGCAAATCTCACGGATGTCATTAATCACCAAAACCCTAATTAGGGCTCAAGATTTAACAGAAAGGGTCCTGATCGACGGAGGTAGTTCCTTGGACATTTTATTGGTCAAGGCACTGGACGAGATGCAAATTCGTCGTTCGAAAATCAAACCCATAATTCATCCGTTTTATGGGATAATTCTTAGTCCCGGTCACGCTGGGATAGGTGGTGCTCCCGGTCATGCTGGGCGAACCAGATAACTTCCGAACATAATTGGTTAACTTCGATGTAATTGATTGTGATCCGGCTTATAACACAATCTTTGGAAGACCAACTCTCGCTAAATTCATGATGGCTACGCACTATGCTTACCAGTGCGGCAAGTTGCCTGGCCCCAAGGGCGTTATTTCAGTCCGAGGCAGTCGCAATGTGGCATTGACGTGTGATCAGTTGTCCCTGGAGATGGTAGATCAGCTTCCCCTCTGAGAAGCCCAGATCGCCACAATGTCTACCGATACGATCAAAGCTGCTCCTCGACCAAATGAAACATTAAAATTGGTTCTGTTGTACCCAGATGATCCATCCAGGACAATTCGGATTGGATCAGGCCTGGATGACAAATAGGAACTCGAGCTCATTGCTTTTCTCCGAGCTAATGCAGATGTGTTTGCGTGGAAACCATCTGACATGCCCAGTGTCCCAAGGGAGGTAATTGAGCACAGGTTAGCAGTTCAACCTGGACAGCGACCAATAAAGCAAAAGATCGGGCGTTTTGCTATTGATCGGCAGGGAGCCATCCGAGTGGAGTTAGATAAGCTACAGAAGGCCGGATTTATTGGCGAAGGCGATCATCCGGAATGGCTTGCAAATCCGGCCATGGTCCGTAAGTCAAATGGCAAGTGGCACATGTGCGTCGACTACACCAGCCTAAATAATGCCTGTCCAAAAGATGATTTTCCCCTTCCCCGCATCGACCAACCGGTCGATTCTACTGCGGGTTACGAATTGATGAGTTTCCTAGATGCTTACTCAGGATATCATCAAATTAGCATGGCAGAAGAAGATGAAGAGAAGACTGCCTTCATCACGCCATTCGGCACCTACTGCTACGTCAGAATGTCGTTTGGTTTCAAGAACGCTGGTTCCACGTACCAGCACTTGATGCAAAAGACCTTTCTTTTCCAGATGGGGCGTAATCTTGAATCTTATGTAGATGACTTGGTTGTAAAAAGCTTAAAAAGTTCGTCTCATTTAGACGATCTTGCTGAAACCTTCTCTAATTTGAAGCAATTTGGAATAAAATTAAACCCGGAGAAATATTCTTTCGGGGTTTCGTCTGGAAAACTTTTAGGTTTTTTCATTTGTTCCAAAGGAATCGAGGTTAATGTGGGACCCTCATTTGAGGAATCCGGTGGCAACCGCCCAAGTGGGTTTCACTCAAAAATGGTACATTGCAGCTCACAACAACAAGATGCATTATATAAAAATGCAAGTAATTAAAACAAGTGCTGATCACAGGGACCAACATTACAATAACATAGCGCCAAAATGACACTTTAATGTTGATACAAAATTAAGGAGTTTTCTTCGACACAAAGGTCGGCACAAAATAAAACAACAACATTAAGCAAAAGGACTTCATCTGTCTTCATCTTCTTCAGCAGCGGTGTTGCACGGGCCTTCTCCACATCGGACTCCACTTGGTAAGTGACCCTCTAACAGGCTGGATCTTCTGGAGCAGTTTCTTCTTCTTGTTCCATGTTGGGTTCAAGACCGTAGGACTCAGGGTCAATGAATCCTTCTTCTAAATTTTGTTTGTAAAAGGCAAGGGTGAGCACATTGTCCACATGGTGCTCAACAAGTCCCAAATAAGAATGCAGTTATATATAGATGAGGGGGAAATTCTCAAAGAATGGCTCTTTGGCTTATAGAATAGATTTTAACTCTTAATATTGAAGAAAAGGTTTTTGTTTTCAAAAGCGAGGCTTTTAAAACCCTAAGGTAGATTTTCAGAAGATGTTGTGTGTGGCGGTCTCCCATAAGTCACCACTTTACTCAAATTTTGTGAAAAGCCTTCCAAAAACTACTTGTGCTGTATCGACGTGGATAGAATCCACCGCGCACAGACTCCATGACCTGGGAGCTCAGAGTATCCGATACTTTTTATAACTTTGCAAAGGTGTACCACCTTAATCCACCGATCACTCAGCTTTCAAGTCGGTACCTCTCCATGCGACTTTTACACATGTTACAAGGCCGAGATCACACAACAGTTTACAATCTTAGCATTAACAATTCCCTGCCCGGTAAATAGACATTCCAGTCCTCATTACCGTTGTGAGTCCTCCCCACTGCCTTACTTCCTAGCCTTGGTCTATGTTCTCACAAGACACATAGCCTCTTTTGATTACAGCCATGCACGACTGAATCAGGTGTAGGGCGTCTTCCTTCTTTCCACCTTTTCCTCTCATAATTTTTTTGAACTCACATCACTCATGGCCCTCACTGGCCCACCAGTTTCTCGCAAGAAACCAGATCGACAACCATTGCAGGAAAAAGCTAATACTGAGAAAGCTACTACGTTGCGCCCGTCCCATACCAGGCAAGTGGTTGGTATGTTTTTCATGCCGCATGGAAGTACAACACAAGGTTCTAGTCCTTATGAATCTTTAATGAGGAGTCTTTCACATTCCCAGTGCGCACACAGCACCATCCAATCAAACCATCCTCACTATCGATTCCAATCACATTTTCTTTCACAAAAAGGGGTTTTGAATATGCTTTTCTCAAATGTGACCATTTAACATTTATCATATAATCTTGAGCATAGCATAGCCTAAGCATGATATTCTAGGGTGACAAGGGTGCATGGATATTCAATCACAAAAGGGGCTTTACAATTATTTGGGTCATATCTACCACTTTATTTGAATATAGTTCTCATTTAAATATAAGGCATGCATATACTTGAAAACAGCTAACATACTTCATTTCAAAATATTGGGCTAGACATGATCAAGGGTTTGAGACTTGCCTTGCAGTGATGGGTCTAGCTGCTCAGACAATTCTTCAAAGATCTCTTCCGCTCCTTCAACTTCTGGTTCCACGGCGGATACAAATAATACATACATACACACTATATAAGCACACAGAAATAGTTGTACTAGAAAATAATAAGTAAATATATCATGCATGCAAGGGAAAAGGTTTGGACAAGGTCACTTGGTGTTGATTGAAGAGATAGGCTCAAAAGGATTTGAATGTCGAAAGGCTGACATTTGGTTCATGGCTAGACATAGCCCTAAGTTGGCTCTAGGTATGTTTTCTGGAGATGTGATAGTACGGAATATTTTAGAACATGGCTCCAGGAGCTTAATGGACAAAGTGGCATTTCAATTGCTCAAAAAGAAAGGGTTAAACAAGGCCAATGTCAGTGACTGACATACATTGACACTGCACTGACACTGTCAAAAACTAGGGCAGAGGATTAAATTTGGTTCTGGACTTCAAACTCTTCACCAACTATGTCTAGGAGGTAGGCGTGGATGCCAGGAACACGTTGGCGGTGGTTTCAGGGCAAAAGATGGCCGGACGGTAATGAACGGCAGCGATGAACTACGGTGGCGACATGGCACAGACATGGTTCTGGACAGGAATTTGGCAAGGGAATAGCTTTTGATCTAGGCAGATTCAGGGTTCGGGCTAGTGGGAAGAAATACTCAGGGGGTCGAAGCCTAGCTAAATGACAAGGTGGCATCGACTAGATCGGCCGGAAAGCGAACTCCGGTGAACTGAGCCGAAGACAAAGACATAGGAATTGTGCGTTTTCGATTTAAGGCACTTGAGCTCAATTCCATGCTTATGAAGCATCCTGGGGACAACAGGAAGCTATTGGTGGGGCAATTTGGCCAAGGGATTACTGGGGAAGCTCGGCGGCGATCTCCGGCGAACTGACAAAATCCAAAATTGGGGATTCGTCGCTCGAGGCAAAATTGAGGATTTCAACCTTACGGGCTTACTCCAATTGGCTCACTGGTCACTTTTCTCTACTAGCACAAGGATCAATTTGGCTTGAATCGCTCGGCATTGGGGGAACAGGGCAAAAGACAAATCCGGCGGTCGCCGGCGCTAGGTTTCGCCGGGGTTCAATTAAACGTTATGAGACAGAGAGGAAGGTGAGGGGAACTCACTGGTGAACTCGGATTGAAGAAAGAAGCTGAGGCTAGGGCTGGCGGCGAGAGCTCCTCCGGTAGCTCGTCGGGGAAGACGATGGCAAACACCAGAGCTAAGCTACTCAGTTGTTGGAGAGGTGTGGTGTGAAGTGGGAAGCTCTGGCGAGGTGCTTTATATAGCCAGGGGCTGGGTCCTCGGTAGTTGCAGCGAATCGAGCAGGGATGCTTGACTGGTGCTGAAGCAGAATCAAGGTGGCATTGGGACACGGCGGTAGTTCTGCCAGAGGAGAAAAATCGTGCGATATCCGGTTTGGCGGATCGATGGGATGGCAAGCCTCGGCATGGCGGCGAAGTGGCACTAAAGTTCTGACAGTAGCAGGCACGTACGCGCGAACGGCGTTGCTGGCGGTCTCCGGTCATCGCCAAGGTGGAGCTCCTTTGGCGCGACGTGAACACTTGCGGACACGTAGGATATGGCCGTTGGTGAAGGCGAATCTGGCCGGCGGTGAAGCTTGCGGTGGCGGTTTACGGTGAACAGCAGCGGCTGCCGTCGAGATGACCTCTGGTCGTGGTCGTGCACGGGCTCAGCCCTGGTCGAGATCGAATATGCTGCCGTCCCGGGTAGCCAATTACCCAGCGGCGGCCTCCCGGGACCACTTGTGCGACTGGATCCGAAGGTGGTTCTACCTCCGGGTCTGGGACGACGAGGTGGTGTACGCCCCGGAGGCCCCTGCCTACAGCAGGTCATCCGCGCCGAAGCCTCCGGTGTGGACGGACGAGGAGCTGGAGCTCCTCGGCAAAGTCATTATCTCCCGGGGCACCCGCTCAATGCGGGATGCCGCCGAGGAGATGATGCTCCTGAGGATCTCCCCCTTCTCGCGCAGGAGAAGGGGGATCGGGATGGGCCCGGAGCAGCGGCCCCCGATCAAGCCGGTGACCCGACGTAAGCCTGTTACCTGATTCATTGCAGTCACAAATTTTTGAAAATTTGACTAACTCTTACCTTTCGCAGTTCGGCCGTACCCGGCGGCACGGGAAAAGGCAGAGAACCTCCTGGGGAGGTACTTCGCCAACGAGCACGAGCGCATCGTGCGCGTCGTGGGGGAGGGCCCTCCCCGGAACTTGGTAGCCGAGGCCTTCGGGCTGAAGCTACCGGAGAGGAAGCCCCTCCCCACCCCCAGGTCGCACAAACGGGGGAAGGATGCTACCGGGGGCTCTGAGCCTAAGAAGGCCAGGGTCCAAAAAGCCCCCGGCCCATCGACCACGCCGGCTTCGACACCGGCGAAGGCCCGGGATGAGACCCCCGGGACCAGACGCGCCCGGGCGCCGGCCCGGAAAGAAGCAACACCCCCTCCCCCGGAGAGCCCCGTTGTGGCTCGGGGGAAGGAACCGGCCGCGGGCCGAGCGGCATCAGATTCGGTGGACTACGCCCCTTCGCCACCTTCAGTAGCGGCCCTCCCTGCACCCCCGGCACCTTTGGAGCCGGAGAACCTAGAGGTGAGATTTGCGGAGGCCTCGTCTCCGCAGGTGGAATGGCCGGTGGACGAGGGGGGAGCCCCTCAGTTTAAGAGGTCCCTCCGGAAGTGGGGGCCCCGGGGGCCCTCCCGCTCGGGAAGGGGAAGGGCCTAATGGTTCCTCCCCGGGCAGGGACCCCTTCCGAGAGCTCCTTGGCCACTTCAACGGAGGCCACCTCCTCGGCGACGAAGACGCCGACCACACTGCCGGACGCCCAGGTTCGGGGACCCCTCACCGGCCGCGACGGGACCGGCGTCGGGCGGGAGACCCCCTTGCTTTCTGCGGGGGAGGTCGCCCGCTATACGGAGGGCCTGCATACCCGGAAGGTGAAGGCCTTCGTTGCGGAGGGGACGCTCCATGAGCGTTTTGGGGAGCTTCAATCTCTCCAAGCCCAGGTACTTACCCGAGTCGATGACGCTTTCTTTCGGGCACCTACATTTGAATTTTTTCTAACTCTAGAGTTTGTAGGCGGCGGCCATTACCTGGGGCCTCAAGCAGCCGATCGGCCGACTACTCAAGGACGCGGAGGATAGGGCCGCGACCTACCTGGGGCAGCGCGACGAAGCCCTCCAGGAGCTGGCCCGGGTCCAGGCCCAAGTCCACGTCTCCGAGGCCGTCAACGGCCACCTTCGGGAGGAGGCCAAGGCGAAGGAGGAGACCCTCCGGGAGCTCGAGGGCTCAAGCGTCCGGGTGGTGACGGACGTGGGCCGCTCCGTCCGCTCGGCCCTCGAGAGCCTTGTCGTGAACCTAGGCTCCGGGAGCAGCTCGGAGGTGCCCCCGGCTACCCTCACAGAGGATGTGCGTTTGCTCAACGCACAGGTCTCCATCATCCCGGAGGCCGCCGACGCCTGAGCATGGGACCGGGTGATCCCCGTCGTTGCGGCCGCGGCGGGGCTTGTTGAGCACCGGGAGGTCGGCGCCCGGGCGATCGGGGGCCGCATCTCCCGGAGCTTCCCCGAGTTCGTCGAGCCCTCGCGCCGGGAGATGAAGCAACTCACCGGGGGCTTCTATGACCGGATTGTCCGGGTGAGGTTCCCGGCGCCGGCACCTCCGGCAGAGGACGCCCCGGCCCCGGCGGAAGCCCCCCGGGGGGAGGACACCAATGACAAAGTATGAGCCTCCCCCTGGGTCTTAGATAGGTCCCTTCTTTTGCTTTCTTAGGATTTTGTTCCCGGTAGCTTCTTAGAAGAAGCCCCGGACACTTGTAAAAAGACATTTTGAAATCCAATGGAATTAGAAATTTTTCTAAGTCTCGAATAAAATGCAATGTTACCAGGGTTCTCGGGAGGTTAGTCCCAGGCGAAGGTCCGGAAGAGGTTCCCCGGGGGGGAGTCCCTCGAGCCCCGGCAGGTGCCCCTCGGGGGAAGACCAAGCCGCTTTGATCTTGCTAAGCCTCGTCTCCGGGAAGCACAGCGGGGACGCCGTTCGGGAGCCGATCCGGTTAAGGTGGCATCCGGAGTGGCACTTGGACAATTTTGATAATCATCGTGCCGAATTGTCCCCTCCGCGTCCGGGGTCCCGGATGATCCCCCCACTTCGGATCCTTCACCGGCGGGCTACGAGTACTGGCCCGAGGATGTGCCCCGGGAAGCTCGGCGCCGCGTGCGCGCATTGTACCGGGACCTGGCCCAGGAGCTAGCAGAGGGCCTTCGGGACTATTAGGCGTAGGAGCCTTAGGATGTAGAGAACTTCCGGGTTTTGACCCGGGTTGTATCGTTTCCGTTGCCCACTGGAGGGGGAAGATGTCTTCCGGGTTTGATGATCAATAAAGCTGTGTTTTCTTTCTTCTTTGAGAGTCTTCTTTTATTTTTTCTTGGATGGTCTGGACAACTCCTTTTGATAAGAATGAGCTAAGTTTGCTCGTGGACGGTGCGGTCGACACCCGGGGGTTCCTTATCCCCCCCACCCACAGTGGGCCGGAGGGTAGCTCCGTGCGCTGTGGGGGTAACAAGGGCCCCGGGGTGAAGATGACCTGTAGCATAAGAATTTTTCCAAGTTAGAAAATTCTAAAACGAGGATTTCGGGGAGAAACTTTCCGGGAGACAATAGTCTGGTCGCCGTGAGAACGGGGAGCCGGGAATAAGGTATGCGGGGAAGAAACATCCGAGAAAACTCGACGAGATGTCCGGAGGAGATTTCTGGGAGACAATCGTCCGGTCGCCGTCAGAACGGGGAGCCGGGAATAGGGCCTCGACAGGAAATAGTCTGCAGCGCTACAGGTGGGAGGTTCGAACCCTTGGCCATCTTCTGGCAGGCCTCGCACACGGAGACAAGGTCTTACGCGTCGCGCAAGACCGTGGGCCAGTAGAAGCCCTGTCGGAGAGCCTTGGCCGTGATGGCACGCGGGGCTAGGTGAGAGCCACAACTCCCCGCGTGGATGTCTTCGAGAAGTTGGAGTCCCTCCGGCCAGGGGAGGCAGCGCAGGAGGGCGGAAGCCCCACGCTTGTAGAGCCTCCCCTCCAGCAGGAGATATGCCTGGGCTTTGGCCCGGAGGCGCTTAGCCTCGGTCTCGTTAGGAGGGTCCCCTCCCCCTTGATGAAGGAGACGAGGGGGTCCATCCATGATGGAGTCCGGGTGATCTCGGCGACCTCCGGGACGTGAGGCTTGTCGCCCGTGTCCGGGGAGGCCACCGAGGGCTTCGTGATGATTTCCAAGAAGGCCCCCTTGGGGAACGATTCCCGGGCGCTTGCTGCCCGGGCCAATGCGTCAACCCGGTCATTGTCCCTTCACGGGATATGCTGGGCCACGAGGCCGTCGAAGTGCCTCTCCATCTTTCACACCTCCTGCAAATAAAGACTCAAGTTTGCGTCATGGCACAGGTAAGACTTGTCCATTTAGCAAACTACGAGCTGAGAATCTCCCTTCACTAGGAGGCGCCGGATCCTCAGGGAGTGCGCAAGGCGCATCCCAAGGAGCAAAGCCTCGTACTCGGCAACGTTGTTGGTTGCGGGGAACTCGAGCCGCGCTGCGTACTCGAGTTCCTTCCCCTCGAGGCTCCGGAGGACTACTCCCGCACCAGCCCCGGCGAGACACAGCGACCCATCGAACATGAGCGTCCAATGGTCACTGCGTCGGGGAGGCCCGGGGAGGTCTTCGTCCCTGGGCCAAGAGGCCGGAGTCCACTCCGCGACGAAGTCGGCGAGGACCGGTGACTTGATGGCGGAGCGGCCTGTGAGGGACAGGGAGAAGGGGGCGACCTCGGCCCCCCACTTCCCTATCCGGCTGGTGGCTTCCTTGTTCCGCAGCACCTCCCCCAGGGGGAGGGACGACGGGATGGTGATGGGGTGCCCCAAGAAGTATTGGTGAAGCTTCCGGGACGCCATCAGGAAGGCGTAGCAGATCTTCTCCATCTCCGTGTACCGGGTTTTGGCTCCTTGGAGGGCCTCACTCACATAGTACACGGGATGCTGCTGCCCCCATTGCTCCTTCACCAAGACAGCGCTGACGGCGACGGGGTTCGCGGCAAGGTAGAGGAGCAAGGGCTCTTCTGGAGATGGACTCACGAGCATTGGAGGGCTCGTGAGGTACTTCTTGAGGTCGTCGAAGGCCTCCTGGGCCTCGGGGGTCCAGTGGAACCCCTCGAGCCCCCAGAGGATCTTGAAGAATTGGAGGCCTCATTCCCCCGACCGCGAGATGAAGCGGATTAGCGCGGCTAAGCGGCCGGAGAGCCGCTGGACGTCCTTGACGGAGCACGGCGGGGGCAAGTCTAGGAACGCCCGGATCTTTTCAGGATTTGCCTCTATGCCCCACTGGGACACGAGGAAACCCAGGAGCTTCCCCCCGCGCACGGCGAAGGCACACTTCTCCGGGTTGAGCTTCAGCCCGTACGCGCGGAGGTTGCGGAAGGTCTCCGCCAGGTCGTTGATGTGGGAGGCTGCGCGGGGACTTTTGACAACTGCGTCGTCTACGTAGACTTCGACGTTGCGGCCGACTTGATCTTTGAAGACCAGCGTCATGAGGCGCTGGAAGGTCGCTCCCGCGTTTTTGAGCCCGAAGGGCATATGGACGTAGCAGAAGGTTCCGAGGGGAGTTATAAAACTCGTCTTTTCCTCGTCCCCTTCCTCCATCCGGACTTGATGGTAGCCCGAGTAGGCGTCTAGGAAGCTCATCAACTCGCACCCCGCGGTGGAGTCGACCAGTTGGTCAATCCGCGGGAGTGGGAAGTTGTCCTTGGGGCAGGCGCGGTTAAGGTGAGTGAAGTCCATTCACATCCGCCACTTGCCATTCGATTTCTTGACGAGGACGGGGTTTGCGAACCACTCGGGGTGCAGGACCTCCCGAATGAACCCCGCCTCTTGGAGTCGGGCGATCTCCCCCTTGATTGCATCTTGGCGCTCGAGGGAGAGCTTCCTCAGCTTCTGTTTGATCGAGGGGTGACCGGGGGCCACCGCGAGCTTGTGCTCAATGACCCCCCGATAGACGCCCCGCATGTCCGAAGGCTTCCACGCAAAAACATCGGAGTTCTCGCGCAGGAAAGCCGCCAGTTGCGCTGCATGCTCCTCGGGGAGCTCTGCCCCGATCAGGACAGTTTTGTCCCCATAGTCCGGGGACAGCTGGACCTTCCGGAGGCCCCCTTCCGGACGCGGCTTGAGGAGGGGCCTCCCGGGAGGTATCGCTTCGATGTCTGGTTCCAGGGGAGAGTCCTCCTCCCCGGGCGCCTTTATGAGGTTGACGCTTCCGATTGTGGCGGCGACGCGCTCGTCTAGAGCACGGGCCATGTCTTGGTCTCCCCGGACGTTGATTACACCATGCGGCTCGGGGATCTTCATGCAGAGGTAGTTTTGATGGGTGGCAGCCCCAGCCGGTCTATCGTGGTCCTCCCCATGATCGCGTTGTAGGAGGAGGGGAGGTCCACTACGTCGAATCGGACCATCTCGGTCCTGTAGTTCTCCGGGGTGCCGAAGGTCATGGGGACATCCTCCTTCCCCACAGGATGGATCGCCTTCCCCGGGACGAACCCTTGCAGTGGGCCCGCTGCGGGCTGCATAAGCTTCTCATCCACCTGCATTTCCTTGAAGGCCTTCAGGAAGAGGACGTCGGCGGAGCTCCCGCCATCCACGAGGATGCGGGCCAGGTGGCAGTTGTAGATGGTGGCGGAGACGATGAGCGCGTCGTCATGGGGGAAGCGAACCCCGCGCGCGTCTTCTGCCGTGAAGGTGAGGGGGACGTCCGACCACTTAGGTGGAGGAGACATGCACAGCACCCCCACAACCTTGACTTCGCGCGCGTACTCCTTACGCTGGCGCTTAGAGTCCCGCCTGGAGGCGGACCCTCCCACGATGATGTTGATGCGGCGCTGAGAAGTTTGGAAGGGAAGAGCTTCTGAAGGCTCCCCCTCCTGCGTCTGCCCCTGCTGGCCTCCCGCGGGAGTAGGAAGGGCCGGAACAGCTGGCCGAGGGGGCAAGGAGGCCGGAGTCCCCCCCCTGCCCATGCTGGTCGAGGAACGCCGCGAAGTGTTGCAGCAGCTGGTGGCACTCTCGGGTAGCGTGGGTACTGGACCCGTGGAAGCTGCACCACGGTCCTTCCCTGCCTCGCCCCGTGGGGCCTTCCCGGCCGCACGAAGACTGCCCTTCCCAGTGGCCTTTCGGCCTGGGGAAGGGGCAGTTGCCCCTCGGGGGGTCACGCGAGCCGCCTCCGCACTCGAGGACAAAGGTGTCCCGAGGCCGTGGCTCGTTACACCCCCCCTGCCTGGGGCGCTTGAGGGGGTCCCTGGCCCCCCGATCGGCGGGGGCGGGAGCCCCTTGGGTCTTCTTCTAGAGGTCATCCTCCTCCACCCGAGCGTACTTTTCGAGTACGTTGAAGAGCTCGTCGGCGGAAGAGGGGCAGCTCCGGGAGAGCCTCCGGTGGAGCTGCCCCGGGAGGATCCCGCTTTTGCACGCTTCGATGACCGTAGAGTCGGGGAAGTGAGCCACCTTGCTCTTCACTTGGGAAAAGCGCTTGAAGAAGCTTCGGATGGTCTCCCCTGTCCTCTGTCGGACGGTGTATAGCTGCGAGGAGTCAAGGGGGCGCACGTAGTTCCCCTGGAAGTTCGCGTAGAACTCACGCTTGAGCTACGCGAAAGACTTGATGGAGCCAGCCTTCAGGTTATAGAACCAGGAGCGGGCGATGCTGGTGACCTAGAGGGGGAAGACGTTGCATTGTACCGTCTCGCCCCCCCGGCCGCGGAGATGGTTGTGGAGTATACCTGCACAAATTCGTAAGGGTCGGCCTCACCGTTATAGTGCTCGATGTGCGGCGGGCGGTAGGGCCGCGGCCACCAAATGCTGCGAAGCCTGCGGCATAGGGGCTGATTAGCCCCCTGCACTTCCCGGGGAGAGTCCCGGCCGCTGTCTTCTTTGACGGGAGACACGCCCTCGTTGTCGGAGTCGAGGAGCGGTCCAAGAGGTCCGCCGGAGTGGCGGTGGCGACGCTTTTCTTCCGGACCGGGGCTGAGTTCCTGGACGTCCAGGCTCTCCTCTGGAGAGGCTGGCTCTTCGGTGGGTCTCTTCCCCCGACCGTTGCGAGGGCGAGGCTCTCCACACCTGCGGCCAGGGGGAAGTTCTTCCCCGCGCTTGGGTGAATGCATTCTCTTGACCTCCCCCCGGGAGAAACAGACCTGTTCCGCCGGGGGAGGGAGCTCATGCACTGTAGCTGCCGGCTAGAGGCTATCGGGGCCGGCTGGGGGGAGCACCCTACGAAGACCCCCAGAACCGGAAAGGGGGAAGCCCCTGTATCATCCAGAACCGGGAAGGGGGCGCCCGCGGCGACGTTCGGAACCGAAGAGGAGGGAGCCCCCGTGGCGACGGCCGGAAACGGAAAGGGGGAAGCCCCTGTAATATCCGGAACCGGAGAGGGGGGAGTCCCCGCGGCGACGTCCGGAACCGAGGAGCCGATGCGGGGGGAAGTCCGCTGAGGCACGGGAGCTGCTCTGTCGACCGCCCCCGGTGCGGTAAACGCGACGCGAGGGGCGGGACTGGCTCCCGGCGTAGGGAAAACCCCCGGCATGAAATGGGCCCTTGGCCCCGGGAATGGGCCTGGAACGGGGTACCCCCTGGTGCCACGTAGGGCCCGGGCATGAAGTACCCTCCCGGCACCGGGAAGGACCCGGGCGCCGGGAAGGGTCCGGACGTATGACCCGCAAGGGGAGGGAACCCCCCGCTAGGGTTATACGGGGCGGATAGACCACCGGAAATCGGAGGGACCGCCGGGTGACCCATAAACGGGGGCATGGTCCCCGAATATGGGTACGGCGCATATGTGGGGGCCGGTGGCCGCGCCAACACGCTGAGCAACTCATCCATGGAGCACTGGGCGCGGAGCTGGCCCTCCACTAAAGCCTCGAGAAGGGCGTCCCGGGAAGCCGGGGGAGCCGTCGGGGGGAGACTGGTCCCGGCCGAGGTTCCCGCAGTCACCGGGAGCGCCCCGGAGGTAGAAGCACCTAAGTTAAGAGGAAAGGTGGGAGGCGGTACCTGGGTCTGGCCGCCTCCAGGCGGAAGCGCTGGGACAGCAGTGTCCCGGACGGGCGGCGCCGGGTCTCCGAGACCGGCGTCACTGGGAAGGGTGCGAGCCCTTGTTCTTGGGGGAGCCATGGCGTCTTGTCACGAGTCCCCATGAACGGCGCCAACTGTCGTGGTGTTTCGAACACCTCGGCAGGTTTTGTGGATGATCCTAGTGAAGAAAATGCGACGCGGGCTGACCGGGCGACCGGTCCTCCCCTCCCGGACAAACACAAAAAGTGACACGAGGATTTATACAGGTTCGGGTCCCGGTGGGGGCCTAGTCCTGTCGGCGTGCTCCTGACCAGAGTCGGCTGGGGAGGCTCTCTCGGGGAGAGTCTTCCGGAGCACACCTGTGAGTTTGGCTATTCTAACAAGAATGAATCACTTGTCTTACAACAGGGGGTACAAGGGCTATTTATAGCCCCAAAAAGAAGCAAAAAGACTAAACTACCCCGGACGCTACTGTCGGATTGAAGGGTAGCGACGTCCTTCTCCCAGTCAGGTGCCTTGGATGCTTGACAGGTGGTCGCTGATTCCCGAGGGGCTCCTCGCGTGACCTGCACGTGATCAACAACCAAAGACTTTACCTTTAGAAGAGCGACGAGGCCCGGGACGTGCCCCGGAGGTAAGGTCCCCGGGCGAAAGGCGGCGCCCGGGGTAGGCACCGGAGGCCACTTCCCCGGGCAAATGGCGGCGCCCGGGACCGGCACCAGAGGCCAGGTCCCAGGAGCCAAAAGGCGGGGCCCGAGGCAGGCACCGGAGGCCACGTCCCCAGGCAAATGGCGGCACCCAGGACCGCCACCGCAGGCTAGGTCCCGGGAGCTATAAGGCGGCGCCCGGGACCGGCCCCGGAGGCCAGGTCCCGGGAGCCAAATGGCGGCGCCCGGGGCAAGCACCAGAGGCCACGTCCCCGGGCAAATGGCGGCGCCCGGGACCGGCACCGGAGGCCAGGTCCCGGGAGCTATAAGGCGGCACCCGGGACCGACCCCGGAGGCCATGTCCCGGGAGCCAAAAGGCGGCGCCCAGGGTAGGCACCGGAGGCCACGTCCCCGGGCAAATGGCGGCGCCCGGGACTGGTCCCGGAGGCTAGGTCCCGGGAGCCAAATGCCGGCGCCCGGGGCAGGCACCGGAGGCCAGGTCCCCGGGCAAATGTGACGCAACTTACCTGGACTTAGTCTCGCGGAGATTTCCCCCAACACAGGTCGCATGGTGGCATTAAGTCGATTCATATCGCGACTAGGTGAAAAGGGACTACCTTTCTTCAAAACTCTGCGCAAACATAATAATTTCACTTGGTCCGATGAGGCCGAGAAAGCATTTCAAGAGGTTAAAGCATATTTGTCCAGTTTGCCGGTCTTGGTTTCTCCTAATAAAGAGGAACCATTACTCCTTCACTTGGCGGCCACACCTTACGCGGTCAGCGCTGTATTGATCGCCAAAAGAGAAGGTGTGCACAAACCCGTCTACTACATAAGCGAAGTACTTTGTGGTCCTAAGGAGCGATACCCTGAGGTCTAGAAAATACTTTATGCACTGTTGATAGCTTCCCGTAAGCTACGACATTACTTTCAAGCATATAAAATTACAGTGCCCTCATCTTTTCCTTTGGGGGACATTGTCCGGAATCTGGAGAAATCTGGTCAGATCGTGAAATGGACTATGGAACTCGGGGCGTTTGACATCCATTTCACGCTTCGTACCACGATCAAGTCTCAGATCCTGGACGACTTCATGATCGAATGGACTAATCCTGAACCGCCCGTGCAGGAGTCTGAAGATTTGGCATGCCCCGATCACTGAATGATGTATTTTGATGGCTCTCGCAGTTTTCAACACTCGGGGGCTAGAGTGGTCTTAATCACGCCTCAGGGTGACCAACTCAAGTATGTCATTCAACTACACTTTGTTGCGAGCAACAACGCAGTGGAGTATGAAGGTCTTATTGCAGGGCTCCAGGCAGCAAAATTCTTCGGAGTCCGTCGATTAGTGCTGAGGGGAGACTCACAGCTGGTTGTAAACCAGGTAAACAAGGAGTACAACACCTCCGATGAGACAATGGCTCATTACCTGGGGGAAGTGAGGAGATTGGAAAAATACTTCAGTCAATTCGAAGTCCAATACATCCCGCGAAAGAACAACATTCTCGCAGACCAATTATCCAAAATTGGGTCCTCACGTGCATCCGCCTCAGTAGGAGTGTTCGTCGAACACTTGGAACATCCTTCGATCATGACTACGACTGAGGATGATCCGGTAACAGTCTGTGTCACTAACCTTGGACATGAATGAGATTGGACCCATCCATTGAGGGTCTATCTCGAACACGGGCCTTGCCCAAGGATGAAACTGAGAGCGATTGGTTAGTTCGAAAAGCACGCCTGTACAAACTTATAGAAGGAGTTTTGTATAAAAAAGGTACTCAAAGAGTATTCATGCACTGTGTGTCCCAAGAGGAAGGTAAATCCCTCTTGAAAGAGATTCATGACGGTGTATGTGGTGCACACACGTCATTCCGTACACTGTTCGAGAAGGTTTTCCGACAGGGATTTCACTGGCCTTCGGCACTTGATGATGCCAAAAATCTGGTCAAGACATGTCCTCAGTGTCAATTTCATGCGAGACAGGTCCACCAGCCTACCTATGCTCTACAAACTATCCCTCTATCGTGGCCCTTCGCAATTTGGGGGATGGATATTGTTGGTCCTATGCCACAAGCGGTCAATGGATAGAAGTTGTTCGTGGCCATTGACACATTTACAAAGTGGATTGAGGCCGAGCCAGTACGCAATATCACTGCTGCTGCTGCACAAAAGTTCTTTCATAAGAACATTGTCACTCGATTCGGTGTTCCAAATCATCTCATCACTGATAATGGTTCCCAATTTGCTAGCAGTCTCTTTCTGAACTATTGCGACAATATTGGAACCAAGGTGTGCTTTGCCTCTGTAGCTCATCCACAGAGCAATGGTGCCATTAAACGTGCCAACAGGCAAATATTGCAGGGCATCAAAAAGCGCATTTTTGATGCCTTAAGACACACTCGGGGGCTTGGGTAGACGAGCTTTATTCCGTTATGTGGGCACTACGTACTACTTCTAGTCGAGCCACTGGTGAGACACCTTTCCATCTGGTATACGGAGCTGAGGCTGTATTACCCATGAAAATCAGTATTGGTTCTGTAGGAACAGATCAATTCGAACAAGTTGATCAGTATCGACAACGATCACAAGATCTAATCCTCCTAGAAGAAAAACGTGATCGAGCTCTGGTGAAATCCGCGGTGTATTTGCAAGCTTTGCGCAAGTACCACAACAAAAGGGTGCGGCCACGTAGCCTTCACGTGGGTGATATGGTTTTACGAAAGTACAAAACCAATCTAATCGCAATAAATTCTCCCCTCAATGGGAAGGCCCTTACACTGTTGTCTCGGTGCCGCGACCAGGATCGGCTCGGCTAGCAATGGAGGATGGTAGGATCTTATCTAATACCTAGAACATCGACCAACTACGCAAGTTCTACGTGTAAGCTTTCTAAACCCTTTTCCTTTTCAATTAGCATGATTTAACAAAAATCGGTACTTTTAGTTGTTTCATGTTATAATCATTCCTTTTGCCCATATGTAACGAGTCTGGCTCGGGGGCTGGTCGCCAATAAATGTATCACTATAATGCCTCGATTGGATTCGCTGGCCGATCTCGTGATCACTTCCAAACAAGACACCCCTCAACAAGCCGTTTCTCAACGCACACGGGGCTTGCTGGTATGTCCTTGGTCATTAGAGTGGCTGTCGGTTCGCAATAAGGTCGGGCGTTGTATTGAAAAAGATTATCAGTCTTGTCAGATGATTATACCTAAGTCGCAGTGTTCCTTTGGTATTTCTGGTCGTTGTTGCACCCATATTTTTCCTGCGCTTATAATACTGAGTCTTCAGTATACATAATCTCAGGAGGGAGCTAGGGGAATATGGTCGCAACATGAAACAAAAAGAAGTGATCTTCTTTCAAAAATTAAGGCATACATATGCATTGTATAGTTACATTTGTATAGGTACAAAATTTACCATAAGTCAAGTTCTTTCAAGAGGTTTTCGACTGGGGGCTTGACTTCCTCCAATACAACCACAAGCTGATCTTCACTCTCGATCTCTGCTTCTCTCACCACTGGATTTCAATCAAGATCAGTGCCGTGGTGAAAACGAAGTCTGCAGAGAATGGCGGAGGCTGCGGATTGCACTTTTGTCCTCATCACCTCTGTTTGACGCCTTGTATCTTCAAGAAGATACTCCAGAAGTGATTCAGCTTGGGTCGCGACCAGTGTGGCCCAGTCACTAAAGCTAAGGTCGTCCTTCTGGGTTTCGACCACATTGGCTTTTAGCAAACTGGCCACCATCTTCAGCTTCTCGAAGATGTTTTGTTGGACATTGCTGCAGGTTGAGAGCATCGAGTTCAAGCCCTCGTTTTCCTTGCAGACAGAATCAACTTTCGAGTTTTGCAACTCGGCGGTGGCCTGGAGATCTTTGTTCTCTTGAGAGAGTTGGCTTATTCGGTCCTCTTGCGTTGTAGTGAGAGACCATCACAAACAGTTCGCATAACAAGTTAATTCTTTTTGGTCGGAAGTGCACTTACAGGAGAGCTGCAATCGCAGTTGTTGGAGTTCTTTCTCCAAGAAAGATATCTTGGTGACTGCCTTGATCTCCTGGTTTTCCTGGTCAGCGAGGCTCTTGATTAGAAAGGCATTTTCTCTATGACAAAGGAAACAATTGTTAAAGTGGGACTAAATTTCAGGCAGATGAGGAAACATCTTCCTTCCCGCTGCAGGCGATTCATTTCCCGTTGGGCGGCCTCGATATGCTTCGCAACAGCTATCGACTTGGTCGCCATACGGGTTAAGTCCTATGACGTGGAAGGAGATCAGTTTTAAAGCCTCGATATTTGTATGCAAGTGCGAACTTAAAAATAACAAGAGGTGTTCTACATACCTCGATATATTCGCTGAACGAGCTGCTTTCAGATTCAGCCAAAGGCTGAGTCTCTAGACTCGCCTTATCCCCAGCTGGAGTGGCAGATGATTTTTCCTGCTGATCCTCCTCCACAGCTGGGGTTTCAGATTCCAATCTCTGCGATTGAACCTCTATGGCCATCCCCTCCACAATGGCATGAATAACTTCCTCGGCCGTGGGGATGGGACTTTGCTCGCCCGTGACCTCCGTGGCAGGAGGAGCATCAAGACTCGTAGAGGTCATTGGGGCGCTTGGCGCTGCATCTCTGCGCCTAGCATAAGCAAACAAATGAATCACCGGTTAGAATGTCTTCAGTCGATCGCTTCGATATGACAATAGGAGAGATTCTTACCTTACTCGAAACCCTGTCCATTTTCGGGATTTCAAGGATGATCTCACGGGAAAAAGAGGACAGTCGTCATCTGTCCTGGTCTTTCTTTTCCTGAACAGTACATTATCCTTTTCTCCCTGTGTGTATGCAAGTACATAAGAATACACCTGAGGAACAATGAAAAACAAGACTGTAAGGGTCCTTACCGGAGTAGCTTCTTCCGTTGGTAAGGATGAAGCCATCAGTCCTAGAGCTTCATGAACCGCAGGCACTAGGACTTCATCCGCGATCATGAGATCAGTAGTGGTCGCAAGACCCGGTTCGGTCATTCCCACTCCTGTCGTCAGGAGTGGAGTACTCACCGCCCCAGGACTGGCAAGAGTCCTTTTGCGGTGGATAAGAGGGACATCGTCTTCCTCGACTTCGCTCCCCTCACACTGTACAACCAAGAAGTAATTGCCACTCATGCTTGGAAAAACAGGGGGTACGGAATATCTTACCACCGTTTTCTTCACAGTTGTGGGTTTGTTTTGCGAGGCCCCTCCCAAGATCTTCTTGGGTTGTCCGGGAGCGAGTTCCTTTGTCTTGGGCCTTGCGGGGGTTCTTTTCGCCTTCTTCTCTGCGACTTCCCCCGAAGATCCATCATCTCTCGGACGCTTTGTTCCGATCATCCTTTCCAGCAGCTGTGTAATATTCCTTGGAATGACATAATCCCAAACAGATAATTAATACCAAGTCTAGTTGGGAGAAAAATATACCTTTCAGCGCTCTTGTTTAAGTTCATCGCCGGCATTTATCAAACTCTGGGGGCGAATGGATCCTTTAACTCCCTCCACTTCTACGTTGTATGGCCGCAGAAGGTAGTTTGTCCGCCTCTCAATCTTGGACAAAGAAAGGACTGTGTCACATACAAGCCAAATTACTTGACATGCTAGTTTTTCATTAGTAAGCATGCGCAGTTTGTGAACAAGAGGACACACCTATATTGTAGTCCAATCTGCTGTCCGCCATTGAATCCACCTCCCAGGCCGGATGTGCCCTTTCGTGCAAAGGACTCATCCTGTTCTTCACAAAGTCGCCGATGATATCACACGTTGTGAGTCCTTGCTGGACTAAATGAAGAATCGCCTTGGCCTGTTTCTTCAACTCCGCATTGAGAACAGGGAGGGAGTCCATCTCGCTATTCTTCTCTAGTCGAATGTTTGAAAACCAGAGCCCGCTCTCTGATGGAGGAGAGCAATAGAACCACTTATGGTGCCATCCATGCACCGAGTCTCGCAGAGGGAGGGAAGGATACTCTTTCTTCTCCCTTACGCGGAAGTAGATGCACCCAGCGGCGCTGGTACTCTTTGACCATGCCGCGAAGTAAAAGCGCCGGAAAGATCCACGCTTGGCAACACTCCAACAAATGCTTCACAGAGATGTTGAAAGATCGCGAGAATCAACATAGCATTAGGATGGAGATTAATGAGTTCTAACCCGTAGTGGTTGAGGATTTCTTTCAGAAACACGCTTTCTGGGAATCGGAACCCGCAGCGCAAATACTCCTCAAAGATCACCAGTTCGCCTTCACGAACTGTTGGGGTTTCCTCATCTTTCCCCGCTGGCTTCCAGTTAATCAATAGCCGCAGGGGGAGTATCTCTTCCTTCTCCAAAGCTATCAACTTCTCCTCGACATGGTAAACGGACAGGCTCCAGGATGCCATTTCGGAGGAGGATGTGAAAAGGTTGGTGTTTTTGGGAAGATGAAGGAGAGGGGAGCAAAAGAGGGTTTTTGTGCGGCGAGAGATTCTAAGGCAGACGAAGGGTTTTTGGTTGTGGAGCTTCCCCAGGAAGCTACCTTCTCCTTTTATATGCCCGAGACAACCCTTAGCCGAATATTTTATTAATTTCCCATAATGGGTGCCTTCTTTCTGGAAACCTGTTATGCGCTCCCTACAGTGAATCCGAAACAAAATATATATTTATTATTTTTTGTTTAGAATTCGGGGACTAGGGAAATAAGGCACATAAAAACATGAAAAATTGCCAAAGATTATTGAGAAAATAATCCCTCATGACTTTATGTATTGATCACAATGCAGTTCTGTGATCGTCTCGAGATTTGCATGTTGATTGCAATGCAATTCTGTGATCGCTGCGAATGGGTAATTGCAACATATATGATTGTCACTCGATCAAGGTATTATGTTCTGATCGCGGTTTCAGTTCTAACTGCAATACCAGATTTGGTTACGGTATAGCACATTAATGCACTTCTGATCGAAAAAGTTGTCGCAAAGCCATACTTCGGATAGGGATTTACCTGTGTATGTTTGGTCACAAAGGCATTTTTTGTGACCATGTTTTCGCACAGAGATTGTGAAGAGCTTTAACTCGGGATTATAAATCTTACATAATCCTTTTGAGGAGTCAAGGTGTGTAAGGAAAAGAAAATTCTTATTTATGGCAATCTTTACATACAAAAGGGATACAGGCGACCAGGGCATCGACCTGATCCAAGAGAAGTTTACAAAGTTCTCCTAAGGACATATTGGTGTCAGTAGAATCTACACTGACCGCCCCAAGAGAACTAGCAACTACTCTAAGCCTATCTACATCATCCCTGAGCAAAGAAGCACTACTACTCCTGATCGTATCGGAGAGTTCTCACTGCTGCTGAGCATAGTCTCTCTCCAGGCCAAGTTGGTGTGCCTCTTTGAGAGAGTTGTCAAAACATTCTGCCAGATGCAGGATGGCCGACGACATCTCCTCAGAATGCTTCTCCAGCGCCTCTTTTTCTTCTTCGAGAGTTCGCTCGAAGGCTGCACCCTCACCAAGAACTTGAACATTAGCAGGCTGGTCGCTGGGGGCTCTGGAAATTTTCGTCTCCTGCATACACTTATGTTAGCTTCAAGGACGGAACGACTCATAGGGAGAATAGAAATAATTACCAATTCTTGCATTGGAGTCGAACAGGAAGATGCAGAACTTCCTCCAAAACACAAATCACCCGACGAAAGCCGAGGACCACATGGTCGCGAAAGTGCAACCTTCCCACAAGAAAGCTGATCATCCCGTGAAGTCTGATCAAGAGCAACTGCATTGTCCGCTCGCGATAATGTAGGAGTCCCTCCAGGATTATCGTGGATCCCCAAAGCTAAAAAGATGTTCCAACCTGTGGAGTTGCATGCACAGGAAGAACTACCGGGGTCAAAGGAAGAGAGAGCAATGATGCATCCCTAACCTTTGCACCTACAGTTGCAACACCACTGGAGGATCCTTCGTCAACTTTTGCTTTTTTCTTCGGGGGAATTTGTTCCACATTTACCTGAAAAACTTCCAAAGTACACTACTTTGAGAATGACCGAGACAAGAACTGGAACTAGATCTTTTGAAGGTACATACCTTCTGGTCGAAGTCAAGTTCCAGTGATTCCTCATCACTTTCAATCTCAATGATGTTCTTGGAGTCCTGATCTGCCATTGAGATGAAAACAGAAGAGAAGAGGAGATAGTTCTGGAAAAGACTTAGCCAAGAAAAAACTTGTGAAGTTTTAGGATTAAGAGGCTTCGGTATTTATAGCACCCAGGGGTGACGGTTCGTATTTGCGAACGCCTCGAGTTCTTAAAACATATTTACAGTTTTATCTCTGGTTAAAAAAACAAGTTAATAGCGCTATCATTACCTGTCAAGAACAACCCAGAACCCGTCTCGGGGAATAAACTGTCGCACGAAGTGCACCACTAAGTGTGGAAGTTAAAGCGTCGGGTCACTTATCCGGTGCAGGGTTAAAATTTGAAGTAAATATGTCTCTTCATTTTCTTTAAATTTGGGGGCTAGCTGACGAGGATTATTACCCGAGCTAGTTTGAAATAGTACACATCTGGTTCAAGACGAATACGAACCAGACAGGTGTCTAAACGTCCGTTGTTATGGTCTCAGACGACCTGAGAAGTGCGGACACAGGAGTAATTTATGGTCAGAGGCTTTGCGCGATCATGAGGTCGTGGATGTTACGCGGTCAGGAGGCCGCAGACGATGCGCGGTCAGAAGGTCGTTGATTACCCTCGACCAGATTAACGCAGGATTGCTTAGCCCTCTAACAAGCATATCCTCAGTATCATAATAATTCTTCCACGTATGAAGACAACTGCCAGGAGATTAACATGTGCAGTTATCCCTTAATTGCACGTGTTAGGCCTACGTGGGAGTTAAATGCGGTTACCAAAACTGCGCTTCTACAACCGTTCAAAACCGTTGTGCATTGGCGCCCTTTTGACCAATATAAAAGGGTGGGCAAATGTACAAGGCAAAAAGACGACGACAGATCAAGCATACGCTTTCATAAGTTAGTTTAGTCGAGTGTAGACAACAACACAGAAAAGATCTTCGCCTGTGATGATCTTTTCTTCAACTTTGTAAGCATTTTCTATACATAGTGAAATCATAACAGGACATAGGGCTGTTACTCCCACCATCAAGGGCCCGAACCTGTATAAATCTCTTTGTGCCCCAACAGACATTGCTCATCATCCCTTTCCGGAGGAACACTTTGAAAGGTCTCACAACTCACAAAATCTGTATAAGATCGACTAAGGGCCCCGAGTCCGAATCGTCGACAACTTATCATAGACGGTTTTAAACTAAAACCCGACTGTGATAGATACAATCGGTTCTCAACTGAGAACCGTCTGTGATAACTAGAATATCATAGACGGTTCCATTATCAAAACCGACTGTGATATATACAATCGGTTCTTAACTCAGAACCGACTATGATAGTGTAGTATTAGAGAAGGTACTAATATCAAAACCGACTGTTCTAAATAGTGTTGGCGCTTCGAATTCTCAACTGTGTTCATTTCGGTCTCCAATCTTTGCGTGGCGCCTAGGCGAACACGAAGCGTCGCCTTAGAAATTCTATAAATAGCTTGACAGTGGAATAATTGCCATTTACTTTACAAGTTTTTATAATTCTCAAACTGTTTGACTCCTTAGCTTCTCTGCGCCAATGGCATCGTCAGCCTCGCCCTCCCCCGTAAGAACTCTCAATCTTTTGGACTTACCCCTGTATTGTTAATAGTTGTTCAATACATTCTTGACCTGTTGATTTGCATAGGGAAGGGGAGCTGTGGAAGACTCGGGCAAGGTGAAAGCCAAGTTGAGGGCCCTCCAGGAGGAGCACAAGCTCCTTACGGAGAAGCACACTCAGCTATGGCTTGACCAGGATGATCTCTTCCAGCGCATTCAGCGCATGAAGACGGATGGTGACAATGCTAGGGCGAGGACGAGGCGTCTTCGCGAGGAGAAGCAAGCTGTGGATAAGACCATTGTTGGCTGCGGTTTGACTATGAAGGATATCATGGCGAAGCTGAGGGAGGTCGTAGGCCTTCTCGACGCGGTAGTAGTTGATCCTAAGAAGGAAAACTTGTCGCTGGAGGAGTCCTGCGTCCTGGCTGCAAGTCAAACTAACTTTATTCTAGATGCAGCCAGGGCTAAGACCACTCCTTGACCTAGCATTTTGTATTTTTACTTTTTTTGTAAGTGATGAAAAAAATTAATGAAAAATTTGTTCTTATGTCAATTTTCCAATTTTCTAGCACGTTCTTGGACTGCATGATATCTTCCCTCTTTCTTTATCTTTCTTTAGCTTTTGGTGAACATTCGCCATACAAAGGTATGTGCACTGTGTGTGATCAAGGAATGACTATCGCGATCATATACATAGAACCGGCAATCTTTGGAACGTGAGGGTAGTCCTTCGGAGCCCTGCAAATAATATAGAAACAATATAGAAGTCGCAGGTCCCATGCAAATAATATAGAAAGAATATAGAAGTTGGGCTTATTTGGCTGGATGGCATTGTGGCATGCCAAACGCGAGTGTGGTGCAACATATTTTTTATGGCCAACAAAAAAAATTTAGAAACAATATAGAAGTTGGGCCTATTTGGTTAGATAGTCCCAAAAGTGTCCGACGCTTCGAGTTCTCAACATGCTTTGAATATCACAGACAGTTCTGAGGTAAAAAACGTCTGTGATAGTCACATTACAGACGGTTTTTATGTAAGGACCAACTGTGATAGTACCAACAGTGACCGACGCTTTGAATTCTCAACGTTCTTTCAATATCACAGACGGTTTTTAACTAAAAACCGTTTGTCATAGTCACATTACAGACGGTTTTTATGTAAGGACCGACTGTGATAGTCCCAACATTGTCCAACACTTCGAATTCTCAAAGTTCTTTCAATATCACAGATGGTTTTTAATTCAAAACCGTCTATGATAGTAACATTTCAGGATCGACTGTGATAGTCCCAATAGTGTCCGATGCTTCGAATTCTCAACATGCAATCGTAGATAACCGCACATGGATAACTGCACATGATAACTGCGCAAATGAAGAGACTTAATTATTTACTTCAAATTTAATTTGCATCGAATTATGTAATCTGACGCTTCAACTTCTTAAGTGGGCACTGTTCCGCCGTGTGGCAGTTCATCTCCCGAGAAATAATCATGAATTTATTGACCTTGAAAACTAGTAGTGCGCTTTTTAAAACTCGAGGCACCCGCGCATATGAACCATCACCTTCTAGTTCAATAAATAGTGAGGCTCTTCAATCCTTAAGACTTACAAATTCTTGGCTAAGTCTTTTAGGAATTCTGCTGCTAAATCCCTGTCTTTATTCCCTCCTCAACTCCCACCTTGATGGCGAGCCGAGATTCCAATGAGGTTATTGAAATTGAGAGTGATGAGGAAGAGATAAAGAATGAACTCGATCAGGATCTTCAGAAAGTAAGTCCTCTCTGAAACTCTAATGCAGATCTTTCTTTTATGACTTGATTACCTCCAAACAAATGCATTTCGAAATCCACAGGTGCCTGAGGAAATGCTCCCTCCAAAAAAGAGACTCAGAAATGATGAAAGATCCTCCAGTGGAGCTGCAGCGAAGATTCTAGAGGGTGCTGAGGTCTGTGTTGCCACATTGCCCCTTGCAACCCCTCCAGTTGCATCTTCATCTCCACCTTTGGAGATCCACAACAATCCTTCCAATATCCCCTCTTCAACACCTTTGGATCATTAGCTTTTCTTGGATGATCAACTTTCTGGGGTAAGTCGCACACTTCCACGTCCAAATCTACTCCGAAGCTTGGTAATCATCTTCACCCTCTCTGCTGGTCGTTATGTCTTTCAAAACTAACCCATGCATGTGCAGGAGGAGAAAACTTCCTTGTGCAGAACTCTCCAAGAAGAAAAAGAGGCGCTGGAGAAGCGTTTTGAGGAGATGTCTTTGTGAGACCCCCATTTGAGGATCACCTTGGTAACCGCCCAGGTAGGTTACACACAGCAGGATGTCACATGAGCTCCAAACCACACAAGCATAGTAATATCATTAAACAAGTATCAGGCCAACATGGCCAATATTACATAGCCAAAGCACCGAAAATGGCGCTAAGTAGAGTTGCTAAGAAAATAACTAGTTTATCAGAACCAGAATCGGTATCCAAGTACCGAACACACAACATAAAGCACAAAGCAACGATGAAAAGCTTGACTTCCATCCGCAGCAGGGTTGGAGTGGCTCCTCCCACATCTGACTTGACTTGGTGCGCAATCCTTCTAGAACGTGGGCTCGCCCGGGGTGCTTCCATCTTCAGGGGAGTACTCATAACTGAAAGAATCGGGATCCTCGAATCCCTCTTCTACAGTGGGATAAAATGCAAGGGTGAGCACTTGGTGCTCAGCAACACTCATTCCAGGGATTAATGCAATTGTACTTACATGAGGGTGAAACATATGATTACGGGGTTTTAGTTTCATATGGATAGAGATATGTAGATTTCCAAATCAATTGTTCAGTAAAACAATACTTTTGTCATGAAAATGATACTTTAAACATTAAACAGGTTTTCAATAAAACATTAGATGTAGTAGTCTCCCATGAGTTACTACTTTGTTAACCGTATTATGAAAACATTCCAAAACATTACTTGTGCTATAACCCATGGATAACATCCACTACGAAAAGACTCCTGAACCTGGGAGTACAGAGTATCTGATACTTCTTTTGCACTTTGCAAAGGTGTACCTCTTTTTAAATCCACTGGTTCACTCGGCTTTCAAGTCGGATCAGCTCCATGTGACTTATACACATGTGACAAGGCCGAGATCACACAACATTTTTACAGTTCAGTATTAACAGTATCCCTGCCCGGTAAATAGACAGTTAAGTCTCAAGTACCGTTGTGGGTCTTCCCCACTGCCTTACTTCCTAGCCTCTCTGGTCTATGTTCCCTCAGGACACATAGCCTTGGTCTATGTCCACGCGAGACATACGACCATTTAAGATTACAACCGCTCACGGCTTAATCAGGTCTAGGGCGCCTTCCTTCTTTTACGCCTTTTCCTCTCATCATTTTTCTGAACTCACATCACTCGTGGCCGAACTTTGGCCTTCCAGTTTCCACGCGAGAAACCAGATCGTCAAACCATGCAGGGAACTGCTAATACCAAAAAGCTACTAAGTTGTGCCTGTCCCATACCAGGCAAGTGGTTGGTACGTTTACAATTCGCATAGAGACACAGCACAAGGTTCTTGTCCTTATGAACCAATAGTGAGGAACATTCACATTCCCTGGTGCGCACCGCACCCTCTCCATACAATTCAATCCTCACTACTGATCCCTTTTATCAGTTTTCTTGACAAAACGGTTTTCATTACAATTTCTCATGTATTTGACCATTTCAAGTTTAATGTGGATATTCAGTATATGAGTCCTAGGGTGACAAAAGCATATATATGAAGATTCAATAACAAAAAGGGTTTCATCATCCATTAGGTAATATCTACTCATGTCATTCAAACATAACTTGTATTTCAAATAAGCATGCATAGTAAGAAACAGTGAATATACTTCATATGAAATTATTGGGTGAGACATGATCAAAGGAATGAGGCTTGCCTTGCGATGTTGGGTCTAAATACTCAGACGGATCTTCAAAGACTTCTTCCGCTCCTTCAGCTTCTGACTCTGCGGCAATCAACCAACACACAAACACATACCATAAGCATACAGAAAATAGTTTCTATAAAAATTGTTAAGTAAATAAGTCATGCATGCAGGGGAAAAGGTTAGGGCAAGGTCACAAGGGCTCTGGTCGAAGAAACGGCTAAAAAGGATTGAACGTCGAAGGGTCGACATTCAGTTCATGGTCTTGGCATGGCTTCAAACTAGTCTTAGGATGGTTTTCTGGAGAAGTGATAGTAGAGAAAGATGTAGAACACAACTCCAGGAATCTTGGGGACAAAGTGACATTTCCATTGCTCAACCAGAAGGGGTCAAACCAGGCTAATGCCAGTGGCTGACATGCACTGACATAGTGCTGGACATGGCCAGAAACTAGGGCATGGCTTAACTTTTGATCCAGGGCTCCAATTGATGCAACACTTTGTCTGGGAGGTAGGCATTACTAACAGGAACAATATACTCAACAGGCACAAGAGCTGAAATTGGCCGGAGGGTGGCCAAATCTGGTGAGAAAACACGGTGGCCTGGACATGAACTGAGCTACTGGACAGTGATCTTGGCATTGGAATAACTTTTGATTCAGGTCGATTCAGGGATCGAGCTAGTGGACAATATTGCTCAGGGTACTGGAATCTATCTAAGGGACAAGGTTTCAGGTGCTAGATCGGCCGGGAAATAATTCCGGCGACCGGCGCTGGAGAAGACGACACTGGACAGAGGGGGTTTTCGATACAGTGGATTTGAGCACGATTCTTTGATCAGGGAGTGAGAGAGTGGAGTATAGAAGCTACTGGTGTGGTTAATTTGACCGGAGGATCGCCGGCGTGGCCTGGCGACGAGAGCCAGTTTACTGGTGGCGCGCAATTTGGGGAGAGCTATGATCTTAGCTCGATTTTGAAAACCACATTGGTAGGCTTGCTAAAAAGAGTATGCTGATCAATTTCTTCTACTGGTACTAAGGCTAATTTGGATTAAATCAGGTAGCATTGCAGGAACAGGGGTTTTGAGCTTTTCCGGTGATCACCGGCGTTAAGGTTCGCCGGGGTGCAATTGGGTGCTATGACACGAACAGGGGGAAGAGGGGAACTCACTGGTGGCTTTGGTTTGAAGAATGGTGCAGTGAATTGGGCTGGCACCGTGAGCTCCAGAGGTTGCTCGCCGGAGAAGAAAGCAAACTCGACGGCGGTGAGAAATTAACTGGTTTCTGTTGCTGGGAAACGAAGCAATGCACTGTGGAGGTATTTATAGCTGCTGAAGCCATCTGCTGGTCGACAATTCAGGGAACAGCGGCGACGAAATCGACCGCGAAGCGACCGGACACAGCGGGGACTTGTGCCGGCAGTGATGGCGAGGCACTGGCACTCGGCGGTGCAGGCTTTTGGCAGTGGCAGGCACAGGTGCAGGCGGTGAAGGGACGGCGAGTTGAAAGCTTCATCGACGCGTGGTCTGAGTGTGTCGAACGGTGAAGCTGATGCTGTTGGTTCACGGGCACACGCGTGGGAAGCAGCTGACGGTGCTGGCGCGGCCGAGGTGGCGTCCACGGCAGTGCCACGAATGCGCACGGGTGTCAGGTACGTGGCAAAGGTGGTGGCAGCTCTGGAAGTTCACCGGCGGCGAAGAACGCGGCGAAGCTCTGCGGCGGTTTCTGTTGAAACACGGCCAGGTGCCTAATTGCAATAAAAAGGACTGATCTGCAAGGAAAGTTTGAAATAGAATTGGGCTTGATTGCAAATCTGGAGATCTAAGGGTCCGATCTGAAATCTGATTTCGCAGATAAGTTGCATAAGATTATTAGAACTCATCTGGCCAAAGTTTGGTAAGATCAAGCAAGATCTGAAGGGTTTCGACAAAAATTAGGGAAAACAGTTTAGGGTAAAATAGGGTAATTAGGGTTTTAAAATGGTAAGGGTTGAAACTCAACCTTAGGATGGGATTTTGGAGATGATCCCGAAGGGAAAAATGTTCTGAACAACATTTAGAAGGGAATGGCTGAAGCAGATTAGGGTTTGGGGTCAAGATGTGGATTTTGGCTATTTTAGGGTTTGGCAAAAACAGGGGTGTTACAGTCTTCTGCCATTCTGCACTTGGTAGAGTGCTATGAGGGTTCTCGCGAAGAAGCACGCAGGTTCCGGTTGGAGAGAGATTACGCTCGGCAGCAGCGAGAACTCTCCGATAAAATAAGGAACAGCTGCACTCCTTTGCTGAGAGATGATGTAGATAGGCTTAGACACTACTACAGAAATGCTTTTCACTATCGGTTAAAAATTCACTCTACTATCGGTTCTCTTACCGATAGTGATCGGCACGATAGTAGAAATGTAGCACACTTCTATCGGTTGAAAACCGTTAGTAAAACATCTACATTCCCAATGTTCACTAATCGCTAACGACAATTTCTTCTATCGGCTCGGATCTAAACCGATAGTATTATGTAGGTTTTTTCTATCGGCTTGGATCTAAACCGATAATATTGTGTAGGTTTTTTCTATCGGCTGGGGTGTAAACCGATAGTATTGTGTAGACACAGTTAGTACTGGAAACTTTATTCTATCAGTTGTAGTATATGAACCGATAGTACTGTAATATTTATTCTATCGGTTGTAGTATATAACCGATAGTACTTTGTAGTTTTTCCTATCGGTTATGTACTCGACACGGTTAGTACTGGAATCTTTCACATATACATACAGCAATACAGGGATACATTGGATCATTCACAAATACACCAATATTTACAAATACACCAATATTCACATATTGAATTTGTTCACAAATACACTAATACAGTAATATACACATGCATTGGACAGATTGAATTTATTCACATATTGATCGAGTTTATTCACAAATACATCAATGAATCTATTCACATATTGAGTTTATTCACAAATACAGCAATCAACACATTCAATATATATTACACAAGTCAGTTACAATCGATCGTTGATAGCCACTTCTTCCATCACATATTGAGCCCAAATTGTTCGCAGCTCCTTCAATTGAGGCAACTCATATTGCTCTTTCAACATGGCGCTCTGCATATATGTGTGTATGAAGTTAGGAACGTACGTCACATCCAATTAATGTTCGACTTTGAGTCAGGAAAAATGGTTACCTTAGGGAATTGGGCAAAGTTTCTCCTGATTAGGTCATACATGAATCTCATGATATAGAAGCCACATTCTCACGATTGTGGCTGCTGATGGCACTGGGATAATTGCATATGCAAAGACATAAACCCACATTAACTCGAAAGAACTAATTAAGCTTAAATTAAAAGACTCATCATGAGTACTTCCATCCATATTAATTACATCATATTCTTTCCAAGAAATTGTTGTGCCCTTCGACGCGTCATGCCTCCCTTCAGCACTAACATAATTTTTGAAAGCCCTATATTTAATTTAGTATTGTCGGTTAATATGTTATCATTAATTGGCTAGTCAGAGAAAAATTTAAAACAACTATGTTACTTATGCGTCTATGTGCCATGTGAGGGTGAAAACATGCGCCACCTTGTCGCTCATCGAATCGAGGTAATAGACCTCATTCATCCATGGGCAAATGACGGCGAGGACCCAGTGGCCCCTACATTGCATATATAAGCGAACCGTTTCATACATATGTTAGGCGTAACATACAATAATGAGTTAAATTAGTAGGAAATGCACTAACCTTTGGTGGTACGGCGCAAGGATGAACTCTCGATCCTGCTGTGCTAGTAGTGCCCTTGATATGTATTCCTCCACATGTGCTTGGTCGTGCTCTAGCATCGTGAGGCTTATTTTCTCTAGGTCGAGGAAACCCACCTTGTCACATGCCCTCATCGACGCCAGCCTATACATGCACCTGGATGCAAAGTAGACATTAGTAAGTAGTGCATATAAAGTGATTAGATTTATGAAATGAACTATGATAACTTCAGACAACAGCAAACTCACAGGACTCCAGTCCGTATGATGGACATATCAAGCTCCCGCCAGTTGAGGAGGTCGAACAAATCCTCGTGGGCCACCGATATGCTCCCGGCCTCACGGTGAAAATGACCTGGCCTGAAGTGAACCAAGAAGTTGATGTGGCGCCTAGACCGGGTCAGGTACCACTCGTGGAGACTTCTGGTTATTTGATCCATATTGCACAGAAGGTACTCCGACACGAGTGGGGACCCGTTCTTGGACGTACCCGGCTAGCTTTGTTTGGCCTTGCCTTTGGCCTTGCCCTTGCCTTTTGGCCTTGCCCTTGCCTTTGGGCGGGGAGCGAGTGTATACCTTCGAAGGTTGGGGTGCGGTGCCGCCGGCCTCATTTGATGGCGAAGGGTTTGAGGCCGTCGGAGGAGGCATGGGGGCCGAAGGAGCTCGGTCATGCGTTGTGGCGGGGGTGGTGTCCTCAGAAAGTGAGCTGGTATCCATCGTCCACTTTAAGTACGAACGCATAAGTTAGATTTTGCAAATTGAGTATATTAACTGAGTTGTAAACTAGAATGGCTAGGGTTTACCTCCTGTAGTCTAACACCCTTCTTGGGCCACTGTATGTACGAGCCCAATGCCTCGCCAATTGTCCGCATTTCGTCCGTTGGGACGGGTAACGGAAAAGAGCTGTAGCCCGGGAGGGCCATGTCTACCTATACCTTTGCGAATCCAGGCTCCAGAGGTACGCAGTGGATCCGGACATCCTCCCAAGACTGGTATACGACCCCGTTTGCAACCACTACAGGTTTGTCGCCTATGTTGATCAATAGGCTACAGCTCTCCGGCTTCTCCAATTTGCAACAATTATAACAGGTTAGCGAAGCAGTTCTAACGTAACGGGAGTGGCATCAACCGAACTGCATATATAGATCAAGAGTTGCAATACCTCAATCAGGTCCACCGGATCCACATGAACCTTCGAGCCGCAACTACTCGGCCTGGCAGCGTCGACCTCGGCAGCTGGATCTAAACCCTTGGACTGCACAACTCGGCTGAGGCGTTCATACTTCTCGTTCATTTGAGCGAACATGTCCGCGAATTGTGCAGTCACATTTGCCCGTATCTTCTGAGATAGCTCCACTTCCCTTTCCTTCCAGCTGCCAGCCTTCTTCGCCTTTTGCCCGGGCTCCGAGAAGCCTTCCTTCCATGGCACCACACCCCCCACAGTTCACGTCTGCCCTGGATGCTCCTTGTTCCCTAGAGCCCGGGTAAGGATGTCGTTCTCCCTATGGGGAGTGAACAATCCCTCGGTCGCTTCCTTCGAGCAAGAGATCTGTTACATTCAAAGCTCTCCATTGTGAGGAAAAAATATATACAAACTTGTGCGCACACTAGTGATCATAGTTTTTTCTACCACACTCTATGATTCCAACCAGGAAGTTAGCCAACTTACGAGTCGCTGCACGACCTCGACGTCCCTGGGGTTTGGGAACTCCACAGTCCCCGTGCTCGACACGGTCCCTCTGGCCAGCCACCAGCGCTTGCATCGCGGATCTCGGAGAGTGGTAGGTCAGGGGAGTCGACAAAATTCGACGCCTCATCTTCAGCCTTCTTCCACTGCTCCTCCTTCCCCGCATAGCCGTGAGAGCCAAGCCGGTGTGGGTGGTCGTTCCTCCTCTGGATTGCCTTGTTCTTCTCGCTGAGGGCCTTCGTACCAGAAAAAAGAAAATTAATTCACCGCTGGTTACTGCATACAATGGTGTAACCAAGCAAAGGAACCATACATACCTTGAACTCAGGAGTCCCCTTCTGTTGGGTGAATTGCTCCCATACCTCCTCCATTATGAAGGGGTACTTCTCGCATGGAGATTTGCCTTTAGCGAGGAAGGTACTGACGAGGACGCTCTTGAAGGTTTTCCACGTGTTGTTCATGTCCTTCAAGCAAGCTATCTTGGGACCATCGTCGGGGATGTTCCACTTGGTCTGTTTCAAATGGTGCATACAAGCAGGACTTACCTAATCTCTAGGATAAACCAAGGGAATGTGATTACTCAAGAGTTCAGTGATTTTGATTAATTTTACCTTCACTTCCGCCCACAGCCTATCCCTCTTGTCGGCCTTAACGTCCTTCCAGCTCTGGACGGTGATCTTCACCCTTTCCTTCGCCAACAAGCCAACATAGGCAGCATAGTGGCCGGCATTCTTCCTGATCGGTCTCCCGAACTGGTTGAACTCACATGAAAGATCCGCGCGTTTGGCCAAACAGCCCAACATCGTCGCGCCTCGCGCCTTCCTCTTGCGCTGGGACGAGGCAGCGCCATCTACGTTCGCCCTCGCCGAATCACTACTATTAGCCGAGGAAGATGCCGACATGGCTTTACCTAAAATTGCATGAATAGACCATCAATTGATATGAAGAAAGGTACATGACAAAGTTCATAACTAAAATGGAATGGCAATGATGAACCACCTCTTTTTGTTAAAATGTCAAATTTTCATTCAAAAGGCCAAAAATCATAAATTCCTATCAATATGGTCTTCAAAATAGATTTAAAGTGGATTTGTAAACTCAATTTGCAAAGGGTTGTCGAACTGATACCTTCTTGCTTAACATAAAGGTCATTCGATAACTCTTGATTGTAAAATTAATCCTATTTGGAAAATTTCATCAGAAAAATATATTTCATGCAATGAAAATCATTTCTTTAAATTTTCATTTCAAATGTATTTGATTTGAGCAATAGTTGTGCTTCCTTTAGTCTTAATTATAATATGGCCTGTATGCTCTTCAACATTCTCATTCTGCATTTTAACAACTCCCTTATCTAAAAGGAATTCAAATAGGCCTACTTCTATATTATACTTAATATTTGATACTTCCTTTTTATTACTCTTTGAAGACTTATGGCATCAGTCAATGTACTATCGGTTGACAATAACAAACCGATATGACATACTCTATGTGGGACCCTCATTTGAGGAATCCGGTGGCAACCACCCAGGTGGATTGCACTCAGAAATGGCACATTGCAGCTCACAACAACAAGATGCATTATACAAAAATGCGAGTAATTAAAAGCAAGTGCTGATCACAAGGACCAACATTACAATAATTTAGCGCCAAAATGACGCATTTAAACATTGATATAAATTAAGGAGTTTTCGACACAAAGGTCGGCACAAAATGAAACAACAGTAATAAGCAAAAGGACTTCATCAGTCTTCTTCTTCTGCAATAGCGGTGTACGGGCCTTCTCCACATCTGACTCCACCTTGGTACGTAACCCTCACTATCGATTCCATTCATATTTTCTTTAAAAAAAGGGGTTCTGAATATACTTTTCTCGTATGTGACCATTCAACATTTATCATATAATCTTGGGCATAGCATAGCCTAAGCATAATATTCTAGGGTGACAAGGGTGCATGGATAATCAATCACAAAAGGGGCTTTACAATTATTTAGGTCATATCTATCATTTCATTTGAACATAACTCTTATTTGAATCTAAGGCATGCATATACTTGAAAACAGTTAACATACTTCATTTCAAAATATTAGGCTAGACGTGATCAAGAGTTTGAGACTTGCCTTGCAATGATGGGTCTAGCTTCTCAGATGAATCCTCGAAGATCTCCTCTGTTCCTTCAACGTCTGGTTCCACGGCAGATACAAACAACACATATACACTATATAAGCATACAAGCACTAGAAAATAATACGTAATTACATCATGCATGCAGGGGTAAGGGTTTGGACAAGGTTACTTGACATTGATCAAAGAGATGGGCTCAAAAGGACTTGAATGTCGAAGGGCTGACATTCGGCTCATGGCTTGACATTGCCCTAAATTGGTTCTAGGTCTGATTTCTGGAGATGTGACAATAGAAGATATTGTAGAGCATGGTTCAAAAGGCTTAGTTGACAAAGTGGCATTTCAATTGCTCAAATGTAACAAGTCTAAATCATCCAATGCCACTGGTGGACATGCACTGACATAGTGCTTGACATGGCCAGAAACTAGGGCATTGCATAACTTTTGACTCAGGACTCCAATTGATGTACAACTTTGTCTGGGGTTTAGGCCTTGATAACAGCTACAAAACTCTCAACAGGCTCAAGGGCAGAAAGTGGCCGAAAGGTGGCCAAATCTGGTGAGCAAACACGGTGGCCAAAATCACTGGATAGTAATCTTGGCATGATCATAACTTTTGATCTAGGCCGATTCAGGGTTCGAGCCAGTGGAGTAAATTGCTCAGGGGGTTGAGGCCTAGCTAGATGACAAGGTTTCATCCACTGGTTTGGCCGGAAATTGAACTCCGGCGATCGGGGCCGAAGACGAAGGCACCGATTTGGGCGTTTTCGTTCCAGGGCGTTTGAACTCAATTCCACGCTCGGGAAGCATCTAGGGGTCATCACAAGGCTACTGGTGTACTCAATTTTGCCAGAGAATGGCTGGAGAAGCACGGCGGCGTTCTCCGGCGAACTGCCGAGGCTCAAACATGGGATTTCGACGCTCGGGGCAAAATTGGCGATTCCAAACTTACAGGCTTGTTCCTCCTAGCTCACTGATCATTATTCTCTACTGGCACGAGGATCAATTTGGCTTGAATCACTCGGCATTAGGGAAACAGGGGATTACGGCTTTTCCGGTGATTGCCGGCGTTGAGGTTCGCCGGGGGTCAATTAACGGCTATGACACATACAGGGGGTTAAGGGGATCTTAATGGTGATGTTGGTTTGGAGGGGGAAGCTACGGGCGAAGCTGGCGCCGTGAGCTTCAGGAGCAGCTCACCGGGGAAGAAGGCCTTCGTGGCGGCGCTGATGAACTGGATTGTTCTCTGGTGGTGGAGGCTAAGGCTTGTAGTTGCGGGATGGTGTGTGAAGAGATGCTGGGCAAGGGGGGCTTTATATAGCCACGGGGTCGAGCTCTTGGGAGTTGCAGCAATCGTCGGTGAGATATTTTCTGGCGCTGGAGCGGTCAACGAGGCATATCGGGACACGGCGGGAGCTCTGCCAGAGACGGGGTATCGCGCGGAATCGGGATTTTGTCAGGACGACGAGATAGCGATCTCCGGGATGGCAACCATGTGGCGTAAAGCTCCTGACAACAGCAGGCACGCGCGCGTGAGGGGAAGACCACGGCACAGCGTGGGTGAGGTACTCCACGGTGGCGGTACAGTTGTGCGCGGCGGTGGCTACGTGGCTGCGATGGTGGCAGCGCGGGGAACTTCGCCGGCTACGAGTTCGGCGGCGAGGCAAAGCGGCGGGGCGCTGGTCGAATTGCTCTAGTCGCGGTCGTGCACACGGTCTCCTGGTCGTGGTCGAAGAAAACGCCAGGGGCTTGTTTGCAAGGTTTTGGACTCACTTGCGAAGGTTTGGACTAAACTGCGAGGATTTTGGTTCGGGAACTTGGGCCTATTTGCAATTCTGGAAATCTGAAGGGCTGATTTGAATTTTGACTTTGCAGATGAGTGTTACTAAATGTCTTAGACTCATCCAGTAGGAAAAAATGGTGAAATCCGATAAGATCTGGTGGTTTTGACAAAAATCGAAAACAGGGTAAAATAGGGTAAACAGGGTAATTAGGGTTTGAAACTTTTGTCGGGGCTGAAACTAGGGTTTTGGTTGAGATTTTGGAATTCTTCCAGAAGGGGAAAATGTTCAGAAAAATGAAAGAAATATAATCACTTGATCAAATTTGAATTTGGAGATGATCTGGGACTTTTAGCCTTTTTGGGCTTTCTGAAAATTCTGAAAAGAACTAAACTGAAACACTTTTGGACTGAAATGTGAAAATGATCTGGGAGATGAAATTTAGCTGCCAACTTTTTAGGTTAAGGTAGTGGCATACCTAAGATCAAGATAGGGTTGAGACATCAGGGATTCCAAAGAAGATATGCTGACTCGCAAGCAGAAAAGATAGCGAAAACAGGGATGTTACACTTGTCGACGATTCGGACTCGGAGTCCTCAACCGAACTTATGCAGAATTTGTAATTGTGAGACCTTTCAAGATGACCCTTCGGGAAGGTATGCTGAACAATGGTGAACAGGAGCACAGAGAGTTTAGACAGGTTCGGGCCCTCGATGGTGGGAGTAAAAGCCCTACGTCCTGTTGAGATTTCACTAAGTGTGGTAAAAGATTTACAAATGGAGGAAAAAATCCTCACAGGCGAGGATTTTTCCTGTAAGAGTGTACAAAGATAAGCCAAAGAAAGCTTATTAAAATGCTATATAAGATGTGCCGTAGACTTGGCTAACTTGGATGATTTTCTTCTTCTTTTTCTCTTTTTCCCTTTTTTTGCTTGATGCTCCATGCCATCCTTTTATATTGTTTGAAAGGGTGCCATGTAGAGGAAACTGCATCAAACGGTTGCATGGACGGTTGGATGCGGTTTTTTGGAACTGCTCTTAACCTCCACGCAGGTTAAACACGTGTTATTCATGGATAACTGTATGTGTTAACCTTCTGACGGTTGATTTTCCACGTGTAGGAATCTTCGGGATACTTAGAATATCCTGTTGTACGGGCAACCGAAATAGATAGATCCCAAGTATCCTGATCGACAGATGTTCTGACCGCGGAAGGCTTACAGACTTCTGACCGCGCAAGGCTTACGGACTTCTGACCGCGCAAGGCTTACGGTCTGACCGCGTAAAACTATGACCTGAGCGCGTAAAGCTTGCGACCTCATGGTGATGCCCCTCAGGATAGCTTGAGTTCGCATCACCAGGTACATGTCTGGTTCGAACTTGTCTTGAACCAAAAGTTTATTAGAAATGACCCGGGTGTCAATCCTCGTCAGCTATCCCCCAAATTCGAAGAAAACGAAGAGACGTGTTTATTTCGAATTTAAAAACCGTGCATTGGATTTTTAACCCGGCCCTTTAACTTCTCCACTTAGTGGCGCACTAAGTGAAAACGGTTAGTTTTTCAAGACGGGTTCTGACATTACGTGACGGGCAATGATGGCGCCATAGAGATATTTTTATCTCGAGGTAAAATTGTAAATGTCTTAACGAAACCCGAGGTGTCTGGGAGGCGAACCGTCGCCCTGGTGGCTATAAATACCAGACCCCTGGACATGTAAAGATCTACAATTTCCCTCTCACGCCTAAGTCTTTTTCTTGTTATCCTGCGTCCTTCCTTTTCACATACTCCTCCCAATGGCAGATCATGAAATCATCAAGATTGAGAGCGATGAAGGGGAAATTGTCGAACAAGGGTCTCAAACGAATGAAGTCCTGTCTCCCTTAAGGAAGAAACCCAAGGTTGACGAAGGATCTTCCAGTAGAACAAAGGTAAAGAACGTAGCGAGTTTCTTTCTTCCTTCAGTTCCTTTGACCCTCCCCGTTCATGCCTCTCGGCAAATTAGGCCTTTATCCTTAGGAAAAGATCCCTTCACATTCAATTCCCCCATCCTTTTGGGTGATCAACATCCTGGTCGGCAAGCGGTGACTATCCCTTGATCAAATGATTGCCATATTGGGTTGGCGAAGCAATCTTCTTCTGGGGAGATTGCTCTTCCACCATATGATGATCTTCCTCCCAAGATGGGTGTATCAACGGGTTATGCACCGGGACAGGTAACAATTCTTCTCCCTTTTTTGCTGATAATTTTAGTTAGTATGACTAACTTTTGCAAAAATGTAGGAGGTAGGAGGCCCCAGCGATCAGCCTTCTGCTGCTCCATCTCTTCCTTCCGGACAGACCCTTCTGGAAGAGAAGAATGCCCTGGAGAAGAAGACCGAGGAGATGGCCTCGAAGATTCTGCGTTTAGCAGAATGTCTTGATCGATCCCGAGAAGAGGCGCACCATTTCCGTCGAGAGAGGGACTTCGCTCAGCAACAGCGAGAACTCTCTGACTTGATTAGGGACAATAGTGCGTCTGTTGTTAGGGATGATATAGATATACTTAGGGTAGTTGCTAGTTCCCTGGGGGTTGTCAGTGTAGATCCGACTGACAACAACATGTCCCTTGGGGAACTTTGTAAACTTCTTTCGGAGCAAGTCGATGTTTTGATCGACTGCATCCCTTTTGTATGTAAAGAATGTAAGAAATAAAAGTTCTTTATTTCTCATGAAATGTTCTCCACATCTTCTGTGCGAAAATATAGCCATGAACTTTACGTTCGCGACCATTCATACACAGGAAATTTTAGTTTTGCGATCAAAATCACTTTTAAGAAAAAAGCACCGCGACCTGCCCTGATTCTGCGATCAGTTTCAAAGCCGCGGTCAGAACTAAGGTTCGACCAGAGTTGGGACTCGGTCAGGATGTCACTTCGATTAGAATCGAAGTTTCAGCCTAAAACATGATTTCGATAAAACCATAACCCAATTAGAAACACTTCAGTACGTTAAAAATTGGGTTACATTATTTTTCGAATAAAATGTTCAAAGTATAAAAAGGAAAAACGTCCTCTGAAAAGTACTAAAAATTTTTCAGTCCTTCTACGCTTTCAGTTTCCAAAACAAAGAAGCCTTTTTGTTTCAGATCCGACGCCTGAGTACTTTATCGGGTCCATCAGAGACAGTATCCATTATGGGAAATGAATAAAGCATTCAATGGAACGTTTGAAATGAGCCGTTTACTCATTAATGCGTCGCCTTGGGTCTATAAAAAGAGCAGATGTCTTCTCAAAGAAGCCACACAGCTAAAAACCCTCATTATTCCCGCCGCTCAAAACCCTCATTTTCTTCAGCCTTCATCTTCCCCAAATCGCCAGCTTCCCCTTTGATTCTACACCAAAGATGGCGTCCTGGAGCAGATCCATTCATCATTCTGAGGAGAGCCTGATGGCACTAGAGAAGGAGGAGATCCTTTCTCCGCGGCTGCTCATTAACTGGCGACCTGCGGAGAAGGACCAAGAAACCCCAACTGTCCAAGAAGGCGAGTTGGTGGTTTTTGAGGAGTATTTACGTTGCGAGTTCCGATTCCCTGAGAGTCGGTTCCTTAAGGATGTCCTTGAACATTACGGGTGGGAACTGATCAACCTCCACCCCAACGCGATGCTGATCCTTGCAGTATTCCAGCATCTCTGTGAAGCCTTCGTCGGAATATATCCCAGCGTGGATCTTTTCCGACGATTCTACTTTTCGGCGTGGTCGAAGAGCACCAACGCCGCCGGATGCATCTACTTCCGGCTGAGGGATAAAAAGGAGTATCCCTCCCCACCCCTGCGAGACTCAGTGCACGGGTGGCACCAGAAATGGTTTTACTGCACCCCGCCGACCGAGAGCGGGTTGTGGTTTGAGAACTCGCGGCCGGAGAAGCCGAGCGAGTTGGATACTCTCCCGGCGATGAACGCGGAGTTCATGAAGCATGCCGAGGTGATCCTTCACTTAGTCGAACAAGGGTTGACGGCACGTGACGTCATCCGAGACTTTGTGAAGAACCGGGTGAGCCCCCTGCGTGAAAGGGCTCATCCGGCTTGGGAGATCAAGTCCATGGCGGACACTACCCTGGACTATAACGAAGGTATTCATTTCTGACATTGAAATCCTTTTATGTCATTTTTGAAATGTATCAATTTAACTCGTATCTGGGAACAGTCCTGCCCTCAGCTGAGATTGAGAGGCGGACTAACTACCTCCTCAGGGCGTACAACGCCGAGGTAGAGGGCCCCAAGGGATCGCCTCGCCCCCAAAGCTTGATTCATGCCGGCGACGACCTTAAACAGGAGCGCCGAAAGGTACACTTTCCACTTGACCTCTGTTTTACAGGTCTCATGTATGTCCAGCACTAATCAATCCCATTGGAATGAGAATAGCTCCTAGGGAGGTTTGCGGATGCGACATTCCCAAGTGAAAATGTTGGCTCTCTGAAGAAGCCGACGGCGAGGAACGTGAAGAAGGTCTCTCAGAGACCCAGGACAAGGAGTCCTGCCCCTAAGAAGACCAAGCTGAACCCTGGGGAGGGGTCTTCACGAAGCGTTCCTCGTCCCGCAAGAAAGACTGCGGTAAGATATCGCATTCCTGCTACTTTTTCAGGCGCGACATGGAATTACTTCTTCGTCGTACAGGGAGAGGGGAGCGAGGAGGAAGAGGATGACGTTCCTCTGATCCTTCGAAGGAGGAAGATCGCGGATCTTCCATCCAGCGATGCCCCAAGCTGCCCCGCAGAGACCACAGCTGCCGAAGAGGTGGCCGTGGCTGACCCTGCGACCACCGAGGATCTTGTGGTCGCGGGTGACCTTCCAATTCCTGAAGCCCCCGAGGTTTCAGGGTCAATCATCTCTGCTTCCCTGGTCGAAGGGACGACTAAGGTAAAGAATCTTTTCGATCATTCCCTCTATGGCTCTTTCTGCACATTTGATAAGTTAATGTACATACAGAGAGGAGAGCTTCCCCCTGGGACCACTGGGGATTCCAGAGAGGAAAATCCTCCTCCTCCGCAGGCAGAGGAGGAGGTAGACGAACAAAGGCCGGCTGTGACGGTTCCAGCAACTCAGGAATTGCCAAGGCCTTCGGATGCAGCCCCACCAGTTAGTCCGGTGGCCCAGGTAAAGACCTATGTGTTTTTACCTGTTCCCTAAGAATATGCTTGTAACATGACATTTCTAGGGGGGTGCTGCCTTGTTTACCATAAGGAAGGCGAGAACCGGAGACGGCTCTCCTTCGCCAGGGGAATTTTCCCAGAAGTCCCAGGAACGAATGGGATTTCAAATAAGGTAAGAGCTCTTACTTGACAGTAATCTTAAATAAAAGTTTCCTGACCCATTCTTCCTGTTAGGCAAAAGAAGACAGCGCCTAACCCTTCAACCGCCACTGGGGAGGTTGAAATTAGGGCTGATGAGGGAGCCTCTAATGAAGAGCGCTCTACTCCCGTGGCTCAAGAAGTCGTCCGGACCGCGGGAGGTGAAACAAGTATAGGGACTAGGTCACCACCAGTGGCCTCTGGGGGTGGCGTCCGGCCGGCACTCCCATCAACTGTCCCTGTCGCAGGCACTTCCGGCGCGCTAGCAAGGATTCCTGCTAGCATGGATGATGCCGCTTTAAATAAGTTTATGAAGGTATGATCACCCCTGTTTCGGCGCTTGAATCGCCTTTAGAGCATACTTAACTCTCTTGCTTTGTATCACAGGGCTTGTCATGGGTGACGAGTCAGTCGCATGCTGCAATGGCTAGCATGGCGGCTGTTCAAAAAGATCGTGACGGCTTGCGCAAGTGAGGATCGTCATTCTTCTGTTAATATAAGTAGGCTTTAATTGTGACTGACCTGATTTTGCTGCAGAGAGGTTATATTCTTGAAAAAAGAGTTAGCCAAGATTAGGCTGAACTCAGTTACAGAGTTCAAGAAACTACGGACTGAAATCAATAAACTTCAGTCTGAGAATGCTGGTAAGTCGATTCTCAACTTGAGAAGACTTAAAGCCGTTTCTTGTTAATAACCTCTTTTCTCTGTACAGCGCAAGCAGGTCGCATTACACAGCTCGGCCAGGACAAGATGATTCTCGAGTCCTCGCTCAACCATACCGACCGAGCGGTCAAAGAGTTGAGCCTACTGGTCTTCGAAAAACCGAAGGCCGTGGCCAGCCTTTTGAATACCAACGTGGTAGAGTTGAGGAAGGACGACCCAAGTGTCAGCGATTGGGCATCACTGCTCACAACTCAAGCAGAATCACTGCTCGAATATCTCCCTGGAGATTTACGGCGACGTGAAGAGATAATCAGGACGAGAGTCCGATCAGCCGCTTCTGCCGTACTCAGCAGGGTTCGACTTCACCATGGCCCAGATGCGAATCTGAACGCGCTGGTGGGACCGGTTGAGGTCGAGAGTGAAGAACTGCTTGACGCCGTTATTGAAGAAGTTAAGCCCTTCGTTGACAAACTCTTGGCTGAGCTGAGGATCGAATGATCCTTACATTTTGTAACCCAACAATTGTAATTACAATGCCATGTATGTAAAACTATTTTTTCAAAAGAAAGTGCATATTCACATCATAAGTTTCATACTATAAGTATACTCCTCTAGCCCCCGCCTCTGTTTTGTGAATACTGGAGCCTTAGTATTTTAAGCAGAGGGGAAAATATAAGTATGATGACCAGGGATATGCGCTTCAAGCCGATGGTCAAGATTAAAATAACATTTTAACCTTATTGCAAACTGGTAGCCACCCAGATGACCGAAGACTTGCCAGATAGTCCCGTGTGCGTTGAGAAACGGCTTATTTATGAGAAACGGCTTATTTAGGTGCGACTTATCTGGTAGTGATCATGAGATCGACCAGCGAATCCGGTTAAAAAATGCTGTAGTAACCTAACCGCCGGCGATCAGCCCCAGGTCGAATTTGTATAATTTGGGCTTAAAGAAAATACTCATTGTATGAAAACAAGACATGCTTTTTATGAAAAGATGCTAATTGAACAGGGAAAAAGTGATTGGAATACTTACACGTAAAACTTGCGAAGTTGATCGATGTTCCAAGTATTGGACAAAATCCGACCATCCTCCATGGCTAACCGCGCAGACCCTGGCCGCAGCACTGAGACGACAGTGTATGGTCCTTCCCACTTTGGGGAGAATTTATTGCGGTTAGACTGGTCTTGAATTTTTCGTAAAACCAAGTCGCCCACGTTGAGATCACGTGGTCGCACCTTTTTACTGTGATACTTGCGTAGAGCCTGCAAGTATACCGCGGACTTGATCAGGGCGCGATCACGCCGTTCTTCCAGGAGGATGAGATCTTGCGATCGCTGTTCGGATTGGTTGACCTATTCGAACTGATTCGTGCGAATAGATCCAATACTGACTTCCATAGGCAACACAGCCTCGGCCCCATAGACCAAATGGAAGGGTGTCTCATCGGTGGCTCGACTAGAGGTAGTCCGTAGTGCCCATAGAACAGTATAGAGCTCGTCTGCCCAAGCCCCCGAGCGGGTCTTGAGGCGATCAAAAACACGCTTTTTGATGCCTTGCAACACTTGCCCATTGGCCCGTTCTACGGCACCATTGCTTTGTGGATGTGCCACGGAAGCAAAGCACACCTTAGTCCCAATCTGATCGCAGTAGTCTAGGAAGAGACCGCTAGCGAACTGAGAACCGTTGTCTGTGATGAGACGGTTTGGAACACCAAATCGTGCCACAATGTTCTTGTGAAAGAACTTTTGTGCAGCTGATGCAGTAATATTTCGTACTGGTTCGGCCTCAATCCACTTGGTGAACGTGTCAATGGCTACGAACAGAAACTTATACCCATTGACCGCTTGTGGCATAGGACCGACGATGTCCATTCCCCAGATCACGAAGGGCCATGCGAGAGGAATAGTTTGCAATGCATAAGCAGGTTGATGAACCTGTCTCGCATGAAACTGACACTGTGGACACATCTTGACCATAAACTTGGCATCATCGAGTGCCGAAGGCCAGTAGAATCTCTGTCGAAAAACTTTTCCGGCCAGTGTTCGGTATGACGCGTGTGCACCGCATACACCGTCATGTATTTATTTCAAGAGGGATTTTCCTTCCTCCTGAGATATGCAGCGCATGAATACTCCTTGAGTACCCTTTCTGTACATAACCCCATCTATGAGTTTGTACAGACGCGCCTTTCGAATTAATCGATCGCTTTTGGTTTCGTCCTCGGGTAGGGTCCCATGTTCAAAATAGACCCTCAATGGATGAGTCCAATCTTGTTCCTGACCGAGGTTGGCAACGAAGGCTATTGCCGGATCATCCTCGACCGAAGTCATGATCGCAGGATGGTCCAAGTGTTCAATGAACACTCCTGCCGGAGCGGATGAGCGTGAGGATCCAATTTTGGATAATTGGTCTGCGAGAATATTGTCCTTTCGCGGGATGTATTGGACTTCGAAGTGACTGAAGTGTTTTTCCAATCTCCTCACTTCCCCCAGGTAATGAGCCATTGTCTCATCGGAGGTGCTGTACTCCTTGTTTACCTGGTTTACGACTAGCTGTGAGTCCCCCCTCACCACTAATCGACGGACTCCGAGGAATTTTGCTGCCCGGAGCCCTGCAAGAAGACCTTCATACTCTGCTGCATTGTTGGTTGCAACAAAGTGTAGTTGAATGACATACTTAAGCTGTTCGCCCTGAGGCGTAACTAAGACCACTCCAGCCCCCGAGTGTTGAAAACTACGGGAGCCGTCAAAGTACATTGTCCAATAATCGGGATACTCCAGTTCCTTTGCCAACTGCACGGGTGGTTCAGGGTTGGTCCATTCGACCACAAAGTCGGCCAAAACCTGAGACTTAACCGCCGTGCGAGGAGTGAAAAGGATTTCGAAGGCACCGAATTCGACCGCCCATTTAGCGATTCGACCAGATTTTTCTGGATTTCGAACAATATCCCCTAAAGGAAAAGAGGAGGGTACTGTGATCTTGTGTGCTTGGAAGTAATGTCGTAGCTTACGGGAAGCCATCAGTAGCGTGTAAAGTATCTTCTGGACCTCAGGGTAGCGCTCCTTAGGACCATGAAGTACTTCGCTCACATAGTAGACGGGTCTGTGTACTCCTTCCCTTTCCGCGATCAGAACTGCGCTGACCGCGTGTGGGGTGGCCGCTAAATACAGAAGTAATGGTTCCTCCTTTTCAGGAGACACCAATACCGGCGGACTAGAAAGATATGTTTTTACCTCCTGAAATGCTTTTTCGGCCTCGTCGGACCACGTGAAGTTATGATGTTCCGCAAGGCTTTAAAGAAAGGTAGTCCCCTTTCGCCTAATCGCGATACGAAGCGACTTAAAGCCGCCATGCGACCAGCCAGGCGTTGAACATCCTTCATGGTCGAGGGTGACCTCATTTGTTCAATAGCTCAGATTTTCTCTGGATTAACCTCAATACCCCTGGAACACACAAGAAAACCAAGAAGCTTTCCTGAAGAAACCCCGAAAGAACATTTCTCCGGGTTCAATTTTATTCCAAAGCGATTCAAGTTACAGAAGGTTTCAGCAAGATCATCCAAATGATACAATCTTTTGGTGCTCTTTACAACCAAGTCGTCTACATATGCTTCGAGATTACGCCCTATCTGGGAAAGAAAGGTCTTTTGCATCAAGCGCTGGTACGTGGAACCAGCGTTCTTGAGACCGAACGGCATTCTGACGTAGCAGTATGTGCCGAACGGGGTGATGAAGGCAGTTTTCTCTTCATCGTCTTCTGCCATGCTAATTTGATGATATCCTGAGTAGGCATCCAGAAAACTCATCAGTTCACAACCCGCAGTGGAGTCAACCAGCTGGTCGATGCGAGGAAGGGGAAAGTCGTCCTTCGGACAGGCACTGTTGAGGCTAGTATAGTCGACGCACATGCGCCACTTGCCATTTGACTTGCGGACCATGACCGGATTGGCGAGCCAGTCCGGGTGATTCACTTCGCGGATAAACCCGGCTTGTAAGAGTTTGTCTAACTCTTCTCGGATGGCTTCCTGTCGGTCGGTGGCAAAACGCCTGAGCTTTTGCTTTATTGGTCGTTGTCCAGGTCGAATTGCTAACCTGTGCTCAATTACTTCCCTTGGGACACCGGGCATGTCGGACGGTTTCCACGCAAACACGTATGCGTTAGCCCGGAGGAAAGCAACGAGGTCGAGTTCCTATTTGTCATCCAGGGCTGACCCAACCCGAATTGTCTTGGATGGGTCATCTGGGTACAAGGGAACTTGTTTGAGTTTCTCATCTGGTCGAGGAGCAGCCCTGATCGCATCGGTGGCGACAGTGGCGACCTGAGCGTCCCGGAGGGGAAGTTGATCGACCATCTCCAAAGATAGCCGGTCGCACGTGAGCGCCACGTTGCGACTACCTCGGACCGAAATGACACCTTTGGGGCTAGGCAATTTCCCGCACTGATAAGCATAGTGCGTTGCCATCATGAACTTAGCAAGAGTCGGCCTGCCAAAGATTGCATTATAAGCTGAATCACAATCGATTACATCGAAAGTAACCAATTCTGTTCGGAAATTATCTGGTTCTCCCAGAGTGACCGGGAGGACCACTTGTCCCAATGGCATCATCGAGGGCCCTGGGATTATCCCATAAAATGGATGGATTATGGGTTTGATCTTCGAACGAGGAATTTGCATCTCGTCGAGTGTCTTGACCAATAAAAGATCAAGGGAACTTCCCCCGTCAATCAGGACCCTTTCGACTCTCGCGTTACTGATGATTGGGGTAATAACCAGAGGTAGCCTCAATGGTCGAGTTAGCCCCACAGGACAGTCAGCGCGATCGAACGTCAAAGGTATATCTGACCAACGGGGATATTGAGGTTCACCAAGGGATGTCTCCATTTGGTTAACCTCTCGGCAAAAAGTTTTAAACTGCCTTTTGGAAACAAAAGAGGAGGAACCTCTGAAAATGACATTAACATGATTTTGAGGTACCTGGTAAGCCATTTCTTCGTCTCCATCGACGTCTCTAACCCCGCACACCTGCTCTTTGGGCGGTAAGGTTGGCATTGGCCCAGCTCCTTGGTAGAAATCATCCAGCTGTTTCAACCAACTCCTGCAGTTTTTGAGATCGTGGCCTGCGGAATTGTGGAGTGGACACCACCTTTTGCCTTCCTGCGGATTAGTTGATTTTTCTGGCTGGTCGGAATCCCGGCCACCAGAAGTAGTTTTACTTTTAAAAGAAGACTTATTACCTTTGGTCGAAGGTGGTTTCTCCGCGACCGCGACCTCACTGTACTATCCAGAGCGGTTCCTCTTCGACTTTTTTGACTTCCCACCCGGTGAAGACTCCGGCTTTTTGCTTGAATCTTCTTTCTTGGCGTCCTTGAAGCCTGGTTGGGGCGGTAGGTCCCCCTTGTCAACCATTCGGTTCCATTCGACTGCCTCGGCTGCATCGGAGTATCGATCAGCCATATCGAACAGATCGGCCACTGATCGAGGAGGGTGGATGAGCAAGTCTTCAGTGAATCTCCAGTATCGAACGGCATGCTTAAATGTCCTGATTACGGAGCCATCAGATATGTTCGGGATGGTATTTCTTACCACGACAAACCTCTTGACAAATTGCCGAAGCGTTTCGGTCGAAGTTTGCCGCAGTCTATGCAAGTCGTCCTCCTTACCCGGCTTTTGGTAACAGTTTTGGAAATTGCTGAGGATGGCATCACATAGCATTTCCCAATTATAGATAGAGCCCTCAGGCTGATTGAACAACCAGGTTCTAGCCGGTCCTAGGAGGACTGTTGGCAGGTAGTTGGCCATGACCTTGTCATCGCCTCCTGCTGCTTGGATGGCAGTGATATAGATCTGAAGGAACTCAGATGGGTTTTGAGTTCCATCAAACCTCTCAATGGCCCCTGGTCGAAACTTATCGGGCCAAACGACTGCTCGTAGGCCAGGCGAGAAAGCTTTGCAACCAACGTAAGGACCGTGAACCATCCTGTAACTTTCGGTCGGGTTTCGAGCAAACTCACTTAATGGCGAGGTTACTCAGGGTCCCAAACGAGAGTGAACGGGAACTCGATCCCTACTACGAGAGTCCTGCATTCGCCGATATTTGTCTTGTCGGGACGGTAAAGGTGGCGGGTAACTCCGTCGGCCAGAGCCAAAATGAGGACCATCTCGTTCACGGGGATGTGTCACTGAACGGGAAGAAGCTGTTGGGGTCGCCTCGGATGCAACGTCGTCCAGTCTTTCCGCCAGGATCCTGAAAAAGGCCGGTCTCTGCGCATCCGTGACCGTAGGAGGAAAATTACGCATGACCTCCGCGATAGATCACAGTCGACCATGGGTACTTCTCCTAGGGGCACCAGGTGTTACTGTTTCTTCATCCACTGGGAAATGCTCCGGTGGTAAGGAAGGAGTCTGGTCACGTCTACGACCACGCGACCGTCGAGAAGAACTCGGGGCAGCATCGTAACGAGCCTGCGCATCTTGAAGAGCCTCTAGGGCAGTTCTGTGTAGTTCGTTGTTCTGTTGCTCGAGATCTTGCTCCTCCTTCTGTTTGCGATCTTGTTCTTCCCTGGTAGCCTGTTGATCGGGAGTTTCCTCTGACAACGCAGCAAACTGTCTAGGGAGAGAAGTCGTCGATGGGGAGAACATCTCGGTTTGTTCCGAGTCAGATTCGAAATCAAAGAGATGGTGGAGGTTATCAGGGTCGAACCTTCCTGGGCTAACTTCAGGGTCACCATCATATTTTCCCTCAGCGGGATCGTATGACGGGCCGGATTCATCGCCTAGCACATTAAGAAACTCTGCGGGTTCTGACCTTGTGCCAGTTACCTCCTGGTCGATTAACATGACTTGGGGAGATGATTCAACCGGTGGAAGATTCTGGCCTTCGACCTCTTCCATCGGAACAGGATCGCTTGGAGAAGGCATGGGTATATGGGCATAATCCTCGAGATCGAAATCGTTCTCGGAATCATATGCTCCAGCCATGTTTCGGCAAACCTCCGAATTTCAATTAGGACGCCTTGAGAAAGTCCCCACGGTGGGCGCCAGCTGTCGACGATTCGGACTCGGAGTCCTCAGCCGAACTTATGCAGAATTTGTAATTGTGAGACCTTTCAAGATGACCCTTCGGGAAGGTATGCTGAACAATGGTGAACAGGAGCACAGAGAGTTTAGAAAGGTTCGGGCCCTCGATGGTGGGAGTAAAAGCCCTACGTCCTGTTGAGATTTCACTAAGTGTGGTAAAAGATTTACAAATGGAGGAAAAAATCCTCACAGGCGAGGATTTTTCCTGTAAGAGTGTACAAAGATAAGCCAAAGAAAGCTTATTAAAATGCTATATAAGATGTGCCGTAGACTTGACTAACTTGGATGATTTTCTTCTTCTTTTTCTCTTTTTCCTTTTTTTTGCTTGATGCTCCATGCCATCCTTTTATATTGTTTGAAAGGGTGCCATGTAGAGGAAACTGCATCAAACGGTTGCATGGACGGTTGGATGCGGTTTTTTGGAACTGCTCTTAACCTCCACGCAGGTTAAACACGTGTTATTCATGGATAACTGTATGTGTTAACCTTCTGACGGTTGATTTTCCACGTGTAGGAATCTTCGGGATACTTAGAATATCCTGTTGTACGGGCAACCGAAATAGATAGATCCCAAGTATCCTGATCGACAGATGTTCTGACCACGGAAGGCTTACAGACTTCTGACCGCGCAAGGCTTACGGACTTCTGACCGCGCAAGGCTTACGGTCTGACCGCGTAAAACTGTGACCTGATCGCGTAAAGCTTGCGACCTCATGGTGATGCCCCTCAGGATAGCTTGAGTTCGCATCACCAGGTACATGTCTGGTTCGAACTTGTCTTGAACCAAAAGTTTATTAGAAATGACCCGGGTGTCAATCCTCGTCAACACTCTATTTCCTATCGGTTTGACAATTAAAACCGATAGTAATTAACTATGTTAGTCTTAATTCAGATTATGGTCTTTACTATCGGTTCTAAATAAGAAACCGATAGTGGACTACACTGTATGACAAATTGCCAGTGATTTTCATCAATTCTGTAATTCTCATAGCTATCAAGTTTGTAGTTCATGAATTTACCCTCGTTTTATATCTGTAATCCATTGAACCACATATGAACTATTGCATATAAATTTAAGCAATTGACGCGAGCGGTTTGGTCAAGAACACTTACAGTCGTTCGTGGAGTGGCCGGAGGCGGTGGCACGATGCAGTGGCCGGAGGCGGTGGAGAACCCAATTGCGATTGGCAATGGTGGTGCAGAGGAGCGAAATTGCGAACGTCGGGGAGGCTAGGGTTTTCCGCGCGCGAGTATTTGGAATGTGATCAGTTGCACTGGAGGGAAAATCGTGTGAGGTTAAACCTAATATATGAATCTTTACTATCGGTTCATAACCACCAAACCGATAGTAAATACAATGTAAATTAGGGTTTGGAGTGTTGGCATTGTTCACTATCGGTTTTATTATTACTAACAGATAGTAAATTAAGAACAGGGGCTCATAACACAATATAAATCACTATCGGTTATGAACAATAAACCGATAGTAGAGTTTAATTTCATATCGGTTTGGAAGTTGAAACCGATAGTAAAATACAATGTTATTGACCCTAAAGGATTTCCCTTAGAACAATTACAGATGATCTCAGTACATCATTTTGCATTGTATTTCACTATCGGTTTTATGATTATTAACCGCTAGTAAATTAATCCACTGTACAAGAGAACAGGGTCTCATAACACAAAATGAAATACTATCGGTTATGAATAATAAACCGATAGTAGAGATTAATTTCATATCGGTTTGGAAATTCAAACCGATAGTAGAATACAGTGTTATTGACCTAAAGGGTTTTCCTGAGAACAATTACAGATGGGTCTCAGTACATCAATTTGCACTTGTAAAGACACCTGAAACGCCATGCAAATGACTTCCAATAATTTTGAAATAAATTAACAGTAAAGACCAATCATGGAATGAAAATTTGCAGTTTTCATATTGATTTGCGAAAAGAATCAATTATTGCTCAAATCAAGTATATACTCCAATTGAAATGAAAATTTGCATAAATGATTCTCAATGCATCACGTATGTTTTCCCAAAGAATTTTTGAAAAATGATTTGAAGAATTCTTCGATTAAAGATCCAAGTAATATACGTCACTTACATATTGCAAATTAGTCAAGAATGGTTGTCCACCCATAATCCTTCTTCGTGGTCGTCTCGCAGGTAACTTTTTTCATCAATATCTTCGGTAGGGACAGATTGAAGAATTCCATCTAAAAATGGAGGTAGTTCGTCGAACTGATCATACTCTTCTTCATCCACAACGTCTTCGACCCCAACAATACGTCTCTTACTATGAAGGACAATGTGCAACTTTGGGTTGGCCGGGTCAACGATGTAGAACACCTGTGTGGCTTTCTCAGCAAGTATAAATGGATCATCTTGGTGTGCGACTCTACTGAGATCGACGAGAGTAAACCCATAATTGTCGACTTTAACACCTCGAGGGATTTCGACCCATTGGCATCGAAATAGAGGAATCTTAAGTAATACATAATCGAGCTCCCATATTTCCTCAATAACACCGTAATATGAGTCGAGTGCCCTTACTGCCCTGGTATCCTCCGAAATAACAAGTAGTGTCACTCCACTACATTGCATAGTACTCTTCTCGTCCTGAGTTCTTGTGTAAAATGAATAGCCGTTGATGTCATACCCCTGCCAAGTCCCTACAGTAAATCTAGGCCCTCTGGCTAACCATGTAACAACTTCATCTACGTCGCCCTCAGAAGCTTGCAGGACTCTATTTTCGATCCACCCAGCAAACTTCCTGTTGTGTTCTCTGGTGACCCAAATCTCTGGCTTCGAAGGATTCTGTTTTCGTAACATTTCCTTGTGCTCGTGTATGAATGGCTCCACCCTCGTCATGTGCTGTAAGACCCAAAAATGGGCTTTTGCATACAGATCACTAGAGGGGACGACTGCTTTAAATCCAATCATTCCAATGCCCTGAAGCCTGCCCTCATGCCGGGACGTAGGAACGCCAATTGGGTCAACCCCGGCCATATAGTTGGTGCAAAATTCGATCACCTCCTCGGTGGCATAACCTTCAATGATACTGCCCTCAGGCCGATGTCGATTCCTTACATATCCCTTCAAGATACCCATAAATCTCTCAAATGGATACATGTAGCGCAGGAACACGGGTCCACAAAACTTAATTTCTCTGACAAGGTGATCAATTAGATGGACCATAACATCAAAAAAAGATGGTGGGAAATACATCTCCAGCTGACAAAGAGTTGTAGTCACATCGCGTTGCAAATCATCCAGTCCATCCAGATCAATTACCTGCAAGGACACAGTTGCAGCAAATATTCAGATCCAAAAAATCTGACAAGTTCCACGAATGGAGCTAATTAACTTGCTAGGAGTACACGCTTACGTACCTTGCCAGATATTGTGTTGAAGAAATAACATAGCTTTGTAATTGTCTCTTTGACTTTGACTGGGAGAATGCCTCTGATAGCAATGGAAAGCATTTGTGACATCAGTACATGACAATCATGGGACTTCATACCAACCAGTTTCAAGTCTTTCATGGACACAAGTTTTTTCAAGTTCGCAGAATACCCGCATGGAACTTTGACACCATGTAGGCACTAACAGAGTTCTGTTTTTTCTCTTTTTGACAAAGTATAGCAGGCCGCAAGGAGGTATGTCCGCTTTCCCTTCTCCAACGGTGCAAGCTCAGTCCTTATGCCCATGTCGAGATGTCACGGCGAATGTTGATGCCATCTTTCGTCTTTCCTGGAATGTTCAACAACAAACCAATCAAACTGTCACAAACATTTTTCTCTACGTGCATGACATCAATGCAATGTCGAACTTGTAAGTGCTCCCAATATGGCAAATCCCAAAGAATCGATCTCTTCTTCCAAACATTTTTTCCTGGAGGTTTAGAACATTTACCGAACTCAACTTTGATGTCCTTCATGCGCAAGTAAAGCTCCTTACCAGTCACAAACACTGGGGCTGATCCTTTCTCAGGCTTCCCATTGAATGACTTCCTCTTCTTACAATAGGCGTGATGCATCGGAAGGAATCTGCGGTGACCCATGTACACTGTTTTTCTGCAGTTCGATAACCACATGCTTTCAGTTTCATCCAGGCAAATAGGACAAGCCTTGCCTCCTTTCGTACTATACCCCGACAAATTTCCATAGGCCGGGAAATCATTTATGGTGTAAAATATCATGGCCCGCAACATGAAATTCTCTCACTTATGTGCATCCCACACCCGCACCCCTTCGCTCCACAATTTATGTAAGTCCTCGACTAACGGTGATAGAAACACGTCAATATCATTCCCGGGTTGTCTGGGTCCTGAAATTGGTAATGACATCATGATGTACTTGTGCTTCATACATAACCAAGGAGGAAGATTGTAGATGCATAAAAGAACAGGCCAAGTGCTATGTCGACTGCTCATATTTCCGTGTGGATTCATACCATCCGTACTTAGCCCAAACCTTATATTCCTCACTTCACCGCCAAACTCACCGAATGTTCTGTTAATGTTTCTCCATTGAATAGAATCAGCTGGATATCTTAGTTTTCCATCTTGTTTCCGACCTTCAACATGCCAACACAAGTACTTCGCATTTTTCGGATTTGCAAACAACAGTTTCAATCTAGGAATCACAGGCAAATACCACATAGTTTTGGTCAGAGGACCTTTCTTTACCTCATCACATCCATTGTGATAAATTCTGTCCCCATGCTTATACCGCGATGCACCGCATCTTGGACAAACATGCAAATCCTCGTACTCGTTACGGTACAGAACACAATCATTTGGGCATGCGTGTATTCTTTCGATTTCCATTCCCAATGGACACAATAGTTTTTTGGCCTGGTAAATCGATCTTGGCAACTCATTTCCCTCTGGAAGCATGTCTACTAACAGATTCAATAGCGCCGTGAAACTCTTATCGCTCCAACTGTTGCTTGCCTTCAAGTTATATAATCTCAACACAGAAGACAACTTTGTAAATTTTGCACATCCGGGGAACAAATGTTTCTCAGAATCAACAATTAATTTCTCAAATTTAGCTAAATCGTTTTCGCTGTAATCTTCTTCTACATCACGTAACATTTCCTCTAAATTGTTGTCATCTACATGGACTTCCGAATGAACATTACCAATGTTCTGATCATGATCATCATTACTGCAATCCACTTCCGGGTGCTGCTTAGTGGTAGCGGTGCTCATTTCTCAAGATCTTCACCATGCCATATCCAATGGGTATAGCGTGCGTTAAAACCACGATGAATCAAATAACTCCTAATCTGATCAGAGTTGTCGAACCTTTTTAAGTTCATACAATCTATACAAGGACAATGCATATCTTTATCTCCCTTCTTCGCCTTTTCTTGCTCAGCAAATTTAATAAACCCATTCACACCCTCCAAATACTCAACAGTAGTACGTTTTATTCCATACATCCAATATTCTCGGTCCATCTACAATTATTTCACCAAATTGACAAATTGAAATAAATAATTAATGACTCAGGGCATGCATATATGCATGAAACATCATCAATTAGCTAGGCCATATGTGTGTACAACTGCTTAATTACATTAAATGGATATGTATATATGAAACCCTAATTAACTTGATGCATTAATTGGAAGAGCCAGCTAGCTAGCTGCTTAACTTCAGCAAGCTATAGCTTGCTAGCCAACCTAGCCTTCTAGCTAGTTTGGAGCTACATGTATCTAGTTTAATGAATTGCAAGTAGAGAGAGAGAGGGAGAGTCTGAAAGAGTGATCGAGAGAGAGAGAGAGGTGATGAGAAGATGACAATACCGAGGGGGATGGAATTATCAACCTCTCAGCTAGCTTCTCCAGATCACTCTAGCTTGGAGCGTGGATGCACGTACGGTAGAAATGATTCCAACATGCAGAGCGCAGAGTAGGGGTCGACCTAATTAAGTTGTACAATTTTACTATCGGTTCAACACCACAAACCGATAGTAAAATAAGGTCCCCACTGTCATAACAATTAGTTTATATGACGTCATTTTACTATCGGTTTGTTTTATATAACCGATAGTAAACTGTACTCTATTATATCGGTTTGTACAGTAGTAACCGATAGTAAAAAGTCCGTTATTTCACTACCAATTACGAAAGAAAAACCGATAGTACTATTTCATATATTATATCGGTTGGTACAGTACAAACCGATAGTATAAAGTCCATAATTTTACTATCAGTTACGAATGAAAAACCGATAGTACTATTTCATCTATTATATCGGTTGGTACAGTAATGACCGATAGTAAAAAATGTTTGCATTTCACTAACAGTGTACCAGTGTCTAACCGATAGTAAAAAGCCCCTTCTCCGCCGCTGTCGTCCTATTCTATCGGATTTTTCCCAGATTGCTTATAACCGTTAGAAGATATGGGTTAGTGGATTTCATTTCTGTAGTAGTGAGAGCTATTGCTAGTTCTCTTGGGGCAGCCAGTGTAGATCCTACTGATGCCAATACATCCCTAGGAGAACTTTGTAAATTACTTTCGGATCAGGTCGACGCTTTACTCGCATGTATCCCTTTTGTATGCAAAGATTGTAAGAAATAAGAAATTTCTTTTCCTTATATATCTAGCTTTTCGAATGATTATGTATAAGTGATAATCACCAAATGATGTTCTCTGTGTGAAAATGTTAACAAGAAAATACTTCTGCGATCAAGATGGTTTTTAACTCAAAACCGTCTCTGATAGTAACATTACAGACAGTTTTGATGTCAGGACCGACTGTAATAGTCTCAACGTTCTTTGAACATCTACAGACATATATATGCACCATAACACCATAATATATCATTTTTTTAATACTAACATTGAAAATAAGATCAAACCAAATATGAAACACATTTTATTCAATCATTTGGTCACATTTCTAATATTATTGCTACCCATCCGATTGGTATTGGTGGCTCTCACATGCAGATTCATCATCATATACTTGGACTTGATTCACCAGAGAAACTAGTGGCCGTCGATGGAGTTGCGGCGGCCATCAATGCAGGTTACAGGTTAGGGCTTGTCATGCCCAAGGAGAAAAATAAGTGGAACAATTCAACTAGTTGAACGGTTCGACTGCAAGCAAAATTCCAGGATATTATAGACGGTTCGGACCTTATCACCGTCTGTGATAGTAGAGCAAACTGTTGATTTTATAATTATCACAAACGGTTATGAAGTAAACATCGACTGTGATAGTAAAGCGGACGGTTTTGAGCTCAGAACCGTCTGTGATATTCTAATTATCACCGATGGTTCAGATGTCAAAACTGTCTGTGATATTTCTTTCATAGTTCTACACAAATGCACCAATATTACCGACAGTTTAAAGTGAAACCCATCAGTGATAGTTTCTGTGATATTCTGTTCTACAAAAATACACCGATATTACCGACGGTATTATATAGAACTGTATGTATTGAACCTGGTATAAAAGGACTTTTGGCGGATGTTTTGAGCTAGTCGTACACTCTTGCTCGACATACTGTCCATTTGGAAGAGATCTGGGGCAAGGAAGAGCAATATCTCAAAAGGGGAGCATTTGGGGGCAACAAATTTGAAGATCCATGGTTGGTACTTGCTCCTAAGGCATACACATTACTTGATTTCATCATCAATATCGATCTCCATTGATTGATCAAATTAGAGGGAGAGGGAGGGGAAGCTACAGTAGAAAATTCTGGTTATAACTCATTTTCGACCTGTAGCTATTTAATTGCTTTATGATGTGTGTTATCCACGCCCCCAATTAGTTATACTAACTAATTGCTTGCAATTCAAGTAGTAGTTAACTAGTTATACCGCAAACTCCACATCAAACACTAGCTAGCTAGATTTATAATTTATTGCGTGTCAACCATACGTAGAGTATTACTAATTAGCATGTGTATGAATTTAATTAATTGCAGATAGTCCATCAAGACTGGATGTATAATGACAACAGAGTGAGTGAGGAATACATGAAAGGTGTTTTAGATTTCCAAAAAGTTGCTGAGCAAGACATGGCATAGAAGGGCTTACCATATATGTACTGTCCTTGTGTAGACTGCTAGAATCTTAAGATGTTCACCAACTCATCTCAAATCATCGCCCACTTGATCCGACGTGGTTTCAAAAAGGGGTACACATGTTGGGTCCACCATGGAGAAGAGCCAACTGCAGAAACAAGTGCCACTCAGGTTGAGGAACAGAACATGTCGGATCCCAACAACGACTTCAATGAGGATATGCCAGAGGATGACAATTTAGATGACATGTTGTGTGATGTGGAAGAAAATTACAATGAAAGGGAGTTTGGCAAATTCAAGCACTTGATTGAGGACTCAGAAAAGCCATTGTTCCTTGGTTGCAAGTTGAAGTACATAAAGTTGGCCTCCGTGCTTGAACTGTTAAAATTGAAGGCAAGTAACAGCTGGACTGACAAGAGTTTCATGGCACTGTTAGATCTTTTGGCGGACATGCTTCTGGAAGGAAACGAGTTGCCAAAAAACACCTAACAAGAGAAAAAGCTGTTGTGTCCTTTGGGAATGGAAGTAGAAAGGATACACGCATGCCCTAATGATTGCATCCTTTACCGTAACGACTACAAGGATGTGCATGTTTGTCCGGTGTGCGGCGCATCCCGCTATAAGCGTAAGGACCGAACCGATGACGGCAACTGCGCTGAGATAAAGCAAGGACCTCCTACTAAGGTATTGTGGTATTTGCCCGTCATTCCCCGCTTGCAGCATTTGTTTGCAAACCGTAAAGAGGCAAAATTATTGCGTTAGCACTCGAAAGACCAGAAGAAGGATGGAAAGCTGAAACACCCCGCTGATTCTTCGCAGTAGAGAAACATCGACAGGGAATTTGTTAACTTCGGAGCGGAATTGAGGAATATAAGGTTCGGGTTGATTACCGATTGAATTAATCCTTTTGGTAACATGAGCAGTCGGCATAGCACTTGGCCGGTTCTTTTGTGTATCTACAACCTTCCTCCTTGGTTGTGTATGAAGCGCAAGTACATCATGATGTCTCTACTTGTCTCAGGACCAAAATAACCTAGAAACAATATTGATGTGTACCTAGAACCATTGATAGAGGATCTCCTAACAATGTGGAACGAAGGGGTGCAGGTATGGGATGCATGCAAACGAGAGACCTTCATCCTACGTGCTATGATATTCTGCACCATCAATGATCTCCCTGCCCTTGGAAATTTGTCGGGCTGTAGTACAAAAGGAGCCAAAGCCTGTCCCCACTACGAAGATGAGACTGAGAGCGTGTGGCTGAAGAATTGTAGGAAAATAGTGTACATGCGTCTCCGTAGGTTACTTCCGAAGAATGACGCGTATCGTAAGAGGAAGAGGGAATTTGATGGCCACAAGAAAGATGGTTCAACCCCAAAGCCTACGCGCGGGAAAGATGTTTACTCACGGGTGAAGGACATAAACGTTGTGTTTGGAAAGGGTCGTAAATTGAAACCCCGCACGAAGAACACTTGGAAGAAGAGATCGATATTTTGGGACTTACCGTATTGGGAGCATTTAGAGGTTTGTCATTGCATTCATGTCATGCATGTAGAGAAGAATGTTTGCGACAGTTTAATCGGCCTATTGCTGAACATTTCGGGGAAGACAAAGGATGGTGTCAATGTGCGGCATGACATGATCAAAATGAAAATCAGGCCCGAGCTAGCACCAAGAGAGAACGATAAAGGCCGTATATACCTCCCCCTGCATGCTACACTTTGTGCAAGGTTGAGAGGACAGAACTTTGTAAGTGTCTCTATGGTATTAAAGTTCCATCGGGTAACTCCGGAAATATGAAAAAGCTTGTGTCCATGGGCAATTTGAAATTGCTGGGTATGAAGTCTCATGATTGTCACGTGTTGATGACGCAAATGCTTCCTGTTGCCATCCGGAGTATTCTGCCACATAAGGTCAGAGAGACGATCACGAGGTTGTGTTATTTCTTCAATGCAGTTTCTTGCAAGGTCATTGATCCCTAGGGACTAGATTCTCTGCAGAGCAAGGTGGTTCGAACTTTCTGTCAGCTTGAGATGTATTTTCCTCTGTCTTTTTTGATATCATGGTCCATCTCACCATCCACCTTGTCAGAGAAATCAAGATATGTGGACCCGTGTTCCTATGTTATATGTATCCATTCGAGAGGTACATGGGTGTACTTAAGGCCTACGTGAGGAATCGGTCTCAGCCCGAGGGTAGCATTGTCGAAGGTTATGCAGCGGAAGAGGTTGTTGAGTTCTGCGTCGATTACATGGCCGAGGTAGAAGCAATAGAAGTTCCTGTGTCTCATCACGAGGGGAGGCTTGATGGTGTTGGCACTATTGGACGGAGAGCCATCACTCCTGATTTTGATATGTACTCGAAAACTCATTTTTGGGTCTTGCAACACATGACGGAGGTGTCCCCGTACATCGACGAGCATAAGGAGATGCTACGACAAGACAATCCTCGCCGATCCGAGGTTTGGATCATAGGAGAACATAACAGTCAATTCAACGCGTGGATGAAAGTGCGAATCATCGGAGAGTCTGCAAGTGAGAACCTTAAATGGTTGGCAAAAGGGCCCACATGTACTGTACAGACATGGCAGGGATACGATATCAATGGGTACACATTTTACACGAAAGCTCAAGATCGAAAGAGTACTGTGCAAAATAGTGGAGTGAGCGTAGAAGCTTTTCATGAGGAGTTCAGCGAGACAGGCCCAACAAGGGTAGTACGTGGATTGAACTCATACTACGGGTTCATGGAAGAAATTTGGGAGCTCGATTATGTACTGTTCAAGATTCCCCTGTTTCAATGCCGATGGGTCCAAATCCCACAGGGTGTGAAGGTTGACAGTTACGGTTTCACTTCTGTGGATCTCGATCGAGTTGCTTATAAAGATGAGCCATTCATACTTGCAAAGCAAGACATTCAGGTCATTTATGTCACTAACCCGGCCAATAAGAAGTGGCACGTCGTCCTTCATGGCAAGAGAAGGATTGTTGGAGTTGAAAATGTCGTAGACGAGGAGGAATACAATCAATTTGATGAGATGCCTCCATTTGGAGATGACGTATAGGTCGATACTGAAGACACTGACGAAACCAGTTACGTGCGTATGGATCACCAGGAAGGGTTATACTTTAAAGGTAATCAACCGTCTTTATCTCTCTGTTTCCATCAGTATAGCTTATGTATCTCCTCTAATTCTCGTCTTTGTAGGACCGCGACAAGTGGAAAGTTGAGGATAACATGGCTGTGTATGTGGAAATTGTCAGTCAAAGTCCCCATTTGTATGTAACATTTATTTGAGCATGCTCCACATTGTATGTTAAATTTATTTTAGCATGCTCCACATTGTAACCAATTTTCAGAGTATTTGGACTCCATTTGAAATATCTGAGTGTTCATTTAAAACAAGTTTTCGAGCATTCAGAGTTGTAGAGATACAGAGTTTCTGGTTGTAAAACTCTACATGTTGCATAGAAGATGTTCAGAGTTAAGTTTCTGAAGTTACGAGCATTCGTGCAGTCACAGTCGGTTTTGAAGTCAAAACCGTCTGTGATAATCTCTCTAGAGATTATCACTAGAGAGATTATCACAGATGGTTATGAAGTTAGGACCGACTGTGATAATCTTATCACAGAAGGTTATGAAGTTAGGACCGACTGTGATAATCTCTCTACATGGTACATAGTTCAAGGGGGGCTTTGTCCCGCTCATTTCCAGACTTAGCGACTGTTCACTTGCCCTAGCTCTCTCCGCCCTCGCACCGTCCAGCGCGATCACCTCCATCGCCTCCCCACAGTCTGGTGCAATCACCTCCATCGCCTCCCTGCCGTCCGTCGCGATCACCTCCATCGCCTTTCCACCATCAGGTGCGATCACCTCCATTGCCCTCCCACCTTCTGGCACGATCACCTCCGTCACCTCCCCACCGTTTCTGTCATTCTTGGTTAATTATAAGTATATGGGTTTTGTTATAGAATTATTAGTTTCAGATTACTTAAATTGTTCTCTCTTTCACTTATATTAGGAACTGATATGTCTGGTGACGAAATGAATCAGTCGGGGAGTCAGAGTGACCTTGCTGGCGATGAGACGCCTGGGCCGAAGGTTGCCGCATCCACCGTGACCCAGTCACAGAAGAGAAAGGGGCGAGGCCAGACGACATGCGCGCGTCTCGATCGACAAGCGAGAAAAGCAGCACGTACAGTTCGACGACAATGGTGTGTCGGAAGCTCCGGACAAACTTGTCGGTCAGTACCGCTCACTATGCGGCAAAGTGGAAAGGGAGTGAGTGCCCATCACCACCTCCGACTGGGGTCAAGTGCCCACAGAGTGCAAGGATGCGCTATGGGAAGAAGTGCAGGCGGCATTTCACATTCCTGAGAATCGCCAGTTCACCGTCCGCCGGACGACATTGATGTTAATAAACAAGGCGTGGAGGAACTTCAAGAGCCACCTTGTCAGGCACTATATGAGGGAGTCAAAGAACCCCTTCAATGACTACCCTTTCATGACTCCCGAGGCATGGCAGCAGTTCGTAGAGATGAAGGGCAAGCCTGAGTTCCAGGAGCTTAGTGCGAAGGGCCAGGCTAACCAGGCCAAGAATACCCATCCACACAGACTAGGCACCAGTGGGTATGTGGGGAAGAAGGGGTTGTGGAGGAAGCAGGATGAGGAGGCTTCCCAGTCTTCGGCCGACGCTCCTTATGCAGGCATAACGGACGTGCGCACCCGCAATTGGTGCCGAGCAAGATCGACGATGACCTCCTCCAGAAGAGTCTCTGTGAATAACCCTGCGGACAGGGAAGTGATCGACCAGCTGGTAAGATTGTACGATCACATACTATCCTCATAACATGCATGCAATGGGTTGTACTGCTAAGTTCTCCTGTTGCAGGTGACGCTGAGTGCACAGGCGGCATCCGGAGAGTTCAACCCTAGGAGGGACAGGGATATCCTCACGACGGCGCTAGGAAACAAGGAGCATCTAGGCCACGTGCGCGGCCTCGGTGCCACTGTGCCTTGGAAGGATGGTTTCCCTAATGATGAGGAGGCGGCTAAGAGGAGAAAGAGATCCCACAAAGCCCGCGACGAACAGCTCAAGGAGGAGATGCGATCAGAGTTCGCTGTTCGGGACAAAGCACTCCTGCAGCAGTTGTCGGAGATGCGGGCCATGTATGATGAGCTAAAACAAGCGGCCCAGGGCACCCCCCTTGTAGCAGCAGAATTACCGAGCCCCAATCTTGGCCACCGTAGTAGCTGCGAGTCCGCGCCGGGATCTTCGCAGTCAGAGCCCTCTCCAAAGTATCTGGTGGACTTTCTGCAGGTAATGACCATTTTCTATGTTAATTCATTTGAAAGTGAAAAGCAGTGAAATTCAATATGTTACTGCGCACTATTTGTAGGAACCCGCCTCCTACAAGCTTATGGTGCTGGCCGGTCTCTTCCCGATCGAGACTGGTCGTGTGATGGCGCAACCATGCACGGCGGGGGCCACAATCCACGGTGTCCCTCTATCTAAGGGTTTTGCATGGGTTCAGGTGGACATTGTCTTCGACCATTGCAAGGGTTTTCTGTTGGACAAGCCGCCGAACAATGAGATTACCACTCTCGGGGACGCGGTGCACACGTTCGTGCAATGGCCCAAGAAAGACATCATCCTGGATGAGGTAATTCCCCCCACCAGTTTCATAATTCGTACTGTAATAATAGCCCTCAGAGTTAGTGGCCATTACTATACGTAGGTTCTTATATCACAGACGAACACCGACACTCGGCCTACTAGCCAACCGACCCCTCCGAGAAGCCAACCAACATGTCCGATGACGAAGCTGACTCCGACTAGGAGGCAACCATTCAAGAAGCTGGCTAGTAGGGGAAAGCAAAGAAGAGCCCGGCGAAGGAGAGTGGAAGAGTGCGCCAGGTCCCATGTCGTTCGCTCTGGGGATGCCCATGGCCTCCGATGCCGCAATTTCTAGCAAGGGGTTAGCATGCCAGAGCCTGCATGGATGGTACATGAAGAGGACAAACAAGACCAGGACGCAGCGTCTGATGCACATCATGGTCAAGTACACCATGGCAGAGTTCCATAATGACGTCGGGACCTACTCGGTGACCTTCGAAGACTTGCACAATTTTCTCAACAAAGATGCGCTCGACTTATCAATCCTACGGTCTTGGGTGCTGTAAGTATCCTACTATCCTACGCCTATTCGTACATATACGGATATATGTCATTTATTAATTGGTTACTTCCGTGCAGCTACATGACCAGATATGCCAAAGCTAAGGGCGAACCTGTCTGTTTCTTGGACCTCCAGATGGTCGCCGAGGTGATGTTTAGGACCAACACGGACTTCGTTGTCGACTACATCAAAAAAGGGTTGCTTGCTCAGGTCGACAAGGAGTACATACTTATACCCTACAACCAGAGGTGAGTACTTTCATCAGTACTTCATCCGTAGATTAGTGTCTCCATATGCACACCCCCAAACTTAGATTAAATTATTAATTCTTTACGTGTAACATGTAGCTACCACTGGATCCTGCTAGTACTTATTCCGAAAAGGAACAAGGTGTTCTAGCTTGATTCATTGCAGAGGAAAGGGTACGAGTATTGTGGTGCACGAGATGTATTCGAAAGGTTAACATGTTTTATTCATGTGGACTTATCTTGCATCTAGATTTACTGTCATCAAATTGTCAATTTCGACTATCCTCAAACTGTCAATTTTGACTATCTGCAGGGCTTTAACGAACTACTTTGCCGAGGGAGGGCAACAACACGAGCGGCGAGCCGATAAGTTTTAGTGGTTACAATTTTTGGTACAAATTTCAACTGGCATATGTTTTACTTTATAACGTGTCCCCAGCTAACTCTCGGTCTGTAAATTGGCAGTGCCATCAGCAGCCGGATGACAATACATGTGGGTTCTACGTGATGCGCCACATGTATGACCTCATAACCCCTCACCGGCCAGATTTCCCCGAGGTATACAACTGCTGCCCTTTGTATCGATTTGGCAGAATTTACAACTGCATTGAGCTAATTTTTTCTGTACCAACTCTTGATGCAGGGGGTCGACTTCCCTTCAGAAAGCTTTGACCCTCGGCAGATTGGTATGGTCCTAGGGATGCTCACTGAGTTTTTCCTTACGGAGGTCATATCAACCAAGGGGAAGTTTAGGGACCTGCAAGGTTCGTATTAGTACGGCCTTACTAATTGAGATTATCATGTAACTGAGAAATATGTACAGATAGTATAGTACATCTAACATACTGACTTTAATTGTCGATTACATTTATTTGTTGAATCTCAATTGTACATATTCTCGAGTTCTGTGTTGTATATATGAAATGCATGCTATTGTACATGTTTCTAAGTTCTGTGCATGTATGAGATGAACTGTATATATTTGAATACTGTGCATGTATGAAATGAACTGTATATATGAAATACTATTGTACAGAGGGCATGGCTAGCATGATTCCTGATGCTAGCCACAAAAAAAAGAAATTTATTAAAAAAAATATTAATATGCACAGACGGTTTTGATCTTATAAATTGTCTGTGATAGATCAGACTATGTACGTATCGCAGAGTATCACAGACGGTTCTGAGCTTATACCAGACCGTTCTGAGCTAATAACCGTCCCCGATAATGAAACTATTCCAGATGGTTTTGACCTGAAAACCGTCTGTGATACTATGAGTATCACAGACTGTTATAAGATCAAAACCATCTATGATACTCATACTATCACAGACGGTTCTGAGATTATAACCGTCGCCGATAATGACACTATCCAGATGGTTTTGACCTCAAAACCGCTTGCGATACTCATACTATCACTGACGGTTCTGACATTATAACCGTCTGTGATAGTATGAGTATCACAGACTGTTATAAGATAAAATCGTCTGTGATACTCATACTATCACAGACGATTCTGAGTTTATAACCCATCGCCAATAATGACACTATCCCAGATGGTTTTGTTTTCAAAATCGTCTACGATACTCATACTATTACTGACGGTTCTGAGCTTATAACCGTCTGTGGTAATATGAGTATCACAAACGGCTTTGATCTTATAACAGTCTGTGTAGTAAGAGTATCACAGACGGTTTTGATGTTATAATAGTCTGTATAGTGTGAGTATCACAGACGGTTTTGATCTTATAATAGTCTATGAAGGAAAAAATCACAGACGGTTCAAAACTGTCAGTGATAGTACTCAATTATCACTGACTCGAATATCCCTGAAGGGTCAAAACCGTCTGTGATGACTGTTTTGACCCGACTGTGATAATGAATTCTGTAGTAGTGCTTTTATACTGAGCAAAAGGACGCCAATCGAAGTGGTTCTGGACAGTTACTTAGGTGCAGTTCGTATAACCGCACTCCTCTCCTACGCAGGTTTAACACGTGCAATTAGTAGGTAACTGCACATACTAACCTTCTGGCAGTTGTCTTCAAACGTGGGAGAAGTTATCTTGAGAACATGTTTAATAAAGACTAAAACACCCTCAAAATATCCTGGTCGCAAGTAGTTAACGACCTCATGACCGCGCACTGTCTGCAGCCTTTTGACTGCGCATTGTCTACGTTCTCATGATAGCGCAAGGGCTGCGATCATAAACTAGCACTACGTCCAGGGACGACCATAGTGGCTACACATTGGCACATATCAGATCCGAACTCGACCTGAACTCGACATATGTTAACCTAACTAGCTCAGGTGATAATCCTCATCAGCTAGCCCCCAAATTTGAGGAAATGAAGAGACCTATTTGACGAGGATTGTCACCCGGGTCACTTCTAATAAACTTTTGGTTCAAGACAGGTTCGAACCAGACATGTATCTGGCGATGCGAACTCAAGCTATTCTGAGGGGCATCGCCATGAGGTCACAAGTTTTACGCGATCAGGTCGCGGGTTTCGTGTGATTAGGCCGACAGCTTTGCGCGGTCAGAACATTCTCGACCAGGGTGCTTGGAGTTTATTCGGTTATCCTTATAACAGGATATTCCAAGCATCCCGAGGATTCCTCCACGTTGAAGACCAACCGTCAGAGGTTAATATATACGGTTATTCGTGATTAACACGTGTTAATAACCTCCGTGGAAGTTAACAGCAGTTCTCCAAAAACTGCATCCAACCGTTTGGTGCAGTTTCTTCATATGGCACCCTTTCGACCAGTATAAAAGGGTGGCATAGAGGTCCGAGGGGGGAGAATCCAATCCATTTGGAAGAACAAGACTCCTGATACAAGTGAGATACAGCGTATCTCAACCACTCAAACAGCCAAGTCTACGGCTTAGATTAGATAATATTCTCAAGTCTCCTAGAGCTTCTTTTTGTACACTTACATAGGAAAAACTTTCGCCTGTGAAGGTTTCTTCCCGCTAGTTTGTAAACATTTATTACATATAGTGAAATCCTAACAGGACGTAGGGCTTTTACTCCCACCATCGAGGGCCCGAACCTGTATAAAACCTCTCTGTGCTCCTGTTCTCCATTTTTCTACATACCTTCCCGGAGGGTCGTCTTGAAAGGTCTCACCATTACAAATTTTGCATAAGTTCGGCTAAGGACTCCGAGTCCGAATCGTCGACACTATTTACTTCAAATTTAATTTGCATCGAATTATGAAAACCCGATGCTTCAACTTCCTTAACTGGCACTATTCCGCCGGATGGCGGTTTATTTCCCGAGAAAAACTCTAAGTTTTTCTTGACAGTAATCATGAATTTATTGACCTTTGAAGCCAGTAGTGCGCTTTTAAAAACTAGAGGCACCCGCGCAAACGAACCGTTGCCTCTGGTTCTATAAATAACAGAGCCTCTCAGTTCTTAAGAATCACAATTTTGAGACTAAGTCTTTTAGGAAATTACTTTCAAATCTTACTGTCTCCTATCTCCCTCTTTGCTTCTACCTCGATGGCAGACCAAAATCCCAATGAGGTTATTGAAATTGAGAGCGACGAGGAAGAAGAAAAGATAAATAATGAATCCAATTAGGACCTTCAGAAAGTAAGTCCTTTTCGATGCAGACTTTTCTTTCATGACTTGATTATTTCCAAGTAAATGTATTTTGGAATTCACAGGTGCCTGATGAGCTACTTTCTCCAAAGAAGAGATTTAAAAATGATGAAGGATCCTCCGGTGGAACCGCAGCAAAGATTCTAGAGGATGCTGAATCCTGGGCTGCCACATTGCCCCTTGCAACCCCTCCAGTTGCATCTTCATCTCCACCTTTGGAGATCCACAACAATCCTTCAAACCATCCCACTTCTGGAGGAAGTCTCACACCCCTGTGACTAGGTGGTCCTCAACTTTCTAAGGGAAGTCCTACATCCTCCCGGCCAACTTCACTACGAGGATTGGTAAATATCTTCATCCTCTCTGCTGGTCATTTCATCTTGTTAAAACTAACCCTTGTGAGTACAGGAGATGAAAACCCCTAGAGCCCCCAGCGATTAGCCTACTGAAGTCCAGGAAGGTACGTAAAATTTCGGCAATATTGTTAGATTATTCTAATCCGATTATGGCAATTCTTCTGCAATTTTTGTATCCTTCATTTTGATGTGTCTTCTTTTCAATATGATTATGTACGGTGTCTTGTTCCTGTTTTTTATTAAAAACAACTAAATAATATCACTGTGGGACAAATAATGTTCAATTGCTTGCTGATCCTCTCAAATGAAGAAAATTATCAGGATATATTTGCAATACAAACGCTATCTAACATAGTGAAATGCCAATAAGAGTATAAATGTAATATCTTCATCTCTCAGTAGGTTGCTCAATGCCAACTTGCACTTAGTAATAATTGAAATTGAAAGATCATGAAATTAAAAATGAAATTGAAAGATCATGAAATTGAAAATGAAATTGAAAGATCATTAATGTCAAGATATTTACAAATATCATGAGATACACAAATATCTTAATCTTCTCTGTAGGTTGTTCAATGCCGATAACATAGTCAAATGCCAACTAGCTTGCTCAATGATCAAGTGCATGTAAAAAGTTCATTAAATAATTAATATATGTATATTGGCAAGGTAATTTCTTCTGATGAAATAGAGTAGAAATGTAATATCTTGATCTCAAGTTGCAAGTTGATGTTACTATGATGAAGCACAACCTAACCTTCAGTTGGTAGTCTTTCTCAAATAGGGAGTCATGTAGGAAACAGTAAATAATCTTAATTTGCTCTAGAATGCCTATTTATGATCTGTGCAGGTCCTTGGATGATGCTCATGAGGGGCAACGTATTCACGGTTCTTCATCGCAGTACGCTGCCTACGTTGGCTTGTTGGCAAAAGAAATGGTGAAGATCACCGTCGAGAGCTGGAAAGAAATGGTGAAGATCACCGTCGAGAGCTGGAAGGACGTGAAGGGCGAGATCTTGGTTGGCTCGGTTGAGAAGATCCTTAAGCCCGGCGTGTTTCTCAAATCAGGACCTATAGAAAGCATCTTACATTTGTATCAGTGTTTCAGCCATTTTTTTGCGTGCACCAGCTTGTGGCTAGATGCTTACCTGCTTGGAGAAGAAGAATTGTTGTCATTTGCACAGCCATTCTACACCATCATTACACAGAACAACATCTTGCAAGGTAGGTTCTTTTTGTTAGTGGAGTTGAGTTGAGTTGATCGAGTCTGAGTCCGAGGAAATCACCAATACAAATGTAACTCGGCGGCAGTTCCAGCACCTCGAGCGTCTTTGAACTGAACTCCTATGGTTAAGTCCAATGTGGTTCAGACATTTACTGTTTTGGATGAATGGATTTGTGATGTATCAGGTCTAACTTGTAGTCGGTAGTTGCATTGTCGCAACTTGCAAAGGTTCTCTTTTATGTAAAATGTATGGGCCACTGGGTCCTCATGACGATATGTTGTTAATTTCAGACGTGACTTTTCTAATATACATCAAATGTGTGAATTGTTGTATTTGTATATTGTTGTACATTTGTGTATCATGTATTGCTATTTGGGACATGAACTTGAATGTGTACATGGGAGTATTTGTGTATTTAATTGTACTGGTAGGTAGGTGTGTATTTGTACTACTGTTTCAGACATGCACTTGAATTTGTGAACTGGCATGTGTATGTTTGTATCTAAATTGCTGTGTCATACATGAATCAGCTTGCTTTTGTTTCAGCCATTAACTAGAATGAGTTTAAATAGTACTCATTTTTTATGTTTCCTCTTGCATTTTCTTAAAGGAATGGAGGCAAACCAAGATCTCATGTAAGTAGAGATTTTTAATTTCTTTGGCAAGATGAAGTACCAAGTACCTAAGAAAAGTATTTTTGTGTCTCCTAGTTAATCTACAAATTAGCATCACTTCAAATATTTCTTTATCTTCTAGTTAAGATCTGTTTGATGTTACATTGTGTTTAGATATGATTCTTTGGATATGAGAACTGGTGTCATGTGTGTCATGCATTACCCAGTTTGGTTTTGTTTCAGCCATGTACTAGTATCTCTTCTAACGGTAAATACACATATTTACCGATAGAACAACACATGTACACTCAACTTGAATGTGAGAACTGGTGCCTCAGGCATGCACTTGAATGTGAGGACTAGTGTGCATCTGTGCACTTAGATTGTTATGTCATGCATTACCCAGTTTGGTTTTGTTTCAGCCATGTACCAGTACCTCTTCTAACGGTAAATACACATATTTACCGATAGAACAACAAATGTATTTGCTGTGTCATGCATCACCCAGATTGCTGTGTCATGCATTACCCAGTTTGGTTTTGTTTCAACAATGTACCAGTACCTCTTCTAACGGTAAATACACATATTTACCGATAGAACAACACATGTATTTGCTTATGTGCCTCAGGCATGCACTTGAATGTGAGGACTGGTGTGCATCTGTGCACTTAGATTGCTGTGTCATGCATTACCCAGCTTGGTTTTGTTTCAGCCATGTACAGTATATCTTCTAACGGTAAGTACACATATTTACCGATAGAACAACATATGTATTTGCTTATATGCCTCTCAGGCATGCACTTGAATGTGAGGACTGGTGTGCATCTGTGCACTTAGATTACTGTGTCATGCATTACCCAGTTTGGTTTTGTTTCAACCATGTACAGTACCTCTTCTAACGGTAATTACACATATTTACCGATAGAACAACACCTGTACCTGTTCAGCAATGCACCAGTACCTGTTCTAACGGTATATGTGTGTTTGTACCGATAGAAGATGTGAGTACAAAATTACCCGCACTTAGTCTAATGGGCATTTCATGTATTTACCATTAGAAATAGGTCCAGTATAAGTAAAACCCCACTCGACCATTGCTGAGCTGCTGTTTTGTTCTGTTGCACTCTGTGTCCCTCTGTTTGTGATGAAAGTTCCACGCTCGCAGCTACACTGCTAGGGAGATCAGGGCAAGCTGGAAGGAAGTTGATTGCACCCCTCTCTTTAAGGTAAGCTTAATTGTCATCACTTATCTCTCTCCCTCTAGATCTCCCTCCCTGTCTACTTGCAAGCTAGTTGTATTGTGTAGTTCCAAACTTGTAGCTCCAAGCTTGGGAACTAGCTAGTTGGAAATGCCTCATGTTTTAGGAGCTCACTAGCTTGTATTGTGTAGTTAGCTAGGTTAATTAGTGTTAATTTCGTCAGGCTAGGGTTTAACACATCAGTTGTAAGAGGTTGTACATGTACATATACATAACTTAATCGAGCAGGTTTCATGCATGGCTGACTCGTTAAATTTTGTTAATTGTAGATGGACAAGAAATATTGGATGTATGAAATAAAATGTACTACTCTTGAATATTTGGATGGTGTGAATGAGTTTATTAAATTTGCTGAGCAACAAAAGGCGAGGAAGGGAGAGAAAGATATGCTTTGTCCGTGTACAGATTGTGTGAACTTGAAGAAGTTTAGCAACTCTGATCAAATTAAGAGTCATTCGATTCGTCATGGTTTTAACGCGCGATACACCCGTTGGATATGGCATGGCGAAGATCTTGAGGAAACAAGCACCACTACTACCAATCAACAGGACTCGGATGTGGATTGCAATAATATCGATGATCATCCGAATTTTGATAATGTTCATTCCGATGTGCACGTAGATGATGATAACAATCTAGATGAGATGTTACGTGATGTAAAGGAAGATTACAACGAAAACAACTTCTGTGAATTTGAGAAACTGATTGCTGACTCTGAGAAGCCTCTGTCCCCTGGATGTGCAAAATTTACAAAACTGTCTTCTGTGCTGAGATTATATAACTTGAAGGCAGGCAACGGTTGGAGCGATAAGAGTTTCACAGCACTATTAGATCTTCTAGCGGACATGCTTCCAGAGGGAAAAGAGTTGCTAAGATCTACTTACCAAGCCAAAAAACTATTGTGTCTGTTGGGAATGGAAATCGAAAGAATACACGCATGCCCAAATGATTGTGTGTTGTACTGTAATGAGTACTCCAGTTTGCATGTTTGTCCAAGATGCGGCGCATCAAGGTATACGCGTAGGGACCGGATTGACAGTGAACGTCACAAGGTAAAGAAAGGACCTCCGGCAAAAACAGTGTGGTACTTGCCTGTGATACCTAGATTGAAGCGGCTGTTTGCAAATCCGAAAGTTGCGAAGCACTTCCGTTGGCATGCTGAAGGCCGGAAACAAGACGGAAAACTGAGACACCCAGCTGATTCTATTCAATGGAGAAACATCAATAGAACATTTGCTGAGTTCGGCGGCGAAGTTAGGAATATAAGGTTCGAGCTGAGTACAGATGGTATGAACCCACATGGTAATATGAGCAGTCGGCATAGCGCTTGGCCGGTTCTTTCATGCATCTACAATCTTCCTCCTTCGTTATGCATGAAGCGCAAGTACATCATGATGGCCTTACTAATCTCAGGACCCAGACAACCCGGAAATGATATTGACGTGTTTCTAGCGCCTTTAATCGAGGACTTACAAAAATTGTGGAGCGAGGGGGTGCAGGTGTGGGATGCATACAAGAAAGAGAATTTCATCTTGCGGGCCTTGATATTTTGCACCATAAATGATTTTTCGGCCTACGGCAATTTGTCGGGGTATAGTACGAAAGGAGCCAAGACTTGCCCTATTTGCCTAGATGAAACTGAGAGCATGTGGTTGCGAAACTGCCGGAAAACAGTGTACATGGGTCACCGCAGGTTTCTTCCGGTGCATCACACGTACCGTAAGAAGAGGAAATCATTTAACGGGAAGCCTGAGAAGGGATCAGCTCCAGTGTTTCTGACTGGTAAGGAGATTTACTCGCGCGTGAAGGACATCAAAGCTGAGTTCAGTAAGTCTTCTAAACCTCAAGAAAAAAATGTTTAGAAGAAGAGATCGATTCTTTGGGATCTACCATACTGGGAGCACTTACAAGTTCGACATTGCATTGACGTCATGCATGTAGAGAAAAATATCTGTGGTAGTTTGTTTGTTGTCGAACATTCCGGGAAAGACAAAGGATGGTGTGAAAGCTCGTCGTGACATGGTGGAAATGGGGATAAGGACTGAGCTTGTACCTTTGGAGAAGGGAAATCGTACATACCTCCCCCCGCCTGCTATACGTTGTCCAAAAGCGAAAAAACAGAACCCTGTCAGTGCCTGCATGGTGTTAAAGTTCCATGTGGGTATTCCGCGAACTTGAAAAAACTTGTGTCCATGAAGGACCTAAAACTGGTTGGCACGAAGTCCCACGACTGTCATGTGCTGATGTCACAAATGCTTCCATTGCAATCAGAGGTATTCTCCCAGTTAAAGTCAGAGAGACAATCACAAACCTATGTTATTTTTTCAACGCAATATCTTGCAAGGTAAGTACGTGCACTCATACTATAAGTTAATTAGCTCCATCTATGGAGCTTACTTAGAAGATTTTTCTGATATGAATATTTGGCGCAACTGTGTCCTCGTAGGTAATTGATCTGGATGGACTGGACGCTTTGCAACACAACGTGGTTACAACTCTTTGTCAGCTCAAGATTATTTCCCTCCATCCTTTTTTGATGTTATGGTCCATCTGATTGTTCACCTTATCAGAGAAATTAAGTTTTATAGACCTGTGTGCCTGCGCTACATGTATCCATTTGAGAGATTTATGGGTGTATTGAAGGGATACGTAAGGACTCGTCGTCGACCCGAGGGGAGTATCATGGAAGGTTATGCCGCCGAGGAGGTGATTGAATTTTGCACAGATTATATGGCCGGGGTTGACCCAATTGGTGTTCCTAGGTCCCGACACGAGGGTAGGCTTCAGGGCATCGGAACAATTGGATTCAAAGCTATCATCCCCGCCCGTGATGTGTACGTAAAATCACATTTTTGGGTCTTACAACACATGACGGAGGTCGAGCCATACATGCACGAGCACAAGGTAATGTTACGGTCACAGAATCCTTCGAAGTTAGAGATTTGGGTCACCAGAGAACATAACAAGAAATTTGCTGAGTGGATCTAAGAAAGAGTCACGCGAGCTGCCGAGAGCTCCATAAGTGAAACTGTGACATGGTTGGCTAGAGGCCCAAGATTCACTGTAGGGACTTGGCAGGGGTACGACATCAATGGGTATTCATTTTACACAAGAGCTCAAGACGCCAAGAGTAGCACGCAATGTAGCGGAGTCACACTGTTTGCTATTTTCGAGGATGCCAGGTCAGTAAGGGCGCTGAACTCATATTACAGTGCTATTGACGAAATATGGGAGCTCGATTATGGATTATTTAAGATTTCCTTGTTTCGATGCTGATGGGTCGAAATCCCTCGAGGTGTTAAAGTTGACAGTTATGGGTTTACTCTCGTCGATCTTGATAGAGTCGGACACCAAGACGATCCATTCATACTTGCAAAGCAAGTCACACAGGTATTCTACATCGTTGACCCGGCCAATCCAAACTTGCACGTTGTCCTCCACAGCAAGAGACGTATTGTTGGGGTCGAAGACGTTGTCGACGAAGGAAGAATAACCAATTCGACAAAATACCTCCATTTTTAGAGGACATTCAATCTATCCCTATTGAAGATATTGACGAAACAACGTATCTGCGAGATGATCACAAAGAAGGATTATGGGTTGAGAACCATTGATGATTATTTTCTATTTCAGGGAAAAATGCCAAGCAAACAGCCCACAAGTTGTGCATCAAGGTGAGGAACTTATCATTAATACATCAGGCAATACATTTTTCTTTAGAACTTAATGATAAGCTAGTTCACAGCATTAATATATCTCAATTTTACTCCACAGCATGAGCTCTAACATGTACAGTACCTTTATCATGTAAGAACTTAATTCTTCCCTTCAAATTTTCTTACCAAAATCTCATTGCAGCCTCTTGCTTCTTCAAAAATTAAGCTCTTCAAAAATCCCATTCCCTGAAACATCATTTTCCAATGCCCTCCCCACTTCAAATATTACTCTAGGAAAATTTACTTGTTCTATCGGTATTATTTTGTTATACCGTTAGAACAAAACCATTAGTCTGACGGTATTTTGTTGTTTATACCGATAGAAAAGGACATCCACTACTTCAAATATTACTCTGGGAAAAATTTACTTGTTCTATCGGTATTATTTTTTTGTACCGTTAGAATAAATCCATTAGTCTAACAGTATTTTGTTGTTTGTACCGATAGAAAAGGGCATCCACTACTTTATTACACATGGCCCTTGAGTTTCCCTCCAGTCGAACCGTTCCAACTTATAGCACTGCGTCTCTTCGAGCGCGAAAACCACAACCTCCGCAGTGACCACTTACTTCCTCACTCTCACACGACGATCGCCACCTGGATACTGGTTCGCCACTGCCACCGGTCCATATTTTCGTCCTTCGCCGGCCGCCGCTGCGTTCTACTCCGCCTCTCCATCACCACAACTGATCACCGTAAAATACCCTAATTCGTCGTTCTTTTTCCAGCATCTTCCTTATTTGATCTTAGTGTTTTGTACGTACTAATTCTTCAAGTTTTGGAATTAAACTAGGGTTCCCTATTGTGTTGGATTATGTAAATTCCGCAGGCAATGTTGATTTATATTAGGGTTGACATAATATGTTTCAGTGCTGTAATGAACCTATTTTGAGATTTTAACTTATCTATACTGCTGTATGTTTGATCAATTGTATCCAACTGCCATGTAATGCACTTTATATGTTGGAGGTGTTCTTACACATCTTCTATCGGTATCTCCTGTATTTGCCGATAGAAAAAATTGTTATGTTCTGTCGGCAGCTCATGTGTTTACCGATAGAAAAGATTGTTATGTGTGAAATAATAATGTTGGCCCATGAATATTAGTATAGCAAATCATGGAGAATGTTGACTTAAACCAAGATTATGTGATGCCAGTGAATGGCGGCTTATCAACAATATTCCATAACACAGAGAACATTGTTATGTTCTATCGGTATCTCGTATCTTTGCCGATAGAAAACATTGTTATGGTCTATCGGTATCTCATGGGTTTACCGATAGAAAACATTGTTGAACACTTCAGCAATTAATTTTTTCATGTCTTTTAGTACTATTTTCTTCGAACATCCCTTTTGCAGCCCTAATTAGTCTCCAATTCTGAACTGAGTTATGGAACTCCAAGAAGAATTAATTTCCATATGTTGCCTGCTTCCTATATGAAAATGTGTAGATGAAAATGCTTAGAAATAGAATCTTATCTTCTATTGGTAGTTTATGTGTTTACCGATAGAAAAAATATTTAAAATAGGTCCTTTTGCTTTGTAAAATGATTTGGTTTGTGTTTCCATTAAATTTTTGATTGTTTGTTGATGGTTTTGTAGGGAAAGACATGTCGTCATCTTCATCGGATGGTACTAGTTGTTCGACTAGGGACAACCCCAACGTAACTGAAGATGCAGCTGGTTCATCCCAGCGCAAGAGGGTGGGGCGAGGCGCGATGACGTTGGGCCGTTTGGCCAAACGCACGGATCTTTCTTGTGAGTTCAATCAATTTGGGAGGCCAATCGAAAAGAATGCTGGGAAGTACACGGCCTACGTTGGGCTGTTGGCGAAGGAAAGGGTGAAGATCACCGTCTAGAGCAGGAAGGATGTGATGGCGGACAAGAGGGATAGGTTGTGGGCAGAAGTGAAGGTTAAATTAACTAAAATCACTGAACTCTTTCATAATCACGTTCTCTTGGCTTATACTAAAGTTTAACTAACTCATGATTGTTTGAAAACAGGCTAAGTGGAACATCCCCGATGATAAATCTAGGACGGCCTGCTTGAAGGACATGAACGGAACATGGAAACCTTTAAGAGCTGGCTCGTCGTAACTTCCTCGCTGCGGGGAAATCTCCTTGCGAGAACTACCCCTTCATATCGGAGGAGGTGTGGGAGGAATTCACCAAGCAGAAGAGGACCGAGGAGTTCAAGGCCCTTAGCGAGAAGAATAAGGCGATCCAGAAGAGGAATGACCACCCGCATCGGCTCGGATCCCGGGGCTATGCGGGGAAGGAGGAGCAGTGGAAGAAGGAAGACGAGCAAAATTTTGTCATCGACTCCCCTGAGTTGCCGCTCTCCGAGATCCTGGATGCGAGGTGCAAACGATGGTGGAGGGGGAGAGGGTCTGTGTCGTCCACGGAGTCTGTGCAGTTCACAAACCCTGGGGACGCCGACGTTGTGAGGCGAATGGTAAGTTGGCTAACCTCGTAAACTGTGTGTGCACAAGTGTATATATGTATTTGTCTCACAAGATACCTTTAAATGTAACAGATCTCTTTTGAGAAGGAGGCAATGGAGGGATTGTTTACCCCGCAGAGGGAGAACGACATCCTCACCCGGGCTCTAGGAAATAAGGAGCATCCCGGGCGGACACAGACCGTGGGAGCCATTGTGTCGTGGAAGGCCAGTTTTGTAGATCCGGCTCCACCGAGGAAGAAAGCCCGCTCCTGGAAGGAAAAGGAAGCGGAGCTCTCTGATAAGATACGGGCTGAGGTACGGGCGGAGATAAGGGCTGAGGTGCAGTCTGAGGTGCAGTCTAAGGTCGCACAAATGAGGGAAGAGTTTGCACAGTTGAGAGAAGCATTGCTGGCCAAGAGTGCAGATGCGGATCCCCAGGACGATGGTACCTCGCGGGGTCGGATAAGCAGTTGCTCTTCGAAAGTCCTCGCGGATCCAGTAGATCTACTTCAGGTATTGCAAGCCTTCATCTATGCACTTAAGTTGATGCCACTCCCATTATGTTAGAGTTGTTTCACTAACCTGTTTTAATTGTTACAAATTTGCAGAAGCCGGAGAGCTGCATTCTAATGACTCATCTAGGCGACGGGCAGGAAGTGGTTGCACACGGCTTCGTATATCCGTCTGGGGAGGATGTCCGAATCCACTGCATACCTCTGCCGTTGGGGTTCGCAAAGGTACAGGTGGATATGGCCATGCCGGGCTACAACGATTCTCCATTGCCATTCCCAACAGAGGAAATGCAGACACTTGCTGAGGCAGTGGGCTCCTACGTACAGTGGCCCAAGAAGTGTGTTCTAATACAACAGGTAAATCCTACACATTTTAGATTACATCCTACTCAATACACTCAACTTGCAAAATCTAACATACGTGCTCATTAATTGAAGTGGCCTGCTGGCGTGCTACCAGGGGACTGTGCCCCCAGCTCAGGGCATGAGGCCGGATCTCGTGCGAACCTGAACATAGCAAAGATAGCCTCGACCCCAGCCAGCGCATCCACACCTTCACCTTGGAAGAAAGCCGCCATCACCTCACCCTTGCCTTCGAAGGTACGCGCTCAGTCCCCGGCAAAAGGCAAGGGCAAAGGCAAGGGCAAAGGTCAAAAGGGACAGCCGGAGAGGTTCAAGAATAGGTTCCCACTCGTGTCGGAGGCAGCTTTGCGCAAATTGGATCAATCAACCAGAGACCTCCACGAGTGGTACCTACACCGAGCTCAGCGCAATCTGAACTTCTTAGTTCCCTACAGGCCTGGGCAGTTCCACCGTGAGCCCGGGAGTATATCCGTGGCACACGAGGATCTGTTCGACCTCTACAATTGGCATGAGCTCGATATGTCCATCATACGGACTGGAGTCCTATGAGTTTGTTGATCCTATATATGTATTGTTGTTTTCTAACTCTGTTTGCTAACTCTGCATTGTTGTAGTTCATTTGAAATGTAGTAACTTTCTGTGCAATACTAATGTCGTCCTTTGCATGCAGGTGCATGTACAGGCTAGCATTAGAGGCTGCATGTGACAAGGTGGGTTTCCTCGACCCAGAGAAAATAAGCCTCACGATGCTAGAGCACGATGTTGCACACGCTAAGCACTACATATCCAAGGCGCTGATGGCGCAGTTGGACAGGGAGTTCATTCTGGTGCCGTACCACCAAAGGTTAGTGCATCTCGTACTAATTTAACTCAATCTTGTATGCTATACCTCAGATATACTTTGAGCTAGCGGTCCTCTTTTATGTACAATGTAGGGGCCACTGGATCCTCATCGTGATCTGTGCGTCGAGGAACGAGGTGTACTACCTCAATTCGATGCGTGACAGATTATCGAATGAATATGTGGTCAAGGGGAATATGGAGGCGTAAGTAACAAATATGTTTGATTTAAATTTTGACCTCACTAGCTAATGATAATACATTAACCGGCAATGCTAACTGAAATGCAGGGCTTTTGAGAAATATGTGTCCGCTGGAGGGAGGCATGCCGCACCGCAGGGCTCCCTACTAGCTTGGAAAGAATATGAGGTACTCACGAGACTTTTTGTTTAATGCTTAATTAGTTTATGGAAACAATAGCTAACATGTCTTCGCATATGCAATTATCTCAGTACCATCAGCAGCCGCAATCGTGGGAATGAGGGTTTTATATGCTGCGCTACATGTACAACCTAGTGTGGACAAACTTTGCCCAATTCTCCCAGGTAAGCATCAATAGCTAACTCAAATTTGAAAATTGGGTGTCACGTTCAAAATTATGAAGTTAGTTACTCAGTATTCACACATGCTTGCAGATCTCCATGTCCAAAGACCAATACGAAAATGCAAAGATTAGAGATCTCTGATAAATCTGGGCTCAATATGTTATGGAGGAAGTTGCGCCCAACCAACCGCCATGACAAGCTTTTCGCTCACTTGTTGTCAATTTTCCCTTTTTCGTGTATTCTGTGCATATATTGTTTATGTATAGTCTTATTGGTTAATATTTGTCAATATTGGATTGTAATTTGTATTGGTTCATATATATGTGAATAAATGTGAATAACTGTCTAATGTGTCAATCTGTTCAATGTATATGTGAATTTACCCTTCTTTGCATCTGTACTGTATTGTGTATCCAATCTATACTGTATTGCATCTATATTGTATATGTGAATGTACTGTATTGTGAATGTAAAGAATGTACTATATAGCATATATACTGTATTTCTATCGGTAAATTCATTCATAACCGAGAGAGTACTATCATTATTTCTATCGGTAAACTCATTCACAACCGAGAGAGTACTATATTGTTTCCATCAGTACACTCGTAATTAACCGTTAGAAGAGTGTAACTTTTCCTGCCGGTAAACTCATACACAAACGAGAGAGTACTATCATTTTTTCTATCGGTAAACTCATTCACAACCGAGAGAATACTAAGGTTTTTCTATCGGTACATTCGTAATTAACCGTTAGAAGAGTGTAATTTTTCCTGCCAGTAAACTTATACACAACCGAGAGAGTACTATACTTTTTTCTATCGGTAAACTCTTTCACAACTGATAGAGTACTAAGATTTTTTCTATCGGTACACTAGTAATTAACCATTAGGAGAGTGTAACTTTTCCTGCCGGTAAACTCATACACAACCGAGAGAGTACTACCTTTTTCTATCAGTAAACTCTTTCACAACCGTCAGACTAGAACGGTTTTTCTACCAGTTGTCGCCTAAAATGCCGTTAGAATAGTGAACTTCTTCTATCGGTTATTTACCGTTAGAAAATAACCTGTCTTGTTCTATCGTGTCTATCTCTAACAGTACAAAAACAGATAGTAGAAGGGTGTTTTTTACCGATAGAAGAAAGCTTTTCTGTACTAGTGTCACCGCATTGGTAGATCGATAGGCATGGTGTGCCGCATAGGTTTTTGTTGCGCTACCTTGAGTGCCCGCTTGATGTGCTAGAGCATGTTGTGCATGGGCATTTGTTCGCATACCTATTGGTAATGTTCCAGTATGTCCGGTTCCAATCTACACACAGGGATACAGTTCACTCATGGTTCATTCCATTGGCGGAGAGCATTGTCGATGCCCAACCAGGGCATGTTCCCCAGTACAACTGGACTATGTCCATGAATATACCGGGGTTGTATGATGCGTGTGTCCGGACTGCGCCAAAGTCCGTATTGTTGGGATGCTCTCTCATACTGCAACTATGGTCTTGGGAGCATTTTTCAATTGGTCGGCCACACTTGGATCGACGGGTGCATCCGTATCCTGAGCCTGATGATGTCCATGATTGGGTGGATCGGCCAACCATGGGCACAAGATGGATGCACGGTAGACCAAAATGGTCTGCGAACCAGGTTCATCGATGCTACGTCTTGTACCAAGGGGATTTCGATCTACTCCATGAGTCGCAAGTGATATGGTGTCCGTGGACACCAAATTTCATTGAAAGCATCGCACCGCATGGCATATCAATCATGTGCACAGCGGGCAATGATTGTAGGATGACACGACGTCATCTTGTGTTCTCTCATATGGTGGAGCCGTACTACCTGGAGCAGGTGATGCGTTAGTTTGTATTATATCAAGACACCCCACCTCCGAAGAGACAACGTGACAGGGATCTTCCCAAGGAGGTGCACAGGTACGCCCATGCATGCATAATATTTGCATTATGTATTTCTCTTTCAATACCTACCATTACCTCCATTTTATTTTGTAGGCAGAATAGGCAAGAAAGGCAGCCCGACAATTGGGCGCAGAAGAATGGCAGATGGGTCTAGGAGTGGAACGAGCTTGCACAGACTGATGTAATTTGTCGTGGTACTAAGAATACCCCGGCAGGTTTTGAAGACGATCCTAGCGGAGATCACGCAGCGCGGGTTGACCGAGTGACCGGTCCTCCCCCGCCGAACAAACACAAGAATTGACACGTGGATTTATACAGGTTCGGGTCCCGGTGGGGGCCCTAGTCCTGTCGACGCGCTCCCGACCGGAGTCGGCTGGGGAGGCTCTCTCCGGGGGAGAGGCTTCCGGAGCACGTCTGTGAGATTAGCTATTCCAAATAATAATGAACTGATCCCTTACAACAGAGGGGTACAAGGGCTATTTATAGCCCCAAAAAGAAGCAAAAAACCTAAACTACCCCGGAAGCCACCGTCGGATTGAAGGGTAGGACCGTCCTTCTCCCGGTCAAACGTCTTGGATGCTTGACAGGTGGTCGCTGATTCCCGAGGCGTCACTCGCGTGACCTGCACGTGATAAACAAACAGGGGTTTTACCTTTTAGGAGGGCGATGACGTCCGGGACCCCTTCCGGAGAGCAGGGCCCCGGGGACCCAAATGGCGGCGCCCGGGGCAGGCACCGGAGGCCACCCTCCCCGAGCCAATGGCGGCGCCCGGGACGCGCCCGGGGGGCACGGTCCCGGGGGCCAAATGGCGGCGCCCGGGGCAGGCACCGGAGGCCACTGTCCCCGGGCCAATGGCGGCGCCCGGGACATGCCCGGGGGGCACGGTCCCGGGGGCCAAATGGCGGCGCCCGGGGCAGGCACCGGAGGCCACTGTCCCCAGGCCAATGGCGGCGCCCGGGACATGCCCGGGGGGCACGGTCCCGGGGGCCAAATGGCGGCGCCCGGGGCAGGCACCGGAGGCCACTGTCCCCGGGCCAATGGCGGCGCCCGGGGCAGGCACCGGAGAGCATTGTCCCCGGGCAATCATGAACTTACCTGGACTCGACCGCGTGGAGATTTCCCCCAACAGCAGCCCCCCATGCTCTCCGGGGACGAAGCTTGAGCCCCCGGAGGGAATGGTTACGGCACCGGGAAAATCTCCGGACGAAAATCACCGGAGCCCCGGCGACGCTTCGGTTTCTGTGCCGGGCGCTTCATGGCCGCGCCGTTCTCGCAATAAATGCACGCGGGGTTCGAAACGGCGTCTCGATTTACGCGCCTGTCCCTTCGTTTCCCGCGCACGGTTTGAATCAGTGGTCCAGATTGCTCCGAGGGGGCCACGTGGCGCGCATCTAGATCACGGCCAGCCTCTATAAATAGGGCCTTAGGGGGCCCCGGTAGCTCATTCCAAATTTTCCAACTCCAGCTTCAGCTCTCCCGGTAGCGCTCTCCCGGTAGCATTTCCGGTAACCTTCTCCGGTAGCGAGCGTCCGGGAGTTGTAGCCGTAGCCACCTGAAAACTTAGCCACCGAAAAACAAAGAACTCACCTAATGGCACCCAAAGGTCGAGCGCAGACCACGGAGGTGCCCCCGGAGGAAATCCCCGCGGATTTCCTCTGGGCCTCCGAGTTCTCGGCCTCGGACGCGGAGTCCCTGGTCAAGAAGGGCGTCGTCGAAGAGGGGGACATTCGGGTCCCCCTAAAGAAGGACGGAGACCCCCACCCCAGGCCCGGAGAGGTTGTGGCCTTCGAGGCCTTCCTCGAGGCAGGGCTCCGGCTCCCGGTGCACCCGATGCTCCGGGAGTTCCTAAAGGAGTACGGGGTGGCGCTCAACCACCTCACCCCCAACGCCCTCGTCCGGATGGGTCTCTTCATCTGGCTGTACGAGACGGCGACCGGGCGGGAGCCCACCCTCCGCGTCTTCCGGTATTTTTACGAGCCGGCAGCGCGGAGCTCCCACCTGGTGAAGGGAGGACCGAAGTCCCCCTTCGGCTCGGTGATGGTCCAGATGCTGCCCTCCCGGGTGGCGGACTACCCGGCGGCGGCCTCCCGGGACCACTGGGGGGACTGGCTCCGGAGGTGGTTCTACCTCCGGGTCCGGGATGAGGCGGTGGTCTACGCCCCGGAGCCTCCCACCTACAGCCGGTCATCCGCACCGAAGCCGCCGGTGTGGACGGACGAGGAGTTCGAGCTCCTCGGGAAGGTGGTGCTGGCGAAGAAGGCCCGCTCGATGCGGGACGCCGCGGAGGAGCTGGCGCTCCTGCGGCTTTCCCCCTTCTCACGCGGGGGAAGGGGGATCGGCATGGGCCCGGAGCAGCGGCCTCCGGTCAAGCCGGTGACGCGGCGTAAGTCCCCTGCATTTTTGTACTTGCAGTTTTTTACGGGAAATTGACTAACTTTTTACCTCTTACAGTGCGCCCGTACCCGGCGGCGAGGGACAAGGCGGAGCACCTCCTGGGGAGGTACTTCACCGACGAACACGAGCGCATCGTGCGCCTCGTGGGGGAGGGGCCTCCCCGGACTTGGTGGCCGAGGCCTACGGGCTCAGGCTTCCGGAGAGGAAGCCCCTTCCCACCCCCGGGTCTCATAAACGGGGGAAGGATGCTGCCGGGGGCTCGGAGCCCAAAAAGCCCCGGGTCCAAAAGACCCCAGCCCCGACGACGGCGCCGGCGACGACGCCGGTGAGGGCCCGGGACGCGGCTCCCGGAGCCGAACATGCCCGGGAGGCGCCCCGGGCAGAGGCGACGCCTCCGCCCCCGGAGGCCCCCGTCGAGGCCCGGGGGAAGGAGGTTGTTGTCGATGGGGCGGGGTCCGATTCGGCGGACTACGCCCCGTCGCCAATTCGCGTGACGCTCCTCTCGCCTCTCCCGGCGGCATTGGCGCCGGAGAGGCTAGAGGTGAGGTTTTCGGGGGCGGCGCCCCCGCGCCTCTGGCCGGTTGATGAAGAGGGGGGGAGCCCCTCAGTCTTCGAGGTCCCCCCGGAGCAGGAGGCTCCGAGGGCCCTCCGGCCTGGGGCGGGGAAAGGCCCGATGATCCCCCCCCGGGCGGAGATCCCCGCCCAATCTTCGTCTTCGTCTTCGGAGGAAACTTCGTCGACGAAGACGCCGGCGACGCCGGCCGTGCTCCCGGATTCAGAGGTCCGGGGGCCCTCTCCCGGCCGCGACAGGAGGGCCGGGCAAGACACCTCCCTACTTCCCGCGGGTGAGGTGGCCCGCTACGCGGAGGGCCTGCACAACCGGAAGGTGCAGGCCTTCGTAGCAGGAGGAACGCTCCACGAGCGTTTTGAGGGGCTCGAGTCCCTCGGAGCCCAGGTAACTCGAGCTCTCAACACTTCGGCTTTTTCCCTGCACTTAAGATTTTTCTAACTCTTTATGCATTTTGTAGGTAGCGACTGTTACCTGGGGCCTTGAGCAGCGGGTCACCCGGCTGCTCAAGGAGGCGGAGAGCCGGGCCACGGCCTGCGTCGAGCAGCGGGAGGCGGCCCTCCGGGAGCGGGACGAAGCTCTTGATGAGCTGTCCCGGGCCCGGGCGCAGGTGCACCTTTCGGAGGGCGCCTACATCCGCCTCCTAGAGGAGGCCAAGGTGCGGGAGAAGGCGCTCCGGGAGCTCGAGAGCTCCAGCGTCCGGGCGCTGTCGGACGCGGGCCGCTCCGTCCGCTCGGCCTTGGAAAGCCTTGGCGTTAGCCTGGGCTCCGGGAGCGGCCCGGAGGTGCCCCCGGCGACCCTCGCGGAGGCTGTGCGTTTTCTTAACGCACAAGTCTCCGCCATCCCGGAGGCTGCGGACGTCCGGGCACGTGGCCGGGCGATCCCCGTCATCGCGGCCGCCGCGGGGCTCGTCGACTACCGTGGGGTCGGCGCCCGGGCGATCAGGTGGCGCATCCCCCGGGGCTTCCCGGAGGCCTTCGAGCCAACGCGCCGGGAGGTGGAGCTGCTGGCGGAGGGGTTCTATGACCGGATCATCCGGATGTGGTTCCCGACTCCGGCGCCTCCGGCCGCGGACGGCCCTGCCCCGGCCACGGAGGAAGCTCCCCGGGGGGAGGACCCCAATGCCAAAGTATGAGCCTCCCCCGGGTCTTTAGCTAGGACTCCTTTTTGTTTTGTTAGACATTTTGATTCCGGTAGCTTCTTAGGAGAAGCCCCGGGCACTTGTACAAAAACATTTTGCAATGAAATATATTAGAAATTTTTCTAAGTCTTTGCAATAAAATTTTACCAGGGTTCCCGGGGGGTTGCTCCCGAGCAACGGTCTGGGAGAGCCTCTCCGGGGGACGCCCAAGCGGCTTTGATTTTGCTGAGCCTTGTCTCCGAGAGGCGCGACGGCGGTACTGCCCGGGAGCCTGTCCGGTTGAGGTGGCGCCCGGAATGGCACTTGGATAATTTTGACAACAGCCGTGCTGAATTAACTCCCCCGCGCCCGAAGGCCCAGATGATACCTCCTCTCCGGATACTTCCGCCGGCTGGATACGAGTTTTGGCCCGAAGACGTACTTCGGGATTCTCAGCGTCGCGTCCGGGCGCTGTACCGGGACCTGGCCCGGGAGCTAAGGGAGCGCCTCCGGGAGCTTTAGGCGTAGGGGCCTTAGGCTCGTAGAAAATCCCCCGGGTTAGGACCCGGGTTGTATCATTTCCGAAACCCACCGGAGGGGGAAGATGTCCTCCGGGTTTGTTGATCAATAAAGCGCATTGTTTCTTTTTATTGCCTCTATTTTCTTCTTCTTGGATGGTCTGGACGACTCATCTTAACAAGGATGAGCTAAGTTTCTTCGTGGGTGACCCGGGGACCCCCTGTCCCCCCCCCGCCCACAGCGGGCGGGAGGAAGGCTCCGCGCGCTGTGGGGGAAACAGGGTCCCCGGGGGGAGCACAACCTGTAGAAATATTTTCTAAGTTAGAAAATTGTAAAAACAGGATTTCCGAGGGAGGGACCTTCCGGAGTGCCTGGGGGCACCGGGAGAGGTTCATCCGGCCGCCGGGAGAGCGGGGAACCGGGAACAAGGCGCGGAAGGGGCTCATGAAAAGTCAATAAGACCTCCGGAGGAGAGCTTCCCGGGAGGGTTCGTCCGGTCGCCATGAGAACGGGGAACCGGGAATAAGGCGCGGAAGGGGCTCATGAAAAGCCAATAAGACCTCCGGAGGAGAGCTTCCCGGGAGGGTTCGTCCGGTCGCCGTGAGAACGGGGAACCGGGAATAATGTATCTTCGTAAAGCAGTTGCCCGGTCGCCGTGAGAACGGGGAGCCGGGAATAAGGTCTTCGAGAGATAATCATCCGGTCGCCGTGAGAACGGGGAGCCGGGAATAACGTCGACTCCCGGAGGAGGAAGATAGAGCCAATCAAGCCGCAAGGGGCTGATCTTCCGGTCGCCGTGAGAACGGGGAGCCGGGAATATCGTCGACTCCTGGAGGAGGAAGATAGAGCCAATCAAGCCGCAAGGGGCTGATCTTCCGGTCGCCGTGAGAACGGGGAGCCGGGAATATTGTCGACTCCCGGAGGAGGAAGATAGATCCAATCAAGCCGCAAGGGGCTGATCTTCCGGTCGCCGTGAGAACGGGGAGCCGGGAATATCGTCGACTCCCGGAGGAGGAAGATAGAGCCAATCAAGCCGCAAGGGGCTGATCTTCCGGTCGACGTGAGAACGGGGAGCCGGGAATATCGTCGACTCCTGGAGGAGGAAGATAGATCCAGAAAGCCATTAGACGTCCCGCTGAGGAGAGCGTCTACTCCCGGAGGAGGAAGTGCCCGGAGATGGATCTTGAGTGTTTGGATAGGGGACTAATCTCCCAAAGTGACTCGTTACCGCGGCCGCTGGGGACCGGGTTGCCGCTTACACCCTCAGTCCACGAGGGCTGTTCGTAAGCCGCCCTCCAGGAGGGACTTGCTGGGGCAGGGCCCACCTCCTCACGGGGAGGGCATCCTCGCGGGGAGGGCATCTTCACGGGGAAGGCATCCTCGCGGGGAGGGCATCACCACTAGGGGCGGTAAACAAAAACAACCTGCAGTGAGACAGTTGAAGAACAAAGGCTATGCATTGATTAACAAAATATACAAAGCCCCCCTGCGAAGCCGCGAAGGGGGAAAAAGGGAAGCTACAGTGTCCCCCCTCCCCCTCCGGCGTGACCGCCCCGGGGGAGGGGACAGGCCCGTAAGGCTAGACGTAGAACTTGCGAAGTAAACGCACGTTCTAGGTGTGCTTCAGCTCCTGCTCTTGAAGGTTGGAGAGCTTGTAGGCCCCCGAGCCTAGGACAGCGGAGATCCTGTGGGGGCCCTCCCACTTGGGGGAGAGCTTACCCTGGGCTTGGGGGTCTGTGACGCGCTTGAGGACAAGGTCCCCAAGGCGGAAAGCTCTCTCGCGCACGCGCTGGTTGTATGCGCGCGACATCTCGCGCTCGTAGATGGCGTGGCGGAGGAGCGCTCGGTCGCGTTCCTCCTCCACGAGGTCGATTTCCAGCCGCCGGTTGTCTTCGTTGGCCCGGTAGGCTGCGGTCGTGGCTCCGCTCAAGAGCTCGACCCGCAGCGACCGGAAGCTGATCTCCGGGGGGAGGACTGCCTTCGCCCCGTAGACTAGGGAGAAGGGAGCACGCCCTGTGGCCCGGGACGGGGTCGTGCGCATCGAGCAGAGGATGCTAGGGAGCTCCTCTGCCCACGCGCCCCGCTTGGAAGCAGTTTGTTCGAGTCTCCGGCGTAACCCCTGTAGGATTACGCCATTGACCCTCTCGACGGCCCCGTTGCTTTGGGGATGGGCCACTGAGGCGAAGTGGATGACGACCCCCAGGCCTTCGCAGAATTCCCGGAAATAAGCCGAGTCGAATTGGGTCCCGTTGTCCACGGTAATTTCCCGGGGGACACCAAAACGACAAACGACGTTTTTACAGAAAAACCGCTGAACGGCCCGGGAGGTGATGCTAGCCAAGGGCTCCGCCTCAACCCACTTTGTAAAGTAGTCGACCGTGACCACCGCATACTTGTATCCTCCGAGCGCTGGGGGGAAAGGCCCTAAGAGGTCCATCCCCTAGCGCACGAAGGGCCAAGTGATGGGGATAGTCCGCAGCGCTACAGGGGGGAGATTCGAGCCCTTGGCCATCTTCTGGCATGCCTCGCACGCGGAGACAAGGTCTCGCGCGTCGCGCATGACTGTAGGCCAGTAAAAGCCCTGCCGAAGGGCCTTGGCGGCGATGGCACGCGGGGCTAGGTGAGAACCACAGCTCCCCGCGTGAATGTCTTCCTCCGACCGGGGGAGGCAGCGCAGGAGGGCTGAAGCCCCCCGCTTGTAGAGCCTTCCCTCCAGCAGGAGATATGCCCGGGCTTTGGCCCGAAGGCGCTTAACCTCGGTCTCGCTGGGAGGGTCCCCCTCCCCCTTGATGAAGGAGATGAGGGGATCCATCCATGACGACGGCCGGACGATCTCGGCGACCTCCGGGACCGGAGGCTCGGGGCCTGCGTCCGGGGAGGCCGCCGAGGGCTTCGTGATTGTTTCCAAGAAGGCCCCCTTGGGGAGCGTTTCCCGGGCGCTTGCCGCCCGGGCCAAAGCATCAGCCCGGTCATTCTCCCTTCGCGGGATATGCCGGGCCTCAAGGCCGTCGAAGTGTTTCTCCATTTTTCGTACTTCCTGCAAGTAAAGACTTAAATTTGCGTCATGGCACAGGTAAGATTTGTCCATTTGGCAGACAACGAGCTGAGAGTCTCCCTTCACTAGTAGGCGCCGGATCCCCAGGGAGCGCGCAAGGCGCATCCCGAGGAGCAGAGCCTCGTATTCTGCGACGTTGTTGGTTGCGGGGAAGTCGAGCCGCGCGGCGTACTCGAGCTCCTTCCCCTCGGGGCTCCGGAGGACTACCCCCGCGCCAGCCCCAGCGAGACACAGCGACCCATCAAACAGCAGGGTCCAATGGTCACTGCGTCGGGGCGGCACAGGGAGATCTTCGTCCCCGGACCCAGAGGCGGGAGTCCATTCTGCGATGAAGTCGGCGAGGACCTGCGACTTGATTGCGGAGCGGCCGGTAAGGGACAGGGAGAAAGGGGCAAGCTCGGCCCCCCACTTCCCAATCCGGCCGGTGGCTTCTTTATTCCGCAGTACCTCCCCCAGGGGGAGGGACGACGGAACGGTGATGGGGTGCCCCAGGAAGTAATGCCGGAGCTTCCGGGACGCCATGAGGAGAGCGTAACAAATCTTCTCCATCTCCGTGTACCGAGTCTTGGCCCCTTGGAGGGCTTCACTGACGTAGTACACGGGACGTTGCTGCCCCCCTTGCTCCTTCACCAAAACCGCGCTGACGGCGACGGGGGTCGCGGCGAGGTAGAGGAGCAAGGGCTCTTCCGGAGACGGACTCACGAGCATTGGAGGGCTCGAGAGGTACTTCTTGAGGTCGTTGAAGGCTTCCTGGGCCTCGGGGGTCCAGCGGAACCCCTCAAGCCCTCGGAGGATCTTGAAGAACTGGAGGCCCCGCTCCCCCGAACGGGAGACAAAGCGGCTGAGCGCGGCCAGGCGGCCGGAGAGCCGCTGGACATCTTTGACGGAGCGCGGCGGGGGCATCTCTAGGAAGGCCCGGATCTTCTCGGGGTTTGCCTCAATGCCCCGCTGGGACACGAGGAAACCCAGGAGCTTCCCCCTGCGCACCCCGAAGGCGCACTTCTCCGGGTTGAGCTTGAGCCCGAACGCGCGGAGGTTGCAGAAGGTCTCTGCGAGGTCGTCGATGTGGGAGGCTACACGGGGGCTTTTGACGACCGCGTCGTCTACGTAGACTTCGACGTTGCGGCCGACTTGATCTTTGAAGACCAGCGTCATAAGGCGCTGGAAGGTGGCTCCCGCATTCTTGAGCCCGAAGGGCATATGGCGGTAGCAGAAGGTTCCGAGGGGAGTTATAAAACTCGTCTTTTCCTCATCCCCCTCCGCCATCCGGACTTGATGGTATCCCGAGTAGGCGTCTAGGAAGCTCATCAGCTCGCACCCCGCGGTGGAGTCAACGAGCTGGTCGATCCGCGGGAGCGGGAAGTTGTCTTTGGGGCAAGCGCAGTTAAGGTCGGTGAAGTCCACGCACATGCGCCACTTGCCACTTGACTTCTTGACGAGGACGGGGTTTGCGAGCCACTCGGGGTGCAACACTTCCCGGATGAACCCCGCCTCTCGGAGCCGGGCTATCTCCATCTTGATGGCTTCTTGACGTTCGAGGGAGAGCTTCCTCAACTTCTGCTTGATAGGGGGGTGACCGGGGGTTACCGCGAGCTTGTGTTCAATAACCTCCCGGGCGACGCCCCGCATGTCCGAAGGCTTCCACGCAAAAACATCGGAGTTGTCGCGCAGAAAGGCTGCGAGTTGCGCTGCATGGTCTTGGGGGAGCTCTGCCCCGATTTGGACAGTTTGGTCCCTGCTGCCCAGGGACAGCGGGACCTTCCGGAGGCCCCCTTCCGGACGCGGCTTGAGGAGGGGCCTCCCAGGGGATGGCGCAGCGACGTCTACGTCCGGGGGGCGAGCCTCCCCCCCGGGTGCCTTGATCAGGTTGACGCTTCCTATTGTGGCAGCAGCTCGCTCGTATAGAGCACGGGCCATGTCTTGATCCCCCCGGACGTTGATCACGCCATGCGGCCCGGGGATCTTCATGCACAAGTAGTTTTGGTGGGTGGCAGCCCCCAGCCGATTGATCGTAGTCCTCCCCATAATCACATTGTAGGAGGAGGGGAGGTCCACTACGTCGAAGCGGACTAGCTCGGTCCGGTAATTCTCCGGGGTGCCGAAGGTGATCGGGAGATCTACCTTGCCCACGGGGTGGATCGCCTTCCCCGGGACAAACCCTTGCAGAGGCCCAGCCGCTGGTTGCAGGAGCTTCTCATCCACCTGCATTTCCTTGAAGGTTTTGAGGAACAGGACGTCGGCGGAGCTTCCGCCGTCCACGAGGATGCGGGCCAAGTGGCAGTTGTAGATTGTCGCAGAGACAATGAGCGCGTCGTCGTGGGGGAAGCGAACCCCTCGCGCGTCTTCCGCCGTAAAGGTGAGGGGGACGTCCGACCACTTGGGCGGCACGGACGCATGTAGCACCCCCACTACCTTAACTTCTCGCGCGTACTCCTTGCGCTGGCGCTTGGAATCCCGCCCGGAGGCGGACCCCCCTACGATGACGTTGATGCGGCGCTGAGAAGTTTGAAAGGGGAGGGCGTCTGAAGGCTCCCCCTCCTGCACCTGCTGCCCCCCCCCCCCCCCCCCCCCCCCCGCGGGAGCGGGAAGGGCCGGAACAGCTGGCCGAGGGGGCAAGGAGGCCGGAGTCCCCCCCCCCCCTGCCCGCGCTGGTCGAGGAATGCCGCGAAGTGTTGCAGCAGCTGGTGGCAATCTCGGGTGGCGTGGGTACTGGACCCGTGGAAGCTGCACCACGGTCCTTCCCGGCTTCTCCCCGCGGGGCCTTCGCGGCCGCGGGAAGACTGTCCTCCCCCATGGCCTCTCGGCTTGGGAAAGGGGCGGTTGCCCTTCGGGGGGTCGCGCGAGCCGCCTCCGCCCTCGAGGACAAAAGTGTCCCGAGGCCGCGGTTCGCTACGGCCCCCCTGCCTGGGGGGATCCCGGGCCCCCCGCTCGGCGGGGGCAGGAGCCCCCTGGGTCTTCTTCCAGATGTCGTCTTCCTCCGCCCGAGCGTACTTTTCGAGCACGTTGAAGAGCTCGTCGGCGGAAGAGGGGCAGCTCCGGGAGAGCCTTCGGTGGAGCTCCCCCGGGAGGATGCCGCTTTTGCAGGCTTCGATGACCGTAGAGTCGGGGACGTGGGCCACTTTTCTCTTCACCTGGGCAAAGCGCTTGAAGAAGCTTCTGATGGTCTCCCCAGTTCTCTGCCGGACAGTATACAGCTGCGAGGAGTCCAGGGGACGCACGTAGTTCCCCTGGAAGTTGGCACAGAACTCCCGCTTGAGCTGCGAGAAGGACTTGATGGAGCCCTCCTTCAGATTGTAAAACCAGGAGCGGGCAATGCCGGTGAGGTAGAGGGGGAAGACGTTGCATTGGACACTCTCGTCCCCCCCCCCCGCCGCGGAGATGGCGGTGGAGTAGATCTGCACGAACTCGTAAGGGTCCGCCTCGCCATTATAATGCTCGATGTGCGGGGGACGGTAGGGCCGCGGCCATCGGATGCTGCGGAGTCTTCGACACAGGGGCTGGTTCGCCCCCTGCACTTCCCGGGGGGAGCCCCAGTCACTGTCTTCTTTAACGGGGGACGTCCCCTCGTTATCCGAGTCAGGTAGCGGCCCAAGAGGGCCACCGGAGTGGTGGTGACGACGCTTCTCTTCCGGGCCGGGCCTGATTTCCCGGACGTCCGGGCTTCCCTCCGGGGAGGATGGTTCTTCGGCTGGTCTCTTCCCCCGACCGGTGCGAGAGCGAGGCTCCCTGCGACAACGACCGGGGGGGAGCTCTTCCCCGCGGCTGGGAGAATGCATTCGCTCGACCTCCCCCCGGGAGAAGCGGGTCTGCTTCGCTGGGGGAGGGAGCTCCTGCGCTGTGGCAGCCGGCCCGGGAGCTACCGGGACCTGCTGGGGGGAGCCCCCCGCGACGGCCCCCGGGACCGGAAAGGGGGGAGACCCTGCACCATCCGGAACCGGGGAGGGGGCGCCCGGGGAGGCGTTTGGATCCGAAGAGGAGGCCCCCGTGGCAACGACCGGGACCGGAAAGGGGGAAGCCCCTGTGACATCCGGAACCGGTGGGGGGTGAGCCCCCTCGGCGACGTCCTGGGTTGGGGAGCCAATGCGGGGGGAAATTCGCTCTCTGTCGACCGGCCACGGTGCGGTAAACGCAACGCGGGGGGCGGGACTGGCTCCCGGCGTAGGAATAGCCCCCGGCATGAAATGACCCCCCAGCCCCGGATGCGAGCCGGGGACGGGGTACCCCCCTGGTGCCACGAAGGGCCCGGGCATGAAATAGCCTCCCGGCACCGGGATAGGCCCGGGTGCCGAGAAGTGTCCGGAAGTATATCCCGCGGGGGGAGGGAACCCCCCAGCGGGATTATACGGGGTAGACAGCCCCCCTGACGCCGGAGGGGCCGCTGGGTATCCCATAAACGGGGGCATGATCCCCGGATACGGGTGCGACGAAAATGTGGGGGCCGAGGGCCGCGCCAACACACTAAGGAGCTCGTCCATAGAGCGCTGGGCGCGGAGCTGGCCCTCCACGAGAGCCTCCAGCAGGGCATCCCGGGGAGCCGGGGGAGCCGTCGGGGGGAAACTCGTCCCGGCCGAGGTCCCCGCGGCCGCCGGGAGCGACCCGGAGGTGGAGGCGCCTAGATTGAGAGGAAAGGTGGGAGGCGGTACCTGGGAATGGTCGCCTCTCGACGGAAGCGCCGGAACAGCAGCGTCCCGGACGGGTGGCGCCAGCTCACCGGGACCGGCGTCACCGGGAAGGGCGCGGGCCCTTGTTCTCGGAGGAGCCATGGCGATTCGTCACGGGTCCCCACGGACGGCGCCAACTGTCGTGGTACTAAGAATACCCCGGCAGGTTTTGAAGACGATCCTAGCGGAGATCACGCAGCGCGGGTTGACCGAGTGACCGGTCCTCCCCCGCCGGACAAACACAAGAATTGACACGTGGATTTATACAGGTTCGGGTCCCGGTGGGGGCCCTAGTCCTGTCGACGCGCTCCCGACCGGAGTCGGCTGGGGAGGCTCTCTCCGGGGGAGAGGCTTCCGGAGCACGTCTGTGAGATTAGCTATTCCAAATAATAATGAACTGATCCCTTACAACAGAGGGGTACAAGGGCTATTTATAGCCCCAAAAAGAAGCAAAAAACCTAAACTACCCCGGAAGCCACCGTCGGATTGAAGGGTAGGACCGTCCTTCTCCCGGTCAAACTTCTTGGATGCTTGACAGGTGGTCGCTGATTCCCGAGGCGTCACTCGCGTGACCTGCACGTGATAAACAAACAGGGGTTTTACCTTTTAGGAGGGCGATGACGTCCGGGACCCCTTCCGGAGAGCAGGGCCCCGGGGACCCAAATGGCGGCGCCCGGGGCAGACACCGGAGGCCACCCTCCCCGGGCCAATGGCGGCGCCCGGGACGCGCCCGGGGGGCACGGTCCCGGGGGCCAAATGGCGGCGCCCGGGGCAGGCACCGGAGGCCACTGTCCCCGGGCCAATGGCGGCGCCCGGGACATGCCCGGGGGGCACGGTCCCGGGGGCCAAATGGCGGCGCCCGGGGCAGGCACCGGAGGCCACTGTCCCCGGGCCAATGGCGGCGCCCGGGGCAGGCACCGGAGAGCATTGTCCCCGGGCAATCATGAACTTACCTGGACTCGACCGCGTGGAGATTTCCCCCAACATAATTATAGAGAATCGAGTGTACGATCATAGTACGTACCAAGCGTTTCTTGACTTGTACATGCCCTGTACCCGCACGCGGCTTTCTCGTGTGCTTGAGGATAAGCCAACACATATACCGCATTCGGAATGTGTGCAATTAGGGTTTTGTCGTGGTATTGCGAATACCCCGGCAGGTTTTGTGAATGATCCTAGCAAAGATTACGCGGCGCGGGTTGACCGGATGACCGGTCCTCCCCCGCCGGACAAGCACAAGAAATGACACACGGGTTTATACAGGTTCGGGTCCCGGTGGGGGCCCTAGTCCTGTCGACGCGCTCCCGACCGGAGTCGGCTGGGGAGGCTCTCTCCGGGGGAGAGGCTTCCGGAGCACGTCTGTGAGTTTAGCTATTCCAATAAAAGAGAACCGATCCTTTACAACAGAGGGGTACAAGGGCTATTTATAGCCCCAAAAAGAAGCAAAAAACCTAAACTACCCCGGAAGCCACCGTCGGATTGAAGGGTAGGACCGTCCTTCTCCCGGTCAAACGCCTTAGATGCTTGACAGGTGGTCGCTAGTTCCCGAGGCGCTCCTCGCGTGACCTGCACGTGACAAACAATTCGAGACTTACCTTTAGGAGGGCAATGAGACCCGGGACGGCGCCGGAGGCCACGTCCCGGGGGCCAAAAGGCAGCGCCCGAGGAGGCCCCGGAGGCCACGTCCCCGGGCCAATGGCGGCGCCCGGGACGGCGCCGGAGGCCAGGTCCCGAGGGCCAAAAGGCGGCGCCCGGGGAGGGGCCGGAGGCCACGTCCCGGGCAAATGGCGGCGCCCGGGACGGCGCCGGAGGCCACGTCCCAGGAGCCAAATGGCGGCGCCCGGGAAGGCACCGGAGGCCACGTCCCGGGAGCCAAATGGCGGCGCCCGGGGAGGGGCCAGAGGCCACGTCCCCGGGCAAATGGCGGCGCCCAGGAGGGCACCGGAGGCCACGTCCCGGGGGCCAAAAGGCGGCGCCCGGGGAGGGGCCGGAGACCATGTCCCCGGCCAAATGGCGGCGCCCGGGAGGGCACCGGAGGCCACGTCCCAGGACCCAAATGGCGGCGCCCGGGGAGGCCCCGGAGGCCAGATCCCCGGGCAATCGTGACACAACTTACCTGGACTTAGTCCCGCGGAGATTTCCCCCGACAGGTTTGATTCTGATTGACCAAGGAGATACATCACTCAGTATGTTTTTACGATATTCCCCTTTTGCGTCCATCATTTACTCATTTTCCTAACTAATAGACTATTTGTCTTTCTCAGTTCGACATTGCAACTGCCATCGAGCGGCAGACTAGATCGATTTTGTCTGGCATAGCATACGGAGGTCGCTGGTGCCGTACTGAATTTACTGAAGCCATCCTTGCAGTGAACATTGGTGCCCAACGACTCATGAGCGACCTAAGTTACGGTCGTACTACTGACGCATTCGTGCCAAGACAGCTTGGGTGCGCCCACCAAGCCCAAGGTCTCCTCGACCCTCATTTGCATGCCCCAGTACCACGAGCGCACATCCTGCTCAACACAGCGTATCATCGAGGTGGGGACTGACATAGCGAGCCCGTCTAGCACCCCATCAATTCTTCCACACTCAACGTCAATGTTTTCTCGTCGAGATGGATCACTACATATAAGAGGCCATCGACACACCATAGGCCAGGAGGTAATGATTCCGACGATTCCGATGACCCAGAGGATATCAGAAGAGCTCAAGAGGCTGCTAATAAGGCTTTCACAGAGCAACCAGTTGCAGATGTGTGTTGGGATCAACGGGAGTTCGAGCAGGTGAACCAGCTCTACTCTGCTCCTTGGATGCCTCCGCAGCGAGCACAACATATTGAGGGGCATCTTGGGGTCAGCCGTTGGAGCAGACAATATATGAGCCACGAGGGACTGAGGCTGAGTGGATGAGGGAGCATGACAATTGGGTGTCCAATATGCTGGGGATGGATAATCCCTATGCACATCAGCACCACACACCAGTCGAGCTTCAATCGAGTCAGCTCCACGATGCTCCGCCACCCACACAGCCTTCACAGCCATTAGGGCCACCAGACCGCTACCAACCTTCTACAGCAGCTGGTCGAAGACCACTTATCCCACCCAATTCTTATTCACCCTCGCCTTTTAAGACAGATAGGCAGCACAAAAGAGGGAGGCGAATTAAAAATTAGATATGTTAATGGATCAGCACATCATGGGATGTAATTATAAATAATATGTACTAACTGTTTGTTTCGGCTTTTCAATGTGGCGTTTCATCTTTTCAAATAATTAATAATTTCCAAATGTCGGACTTCAAATTTAAAATTGGCCATGCCAGTGCCCATGCATGGCTTGGTTGCTTAGGGTTTAGGCCCTTCAGGACCCCGTTTTATCCAATTTTTGTTGTCTTCTTTGTTTCTTTCCAAATAAACTCAATATTCTTCCAAATTTTGTAGGAATTATCTCTGAAACATAACAAACACAACTGTGAAAGCGGATTGTAAAAATGATATAAAAATTCACATAAAATATCACGTCGAAAGAGTTTTTAACATGAATTTAGATGGAAACTTAGAGCAAAAGCTATACCAATTAAGCACTAATCAGAGGTTTTCTAGCTTCGAAAGATTAATTATTTGAAATCGACGAGGAAAGTATAAAAAAATTACTATTTTATGTAACATTTCATAATGGAAACGATCAGAGGAGAAATTGGGGTATTCTCTTTTCTATCGCATTTGGAAAATGGAAAAGGCCTCTGTCGCGGGTCGAAAACGGAAAAGATCCCTGTCACTGGTCGAAAACGGAAAAGAGTGCATTGGCACTTCTGTCGTGGTTTCAAAAAGGAAATACTTCAGATCGCTGGTCGAAAATGGAAAAGATGACCCATTCGTTCCCACGCGTCTCACGCCGTGATAAGCAACTTATCGCGCCCGACTAAGTTAGTTTCACAATTTCATTAAACTGTGTGTTATTTCTCAAATTATTTTTTTACTTTGGGTTATTTATAAATAATTTCCGTGTATTTATATGTTGTATTAGTATTTTAATTGGGAATTGGCTGACGAAGTGTATGAGGCAGTGTACAGGCATCTATACCAATGTATCTGTGTGCATATACTTGTGTATCTGTGTGAAGTGAGAAAGAGTATGCAGGTATATATTTATATATATTTGGGGGCGTGGTTTAATTAAAAAAGGACTGCACTGATAGGAAATGAATTTAACTGTAAATGGGTTGGGGAAATTAGTTATAGTGAGAAGAATGAATATAATGGAGCAGCACTTTAGATCAAACTGGAAATAAGGTAAAAGAGTAATTTAGTGTTTTGATGAACCGGAATATGATATTAGGTTATTTTAACAGTTCAGGTTTTTAGAACAATAAAAATGGGAAGTTTGGACCCGTCTGAGTAAAATTAGGGTTCTTGAGAAACTCAAGTCTAAAAATTAGGGTTTCAAGGCTAGTTTTTGAAAACAGGGTACTTCAGGCTAATAGCGAATGATGTTGTTTTCGACGGCTTAGGAGTTGAATAACTGAAACTCAGAGTTGATTTGATCTGACAGCAAAAGACAACTACGAATTAAGGTTTGGGGAGAAGGTAATCGAGCTGACAAATCTGAATTCTGAGCGAGGATGATGAATTTAGACATTTGAGCAGTTGAATGGATTCAAATTTTCAGGGACTGATTTTCATAAATCGAAATTTACTGACTGATTTTTGGAATGTTACAAATTGATTGCAATTCTTAAATATAATGTGGGACTTTGAAGTGGGATAAAATTAAAATTTGTATGTTGAAGGGAGATTAATAGTGAAATTTGCTCTTAGGCATTGGTGTCTTCAAGAGTTGTTTATTATGCTATATGTGCCAAGGATGTGGAACAAGAAGAGTTACAGTATTTGAAAAGAGTATTATCATGAGCTATTATGCCAAGTTGGCGTATTTCGATTTTTTCTTCTGTTAGATTTTAAGTTGAGGAAATTGTTTAGGTTTTTTTATCTGTAAAAGTTTAAATCAAGTAGGAGATTACTTAAATTATCTTTTATCTTATCTGTACGAGTTTAGAATCAACAAGAAATTATCTCTTATTTTTTAGTTAGACTCTTAGTTAATTCTAATTTTTAGTTTCTTTTATTTCTTAAACTTAGATCTATATAAGAAGTTGAGAACTTTATAATTTTATATGCTTGATTATAAAGTAAAAACTTCTTCTTATTCCTATATTTAATATGAGAGAGATAGAGATGCGACATGAATTATAAATTTTTAGTGGGAACATTTCTTCGTTCATTGTGAAGATTAGTACCTGAGTTAAGAAAAATTTTAGTGCGAAAAACTACGGATTAAAAACAAAGTGATTTTTGCAAATACTTACCGTTTTACAAGAAAAGTGAATGTCCTTTGTTTTGAAATAAATTATATTCTTTATCACTAACAGATATACGTGGTTTGTTCTAAAATAAAGCCCCTATTTTATCCCTAATAGATATGATGTTTAATATGAGAGATATAGATATGCGTCATAAATTATAAATTATAAATTTTTAGCGTGGACATTTCTTCGTTCATTGTGAAAATTAGTACCTGATTTTAGAAAACTTTTAATGCGAAAAACTACTGATTATAAACAAGTGATTTTTACCAAACTTACCGTTTTACAAAAAAAGTGACGGTATATATAAAACCAAGAGTCCCCCTCCCCCACCCACTACAATCAACTAATATACAAGGAACGCTAATATGTAAATATAAAACAGAGCTCTTCTCTACTTGTAGATCTCCTCAATCACTTATTAGAATAACTTAAAGATGGGTAAAAATGCCGGCTTGAAGTGCGTCATGTCATCTTGTTCTTCACGGTTTGTCCGATTTTGCCTTCATGGCTTTCGATCGTCGTCTCTGTAGACCGTTTGATTCCATCGGTTCTTCCCAAGAATGGTCTAAGATGACCATGCGTCCGTGCGCCACCTGTCGCTGAGGAGAGCTTTTGGTCACTCCACCTGTTTCTACCTAAGATGGTTGTGCATGTATGTTGTTCTGTGCCTGTGCTTCTTGCATGCTCTACATGCCCACAATCGTTGCCCGCTGGTCGATGTGGGCCGCTTGCATTTTCTAATTCCAAATAGCTCCCGAGCTATTTGGAAATTTATCTGGAATACAAAGTAGAATTTTATCTGGAATAGATAAGAAACTACTTACCACGTGAATAGAAATTGTAAACAAGAAGACCAGATACTTAAAAAGAGAAGAAATTAGCAAGCTTCAGAAATAGCAAGAGCCTCATATATTTTTGTGCCAAAATACATATATATCAACGAAATGCCCCAAATGAGACTCTGCTACATATGCTTAGTGAACAATGACTACTACTCTTGGAAAGAACAGTTCAAACATCAAGGTTGCAACGAATCTATTAATGGAAACGAATTAATTTTCGATAGGTTCAAAACAATAGTTCAGAAATAACTGTATATATGTGTGGGTGTGTGTGTGTATCCCCATTTCCGTCACCTATTCCATAATCATCCGAAGAACTTGCTGAAGTGTAGGAGCAAATCTTGTCATGTTGAGCTTAATGTCCTGCTCCAGCCAGTAGTACTTCATGCCAAGCTGCCACCCCTGCTTATGTATGGAATCCGGGTCACTGATCACCGGGTGGTCCTTGCCGTACTTGTCGTAGAGCGTGCTCTCCTCGGCGGTGATGCTGTACTCGATGTCCTGCAGTCTCATCTCTCTCGCCGGCCCGCCATAGAACCACATAGATGAGCCCTCCATGTGTCCCCACGGCACCACCTGTAGCATCACCGTGTTTGTCCGCAAGAAGAAGAAGTTTGTCAGCCCCGCGCCGTGCGCGCCCATGAGCACGTCGCATGAGTCGACGAGCAGTGAGAACTCCTCTATCTTGAGGTCCCTGTGCGGCTCGACGGGCAGGACGTCAAACCCGGCATCCCTGATCGCCGCGGCAATCTCTGGGAAGTTGACGAACTTCCTTGTTCTTTGCCGGTTGATGAGCATTAATCTTGGCTTCTTGTCTGGCTTGGTGTCGACCTTGTACGGGATGTTGGCGTTGGCCGGCAGCGAGTATATGTCGCGGATGTACATTCGGAAATCGAGCAATGTGTAGTTCCGCGGTGCACGGGCTGGGTCAATGCCCAGGTCGCGGTGGCTGCGGAGGCCAACGATGACGTGCGGGTAGCACCGAACCAGGTCGTCCCTGTTGAAGTCCACAATGTCGTAGCGGGAAAGATTCTTGAGGATGAGCCTGTACTTGTCTATGAACCACGGCTCAAGGTCGGAGACGAGGAACTGGACCTCGCCGTCGAACGGGCGAGCAGTGATGAAGAGCGGGATGAGCACATCGCTAAAGCCGTGCCACGGGTTTGACGTGAGCCCGTTGACGGCAAACACGATGGCCGGGACAGCGTGTCGGGAGGTGCACTCGGGGGCGCAGCGAGAGGCGTTTACGGACTTGACGGTCACCTTGTTGATGGGATCCAGATACTTGCGGGATTGATCCCGGATTCTCCATTCTTGGCTGTCAAAACCGAGCTCTTCAACCGGGAGGACGTCGAACACCGTTCGATTGGCGCCGAGGGTTCGCGCGTCCCCATACATCTCGCAAAGGTCAAACCTGGGGTCGGACAAGTCACAGATCGGATTGCTCGGGACACCTGTTCAAGTTTTTGACTTAGATGTGCATCTACTAATTGATAATGTTGGATTAAACTATGGACCAACTGAGATTATAAGGTTGAATTTTAAGTTTTTTCAAGAGAAAAAATTAGCCTTTTTTGAGATGATGTTTTTTTAACTTAAAAGGATTGTCCAAATCCTGCATGGTTGGTTGACCGCACAAAATACAATGCCGATCCACCATATATTACTATGGTATATGAATGTGTCGATATTGCTGAATCGTGAAACCAACTAGAAAGATCAAGTGGCCCTCGTTCATAAGAATTTGTCTTCGGAACTCTCATGTGAGTATGATCTGAATCACTAATTTTGCGATCCGATATTTCTCAAAAGGATTGCATATTCCCCAAAATAGCTAAAATCACTAGACGCAAATCCCTTAACAACCATCCAGTGATAACAAGTGCTATGTATTGAAGGTTGTTCAATGGTCAAATTAAGAGCAATTTTTACATATGGTCCTACTCGTTTTTCAAATATTTTAGTTGAATTCTACTTCTTTAAATTTTGAAAATTAAATCCCACTTCTTTTAAAATTATTGCAATTGATTTCCACCTATCATTTGTTGTTAGCAAATATTTATCTGGTTTTATAAAATTTAATAACTTATTAGTATATTTAATGTTTATATGATGTACTTGAAATTAATCTAAGTTTTTATGTCAAATCAGTGATCAGTTATCATAACACTTTAACATTTAGTTGTCTCAAAAAACAAAAAATTGGCTTATAGGACCTAATTGAAACAATTTGAAAAGAAATGGGTCTCAATTTTTTAAAATTAAAAGAAATAGACTCAACTGAAATATTTGAAAAAGAAGTTGGGTTATATTTTGTGAAAAATTATTTAAAATAATATCTGAAAATTGTGTGCGAACTCATGAATCATGACTAACCATGTTTGATGTTCTTCTCATTTTTCTTGCCGGCTTCATCGATTTCGTGCCGGCTAATTTCGTCCTTCATCTTCTCCGTTATGTTGTTCATTGGCTGACTTGCTTGTCCAGGTGTAATCCTTGGCAAGCCATCTAACAATTGGTCAGTCAATGCACTACAAAGGTATGCAAGTAAATACGAATCATGCTGTAGTTTCAAGTGGTTAGCACCACTCGTTATACAAGAAATTAAATTGTTAGCACCACTCATTATACAAGAAATCAAAAATTCAATTCATACAAAGGTTGATTGGTTTAAGAAATTTTCTATAGAAAAGTAACTCAGGTTATTTAGCTGAAAATTCAAAAAATTTGATAAAAGTACGCATGTAAATGTGAATCATGTCATTAGTAAGTATGCATACTTCAAATATGAATGTAAATTTGAATCACAAACTCAATTCACAGCAGGTGAATTTATTTCAGGAATTTTCAAAAGAGAGAGTTAGCTACAGAAACAAAAGAAAAGATATGCATGCAAATGCAAATAACAAGTTGCAGGATAGAAGAGTTTGCTTGAGAGATGAGCCAAATTAATTACCTGGTTTGACGTCATCAATGTTGTCCTGGATAAGTTCTTCGTCCAACTTTCCAGTTGTATCTTTCAGTTGTTGATTATCTTGCTTCGTGTTATTCCCTATCATATGCAATATATAATGTCAAATAACCAGTTGGATAGTGCAAATGTGCATCTCAATCCAGTAATTATTAAATTACAACGTAGTGTTATTGCATTATTTGTTAGAACAACTCAGAGCAAAATGATATCTTGACATGATTTTATTTCATACTATGACTTTATTTATAAGGTCACTCAGATTACTTAAGTCGAAACTAGACAAAACACTATTAATTACTGTCTTGAAATTCTTTTATCCTTTATTTTCTTCCTTTTGTCCACCACAAGACTCTTATCTTGAGGTGGCAATATGTCCTAGCACGCAACATGGTCCAACATGGGAGTCGTTAGGCCATGCCAGTCCAGTCCTTGTTGGGGGCAGGCCAAGCCATGAGGTGAGGCCCATCTGGCGACCTAGCATGGCATGAGAAAGGCAGCCAAGCGGGTCGTGTTAGAGCCAACTTGCGGCCCCATGGACGACCCACAGTCCAGCATTTTAATACATGTCTAAATGTCATTTTTCATCTCATTAAAAAAATCAATTGAATTTTAAGACAAGATTGTTCTCTTTTTACAATTTTTATAGAATTTTGATATTCGAACGATATCTCTATTCTTATTCAAATTCAATTATTATTTTTTTTCCAGATGTGAGTTAGGATATGAGAAGAGTGATTTCTGATTCTGTATTCGTATCTTATAGATATCTGACGAATGTCCGCTAAAATGATAAAATGGATATTTGTTTTGGTCTTAACCTCTACACATTTATCCTTATAAATCAATACATACATCTATATTCGACCTTATCTTTTTCTACTTTCTATTGCATAATGTATTTTTTTGATAGGTGTTTCAACATGTTCAATATTAACCACAGAACAACGGAAGAAATTTACAAATTAATATATGCTCTACAGATTTGGAAGTCCCTATATTATGATATGTTTTTATTGTTAATGATATCTAAATGATTTCTAGAATCATGTTTGCATTTGATCCATATTTGTTTTATATCTAAATCCACAACCATCTATATCCGTATCTGATAAAAAATATAGTTTATGATATATGATAGCCACTATCTACTGGCATTTGTCCTCACCGTTGTCTCCCATTATCATCATATGAGATTAAGTCCAATGTAAGTGCTTCAACCACTGCTATAGTGCCACATTGGCTTGGCTTCAGAGCTCTAGTTGTACGATGACGTGTGACAATGTTCATGTTACTTCCACCTTTGACAAGCGGGCCCCACTGAGCAAAAGAACCAGCATTGGAGTCATGAACCGCCTAAGAACGCGTTTTGTGGGCCCCACTTCTTCGCGAACAGAACCTAGCCAACCTATGCAAAAACACCAACTCACAGGTGGCGCTAAAAAGTATCTGGGCTCGTGCATCAGTGTCGGAGCATTGAGTAACCGTGTGTTGCACGCTAAGTGAAGCAGCAGTGGCAGCCCCACAAAATGTGTGAATGCATTGTGCATGCGTTTGCCTTGCATGCCGCGCACACCACGCCTTAATTGACTCACGGTTACTGACAGGTAGATCCAGAGCTCTTTCAGTCCACCTGTCAGTTTTGAAATTGGTTTTTTTTGGTAAGAAATTAATTGAAATTTTTACTCTCACCCAATGCACTAACTCTCTTTCATTGACAGTGGGTCCATAGTCCTCCAGGGCCCACATGTTAGTAGCTGTATGCAGTGTGTGGTTAAAAATAACTGTTGGGATTAATATTTAGTGTGCCTCGCATGTCAGTGGTTTTAAAAAATAATCGTTAAAATATAGCCGTTAAACATATTTTAATAGTTTTGGAGGAAAAATTACTAAAAAATCCAAAAAATTCTTAATAAATTACAGAAGTTTTCTACCCTCCTTTCCCTATCAATATGACCCATGTTGAGCTCATTCATGCTCACAAACCTTACACAATTCATACACCTGACCTTTCTAAAATTTTCAAACAAATTCCATATGGATAGTAATCCCTCTAGTGGTTTTGCATACTGGTTTAATGAGACTAATTAGATTGAGAAAACCCAAAAACACCCAATAGTCAAATCCACTCAAATTTCCGCCTCCCCCTACATATCCTATGTGTTATCCACCATACACACAACCCTGTCCGTATGTACAGTCTTATCCGTATGCACAATCCCCTCCATATACACAGAGCCCTTACACCTCATTACGGTCAAAATTTTCACTTTGTCGAGATGTCAACCAATTCTATGCAGTCCTCGCCACCACAACCCCCTTCAAGAAAATCCCAATCTGCATCAACATCCGAGAGCGGTACCCCACATTCCGCCCCCTAGATCATTATTGATGACAACAACAATGACGGCAGCGACAATGATGATGGAAAAGTTAGAACTCGGCCTAATCAAATGCTTTGATCGCAAGATGACAACATTCAACTTGTGAGTGCTCATTACAAATTCAAGTTTTGTCAATTTGAATTATTTTTGGACCATAAATTTTTCCAAGTTTGTCTTCCAAATTTATAAACAATTTATTTTTCCGTCTTCGAAATTAATGCCTGGTTGAATAATTCACTCAATCTAGTCGACAACAACAACAAAAAATTTGAAATGTATTGGGGGAATCACTGTGAGATACAACACAAACAGTCCGACAAGCCACAGAAGAGACGTGAAGCATTGAAAAGACTATTGGCAAAAAGTAAGAAGATTGTTCAGTTTAATAGTATTTGGTGCAGGTTGAAGGATGTTTACACTAGTAGTCGTTCAGACGACCAACTGATGGCCCATGCATGCGAAATGTACCAAAAGGAGGTGGGCCATCCCTTCGCCTTGGAGCACTAGTGGATGGCCATTCGGGATCAATCGAAGTGGTGTAGAACCTACATCGGCACCCAGAAAAGAATAATATTGAATGAAGCTGATGCCTACACATCGTCATCGAACATAGAAGATGTGTCAACCAAGCCAACACGGCCAAAAGGCCGCAATGCAGTGAAGGAGAAGCGCAAGGGGAAAAGTAAGCTAAAAGAAACTTTAGTTGTGTCAAAGAAAACATAGAGAGTATTGTGAAAGCGAACTCAGATCTTGCAGGAATGGCTAAGGATGCTCTTGTTGCATCTTCAAATTTAGATGACATGGCTAAAATAAAAGAAAAGATCATCTTTGTCAAGTCGCTAACAAAACTAGTGACAACCAACACAGCAAATTTCATGGAGTCGCAAAAGGTGACGCATGTGGCCACATTAGAGTATGTGAACGATATGATCGAGGAGATGAAGAATACATAGGAGGATGCATCATGTATTTTATTATTTCAACCAATGTACTCATCGTTTCATGTACCTTATTATTTCAAGTAATGTAGTTGTCATTTTATTATTTTATGTATCTGCTTGGATGTAGTCGTTGAAATATTTTCTTGGATTTAGCTGTTGGAATGTTCTTCTTTGATGTAGTCATCACAATATATTCCTCTTGGATGTAGCTATTGAAAACTAGCCGTTGGAATAATGCTCTTGGATGTAGTCGTTTGAATATATTCCTTTTGGATGTAGTCGTTGCAATATTCTCTTCTTTGCTATATATGTCGACCCCTCATCCCATAGATTACAACCCAAGCTTCTCATCTTCAATGATCAAACTTTTTCACTACTACTCTCTAAATGTCATCTAGCTCAAGTTCAAGCACATGTAGTGTGGAGGAGAAGGCTATCAACAAAATAGAAGATTTTTTGGTGGGATTCATAGAGAAGGGGTTGGCACTACAACTATTACAATGTTGTATTCTCATCGATATTCAAGTCAGCATCGAAGCTGGTACATCCTCTGCCGCTGGTGCAATAATAAGAGGTACATCAACAAAGATCGCGAAGGCAACCATAATCATATAATGGTAGACTATTTCTCCGACAATCTGATCTACCACGAGTACTTGTTTCGCTAATGGTTCCGGATGGGGAATCCCCTCTTTTTCAAATGGTTGAAGCTCATGGAGAGTGGTCTTCTTATTTTAGTGAAAGGAGAAATACTCTCCTTCGTAAGGGGCTATCTCTTTTACAAAAGTGCATTACAGTCATGTGTATGTTGTCATATGGCTCCCCACCATGCCATCAACCAATATGTACAGATAGACAAATCTATGGCAATCGAGTGCTTGGAGCATTTCGTCGAGAGAGTCATTGACATGTTCATTGTGGAATAACTCTGTAAACCCACTGTCGATGATATCCAGCGTCTACTCCAACAGGGAGAGGATCGTGGATTTTCCGGATGCTGAGAACTATTGATTGTACGCACTGGAAATAGAGAAATTACACAGTAGTGTAGAAGGGACAATTCACCCGTGGTGATTACAGAGTCCCTACCATTGTATTGGAAGCCTAAGGCTTGTGGATATGAAATGCCTTTTTTGGTGTCGCCGGATCCAATAATGACATCAATGTACTAAATCAGTTACCCTTGTTCACTGATGTTTTGAGGCTAGTTTGTACGAGAGTCAGGGAACATTTATCATAACATCGCTTACTTTTTCACAATGGTGTTCCGTTAGTTTTTGTCAATTTAGTCGCTCAAAATGATGAGATCCGTGCTCACCCATTACATGTGCAACTCAAAAGAGATCTGATTGAGCATATTTGACAACATTTTGGAAGAAATCATACGAACTAGAAGTTAAATTTTAATTACTATGTCTATGTTGTTGTTAAATAGTCGAATGTATCCAATTTGTAGTATTTTTAATGTTATTTTCCTTATGTACAAATAAGAACATTAATTATCTTTGTGTTAAATTTTTTAATTATAAGTTTCTAATTTTTTTGTTATGTTTGAGTTATTCGATATTAATTTTGGAATTAATTTTTTTAACTATTGCTAATCATATATTGCAATAAATTAACGTATCAATATTTTATGTATTGATCCCACACGAAATAACACTTAAGAGATAATGTATTAGAATGTTTGGTGTTTGAGAAGGGGTTCGTATGTGGGTCTGGGTGATGACTCTTTTCAAAAAGTCTTTACCACAATTAGATATGGGGGTTTGAAAAGATTAAAATAATATATGTTTCAAATAATATTTTGTAGGTATACGACAAAATATTTTTCTGAAAAGTGTTTATGTACCCTTTGCAACGGACTCAGCGCGATTGTTCGAGATACCATCACCACACCAATGCTAATTCATCGTCCTTCCATCAGAAACCTTTCCCCGCCGCCGCCCCGTCCGATTACAATGGCCCTCATCATCTCTCCCGCAACTCCGACTGGGGAGTTCTCCGATCGAGGTCATCTCTCCCTCATTGTGTCCGCGCCCACGCGTAGGTGGTAGGCATGTGGATATCTTGCCCTTTCCTGTCGCTTCCACCCCGTCTCCTCTAGACTCGATCTCTACACCTGAGCTTGCTGCTAGCGCTGCCCCTACCAGAGCGTTTGCCATGGGCAGTGTCCCCTGCACGTCATGCACAGGCTGGTGGCCGCCGTTTTTCTGTCCTGCTCCTCGACGGACGCCAGCACTGGTGGTTGGTGGATCGCTCCCAGTTCGTCGCCGCGCGCACCGACCTGGCTCAACTGCACTATGCCACCAATGCCGAGCTGGTGGTAGGAAGTCGCCACGCCACAACCCGACGGGACATGCTTGAACATGATGATGGGCTAAAAGTACGTGAAGAAAAGGATTTAAGTTTCTCTTTTTTGTGACAAGGATTTAAGATCATGTAGATTATTTTATGGTTTTACTGGTTCCCATGCAGTGCATGCCAAATGTTTGATTGCTTGCCTGAAAGAAAATATGTTATGGTGGGTTTAGTTTCTCTTTTTTTACCCAAAATTTCTTCTAATACGTGCCATTCGCTAATCAAATTTCTATTCTTTCATAGCAAAATAATGGGCCGAAGAAGTGAAACACGTAACTTAACGTTCATAATCCATTACATCATTGATGCACCAATTGATGGCTTTTTTCTACTGATTGATAGAATAAAATAATGGTTACATTCTCTTTCTCTCCGCCTAATCTTGAAATGATAAGTTAGATTTATTTTCTTTCGTACTTTTTCTATGTCATTATCTATTAACATATTCCTAAAGGACTGTTTGCAGAGTTCACATATTGATAGGTGAAAAAAAAAATCTACCAATTTGTTTCATGTAATCAAAGCCAAGATGTATACTTTTCTTTTTCCATTGTTATTAAGCCAATCGAAGTCCTCAACGTTGCTAACTTTTCTTGTAATTTGTAACTAATTGTTCATGCATTAATAACTGGCCAAAGCTTTTGTTTGTCCTCTCCATTTGCAACAAGTGGGATATATACTAAATAGACTTGCTATTGTCGAGCTTTGTTCATCATCAGCAAGTTGAGCCTATGATAGTTATTTCTATATACTTTGCATTTTACTTATTTTAGTGTGTCAAGATGTATAGTGCTATTTAAGGTTATAAAAGTCCTCTTTTTGTATATGTCCTTTGTATTCTGTCTGATTTCTTTGGGGTGTGTTTTGTGTTGACAATGTTCCTGATGGTTCACCCCTAGCTGATTGTGCCACTTCAGCAAGTTTTATTTCTGATCATACAATAAATATTTAAATAATATATTTTACATTAGCAATTGATAAATTTTGGGATAGGACTGTACCAACCATGTCGAAAGGCAATAATTTTTGAATAGGCTGCATCCCATTCATTTTGATGCAATCTCATCATCATTGCACAATTGCACCACGTACCGTTTGTCGACGGTCTAGCCACACAAGGAGGACATGTTCAGCTGCATTTGGATATTCTGTAATTTAATTCTGCCATATTGTGTAATTCTTACTCTTACTTGTAGTGTATTTGATTTGCAGTTTATTCTACGATTTTTTACATGAAGTACTAACTTATTTTTCTTACTTGCAGACATAACTCACGATCGTCGACAGACTCTTGAGTTACTTGAGTTGTACTACGACGATCGTCATCGAGCTCAAGCCTTGAGAGATGGACAAGAGTTGCAACCTTTCTGACTATGATCTCCCGGCATGACTTGGCCCCTCAACGGGAACTTCATCGCACGACTGAGGGCAGCCGGATTGCTTTCCTTCGTCAACACAATTACCAGAGTGGAGTATTTTAGGCATGATTAATCACTGGTCTCCACTCTAGCAGATAGATGGAGGCTCGAGACACACATTTTACTTTTGGTGGGGTGAGATGACCATTACGCTCGAGGATGTGGCGATACTTCTCAGTTTACCAATTCGTGAACAAGCTTGGATACCACCATCCACTGCTGCAAGATGAGGTAAGACGTTCACCCAGAAGTTTCATCCACTGCCCCTGGGTCAGGAGCCCTTCCACCATGATGTTGGAGTCCATGCGACCTGGGTCGCACACTTCAGGACAGCAGATGCCGACGAGTGGGCAGTCAGCCAACACTTTGAGGCGTATCCATTGCACCTTTTCGGCAACTTCATGTTATCTGGTATACTTGACCATATTTTATTTACTGCTATTTAAAGTATTGTAGCTAATCATTACTTTTTTACTTGTTCATAGGTATGCATGGGGACATCATCGATCGTTGGCTAGTTCAACTAGCGTAGATGATCGTTGACACCCCGATCGAGTATATCTCACGCATCAACTGGGGGTCGACGGTTCTTTGCACGACGTACAGAGCATTGTGCTATACTTGCGTTCAGCATGCCTAATAGGCGAATATGAAGGGATGTCCTCTTCTTGTTTTGTTATGGTCGTACAAGTGCGTCCCTATTGGGACGACCGATTATCATGGAAGTGCTTGTGGCTTTGTCAGAAGGCTACCTACACAAGGACGACGAGATCGATCGTCCGACCATAGGCGATCGTTGGTTGCAGCGCAAGCTGCAATGGGCCCTCATTCAGGTACACGCATGCTATAATGTATACAGTGGCAAGTTGGAGCTACTACATCCGACTCGGGCTATATGGAGGCCCTGGATGGCAGTGTACATCGAAAGCGCAACATCAAGTGGGATATCGTCGGTATGTGTAGAGGACCAGGACCTATGGCTCACTCGATACATTCAGGTGTATACTCCATGAAGGGTAATACGTCAGTTTAGCCTATTCCACACGATCCCTCCTCCAAACGCTGCCCATCAGTTGTTGCACAACCAGCACAAGTAAGTTTGCGACCATCTCACGCCACAGTATTTTTTTCTTTGAACATATTTACTATTTTTATTTTGTTTACAGACAGACCCATAATGCAAGAAGGTCGTCAGTTGGGAAGACCGACAATCTCCTTACACTCGTCGATGGGAGCAAACAGCAGCAATAGATGTGTGTGAGAGGCCATACGGCGCTACAACCTACGGCTACTACTTCTGATGGTACCTTCCATGTGCTAATGCGCACATTGCCCCACATCCTCCGGCACCTGCAGATTTGCCTGCACTGATCGTTCAGTAGACATACGACCGACATCACACAAGCAGGGTACACCAATAGGTATAAAACAGGAGTTTGTTTCTTGTTTTGTTTTTCTTATTATCACCTAACATTGTCTTGTGATTTGGCAGACTGATGCACTATATCATCTTCTCAATGACACGGCCGCTTGTCCAGCAATTGCCTGCACGTGTCCTTATCACGCATGAGGAGTTGATGATGGCCATCATCAACATTGATTGGATTGTTTGCCAGCTGATAGTTGACAGTAGTGGCATTCCACCCACAGGTGTTGCACTTACAGCACCACAGGCACTACCTAGACATACGTCGGCTGCTCATTGGAGCACCTCTCCTCATCGTCCCAACACAGTAGTGCCATCAGGTACGACCATCGATGCCCCGATTTATCTCAGTAGGCCCCCGCCCGCTTTTATCTTATAGGTGTTTGACCTCACCTTTTGTCGTCATCTCGTGGTGGCGTAAAGATTTCTGAGGAAGCCTGTGCTCCGCCCTCGGCCTCCACGTCTGATTCTAGCTTAGGATTCAACATCACATTCAACTCAGACGACAAGTATGTTGTCATATCGCAGATGACAGTGGACGAGTAGATGGCTACGTCGTCAGTTGCTGATGCTGGATCGCATACAGGCTCCCATCGTACATACTCCCTCAGTCAGCCCGTGCCAAGCCAGAGGTTGTGCTCGACCTTGTGTACATGGAGTACGTTGACATGTTGCGACAGAAAATGGACACCGAGTAGAGCCAACATCAGTTGGCATATGCTTAGCTAGCGGGGCACCTCCACCATTGCAGGATCTTGTTGAGCATATCCCACATGCAAATGCTCCTAATACAAGCCGCGATTAGGGACATGGGGCATGTAACCTGCCCCCCCCCCCTTCGACAGCCATCGCAGAGGACGGTATTTTGGTCTCGGACTTTCTCACTGTCGCCATTCCAGTGGGATCGAAGTCACCGTCCGAAGAAGGGGCGGCATTAGTAGTTTTTTTCTAGCAAATGTTTTATCAATTGTAGGATACAAGAATTATGTTTTGATGTATATATCATTATTTATTTTGGAAGTTATGCAACTAATATACATTTTGTCATAATTTTCATAAAGTTTGCTCAATTATGAAAAACCTTTCTGACATATCAAATATGATCCAACTTTTCAGCTTTTTTCATAAAAGTCTGCCTCAAATGTCATATCTATTTTTCCAACTTTTCAGTTTTCCATATGATTTCATCAGCTTCTCTACTTTTACACTTATGATAATAGTGATTATTTGAATTGTCACATGATTCGCTCTCTTTGTAAATCTTAATGGGTATTTAAAGTGAGTTATCAATATATAAGACTCAATTTGGTATGACATAGGGAATTATCAACTCATAAACTTTTTGGTTCCTTCTTTAGAAGAAGGTAATTTATATTTTTTAATCTGGTGTTACACTCTTAGGTCTACATTTTTTAGACTTCATGAAAAAATATGAGCATATTTGGTAAGTTAGAAATTTTTCAATAAACAAAACCTTTCGCTAGTTTCATGTTATTAACTAGTTTCATCTTTCATCTTATTTCTGGCTGAAAGATTTATGGCTCTGTCTAGGGGTGCTCCATGTCTAGTTTCATCTTATTTGGCTAGTTAATAAGATTTATGGGACTTCATCTTATTTCATCTTATTAACTAGTTTCATCTTCAAGAAGCCTTCATTGAATGTTGGCGTACCATCATGTGACTGGATTGATTCCGAATTAGTCTTAAGGAACAGTATGATGGTACAACAAACCCTCAAGATTTTCTCAAGGTCTATTCAACTAGCATTGTAACTGTGGGCAGAGACAATTGGGTCATGGCTCATTACCTGCCTATTGTGCTCAAGGAGCAGCTTGCTCTTAGCTAATAAACCTTCCAAAAGGCTTCATACATTCTTGGTGAAAACTATGCAAGGAGTTCAGAGCAAACTTCAAAGGCAATCACGAACATCCCCTAAAGGAAGCCGACCTTTTTCCAATGCAAGCAACGAGCTAATGAAAGTCTTTGAGACTCCATAAAGCATCTCAGGTGTCCACTTAAGGATCGCCGGAATCTCAAGTGCCAGCATCATTGCAGCTGCTAGATATGGGACGACAGATCTGAAGATGACACGTAAGCTTGAAGAGGAGATACCTGAGATTGTAAGGGAGTTGTTCCTGATTTTGGAAAAGCTTTCCATAGGAGTTGAAGTTATCGAATAGAAGAAAATACATCTAAAGGTAAATCCTAGTATGGGTGAGCCCTAAGTGGAAGAATAACCGCAATAAGCGTTCCAAGAAGCAACTCAAGAAGTTCAGGAAACCTTCAGAAGCTACAAAGAGAGGTGAAGTCCTGGCCATTGAGGGCAGCTCGGGAAACCTTCCCAAAAAAGAATGAATTTCGCCCCTGTGGCAAGAAGATGCCAAGCAGCGTTAAATCCAAGAAGTTTGCTTGCTCCGTAGCCACCACTCCTTGAGCTTCTAAAGCCTCCAGGACGACTGTGCTATCCAAGCCCGCAGAAGAACTTGCTCTTGCGTCCAGACTGGTGGGTGCAAATTTCAAGACACTTGGCGACGCTTGAAGAGAGGAATATGGTCCTCTGGGACCTCCTCTTCCATGTTGTCGCTCCAATCCTGAATTACGTCCTTGGGCCTCCTTGTAGGGACAAGAAGGGAAGGAGAGATACGACTAATATCATTGCCAGTGGCACCGGTTCCACGACTAGCACTAGAAGAAGTATTGGTCACTCTTGAATCAGCGACCGATCTCGCCACTCTCCAAGGGGAGGCCAGAGTTGATACCATGGTGATAACTACGGAAGGGTGGACCTCTTGCGCTCTGACAGAAGAGGTCAACTTGAACTCGTTGACAGAAAGAGTTCCCCAAAACAACCTCACCCTTGCTTGAACTTCCTCCTCCGAGAGCACTATACAAGCAGATTGCTGATGGAAGACCTCCTTCAGAAATTGAAGAAAAGAGGTAACATGATCACGTACCATTGAGATCATCAAAGTCTCAATGATGACGAGACGTTAACTTGGATGGCACTTGAGACTGCATCCATAGTGGTGAAATCCGTACCCTTAGATAGTCCATGGTGATATCCTATATCGTCTCCATAGGTCGCAGCTAGGCAATTGCTCAGCCCATCCATCTTCCACAATGGACAACTTGGTATGACAGCGAAATTTCTACCCTGCCACCATTGCTTCGTCAAAAAGTAGATAACAATTATCAAGCACTCCAAGAAAAACTATAAACCCCATGTAATTATCTAATCTTGAGTAATATATGTTTTGACAATGTTTGGAATTGTTTGTGTTCGTTTATATTGTCATTATATGTGAACAGTGCTATGTGATGGGCTTGTTTGGTTTTGGTGCATATTGCAGGTATACCGGAGTTATAGTACGCTTGCGGCAAGGATGGGCCAGCGGAGTAATGCTCAGGGAGGAGCCGCAGACTCGACTGGTCCGAGAGATGCCGGAGGTACTAGAGATTTGCGGGAACGCTCTACATGACTAATCCAACACCCGGATATGGCGTTGCACCGAAATTGTTGAAGTAGCTCGAGTCGGTCGAAGTGTGGAGGTTGCCGGTCGGGGTCCGGAATGGGAGAGACTTCCTGGCATGTGGCGAGCTATTCAAAATCAAGGTGGACATGTGATGGCATTATGGCGAGCACAAGTGATGCTCATGATGCCCGAGGAATCACCAAGATAGTCTATTGACTCCGCATAGAAGTTTAGGCAAAAGGTTCTGTTTACAAGCTAAGTCTTCACTTATCTAGACTTGTTCTCAGAATGGTGTTAACAGAAAAGTTGTAGAGCTAGAAGTTAGCTTTCCAACAGATCCAAGAACATCAAAATCGGAGTTCAAATGATGAAGTTATCACTGTTTTAGTGCCTGCTGTTCAGAAAATGCTGTAATTCTGAAATTGTAAATCCGAAAATTGTAAAAATTATTGTTGAGAGTTGGGCTGAATTGGGCTTTGGGCCCAACCTCCACTAGCTGCTAGGTTAGTCCCACATTGGTTGTGGAGACTACTCCAAGTGGTGAATAGCTCTATATAAGAAGGGGAAGTGCTAGGGAGAGAACTTGCCCCTTTGAGAGAGAGTTTTTTGGCTATTGTATTTAGCTTTTGAAACTTTTGTATTCTTGATCCTTTCTTGATTCTTGAATATTTTCAAGTTGTTGAAACTTCTCTCTTTCTTGTTTGTTTAAATTCTCGCAATTGTTTGTTTAAATACTCGCAATTTAAATTCTCGCAATTGTTTGTTTAAAACTTGCAATTTAAATTCTTGCAATTGTTTGTTTAAATACTCACAATTTAAATTCTCGCAATTTAAATACTTGCAATTGATTGTTTCTTGTTTTCTTTTTGTTTCTCTTTTTCTTTTTTTTATGGAGATTTTTTAATATCAAGAGAGGTGGTGTTATGATTGGGGATAGCTATATTTGAGATATCCAAGCACCCCTAGAATCTTTATACTCTCTCTTGTTTCTTGTGCTTGCCTCTTAAGATTTATTTTGGAAAATCGATTCACCCCCCCTCTCGGTTCGCCATCCTGGTCTTTCAATTGGTATTAGAGCCCGGTGTTGCTCTCGTTTGTAGACTCACTGTCTCTTGAGCCATGGCAACCGAAAAGTACACGAGCAGGCCACCCATCTTTGATGGAGATGACTTTTCATATTGGAAGAAGCGCATGGAGACATACATCGTCTCAAGGCTTCGACCTATGGAAGATCATTGAAGATGCATATGTGGAGCCTGCTGAAATTAATGAGTCTAACAAAGCACATGCCTTACTCAACCAGAGGGCGATAAACTATCTCTATGGAGCCCTAGTACGGATTGAGTACAACCGCATATCATGGCTTTCCACCGCTCATGATATTTGGGTGGCCCTCGGAGCTTTCCATGAGGGTACCACTCAAGTTAAGAGTGTGAAGCATGAGCTTTTGACATCTGAGTATGAGCAGTTCATGATGCAGTCGGGTGAGTCTATTGATCGATTTTTCACTCGTTTTGATACTCTTGTCAACAAGCTGAGTTCTGTAGGCAAAGATCTTTTTGAGTCTGAGAGATGTCGCAAGATCTTGCGTTCCTTGACTCCAGCTGTTTGGCATGTCAAAACCACTGCCATTATGGAGGCTAAGGACCTAAATGTCTTGATAACCAAGTATTTATATTCTTTTCTCAAGACCTATGAGATGACTAGGGCGGCGATGTCTCCTCCTGAATCTAAGCTATTGGCATTACATGCTGCACATCCTAGCTCATCTGGGTCTTTAGGGTCCTCATTTGGTTTTTCACTTTCTGCTCTTACTTCTCTTGAGGATGAGGCTCTAGATGTGCTTTCTGATGATGAGTTTGCTTTGATTAATAAGAAATTTGTGAGGGTTTGGAAAGCAAGAAGAGAGAAGAGAGGAAAGAGAGGAGAGATCATATGCTTTGAGTGTGGCAAGCCTGGCCACATTCGTACTCTTTGCCCTACCCTCAAGGGTGCCACTAAAGAGCCAGAGAAAAAGAAGACCTTCAGTTCTGATATGAAGAAGAAGAATTTTGGAACTGTGAAGAAGGCCACCCACAAAGCCTTCATGTCCGCTCTTGATGAGCTGAGTGATGATGGTCTTGATAATGACAACAAGACTGCTACCTCTTCTCATGATAGTGATGACGACTTCACCGGCTTATGCTTCATGGCCCTTGGAGATGATGACACCAATGAGGATGATCTTGACTCCGACATGAGCAAGGTGAGTAAAGATCAGCTCTTAGAAACTCTTCTCGCACAATATTCTCATATTGATGCTTTGAGGAGTAAGGTTTGGTCTTTGAAAAAGGAGCGCGATGATCTTTTGAGGAAGAGCTCGAGTGGCTCTGATTATGATTCTTGTGAGCTTTGTCTTTCTTTGCATTCTGAGATTAATTCTTTGAGGCTTTCACTTGGGTCTTTGCATTCTTAGCTTGATTCTGCACATTTGGAGCTTGAGTCTTCCAAGTCGAGTTGTTGTGCTTCTTGTATTTCTTTGCGACATGACTTTTATGTCTTAAGGGCCACTCCATGCACCAAGTGTACTAAACTTGAAAAGGAGTTGGAATCCTTGACAAAGTCATCTGCCGATCGTCTTGAGAAGGAACTCAAGAACATGAGGACCAAAACATGTCCGTCATGTGAGAACCTCGAACTCAAAGAAAAAGTTTTAGAAGATTCGCTCATTTCTTGCCCCCGACTGTCTTCTTTTGATAAATGAAATTGAATATCTTAAATCTGTTTTGAAGAAGTTTTCTGATGGAGAGAAGAACCTTGATCTCATTTTGGACACATCAAAGTGTTCCTTTAACAAGGAGGGGATCGGGTACATGCCTAGTATGGTCGAAAAACCCCAAGTGCCTAAAGTTCATACTTCTTCTCGGGTTTCTTTCAAAGGCAAGTTAGGTCTCAAAAATTCTTCCAAAATTGGTTCTTCTGTGGGCAAGTCTGCTCCTAAATCACATGTTGCATCTTCCTCCCGTACCGATGTCTCTGCCAGACCGTTATATCATTGTTCATCTTGTGGGCTTTTGTTTTAGGAAGACAAGAGACTTGCGTCGAGAGTTTGCCCATGATTCTTCCCACATGCGTCGTCAACCCCGTGACACGTATGTGCGAGAAATACCCATGAGGCCGAGATTTGTTGATAATTTCTTTGATTCTTTCTCGAGTGGTGTTGGTCATGATCATGCACATAGAGGTCTTGGTTTCATATATGGTTCACGACATGGTGATTTTGTCTCTCACCGTTCTCATGTTGTCCTTCCTTGTTTTGATCGAGGTACTCTCTCATGACAATTCATAAGGCCTAGCAATGGTTCTAGACACATCCGTGATTCTTCTTCAAGTCTTAAGACTTCATATTTTGCTTCTTCACGAGTGTCTAAGCTTTGGATCCCTAAGTATGTTCTTGCCAGCTTATCGGGCTCCAAGACTTGGATGCCCAACTTATCTTCTCATGTGTAGATGTGAGGGAGAGGGATGGAGAACAAATGGATCGTGGACTCCGGCTATTTGCGCCATATGACCGGAGATGCAAAATGGTTCTCCTCCCTCAACGGGCTCTCCGATGGTGGTTTCATAACCTTCGGAGATGACTCTAAGGGCAAAGTACTAGCAAAAGGTACAATTCGAGTCAATGACAACTTTCTTCTCAAAGATGTTGCATTGGTTTCTTCTTTGAAATACAATCTTGTGTCAGTTTCCTCCCTTTTGGATGATGATTTTGAGGTTCGATTTAAGAAAGAGGGTTCTAAGGTTCTTGATTCTTCTGAGGAGTTGGTTTTTGTGATTGATCGGACGGGCAAAATTTTCACCGCTGAGTTTTCTAATTCTTATTCTTTTGCCCCCCGATGTTTGGTTGCTTTCACTGGCACTTTGGAGAGTTGGCTTTGGCATCGCCGCCATGGACATATTGGTTTTGATCATTTGACTCGAATTAGCGGCCTTGACATTGTGAGAGGTCTGTCTAAACTCAAACGAGTCACAGATAGCGTATGTGCCCTATGTCGGCATGGCAAACAAGTCGCCGTTCCACATCGTCCCATCATTGAGGTGAGGACTGAGGGACCGGGCGAACTAATTCATATGGACACTGTTGGTCCAGCCCGTGTCATGTCTACTGGTGGAAAGTGGTATTGTTTGGCCATTGTTGATGGTTTATCTCGCTACTCTTGGGTGTTCTTTATGGCTTCCAAAGATGAGGTGTTTGGCCTTTTTCGGGATTTTGCAAAAAAGCTTCTTAATGGACTATCAGGTGCCATCCGAGCTATACACACTGACAATGGCACTGAGTTCAAAAATTCATATTCTCAGATTTTTGTGCTGAGTTTGGTATTGAGCACCAGTTCTCCTCCCCATACGTCCCTCAATAGAATGGCGTTGTGGAGAGAAAGAACCGCACCTTGGTTGAAATGGCTAGGACAATGCTTGATGAGTATTGCACACCTCGTAAGTATTGGGTTGAGGCAATGAATACGGCATGCTATATCTCAAATAGGGTGTTTTTGAGACCTGTTTTGAAACGCTCTCCATATAAGAAGGGGGAGTGCTAGGGAGAGAACTTACCTCTTTGAGAGAGAATTTTTTGGCTATTGTATTTAGCTTCTGAAATTTTTGTATTCTTGATCTTTTCTTGGTTCTTGAATATTTTTAAGTTGTTGAAACTTATCTTTCTTGTTTGTTTAAATTCTCGCAATTGTTTGTTTAAATACTCGCAATTTAAATACTTGCAATTGATTGTTTCTTGTTTTCTTTTTTTTCTCTTTTCTATTTTTTTATAGAGATTTTTGAATATCAAGAAAAGTGGTGTCATGATTGGGAATAGCTATATTTGAGATATCTGAACACCCCTAGCATCTTTATATCCTCTCTTGTTTCTTATGTTTACCTCTTAAGATTTATTCTAGAAAACCGATTCACCCCCTCTCGATTCGCCATCCTGGTCTTTCAAAAACTATTTTTCCTTTAACGAGCCAAGGCTGTCCTTCATCACAACCGAAGGTTACTTCTCTGTCATGCCCTAGCGTCACTTCAAGTATGCTTGACCTACACAGAACTTTCCACACCCAGATACTTGAATGGCGAAGAAGTGGAGCAGCAAAGAGACAGAAGGCTCAATTCCTAGGTAGCCTTCATACATAAAGACAAAGGCGGCCAGAAGAGAAAAGGTGTTGGGGTGAGATTGGAGATTTCAAAATCAGTCGCTAGCAAAAAGCTCGAGGAATGGGTGCTCTGGAAATCTTAGACTAGCCCACACTTGAGCCTTGTGCACAATGAGCAAACTGAACTCCTCCGCCGCTGGAGGGTATTCTTGGTGTGAAGGAACGATGGCCTTGACACCATCAGGAAGCAATTTTCTTGAAGAAGCACGTCAATTTCCTCGCTAGTGATCGAGGAGAAAGTCCAATCAGCCATTCTGTTTCAAGGGATGTTGTGAGGTAAGGAGGATGAAGAAGACAAAAATAGGGAAAGAAGATTGGAACAAAAGATTGGCAAGTGGTGAAGGAAGTGTGCGAAGGAATGAGAGAGGTTTCCACTTGAGAAGTGAAACACTGCCACAATTCCTTAATGACTAACTCGAAAAGACGCATCAAAGAGCCACTATTACTAAAAGGATGCTGGTTGGTTTCAGTAACCAAGGCCTTTTTTTGGCAATCCCTCAATTTTCTCCCTGAAGTTGTTATTAAAATAATTCACTTGAGCACTTTCAAAAGCCAGGAAGCAAAGACACAGCATCAACTGAAAAATCGCTGTGTGCAAGGCTAGTTTTTGTCCATGCTGGGGCTAGTTGTCGTAGCATGATCTACATCCCCAAAAGATCAATTTGAAAGGGACTCCTTACAGTCCGGATTTGATATATCTCCTAATAAGACTTCAAATATGGAATCCTAAAGTACCACGGAAAATATATGCACGTGTCCTGTTGGGTTACGACGGAATGAAAGCCTATAAAGACAGACTTCATCATGATCAGGAAGAGACGTAGAAACAGAATAGTTGAGCATCCCACTCTAGATCAAGTTCCTCGAGTTGAGATAGAGTTGGGAGGTATTGTTTCCACCTAAATTAGCTAAGACATACTCGTCTTACCGAATTAGCCACGGAAGTACTTTTAAAGGGCTCCTGAGTGTCTTATGGCTGCTTTGTTAGTCACCCCTATACTCTGTATTTCCTGGTATAGTGCAAATAATTTTTATCCCCTCTGGTGGCTTTCTTCGAGATGATCCAGAGAGGGTATCAACAAGACATAGGAGGTAGTCTTTGATACAGATATGCCTTAGAGCAATAGTTTTCGATACCTATATGATTGACTCTAGTGCAAGTGGGACGTTGATAGGGATATGCCCTAGAGGCAATCATGGAGATGATTGTATCATATTATGTTTATGAATTGTTATAAATAAAATGTTATTGTATTGTTTGAGTAAAGTATCACTTTTATTTATCAAACAAGTATGTGACTTGTTCATAGAATTCTTTATTATGATATATGAATTATCAGTATTATCAGTGATATTTATTCTAGACATCCCTGACTTTCGGCATTACACAGAATAATAATGCAAGATAAATCAACACGATCATTGATTGATAGTTAAGTTTCATAGGCCATAGATATGAAATATCAAGTCAATATCGTGGACACATGTTGAAGAACATATTGGTTGAATTGACCCATCTTGAGACACTGTTTTTATGTGTCATCAGTTTGTTTCTAACAATTATTTTGGTTTATCTTTAGATCTGAGATCATCATAGTTTCATACATGCGTAATACCATACTTGGTATCATCAACCGCTACTTTAACTGAGTAGTCATAAAGGTGACATACAGATATGTTATGAACCATGTGGTTGAAAGTGAATGGTCAAGTTGAAATTTATCCCCATCATATCTTGAGAGAGATATCACTGGACTCTTTGATGTAATTGGACTAAAAAAATACATGGCCATGCTGAATATAGTTGAGAGTCAACTATGACAAATTAGTCCATTAAAAGATCAAGAAAAGACAAAACTATTCAAGGATGACACGTTTGTCACCTTGAGTTCGATCTGGTATCGTGAGGCAAAGAGATAATCCATGATAAATTGTATAGGTTCGTCGGATATGATCTTCGTATATATGTGGATAGTCATAACGTCTTACTAGGAACCGCTTATGACTTGTGATTCGGGAAATTGTTTCCGGTCGTGGGCAATTATATACAAACCTATAGGGTCACACACTTAATGAGTTACGAGGATTCGCATTTGAGTAAGGTTTATCTGCAAGGCCTTATAAAAGGATGCAAGGTGGGCATGCAAAAATATATCTAATCCGATATACTATGGTTACCACCACCATCCACGAGATAGATCTGGTAAAATCCTAGCCGCGTGCGCTAGTGCTAGCACACGAACACGCGGTGCTCCTTCCCCGGACGTGTGGACTTCCGTAGAGGTGTGGCTGTTATTGCCGCACTGCTGGTCACGATCCGGTTGCGACATCGATTCTTCTTCCGCTACTGTGTTGTTGCATCTGTGCGTATAATGATAAATCTCTTGATTTATGATTTATTGCTTACAAACTTTTTGAGATTTCAAGTAAAATTTTTGAAATTACACTAGAGTAGCGAGTCCATTCTCTAATAGTCCGTAACCTCTGAATATGTATTAAACTTTATGTTTGTGTCTCTGGATGAATACATATTTTGGACTTCTTTAGCAGCACCGTGTTCTCCTTGATATAATCAACAATTTCTTGTGCACATACCAAGTACTATGTCCACTCCGGTATTTTGTTATATGACAATTTTGTATGATAATTTAGAAATCTATCATTTCAACTTTCGGAAACAATGATTGGATGGATGCATGGATATCATGGGAGGTGGGATTGGGTGATTCACTAATATTAATAGGGTGTGGATTTTTAAATTCACATAATCGGGTGATGCTAAAAAAGACATATGAACCGCTAGATATAAAGGGTGATGTGATGGCACAATGTATTGATTTGTTTAAAAGTCAATAATGGAGGCTTGAGCATGAGCGTCAATAATAAAGATAAGTAGAGTTTGTATGATTAACATACATGGCCACTAAAAAAATTTGGCTATATTCTTCTGCAATGCAATTAGGACTTATAGACTTACAGTGCACTATGTTAGGCCCATTGGCAAGGAGGCAATTTTGTGCTTTTATGAAAATATCATAAAAGGCCAAACCGGCCAGTCCTTTTGAACATTTCATTTTCCTGTTTTTGTCCGTTCCCAATGGGCGAACATGCAAAAATGTGCCTTTAGTTTTGTGAAAACATATTTGAATCGATCACATCAGCCTAATTATAAATCATAGTACACTTCAATCTTATGCATTTTTTTTCAATTTTAGGTATGGCACGAAATACGCTTACAAAAAAAAAAAAAAAAAACGTTCCCGTGAAACCAAACGATATAAGAAAAGTACAAAGCGAAACTGCAACTAATATAGACTTAGGACAATCAAGATAAAATGAGAAATGTTTACTGATGATCTTATTTCTTTCTCAAGTATTTTAATTAGGACACTTCCTTCAATTTTATAACTAAATCTCATTTCTTTTAGAATCAATTCAATTGAGTCATATTTCTTTCAATTTTAAAAATTAATTCATTCTTCTATTAAAATTGTTTCCATTGAGTGCTACACATCACTTGGTGCTATTTTTTTTATGATTTTATAAAATTCAGCAACTTGTTAGCGTGTCTTAATAATTATGTGATGTTTATGTAGTTTTTCATATTTTTATACAAAATTAGTGGTGAGTTATCACATCTGTTAGTGTTTATTTAGCCCGAAGATTGGACCTAATTGAAACAATTTGAAACAAAAATGGATCTAATTTTCAGAATTGAAATGAGTGGGACTCAATTAAAAAATCTGAGAAAAAAAAAAGAACCATTTGTACAAATTTGTAAGGTACAATGTATAAGTTCAACACAAAATTTTGAGTTATAAGGTTCAAACGTCCAAAATAAATTAACGTAGACACACGCAAAGTGTTGTTTGAAATTTTGAAATATAGGTAATAACAAAATGGAAAAGCTTTAAGTTAACGTTTTCTTGCACAATAACAGACTCAGATTCAATTCTAATATGCTACCTTCTATTTATGAATATTAGTAGTCCAGATCATTTAGAGGTCCAATAAAAAATTTAAACATAAAAGAGTAAACTCTTTTTTACATGGAGGGACCTCTCTGAAATATCTGTACAAGGGACTCACGAAAGAAATTTTTGGCTCATGCAGTGTTGCCCGTGGGGGCATGGCAGCCCTGATACCATCGAGTCATCCATCGTAAATGTGCTAAAACCTTCGTCGTGTAGTTTGTCGGTTTGATAGGAGGTACCATGATTAAGAAGGAACCCTTATCACAATGCCGTGGGCCAAGCCAAGTGTCTGGCCGCTCACGTTGTCAATACGTTGAGCATTAATTGGACATTAAAAAAATATTTTGTGCATTAAATTAAAATATGGAAGCCTCATACCTAATTGCTTATGATATGATAGCTCAGCGAGCTGTTAATACCTCTTGATTTTATAGAAAAATAGGCATATTATATTAATTAACCAATCAATGGCAAAGTGAATCTTCTGCATTAGAGAAGATAAGATATATGAATTTATCTTATATGAATCATTTCATCAAGATTAATATGATAGATAAATTTATAATTTTTTATGAGATGATTAATCATTTAATTTTTTTCATATTAATTTTGATTATTCAAATTCTGATTGACTGGTTAAGATTTTAAGAAAAATACTATCTACTTTTATTATCTAAAACAAAAATTCTCAATCCAAAATAATAATGCCACATGTTGCAGGGGAGTGAAGGCGAAGCGTTTTAGATGAGATATTTATATAAAAAGAAAACTTGTTCCAGCTATCTAGCCTTACATTTAGAAAGAATTATACGCAATAAATATGAGCAGTTATCACAAAAGAAGAAAAAGAGATGTAGTATTAATGTATTAGTATATACCTTGTGGTATTCTAAAAAAAAAAGTATATACCTTGTGGTAATGAAGTACTCGAATTATTATGTAGTGCCTTAGTCGGAGAAGGCCTGTCCCTGTGATCGTTATGTACGGGCTCTGTGGACTGTCGAACGACTGCAGGAAGAAACAACTTAAACCAAGTCAAAACACGCAGTTTTCTAAAACGATGTGCCATCATGGAACTAATAGCTTCTCCTACCACTGTTTAGTATTCTGTACTGAAAGGAAGAAAACAACAACACTTTTTAAGATTTTATTCATTTTGAGAGATCAAGAATTTGCCTTGTACAAAAGATGTCACTTCAAGTAGTTCTATATTTTATTTCAACCGAAATGAATAAAATAATTCAACACAATGAGGTGCTTGTATATTCTTCTTAATATAAAAAAAGGAAAAAAAAAACAAGCGGAACTTTTTGATATCTTTCAGAGTTAGTTTTGATCATAGCTGTTTCAAAAATAATGCTTTTTTATTTCATTGTGATATGGAAAATGATGAATACAAAATGACAAATTTTACAATCCTTCGAGAGGTACTATTATCTCTTTAGTTTTGTGGAGATATAAATTTAATTTAGGTTTTGATTTTGTAAGGATAGATTTGTAATATGGTACGAAACAAACTTTTATCACCCAGAGATCCCAACAAGTCATCCTTTTCCAAATCAAAGTCTTTGTTTAGCAAATTTCAATAAAAAAAATTCATTCCAGTGGAGCTTCTCCACCCAGCATGAGATCCCAGCAACCCATCCCCTTTCCGTAATCAAAATCTTCATTTCACAAATTTTTTTTTAGAAAAACTTCAATCTGATCTGTTTGGGTACCTCCGTATTGTGTAGTTTCAATGAAAAACAGAGATATTTTCAAAACTATGGTATGAAAAACAAAGGCGTGTTTGGATGAAAAAAACAAACGTAAAAATATCACAGTTTGTCTCAAAACCAAGTTTTATCATTGTATCAAAAACTTTGCCCCAACCCAAAAGTACTTTTCGAACCATAGAAAAGGACTGCGTGCATGCGACTAAGCCCGAAAACCCTAGGAAAAGAGCGGGAGTGCCTCTCGCACATGAAGGGATGTCTGTCGCCGCCGGCGGTGCCGGAGAAAGGTACAAGTCGCCTTCCCTCCGACCGCCTGAGGCTGATGTGGACCGCCGGAGCTGATATCAACCAGAGGCCAGGAGGTCTGGCAAGCCGACGCCGATTTCCATGAGAGCCCGCCGCCTGCCTCCGTCGCGGTTGTAGCTGCATCACCTCGTGCTGGTCGAGTGGGCCATATTTCCCGTCGAGCGACGGCACAATCGACGATTGTGGCAGGCGGCACGAGATGAGCAGTGGCACGATCGACGACGGCAGTGGCACGATCGAGCGATGGCACAATCGACGACGGGCGGTGATGATAACAACAAGAGTTTTGGGTGGATTGTGGGTGGCCGGAGTTGGCCGGATTTGGCCGAATTTGCCCTGAGCTCCAGGATTGGGAGTGGTGGAATTGCCTCTATCTCTGTGTTCGTTGCCGACGCGTGGCGCCCTGGGCTTAGATTTTTTTGTTTGGTCTACTTTTGTTTGATATTGTAGTTAACAGATTTCAATTAAAACACCTTTAATAATTCAGTTTAAAAAACATAAAGTCACGTAATCTCTTTTTTTAAAACTCTAGTTTCGCAATATCATAGTAATACAATATCAACTCTCCCAAACAGGCCCTAAATCTCTTCCAAACAAGTTGAGCAGTGACAAAAGTTTAATTGAAGCTCTGCTAGAATGAACTCGAAAAGCGACATCAAGTTTTTTTTTTTTTGAAATTTGTGGGATGAACTGGAGCAAGCTATAAAAAGGAGTTTAATTGAGTCTTAAAGATCCTTGTTGGAGCTCACATTCTAATTGAATGATTAGAGATTTGGGGATTACACTCATAGAAGTATGAAGCTGGGATGATGGCAACATTTATTTCGAGAGGAAATAAGAGGAGAAGGCTAGAGATTTTTATAAATAACTCAGATTAAAAAATCAATTACAAAAATGACCCACAGGTGCAAGATTTTACAAAAGTAGGCTGCCACGTCAGCCTGTCGAGCACTGGGAGCTCGACAAGTTGGCTGTCGCGTGCGACCAGCGTGTCAAACTCCTAGTGCACGACAACAGCCTCATCCAGGCCCTCGACCACAACCACAATGCCTCGACAAGCCTCTAATCGAGCACTCGACAAGCCAAAAAGGATTTTAATTGCGGGAGGGGGGATTTGAACGCTGGCCAACGACGTGGGAGCGGGCGTGTGAACCAATTGGGCTAGAACCTTTAGCTGCCCTAAAGGCGCTGGCCTTTTTAATATGCATTTAGTTGTCGAGGGCCCTGCACTCGACAAGCAGAAAAAAAGGTTTTAAATGCGGGAGCGGGGATTCAAATCCAGGCCAACAACGTGGGAGCCGGGGGTGGGAACCAGTTGGGCTAGGAGTTTTTAGCTGCCTTAGTACTACTGGACTTTGTAATATTGAGCAACTTGTATAAATATATGTATATGTATATGTATATATATATATTGTGTATGTGTATATATATGTGTATGTATTATATACATATACAAGTTGCTCAATATTACAAAGTCCAGTAATACTAAGGCAGCTAAAAACTCCTAGCCCAACTGGTTCACCCTTGGCTCCCACATCGTTGGCTTGAGGCGTCGTTCGCTCGCCCGCTCCCACGTCATTGGCCGGTGTTCGACGCGTTGGTCGCACCCAGTGCTCGACAGGCTGACGTGTCGTCCTTCTTTTGTAAAATCTTGCAACTGTGGGTCATTCTTGTAATTGATTTTTTAATTGGGTTATTTATAAAAAAACTCGAGAAGGTTAAGATAGGAGGATTTTTATTAGAGTTATTAAGAGGATATTTGACTCGATAGTTTTAAAATTTTCTGGGATTTGTAATGGACCTGTTAAATAAAGGGATTTCTAAAATTATTATTATATCTCACATCTCTGATTTTTAGATATATTAATTAGAGAAAATATCAATAGATACTAATATATCTAAACTGTTGAATATTACTAATTTGAATTGTTGAAAAGAATTTGAGAGGACCTAACAAGTGCTCATATAAAATACGTCAGAGTCGACAGTTTGGATCAAACAACGCCAAACGAAGCTGACAGGAGCAAAACGAAGAAAAAAGAATCGTTTAGCCATAAAGATGCGAACATACAACTGATGCAGTACCTTAACAATAAAAAGGGTGATGTAGCTGCCAAATTAAATAGTACACTCTCTTTTTTTTTTTGTTAGAAAAATAGATATAGGATTACACTTTCTCCTTAATATTAGTGTCATAAGATCAGTTGTATACATCCAAATAACTAATAGTCAAGAAAATTAATAGTTACATGATTATTATATGAAAATAGAATCATATTTCATCTTAAAATATAGGATAATATTTTTTAAAAAACTTTCTTTCTAAAATATAAGTAAAAAAACCCAGATAGTATTCTTCTGCATGGTAAACATAAAGTGTACACATTATTTCACCTGAGTGGCCGAGTCTAGCTCCCTCGTTGTGTGTATATTACAAACAGGTGTAAGCACTACATCCATCTCAACTATTTAATTATTTGCCTCAAGTTTTGCACACATAGCTGGCTTTCTAAAGAGGGAATCTGCACCTGTTATGATCATCACAGGCTTTGTTTAGTTCTCTAGAGAATTTTTTTAAAAATAACTCAAAGTAAAAAGAAAATTACAAAAATGACTCATAATTTAATAAAATTGTAAAACTGATCCGATAGCTCATCAAATCACAGGTGATTAATGTGACAGAAGAAATCACGGGTGGGGACATACATGCAGTTGGGTTTTTCAACTTTTCCAACATCAATATCTTTTAAATTATAACTCCGATTAACAATCCGTTTGAATCAGTAGAATTATGAAGATAAAACAATCAGATCGACATAAAGGGTATAATCAACCGGAGTTATATATCATAAGATATCACATCTTGCTATGTCTTGAGATATATATCTACTGTTGATGATCCGTTTGTTTCAATTTGATTATTTTGGTCTTACAATTTCATTGATTTAAACAGATCATCGGTTGAAATTATAGATCAAAAAATATTGACTCTAAAACAATTTGAAAGTTTTAGTTCAATATTTTCAAATTAAATTTTACTAAAATTTTTTACTCTTCTGATATTGATATCTTTTGATCTATAATTTTGATTGACGATCCGTTTAAACCAATAGAATTGTGAAGCCAAAATGATCAGATTGAAATAAATGGATCATCAACAGGAGTTATATATATATATATATATTAAGATATAGAAAAATGTGATATCTTGTGATATATATCCCGGCTGATGATCCATTTATGTCGATCTAATCGTTTTATCTTTACAATTCTACTGATTCAAATGGATCATTAATCGGAGTTATAATTTAAAATATATTGATGTTGGAAAATTGAAAAACTCTGTATAATATAACTACATCTATGCATGCAAGTAAGTGGTGGTGGTGTGGTTCTGTTGTGCTTCCCACCTGTGATTTCTTCTGTCTTGTTTTTTACCTGTGATTTGATGAGCTATCAGGTCAAGTTTATAATTTTATTAAACTGGGTCATTTTCAGAATTTTTTTTGCTTTGGGTTATTTAAAAAAAAAATTCGTTCTCTTGCTGCGTCCAGTAGTACCAAAATAAAAATAATTTAGTCGGAGAGCAATGCACATTTATCGAGATTGTGAATTGCAAACAACCCCTTAAATATCCCACCATAGAACTGCCCCAAACAACCCAACAAGCATATCCACCCTCTTGCCTTCACCCACATGACATGGAGGCCGGCGACCACAACGCGTGGTGGCGCGTCGCGGCCGCGAGCAGTAATCGTGGCTAGAGGCTTAGAGCCATGGTCTCTCTCTCTCTTTATATATATATATATATATATCATAAAAAATTCTATAAAAATTAGAAATATCCATATTAAGAGTCTACAAAATTTTAACTCTAAAATCAATGTAGATTAGGAGATTTTATCTTTTTATTTTCGGATTTATTTTCAGTTGAATTTATTTTTTTTGTTTCTCCTTGTGAAGTTTGAATTTGGATTTGAAATTTTGTAAGATGATAGATTTATTTTATATCTACGATCCCAATTTTTTGCAAATTTTTTCATGACCATTATACAGTGTTTTAAAGAAGAATGTATGGGAACACTGAAGTGTATATATTGTCTAATATATTGTTTATGAAAAATATATCTTGTAATTTAGCAATTATATATCATACTTTCAGTAACTATTATACATAAATCTCATTAACAAAAATAGTATATGTAGAGTATAATAAAAAAAGTATGTATAAAGTATTTGGATAATAAGAGTGAATATATCTGAAGTACACTATTTCTATTTTTATATATTTATTTATATTTCTTTCTCTAAGATTTATGTATTGTAGCAGTTGATATAGATTATAAGAATTTATATATCATAAAAAGTAGAAAACTACAAAATAATACTTAGAAAAATAACACGCAAAGCTTGAGAAAAAGAAAGAACAAACAACAGTACTAACCAATTGCACCCCTCGACCCGAACTGCCCAGACACGGTGGTGTACAGCAGTAGCACGAGCAAGAAGCCGAACAGGAACCCCACGACGGCATGATGGTGCTGCACGAGCCTCAGCGCGACGCCCTTCGTCGTCGTCGTCGTTGACGCCGACGACGACGAGGAGGGCTCGGGGCCCATGTATTTCGAAGCCCTCTAGATTACTCTCCTCGTTTCTTCTCTATGTGTCAGACTGCTACCCTTGTGAGCTATGTCACAAACAGCTCTTTATAGACCTTTGAATTGTTGTGGCATTTGTTTTCGTACTCGATCTCCATGTAATTTCTTTGTTCTAACTAACTAGTTTGAATATTTCATATGCCAGATAGCTCCCATTCTACACGTCTCTATACGCGGTGGACCCTACTACAGCTACGGTTTAGCTGCAACTCCGTTTAATTGCGACCATATATGTCTTCCCGATGCATACATATACTCCCTTCGTTTCTTAGAAGTAATTAAAATTTGTATCAAAATATGCTGTTCCTTTTTTATGATTTTTTTTTAAAAAATATTCTCATGGTTATTATTATATTTATTTACTAATAATTTACATACAAACAATATATATATTACATTAAATACAAATATTAGAAGATAGATATATAATATTATTTTATTTCTTAAAAATTTTATATGGAACTCCATAAACTAAAACTTTTTTAAGAGAGAGAACAGAGAGAGTACTGTATATAAGGGTGGAAATGAGTCGAGTTTGAGCGAGCTGACCCTGGCTTGGCTCGAGCTCGGTTAGGTTGACGAGCTGGTTCTGCTCGGTTTGGTTATCTCACCGAGTTGAAAAGGTAGCTCGAACTCGGTTCGGTCCAACTCGTGAGCTGACTCGGTTAGCTCGTGAGCTGGAGAAACTATGTTTTCAACATTTCTCGAGGCGGCGGAGGAGCTGCCAGGGGGGCACGGGGCGGCGACGGGGCTTGGGGTGGTGATGGAGAGGCACGGGGTAGCGGCAAAGGGGCTTTGGGCGGCGGCGGAGGGGCACGGGGCGGCGACAGAGGGGCATGGTGCTGCGGCGGAGGGGTCTCCGGAGCGGCGAGGGGCTTCGGGTGGCGGCAGAGGGGCACGGGGCGGCGAGGGGGCTCCGGGGCTGTGGAGGAGCTCGAGGCAGCGGCGGAGGGGCCGGGGCGGGGTGGCGGAGGGGCTGGGTGGCGGCGGCGGGGGGGGGGGGTGGGGTGGGTGGGAGCTCCGGGCGGCGATGGAGGGGTTGCGGAGAGGAGCTGCTCGTGCGAGGATATTTTGTATGTATATATATCAAGTTGAACCCGAGTGAGCTGGAGTCTGGCTCGGGCTCGGCTCGTTTTTGAACCGAGCTACGAAACTAGCTCAAACTCGGTTCATTTGTTAACGAGCCAAGCCCGAGTCGAGCTAAAAACCGAGTCGAGTCCGAGCAACTCGCGAGCCGCGAGTTAAAATTCCACCCCTAACTGTGTATGGAAATTAAGTGGGTGAGGTTCATCAATTCCCCCTCAGCCTGCTCAGGCACCGAATTTCTTTAGATCTCTGAAGTTTTTCCTAGTTAGACAATAGTACCTTCTTGTTGGGGGAAATCTCCGTGAGACTAAGTCCAGGTAGGTTGCCCAGGGACATGGGCTCCGGTGCCTGTCCCGGGCGCCACCATTTGCCCGGGGACAAGGCCCCCAGTGCCTGTCCCGGGCGCCGCCTTTCGCCCGGGGACATGGCCTCCGGTGCCTGTCCCTGGCGCCGCCTTTCGCTCGGGGACATGGCCTCCGGTGCCTGTCTCGGGCGCCGCCTTTCACCCGGGGACATGGCCCCCGGTGCCTGTCCCGGGCGCCACCATTCGCCTGGGGACATGGGCTCCGGTGCCTGTCCCGGGTGCCTCCATTCGCCTGGGGACATGGGCTCTGGTGCCTGTCCCGGGCGCCGCCTCTTCGCCCGGGGACATGGGCGCCAGTGCCTGTCCCGGGCGCCGCCATTTGCCCGGGGACATGGGCCCCAGTGCCTGTCCCGGGCACCGTCATCCTTCCGGGGGCAGAAGCCCTACGTTCCGTGTCACGTGCGGGTCGCGTGATAAGCGCCTTGGTCACATGCAGGTCGCGTGGCAAGCGCCGCGGGAATCAACGGCCACCTGTCAAGCATCCGAGGCGTCTGACCGGGAGAAGGACGTTGCTACCCCTCGATCCGATGGTAGCGTCCGGGGTAGTTTAGTCTTTTTGCTTCTTTTGGGGCTATATAAGCCCTTGTACCCCCTGTTGTAAGAACAAGTTGGTCATTATTGTTAGAATAGCCAAACTCACAGGTGTGCTCCGGAAGCCTCTCCCCGAGAGAGCTTCCCCAGCCGACTTCGGTCGGGAGCACGCCGACAGGACTAGGGCCCCCAACGGGACCCGAACCTGTATAAACCCTCGTGTCACTTGTTGTGTTTGTCCGGCGGGGGAGGACCGGTCAACCCGCATCCCGTTTTCTTCGCTAGGATCGTCCACAAAACCTGCCGGGGTATTCGCATTACCACGACAGTTGGTGCTGACCGTGGGGACTCGTGACGAGACGCCATGGCTCCCCTAAGAACAAGGGCCCGCGCCCTTCCCGGTGACGCCGGTCCCGGTGACCCGGCGCCACCCGTTCGGGACACGACTGTCCAGGAGCTTCCGCCTGGAGGCGGCCAGACTCAGGTACTGCCTCCCACCTTCCCTCTTAACTTAGGTGGTTCGACCGCCGGGTCGGTCCCGGTGAACGCGGGAGCCTCGGCTGGGACTAGTCTTCCCCCGACGGCTCCCCCGGCTCCCCGGAACGCCCTGCTCGAGGCTTTAGTGGAGGGCCAGTTCCGTGCCCAGCGCTCTATGGATGAGCTGCTCCGCGTGTTGGCGCGGCCACCGGCCCCCACATATGCGCCGTACCCATACCCGGGGGTTATGCCCCCGTTTATGGGTCACCCGGCGGTCCCTCCGGTCTCCGGAGGTTCGGCCGCCCCGTATGACCCCAATGGGGGGGTACCCTCCCCCTGCGGGTCATACGTCCGGACCTTTCCTAGCACCCGGGCCCTTCCCGGTGCCGAGAAGTTACTTCGCGCCCGGGCCCTTTGCGGCACCAGGGGGATATCCTGTTCCGGGCTCATTCCCGGGGCTGGGGGCCCATTACATGCCGGGGGTTATCCCTGTGCTGGGAGCCAGTCCCGCCCCGCGTGTCGCGTTTACCGCACCGGGGGCGGTTGACAGAGCAGCTCCCGTGCCTCAACGGACCTCCCCCCGCAACGGCGCCCCGGTTGTGGACGTCGCCACAGGGGCTCCCCCTTCGCCGGTTCCGGATAATACAGGGGCTCGCCCCTTTCCGGTTTCGGTCGTCGCCGCGGGGGCTCCGTCCTCTTCGGTTCCAGTCGTCGCCGTGGGCGCCCCCTCCCCGGTTCTGGATGATACAGGGGCTTCCCCCTTTCCGGTCCCGGGGATCTCCGCAGGGGGCTCCCCCCAGCCGGCCCCGGTAGCCTCCGGTGAAAAGGATCTAGGATATCGACTAGAGGGGGGGTGAATAGGCGATTTTAGCAAATTACAATAAATCAAACAATTTGTAATAAATGAGAGCAATTTAAGTAACACAAGATGAACAATGAACAATTTCAACAAAAGGATATATCCCGTGGTCTCGGTGATTTGCCGATAATCCCTAATCCACGTTGAGGCAAACTCAAATCTCTAACCACTCCTCTATCTAGTCAACCTTCTCTCGAGAAGTGACCTAGATCTTGAGCCGGACTAGTGTGATGAGTTATCCAAACCTCGATTTCACTAAGGATGCACTTTACCACTCCGGCAAGGCGTGCTCAACCTTTCACAAGACGTTTTGAAGCTTCTTCACAATCTTCCTTGAAGAGCTCTTCAAAACCTTTCTCCTAGCCGTCTAGGAGCCGGCAAACTCCAAGAGTAACAAGCCGGTGATGATCACTTTGCCTTCTTCTAGTGCCACACGATTGATTCAATGATCTAAATGCAATGCACTAGAAGATCTCAAATGCACACTCTCACAAATTTGAAAATTTGAAACCTAGAGTGTATGAAACTAGCTTAGGCTCTCAAGGATGATGATAATGCTCAAGATTATGCCAAAAGTCCTGAACAGGGCCGTGCATGGGAGTATATATACCCTCCACAATTAATATAGCCGTTACAGGCCGTTGGGAGAAAAAGATCACCTGGTGGTCAGACCGCAGTCACAAGCTCGGTCAGACCGCCGCAATTGCAACGGCATTAAACATGCGCAATAAATGCTCAACTGCCCTTGTCAGGCACACATACGGTCAGACTGGAGCCTATTTCGGTCAGACCGTGAAACTGTCCAGAGACGACATAGTTTCTGGACACCTTATATGGTCAGGCCGAAATATACGGACAGACCGGCCAAACGGTCAGACCGCAGTTCAAAAACACGGTCAGACCGATTTCACGGTCAGACCGGTATAACAAACGGTCAGACCGTAATAGCTCAAAATGCCAGAAGGATAAAACAAGAGGTTCCAGGAGTCTGACCGAGAATTTAACTACGGACAGACCGACCTTAAAAAGGAATACACTATGCATAGACACAACATCGGTCAGTCCGAGATCTTAAACGGTTAGTCCGATAATTCGGTCAGACCGGTATAACACACGGTCAGACCGACTGAGACAGACATGAGCTGAAATAAGCATTCTCAAAGGATGTGACCTTCTAGCATGCAATGCAAGTTGATTTTATGATTTGTGGCACATAGATGAAGTATTTTGTGATACACCACATGCTCCTCTTAATAGAACGGCAACTATCCTAAAATCCGGTCAAAATTCTTCTCTAATCACCTTAGACCGGTAAAAATGGAAAAGATCCTATTTCGTACCTTTGCCCTTTTGATCAATGCCCTTTCTTCATCATGATGCTCTTTCTTTGCCTTTCATTGACCTGTCTTTTAAGTACCTTCTTTGACACAACTAGACAGGTAACGTTAGTATAGCATTTGTAGTTGTCATTAATTATTAAAACACTCTATAGGGGCCTAGAAGCTACATCCGGGCCGGTAGCTACAGTGCATGAGCTCCCTCCTCCCCCGGGGCTGCCCCGAGGGTGCCCCCGGCGGACCAGGTCCGTTTCTCCCAGGAGGAGGTCGAGCGAATGCATACGGCTAAGTGCGGGGAAGAACTTCCCCCGGGCCGCAGGCGCGGAGAGCCTCGCTCTCGCACCGGTCGGGGGAAGAGACCCACCGAAGAGCCAACCTCTCCGGGGGAGAGCCCGGACGTCCAGGAACTCAGCCTAGGCCCGGAAGAAAAGCGTCGTCACCGCCACTCTGGTGGACCTCTCCGATAACGAGGGCGCTTCCCCGTCAAAGGAGACAGTGACCAGAACTCTCCCCGAGAAGTGCAGGGGGCTAATCAGCCCCTATTGTAGCTTCGAGGCCCCTAAAGAGTGTTTTAATAATTAATGACAACTACAAATGCTACACTAATGTTACCTGCCTAGTTGTGTAAAGAAGAAACTTTAAAGACAGGTTAATGAAAGGCGAAGAAAGAGCCTCATGATGAAGAAAGGGCGTTGATCAAAAGGGCAAAAGTACGAAATTGGGTCCTTTCCATTTTTACCGGTCTAAGGTGATTAGAGAAGAATTTTGATCGGATTTTAGGATAGTTGCCGCACTATTAAAAGGAGCATGTGGTGTATCACAAAATACTTCATCTATGTGCCACAAATCATAAAATCAACTTGCATTGCATACTATAAGGTCATATACTTTGAATATGCTTGTTTCAGCTCATTTCTGCTCAGCACTGTCTCAGTCGGTCTGACCGTATGTTGGACCGGTCTGACCGAATTCACGGACTGACCGATTAGAATTCTCGGACTGACCGACGTTATGTCTTAGTATAGTATATACCTTTATAAGGTCGGTCTGTCCGTAGTTAAAACCTAGGTCAGTCTCCTGGAACCTCATGAACTATCTTTCTGTTGTTTTGAGCTATTACGGTCTGACCGTTTTATTAGACCGGTCTGATCGTGAAATCGGTTTGACCGTGTTTTTGTACTACGGTCTGACCGTATGGTCGGTCTGTCCGTATTTTTCGGCCTGACCGTATAAGGTGTCCAGAAACTAGGTCGTCTCTGGACAGCTTCACGGTCTGACCGAAATAGGCTCCGGTTTGACCGTGTGTGTGCCTGACAAGGGAAGTTGAGCATTTATTGCGCCTGTTTAATGCCGTTGTAATTGCGGCGGTCTGACCGAGCTTATACCTGCGGTCTGACCGCCAAGTGAGCTTTTTCTCCCAACGGCCTGTAACGGCTATATTTATTGTGGGGGGTATATATACTCCCATGCACGGCCCTGTTCACAACTCTTGGCATAATTTGAGTATTGTCATCATTCTTGAGAGCTTTAGCACATTTCATACACTCTAGGGTTCAAATTCTCGAATTTGTGAGAGTGTGCATTTGAGATCTTCTAGTGCATTGCATCTAGATCATTAAATCATCCTTGTGGCACTAGAAGAAGGCTAAGTGATCATCACCGGCTTGTTACTCTTGGAGTTTGCCGGCTCCTAGACGGCTAGGAGAAGGGTTTTGGAGAGCTCTTCGAGGAAGATTGTGAAGAAGCCTCAAAACGTCTTGTGAAAGGGTTGAGCACACCTTGCCGGAGCGGTAAAGTGCATCCTTAGTGAAATCGAGGTTTGGATAACTCATCACACTAATCCGGCTCAAGATCTAGGTTACTTCTCGAGAGAAGGTAGACTAGATAGAGGAGCGGTTAGAGATTTGAGTTTGTCTCAACGTGGATTAGGGGTGATCGGCAAATCACCGAGACCACGGGATATATCCTTGTGTTGGAATTGTGCTTTGTTCATATTGTGTTATTTATTTGCTCTCATTATCTTTAAATTGTTTGATTAATTGCTAAATTGTTAAAATGGCCTATTCACCCCCCTCTAGTCGATATCCTAGATCCCTTTCAATTGGTATCAGAGCAAGGACTCCTTTTTAGTGGATTTAACCATGCCGGAGTAGGATAAAGATGGCTAGTGAGAGTCGGATCAATATTGGCAAACCACCACTCTTTGATGGATCTAACTATACTTATTGGAAAACTAGAATGATGATTTATCTTAAAGCCATGGGTGGAAAGATTTGGAAAGTGGTGGATGAGGGTTTTGCAATTCTTGATGATGATGATATGACCAACCTAGATAGAGATAATGCCTTATCTAATGCTCAAGCCATGAATGTTCTTTATAGTGCTCTGAATCTAGGTGAATTTAATAGAATTTGTAAACTTGAAACGGCCCATGATATTTGGAGAAATCTTATGGATATTCATGAAGGAACCTCGATGGTCAAGGATGCTAAATTATTTATCCATAAGGGCCAATTTGAAAAGTTTGCTATGTTGCCCAATGAAGATGTATCGGAGATGTTTAACCGCTTAAATAACATTGTAAATGAGTTAAAAGGGCTTGGTATGGATGTCACAAATGTGGAATTTTGTCATAAGTTTCTTAGAGCTTTACCTTCAAAATATGACACAATTGTAACCTTACTTGTGCGTTCAAACTTGAAGAGTGTGACTCCGTTGGGAGTCTTGAGTGAGATCCTCACTCATGACATATTCAAGAAATCTCAAGAAGAAGTGAAAGATGAGGCTTCCAACTCCAAGAAGAAGAACATAGCACTAAAAGCTCAAGCTTCCAAAAGGGAAGACAATGAAGAAGAAAGCGATGAGAGAGACACCGATGAGGAAATGGCTCTCTTTGTGAGAAGGTTCAAGCGGTTCATGAAGAAGAGATATCAAGGAAAGTCCTTCAAGAAAGGACAATCATCCAAGAGGAACCCATTTGAAGAGAGAAGATGCTTTGATTGCGGTGAAAAGGGTCACATCTCCACACAATGCAAAAACAAGGAAGAAGAAAAATCAATGAAGAAGAAGTACGAAAAAGAAGGAGAAAGCAAGAAGAAGGTTTTCAAGAAATATTATAAGAAGAAGAAGGATGGACAAGCTTGCTTCATTGAATGGGATTCGGATGCTTCAAGTTCCGATTCCGATGATGAAGATGAAGCATCACCCAAAGGACTCGCCGGGGTAGCTATCAAGGAAGCTCCATCTCTATTCTCCACTCCTCATTGCCTCATGGCTAAAGGAGAATCGAAGGTATCATGTGACGAAGATGAATACACTTATGATGACCTAGTTGAGATGATCACCGGTTTTGATGACTATATGAGTAAAGAGAAAGACAAATTCAAGGAATTGAAGAAGAGATACAAAACTCTTCAAAATTCCTATGAGGAGCTAAATACATCTCATGAGATGCTTAAGGAAGCTCATGACTCACTACTTACTCATAAAGCCAACAAAACGGGTAATGAAATAGGCATCACTTGCAATATTTTGAATGACTTGCCCATGATGTCTACTTCTAGCATATCTACTTCTTGTGAAGATTTAATTGAATTCCCATCTAGACCTAAAATTGATGATAATGTGCTTAGTCTTGAAAATAATGAACTTAAGGACAAAATTGAAAAACTAACCAATGACCTAGCTAAATGCTATGTAGGAGAATCAAAATTAAGACATCTTCTAGATAGTCAAAGGTTTTCCTTAAGAAAAGAAGGACTAGGCTACATTCCTAAAAAGGGAAAACATGCTTTTGTCCCATCTAAAACCGTTTTTGTAAAAGAAAAGGGATATTGCAACAAATGTAAAAGTTTAGGTCACATTGAAAAGAATTGCCATACTAGCAAAATTAATTCATCTCTTATATTCAATTCTTGCTATGTTTTAAAGAAAATGAACAATGGCCATGTTAAAGCCAAATTTGTTGGAACCCCGATCATTGGTGCCAAAAAGAAAGCCATTTGGGTCCCAAAATCCTTGGTAACTAACCTCCAAGGACCCAAAAAGATTTGGGTACCTAAAAGGACCTAACTTTGTTTTGTAGGTAAATTACAAGGCCGGAGGACAACATTGGGTGCTCGATAGTGGATGCACTCAACATATGACCGGTAATCACAACATGTTCTCCTCTCTAAATAACGAAGGTGCGGAATATGACAAGATCACGTTTGGAGACAATAGCAAAGGAAAGGTAAAAGGTTTAGGTAAAATTGCCATCTCAAACGACCTCTCCATATCTAATGTATTGCTTGTTGAATCTGTAAATTTCAACCTCTTATCCGTAGCTCAACTTTGTGATCTTGGATTTATATGTGCATTTTATCCAAAAGAAGTGATTATCACTAGTATTGATGATAATAGGTTGATTTTCAAAGGTTTTAGACATGTCAACCTCTATTTAGTTGATTTCAATTCAAACGATGCTAATCTTGGTACATGCTTGTTTACTAAATCTTCTAAAGGTTGGCTATGGCATAGAAGGCTTGGGCATGTTGGAATGAAACAACTAAATAGACTAGTTAAACATGATTTAGTTGTTGGATTAAAAGATGTAAAGTTTGAAAAAGATAAATTATGTAGTGCTTGCTAAGCCGGAAAACAAGTTGCAAACTCACATCCAACTAAAAGCACCATGTCAACTTCTAGTCCACTTGAATTATTGCATATGGATTTATTTGGACCAACTACTTTTGTGAGCATTGGTGGCAATAGTTATTGTCTTGTCGTTGTAGATGATTTTTCTAGATATACATGGATATTCTTTTTACATGATAAGTCAATTGTGTTTAATACTTTCAAAAGCTTTGCTCAAAGGGCCAAAAATGAATTTAGCTTCAAGATCAAGAAAGTGAGAAGTGACAATGGCTCCGAATTCAAGTATACCAAGGTTGAAAATTGGTGTGATGATAAGGGCATCAAACATGAGTTTTCGGCCAAGTATACACCGGAGCAAAATGGAGTAGTCGAACGAAAGAACCGGACATTGATAGACATGGCAAGGTCTATGCTTTCGGAGTACAATGTTTCAGACACCTTTTGGGCCGAAGAAATCAACACCGCGTGCCATGCATCAAATTGTCTTTATTGTCATCGACTACTAAAGAAAACTCCTTATGAACTTCTCATTGGAAGGAAGCCAAACATTTCCTACTTCCGAGTATTTGGATGTAAGTGCTATATCTTGCGGAAAGGTGCACGCTTATCTAAATTTCAAAGTAAATGTGATGTAGGATTTCTATTAGGATACTCATCAAATAGCAAAGCATATCGTGTCTACAACCAAAACTCCGGTTTGGTTGAGGAGACACATGATGTTGAATTTGATGAGACTAACGGCTCTCAAGAGGAGCAAGATAATTTGGATGATGTAGGTAATGAAGGGTTGAGAGTGGCAATGAAGAACATGACCATTGGGGATATCAAGCCGAAAGAAGATAGTGATCAAGATGAAGATCCATCCACTCAAGCTATCCCCTCTTCATCAACTCCTCAACATGAAGATCAAATAGTTGAAGTGGTCAATGTGGAAGACTCCTCTCAACAACAACCGGAAGTACCTTCTACCTCTATCCCACAAATTCCGGTTGATCATCCAAGAATTCATCACTCAATTTCCAAAGATCACCCTGTCGATCAAATTGTTGGTGACTTGCATAAGGGTGTCCAAACTCGTTCTCGTCTTACTTCATTTTGTGAAAATTACTCTTTTGTCTCCTCTTTTGAGCCCACACTTGTAGATGAAGCATTAAAAGATACGGATTGGGTGAATGCTATGCACGAAGAATTAAACAACTTCACCCGCAACAATGTTTGGGAATTAGTAGAAGAACCAAATCCGGATGAGCATAATGTCATTGGAACCAAATGGATTTTCAAGAATAAACAAGATGCTAACGGAGTGGTAGTAAGAAACAAGGCAAGATTGGTGGCTCAAGGATACACTCAAGTTGAAGGTTTGGACTTCGGTGAAACCTTTGCTCCTGTAGCTAGACTTGAGGCTATTAGAATCTTACTTGCTTTTGCTTCATCTCATAATATTAGACTTTATCAAATGGATGTCAAAAGTGCATTTTTAAATGGAAAAATTAATGAATTAGTTTTTGTTAAACAACCTCCCGGTTTTGAAGATCCTACAAAGCCAAATCATGTGTATAAACTCTCCAAGACACTTTATGGTCTTAAACAAGCACCTCGTGCTTGGTATGAAAGACTTAGAGACTTTTTAATTTCAAAAGGCTTTAAAATTGGGAAAGTTGATACTACATTGTTTACTAAGAAAATTAGAAATGATTTCTTTGTATGTCAAATTTATGTTGATGACATCATATTTGGATCTACTAACCAAGATTTTTGCGAGGAATTTGGTAATATGATGTCCAGGGAATTCGAGATGTCTTTGATAAGTGAACTAAGTTTCTTTCTCGGACTACAAGTCAAACAACTCAAGGAAGGAACCTTCATCAGTCAAAGCAAGTATGTGAAGGACCTACTCAAGAAGTTCGGACTTGAAGAAGCAAAGCCAATCAAGACACCAATGGCTACAAACGGTCACCTTGTCTCTGACGAAGGAGGTAAACCGGTAGACTCAAAGCTTTATAGATCTATGATTGGTAGTTTATTATATCTTACTGCTTCTAGGCCCGATATTATGTTTAGTGTTTGTATGTGTGCAAGATTTCAAGCCTCTCCTAAAGAAAGTCATTTAATGGCCGTTAAGCACATTTTGAGGTATCTAAAATATTCATCTAGCATAGGGTTGTGGTATCCTAAAGGTGCAAAATTCGAATTAATTGGATATTTTGATTCCGATTATGCGGGATGCAAAGTGGATAGAAAAAGCACCTCTGGCAGTTGTCAACTGTTAGGAAGATCTTTAGTATCTTGGTCCTCCAAGAAACAAAACTCTGTAGCTTTATCAACCGCCGAAGCGGAATATGTTTCCGTAGGTAGTTGTTGTGCACAATTGCTTTGGATGAGGCAAACATTGTTGGATTATGGAATAAAATTTGAAAAAGTGCCTCTTTTATGTGATAATGAGAGTGCGGTAAAAATAGCCACAAATCCAGTTCAACACTCTCGGACCAAGCATATAGATATCCGACACCACTTCCTTAGAGATCATGTTAGCAAAGGTGATGTGGTGGTGGATAATGTGAGAACCGAAGATCAATTAGCGGATATATTCACTAAGCCCTTAGATGAAAGTCATTTTTGCAAACTTCGAAATGAGCTTAACGTCATTGATATATCAAATGTGGCTTGAAATGTTGAACTCATATTGATTGTACTTAAAGTATCACTTGATTGCATGAACTTCCTTTTTTGGAGCTTTTTAGGCTCTTTTATTGGCAATTGAGTGAAATCAACCAAAAATATGTTAAGTTGTAAGATAAATACTTCCCCTTTGGTGATATTGCCTATATCTTACTTATAATTATCATATAGTTATATATCTCCCTATCCAAATCTCTTGAGCTTCAATTCAATCAAAATCCTCCAAGAATTTTAGTCCTTCCAGCGGTCTGACCGAACCAATTGCGGTCTGACCGAATGAATCTCCAGAGAGCATCTTATATTCCTACTTCCAGCGGTCTGACAGGTACCCTTTCTACGGTCTGACCGAATTTTCATGACCAGAAACCTTTTAACCCGAATCTCTTGTCCTTTTTCACTTTCTTCCCCACTCCTGTCTCTTTCACGTGCGCCTCAAATCTTTGGATTCTTCCTCTCCGGTCAAACTCTCGCAAAGCTCGGACGAACCGTGGTTCAAGATCTCCTCCAAACCATGTCTTCTAGGTATCTTGCTCAGATTCTTCGTCGTTTTTCAATCTCTTTTACTGTTCACCTTGAGGTTTAGGGCAAATGTGTTGAATCTAGTCCAACTTTGGTCATTTCTTGAAATTGATTCATCACTTTGATACTATAAGTTCTTTCACATGTATTTGAGACCAAATTGTGCCCTAATTTCTAGTAAATCTCAGGTTTCTAGTCAAACCCTATCTCTTTGGTTGCGCCGGTCTGACTGCCCCTGTATCGGTCTGACCGAATGTAACAGCAGAGATAGGTTGTGCTGTTCTATTGTCGTATATTTTCTCGTCATGCCTTCCTGTTTCCTGTATCTTACCTGCTGCATATGCTTCAAATCTTATAGTGGTCGAGGTACTCAAGGCATTGCCTCCATCCGGACAAACAAGAAGAAATTGGCGAAACGGCCAAAAAGGACTCTACCCTCGAGCAGTAGCGACAGTCACGATGACGATTGGGTACCATCGGCCGGAGACTCAGAAACAGAACAGTCATCTCATCGTGGTGGATCGTCTCACAGGGGCATGGACATTGAGAGTGAGGACGATGAAATAAACGTCCATGTTTATCAAGGCCCGAAGAGAAATTGGACTTCAAGGGACTATACAAAGGCTAGGACTATCTATGCCTACAATCACGAGAATGACGCCTCTACTCCTCATTTCCACACGATGACACAACAGGATGCCTTCTACGGTCATTTGATCCACAAGAATATCTTCGAACACAAATGGATCGAATGGGCTTATGTTGTGAATCAGCCCATCATGGCTCCCTTGGTGCAGATCTTCAAAGATATAGGGCTGTATGACTTTGTGGAGCACAAGTGCCCATGGAACGCCACTGCCATCAGACAGTTCTATGCTACAGTAGAGATCAAATGGGCGGACCAGCAGATCATATGGATGACAGGTTCCAGGCGTTATGAGGCCACTTTTGAGGAGTTTGCTGCGGCAAATAAGTTAAACTATGAGGAGATGAAGGAGGGGATCTATATGGAGGATGAGGATTACCTCCATGAGGACGACTGGCTCTAGTTTTATGAGCAGCCGGGAGGTGGACAGCGGATTGTACTTGGCACTGTTACAGGTCTCAAAGTCCTCCCTGCTGTCGTCAACAAGATCGTACGAGCCACGATCCATCCAAAGAGTGGAAACCGAGAAGCGGTCCGGGATTACTACTGGAACTTCATCGACCACATCCTCAAGAGTCAACGGATCAATATTGTCTCTTTTATATTGAAGACAATTGAGGATGTCTCGGCGACCACTCTGCCGAATCTCTACTATGCTCCTTTCATCATGTCCTTGCTGCTCGAGAAGACGAAGTTCCCTTGCGGTTCTTGTGATATCAGACATCTCGGCTATAAGCCGTTTAGTGTCAACCCGCGCGTCTTGGCTCGAGGCCACGGAGCACAGCATCAGCAGCAGTAGGCTCAGCCTATGCCTCCTCCTCCTCCACCTCAGGCACAGCAGGCAGCTCAGTCTAGCCAAGCCCCCCCTTGGTTTCCACAGTTCCAGCAGCAGTTCCATCAGCCAATGATGGATCAGTTTGCTACTCTTCTCCAGGGGCTTGAGCTCGCTCGCTCGGACTTGGCGGCTTTGCATGATCAGTTCCAGACTTTCTCATCGCGCCAGGATCAGTTCGAGCAGTGCTTCGACGCCTTCTCCGCTCACTTCTACACTCATTTCCCTCAGACTCCTCCTCACCATCCTCCCGATGATGATGCTCCCGCTGATTCTTAGCTTTTATGGCAATTGATGCCAAAGGGGGAGAGAAGAGAGTAGAAAATAGTAGGAAAATGAAAACAAACTTTTGTGTAAAGTTTTAATTAACTTGTTTAGTTGAATATCTCTTTTACTTATGGATGACATTTATGTTGGTTGACTCTTGTATGAGATTGTTACTTCATGTTATATGAGATGTGCTTATGTTAGACGTACTTATGTTATTTTCATATGACCTTGTGATGATGATATCATGTGTAGAATTAAATGTCTTATTTGTGATACTTCATGCTCATATAATGAATAAATTGAGATAGCATCTTATTCACATGCTTGAACTCCTCTAAAATGCCAAAATTCACTTATTCATACATTCAGGGGGAGTGTCTTATTCTTCGATGCTTATTGTAAAATTCCCTTTATGCTTAAAACTCTTTCATCTATTCTTTATATTGTCATCAATTACCAAAAAGGGGGAGATTGTAGCTTCTAGGCCCCTAAAGAGTGTTTTAATAATTAATGACAACTACAAATGCTACACTAATGTTACCTGCCTAGTTGTGTAAAGAAGAAACTTTAAAGACAGGTTAATGAAAGGCGATGAAAGAGCCTCATGATGAAGAAAGGGCGTTGATCAAAAGGGCAAAGGTACGAAATAGGGTCCTTTCCATTTTTACCGGTCTAAGGTGATTAGAGAAGAATTTTGACCGGATTTTAGGATAGTTGCCGTACTATTAAGAGGAGCATGTGGTGTATCACAAAATACTTCATCTATGTGCCACAAATCATAAAATCAACTTGCATTGCATACTATAAGGTCATATACTTTGAATATGCTTGTTTCAGCTCATTTCTGCTCAGCACTGTCTCAGTCGGTCTGACCGTATGTTGGACCGGTCTGACCGAATTCACGGACTGATCGATTAGAATTCTCGGACTGACCGACGTTATGTCTTAGTATAGTATATACCTTTATAAGGTCGGTCTGTCCGTAGTTAAAACCTAGGTCAGTCTCCTGGAACCTCATGAACTATCTTTCTGTTGTTTTGAGCTATTACGGTCTGACCGTTTTATTAGACCGGTCTGACCGTTTTATTAGACCGGTCTGACCGTGAAATCAGTTTGACTGTGTTTTTGTACTACGGTCTGACAGTATGGCCGGTTTGTCCGTATTTTTTGGCCTGACCGTATAAGGTGTCCAGAAACTAGGTCGTCTCTGGACAGCTTCACGGTCTGACTGAAATAGGCTCCGGTCTGACCGCGTGTGTGCCTGACAAGGGCAGTTGAGCATTTATAGCGCCTGTTTAATGCCGTTGCAATTGCGGCGGTCTGACCGAGCTTATACCTGCGGTTTGACCGCCAAGTGAGCTTTTTCTCCCAACGGCCTGTAACGGCTATATTTATTGTGGGGGGTATATATACTCCCATGCACGGCCCTGTTCACAACTCTTGGCATAATTTGAGCATTGTCATCATCCTTGAGAGCTTTAGCACATTTCATACACTCTAGGGTTCAAATTCTCGAATTTGTGAGAGTGTGCATTTGAGATCTTCTAGTACATTGCATCTAGATCATTAAATCATCCTCGTGGCACTAGAAGAAGGCTAAGTGATCATCACCGGCTTGTTACTCTTGGAGTTTGCCGGCTCCTAGACGTCTAGGAGAAGGGTTTTGGAGAGCTCTTCAAGGAAGATTGTGAAGAAGCCTCAAAACGTCTTGTGAAAGGGTTGAGCACACCTTGCCGGAGCGGTAAAGTGCATCCTTAGTGAAATCGAGGTTTGGATAACTCATCACACTAATCCGGCTCAAGATCTAGGTCACTTCTCGAGAGAAGGTTGACTAGATAGAGGAGCGGTTAGAGATTTGAGTTTGTCTCAACGTGGATTAGGGGTGATCGGCAAATCACCGAGACCACGGGATATATCCTTGTGTTGGAATTGTGCTTTGTTCATATTGTGCTATTTATTTTCTCTCATTATCTTTAAATTGTTTGATTAATTGCTAAATTGTTAAAATCGCCTATTCACCCCCCTCTAGTCGATATCCTAGATCCCTTTCACCTATGCCGCAGACTTCGGTGCATTCGGTGGCCGCGGCCTTATCGCCTACTACACATCGAGCACTACAACGGTGAGGCCGACCCTTATGAATTCGTGCAGGTATACTCTACGGCCATCTCGGCGGTTGGGGGGGACGAGGCCGTGCAATGCAACGTCTTCGCCCTCTACCTCACCGGGATCGCCCGCTCCTGGTTCTACAACCCGAAGGCCGGCTCCATCAAGTCTTTCGCGCAACTCAAGCGTGAGTTTTGCGCGAATTTCGAGGAGAACTATGTGCGTCCCCTGGACTCCTCGCAGCTGTACACCGTCCGGCAGAGGACGGGGGAGACCATCCGCAGCTTCTTCAAGCGCTTCGCTCAAGTGAAGAGCAAAGTGGCTCACGTCCCCGACTCTACGGTCATCGAAGCATGCAAGAGCGGGATCCTCCCAGGAGAGCTCCACCGAAGGCTCTCCCGAAGCTGCCCCTCCTCCTCCTCCGAGTTCTTCAACGTACTCGAAAAGTACGCTCGGGCGGAGGAGGACGACCACTGGAAGAAGACCCAGGGGCCCCCGCCCCCGCTGACCAGGGAGCCAGGGACCCCCTCAAACGCCCTAGGCAGGGGGGCCGTAATGAGCCACAGCCTCGGGATACCTTTGTCCTCGAGGGCGGAGGCGGCTCGCGCGACCCCCCGAGGGGCAACCGCCCCTTCCCCAAGCCGAAGGGCCATGGGGGAGGACAGTCTTCCCGTGGTCGGGAAGGCCCCGCGGGGAGAAGCAGGGAAGGACCGTGGTGCACCTTCCACGGATCCAGTACCCATGCTACCCGAGAGTGCCACCAGCTGCTGCAGCACTTCGCGGCATTCCTCGACCAGCATGGGCGGGCAGGGGGGGGGGACTCCGGCCTCCTTGCCCCCTCGGCCGGCTGTACCGGCCCTTCCTGCTTCCGCGGGGGGTCAGCAGGGGCAGACGCAGGAGGGGTAAGGGGAATCTTGATGCAGTCTCTCTTCCCTTTTCCATATCGACTCTTTTCTGGGTGGTTGTCCCATTGAATTTCTGCAGAGTCGAATGGTCCTTGATTTCAATCTCCTTTCACTGACCTCTAACACTTTAACTGGGTATTCCTGACATGTCAAGTCTGGTTTCTTCCTTAGGATATATCTGCCATGTTGGCTTCTTTAGGTACTTCCTTAATTGAGACACATGAATATGTCATGAACTCCTACTAATTCGAGTAGTAAAGTTTGTATGCTACTTCTCCTTGTTTCTCTAGAATCTTGTAGAGTCTAACGTATTTTGGGCTTAGTTTTCCCCTTTCATCTTAAATCGTCGTACTCATTCGCTTTGAGATACACGTATTCAGCTTTCTCGAAAGATAGCTTCCTTCTTCTGTTGTTATAAGCATAACTCTTCTTGTCTTGGCTGTACAGTCTTTGGTTTCTCCTTAATGGTTCGTACATGAGTTCTCACGTCTTGAGCTATTTTTGAGCTGATTTGTTGCTTTTTTCCAACTTCTGACCAATGTAAAGGCATTCTGCACTTGCAACTATATAGAGCTTCAAGTGGGAACACCTGCAAACTAGTATGGTAACTATTGCTGTGGGTGAATTCTGTGTATGGCAAGCATAACTCTCATGAAATTCCATATTTGAGCACACATTCTTGCAACTTATCCTTCGGTATTTAATTCACTAGTTCTATCCATTCTCTAGTCTGAGGGTGGTGAGCTGTGTTGAAGTTCAACCTTGTTTCTGGGACTTCATGCAGACTTTTCCAAAATCTTGAAGTGGGTCATGCTTCCACGATCTGATACAATCCTCTTGGGTATACCATGTGGCGTCACAATCCTAGTCATGTAAATTTCTATTGACTTGGCATCATCGTAAGTCATCTGCTCTAGTATGAGGTACGCTGCTTCTGCTAGTCTGTCCACAATCATCCACACGGAGTCATATTTACTCTTAGTCTTTGGAAGTCCTATGATAAAGTTTATTCCAACTTCTTCTCATTTCCACTCTAGTATGGTTAGTGGCTATAACAATCCTGCTAGTCTTTGATGTCTGGTCTTCATCCTCTAACATGTGTCACACTTTTCCATATACTCGGCAATCTCTATCCATGCAACTTCACCAAAATTGATTCTTCATGCCCGAATACTTCCAGGGTGAATAGAGTATGTGGTGTTATGAGCTTCTAAAATTAGTGTCTCGATCTCCTGAACCTCTGGAACATACGTCCTTTTATCATGCCAAATTGCAGCTCGCTCACCTTCCCGAAATTCTATTGCATTTTCGATCCTCATATTCTCTTTGATCTTCTGAATTCCTTCATCACTTCCTCATGATTTTCGAATCTCTTCTTCCAAGGTTGGTGTAACTGACAACGTATATGGTCACCGAACCTTGATTTACTGATTCAATCATTTGCTGATGCAATCCTCCATTAACTCTGGTGCAACAAAGGTGCTGTAGCAAACTTTTCTGCTCAGGGTGTCTGCAATGACATTAATTTTACCAGGGTGGTAATGCATGTCTAGGCCATGGTTCTTCATTAACTCTAGTCATCAACATTGCCTCATGTTCAAATTCTACTGGGCAAACATACTTCAAGTTCTCGTGGTCTGAGTAGATTTCACATCGATTCCTTGGTAGGTAGTATCTCCAATTCTTGAGTGTATGAATCGTTGTTGCTAACTTCTATGTCATGGGTCGGATAATTCTCCTCATGTGACCGTAGTTGTTTGGATGCAAATGCGACTGTTCTTCCTCCTTGCATTAAGACACAACTCAGTTCGCGCCTAGATGCGTCTCAACATATCTCAAAACTCTTAGTATCAGGGAGTACTAGAATCGGTATAGTTGTTTAGCCCTTGTTTCAATTCTTCGAAGCTCTTCTGACAATCTTCTGTCCACTCAAATTGGACATCCTTTTTCAACAAACTAGTGGTTTGGCTAGTTTGGAAAAATCCTTCAATGAATCGGTGATAGTGCTTAGCTAATCCAAGAAAACTTTTGACTTCTGTCACTGATTCTGGTTGTTTTCATTCTTTTACGGCCTCGACTTTTAATTCGATCTACTGGTATTCCTTTGACTGTCATCAGGTGACCTAAAAATGAAACTTCTATGTCCAAATTCACACTTATCCGTCTTAGCATAAAATTGTTACTACCTTAGTTTATCCAAAACTTTTTGTAGGTGATCAGTATGCTCCTCTTGGTTCTTGAATGACGTCTGATATGGCGTTTATGATATGGGTGCCGTCCAGGTTTCAATTCATCATTGAGTTTAAAACCTTGGTCAGGGTACTTCTGGTGACACGCTCGGGTATCCTCCAACTTCGGGGATTTGGTTCACCTCTTTCTTCGAACTATGCAGATCTTGGGTTGGGTGTTCCACTAACATTCTCTCAGGATTGAAACAAAACTTCTTTTCCATTAGGACTAGTAAGGGCAACGGCTTTACGCTCACAATCCATTTGTCCTTTATGTTCCGACAACTAGTCTATTCCAGATATAACATCTCAAACAAGTAGTTCTAGTGCCAGTAATTTAGCAGGGAACTTCTTTATGCTCATATTAAATTTTTACTCCTTCGCATACTGACTTTACTGGCATCCTAGAGTCGGGAAACTGGATAGCGATAGGATACTATAGACACGTCATATTCAGTCCACTTTAAATAGTAAAAATTTTATGTCTGACGGGCCTCCTTCTTCTTTTGATGTGACATAGTTGATTCTACCTTGAGTTGGTACTGGGTTTCCTCTATCTCTTCTATGGTTAATTGGAAATCTTTCTCTTGCAGCTGGAGCTTTTTGTCCATATTGTTGTATTGGGGTAGGCATTGGGATATACGTCTGAACTGTGGGCTGTTGTTGACCTTCACTTCTCTTGGCTATTGGATCTGGCAAATTCCTCTAGGGAATATCTCTTGACAGTGACCGAATTGTCCACAATGATAGCGGTGTGGGGACAATCACGCTGATAGTGGCTTCTGTGACAAGCCGGGTACTTGGCTGTCATGGATCTTGGGTACTGTAGATTTGGCTGATATCGTGGTGCAGCTTGGGTCTTTGACAGATGCATGAATATTCCTTCATCTGAAACGATGTGGTCCAAGAAAGGAATATCCTTCAACCAGAAGGCACACATATCAAACTTGGCGTACAACTGATGATCTGCTAACTTCTTTTAACACTAGTCTGAGATGCTGAACATGCTCTTTTTCCGTCTCGGAGAAATTGAGAGTATCACTCACAACCACAATAATGAACTTGTCTAGGTATTTCATGAGAACTTTATTCATCAGGTTCATGAATTCTACTGGTGCATTCCTTAGTCCAAATGGCATCACTGTGAACTCATACAATCCATATCTTGTCATGAATACAGTCTTTGGGATATCCTCTTCTCTAATTTTCAGTTGATGATAACCGGTTCTAAAGTTGATCCTTGAAATTATTTTTGCTCCTCTGAGTTGATCAAAGAGATAATCGATCCTTGGTAGAGGGTACTTGTTTTTGATTGTCATATCATTCAACTTCCTGTAGTTGATACAAAGTCGCAGACTACTATGTTTCTTCTTGGCGAACAACATTACATTGGGGTTCATTATCCAAAACAGCATTGCATTGCATTTCATTGCGTTGCATTGCATTGCATTGCATTGGGGTTCCCCAAGATAAAGAACTTGTTCTGATGAATCCTTTCTCTTCCAATTCTTTCATTTGCTTTCTCATCTCTTCCTATTCTTGATTCGTCATACATGCAAGTTTCCTTGCGTATGGGGCTGATTGAGGTTCCAACTTGATGGCAAACTCTATACTTCAGTCTGGTGGCATTCCAGGGGATTCTTTTAGGAAAAACTTATGGGTACTCGTTGACTACTGGGACATCCTCTACTTTAACCTCTTCAACACTGTTCAAGCTGTCCATACGGTCGATTAGTGGAGATCTTTCTTTTCTCCTTTTCTCTTCTTTTTCTTTTCCTTTCTTTTCTTCTCTTTTTCCTTTTCCTTTTCCTTTCTGCGCCGAATGTGACTTGTTCTCCTTCGGTCTTCTTTTCACAATCTATATGGCCTCTGTGTTTTGCTAGCCGGGCCATTCCAAGAATGATGTCTAACTCTTGAAGATTCAGAACTAGCAAATCTGCTAGGAATTCTAGGTTGCCGATACAAAAGGCAATATTTCTACAGATGGATTTGATTGTCATTCTAGCTCTAGGGGATTGGATTAGAATAGAATAGAGTGCTCCAAGATCTGGTTCTGCACTGACATTGCCTGCTGTCCATCTTGCTCCATTCAAATCGGTATATCATTGACATTTCCTCCTTGTGGTATAACAGATGATGATCCGGGTTGATTTTGGTTGGTAGAGTTTCTATTTCCAGATGTAGTCCTCATGTTACTGGTATTTTCCTCGGGTTTTCTTCCATGAGGTCTTCCTTTAGTGTTAACCAAACTACTCTGACAGGCGGTCAAAGAAATGATCGTTGATTCGGAGGGAAACACAGATAGGGTACAAGTGGAAAACTGAGATCAGTTCGTGAGACAGGGATTGGGAAGTGCAAGATATTTTTCATAAACTAAATTTTTATAAAATACATAGTTTTGCCTCTATGACTTATAGGAATATTTAGCAATCAACACACATCAAGACAAGCAACTTCTACACAAAAGATTTAACGTCTGTTGTGGTTAGGCACAAAAGGTTAAACCAGGGAAAGTCTGGGATCACACGTCGGTATTGGAAGAATCATAAGGCTCTACCTCTTCTGAGTCCTCCCGATCTTCATCTGCGTCCATCAGGTCCAATTCCATGTTCTGGGATTTCGTAGACTACTACTGAAGCACGAAAACTATCTAAGGGGACATAACGCAAAACACCTAAAAGTTGGAAATAATGTTTAAAGCTTTTTCAAATAATCAAAAGAATAACTACATAATATATTTTTCTTAGACAAATTAGGTTTTCGCAAATAGATTTTAGTCAAACACTAACGATTTCTGTTCTAGGGACACCAATGTCTATAGAAGGGTCACGTCCTACAGTCGAGCCTTTTGCTCTGATACCAGATTCTGTGGGACCCTCATTTGAGGATTCCAGTGGCAATCGCCCAAGTGGATTGCACACAGAAAGGTACATCACAAGCTCACAACAACAGGATTCACTTTAATCAATAAAGCAATAGATAAAACAAGTACAAGGTCACGAGGACCAGTATTACATTATCACAATGCCAAGAATGGAATTAATTAAAGTTGATACAAAGTAGAGAGTTTTTCATAAAAACAATAACACGAAAGCAATAACAAAGGTCTTCATTTCCTTCTGCAGCGGTTCGGCTCGGGCCTTTACCACATCGAACTCAACTTGGCGCATGACCCTCCTAGAAGCTCAAATCGTCTGGAAAGGTTCCTTCCTCTTCTTGGTGCTCAAGGCTAAAGGAATCAGGGTCCTTGAATCCTTTCTTCTGAATTTTTGTGAAAAGGCAAGGGTGAGCATATTTTTCCACGATGCTCAGCAAGTCCCGTTATGAGAATACAGATATATAGATGAGGGGTTTTCAAGAAAAGGGTTCTTGGTTTTATATATATATAGGGGTAGAATAGATTTTCACTCTTAATTTGAAGAAAAGGTTTTTTGTTTTCAAAAGCGAGGCTTTTAAAATCCTAAGCTAGATTTTCAGAAATGTTATGTGTGGCGGTCTTTCATGAGTCACCACTTTACTCAGATTTTGTGAAAAACTTTCCAAAAGCTACTTGTGCTGCATCGACGTGAATAGAATCCACAGCGCGCAGACTCCATAACCTGGGAGCTCAGAGTATCCGATACTTTTTAAACTTTGCAAAGGTGTACCACCTTAATCCACCGATCACTCAGCTTTCAAGTCAGGCTAACTCCACGCGACTTTTACGCATGTGACAAGGCCGAAGTGACACAACAGTTTACAGTCCTAGCATTAACTATTCCCTGCCCGGTAAATAGACAGTCAAGTCTCAAGTACCGTTGTGGGTCCTCCCCACTGCCTTACTTCCTAGCCTGGGTCTATGTTCTCGCAAGACACATAGCCTCTCTTGATTACAGTCGCGCACGACTTAATCTGGCATAGGGCGTCTTCCTTCTTTCCACCTTTTCCTCTCATGATTTTTCTGAACTCACATCACTCATGGCCTTCTGCGGCCCACCAGTTCTCGCAAGACACTGGATCGACAACCATTGCAGGGAAAAGCTAATACTAAAGAAAGCTACTAAGTTGCGCCCGTCCCATAACCGGGCAAGTGGTTGGTACGTTTTTCATGCTGCATAGAAGCACAACACAAGGTTCTAGTCCTTATGAATCTCTAGTGAGGAGTCTTTCACATTCCCAGTGCGCACACAGCACCATCCAATCAAACCATCCTCACTATCGATTCCAATCACATTTCCTTTCACAAAAGGGTTTTTGAATACACTTTTCTCATATGTGACCATTCAGCATTTAACATATAATCTTGAGCATAGCATAGCCTAAGCATGATAATCTAGGGTAACAAGGGTGCAGGGATATTCAATGTCAAAAGGGGCTTTACCATCATTTAGGTCATACCTAATTACTTTATTTGAATATAGTTCTTATTTGAATATAAGGCATGCATATACTTGAAGACAGTTAACATACTTCATTTCAAAATAGTAGGCGAGACATGATCAAGGGTTTGAGACTTGCCTTGCAATGTTGGGTCTAGTTACTTGGACGATTCTTCGAAGATTTCTTCCGCTCCTTCAATCTCTGGTTCCACGGCGGATACAAGTAATACACACATACACTACATAAGCGTACAAAAGATAGTCTTTATGGGAAATGATACGTAAAATATATCATGCATGCAGGGGAGAGATTTGGACAAAGTCACTTGATATTGATCGAAGAGATGGGCTCAAAAGGACTTGAATGTCGAAGGGCTGACATTCGGCTCATGGCTTGACATAGCCCTAAATTGGTCTTAGGTAGTTTTTCTGGGGAAGTGACAGTAGGGAAAGTTGTAGAGCACAACTCCAGGAATCTAGTGGACAAGGTGGCATTTCAATTGCTCAAGTGTAACAGGTATAAGTCACTCAATGCCACTGGTGGACATGCACTGACATAGTGCTGGACATGGCTAGGAACTAGGGCATGGCATATCTTTTGACTCAGGGCTCCAATTGATGCACAACTTTGTCTGGGGTTTAGGCCTTGACAACAGGAACAAAACACTCAATAGGCTTAAGGGCAGAAAGTGGCCGGAGGGTGGCCAAATCAGGCGAGTAAACATGGTGGCCTGAACTACTGGACAGTAATCTTGGCATTGGAATATCTTTTGATTCAGGTTGATTCAGAAGTCGAGATAGTAGACAATATTGCTCAGGGTACTGGAGTCTATCTAAGGGACAAAGTTTCAGAGGCTAGATCGGCCGGGGAGAAATTCCGGCGACCGGCGCTGGAGAAGACGACTCCTAAATTGGGCGTTTTTGATACAGGTAGTTTGAACTCGATCCTTTGCTCAGGGAGTGAGAGGGTGAGGTGAGGGGACTATTGGTGAAGCCAATTCGGTCGGGGAATGGCCGGAGTGGCTCGGCGGCGAGGGCCTGTTCACTGGTGGCGCGCAAACCACGGAAAGGCTATGATCACTACTCAATTTCGAAATCCAAGTTAGTAGGCTTGCTCAAAGGGGTGTTTTAAACAATTTTCATCACTGGCACAAAGGTTGATTCGGATCGAATCAGGCAGCATTGAGGAAACAGGGCATTTGAGCTTTTCCGACGATCGCTGGCGTTAGGGTTCGCCGGGGGCCAATTGGATGCTATGGTACGGAGAGGGGGATGGGAGAAGCTTACTGGTGGTCTTGGATTGAAGAAAGGAGCTGCGGGCGAAGCTGGCGACGGTGGCCTCAAAACTAGCTCGCCGGAGAAGAAGACCTTCACGGCGGCGCTGGGACACTGGCTGCTCTCTGGTGCTAGGGCTGAAGCAATGCAGCTGCGGGGTGTGGTGCGAAGTGATGCTGTGGTTGAGGGGGAGCTTATATAGGCGATGGGCTGAGCTCTCGGGAGTTGATGCAAATCAAGCGGGATTCGCGGCTGACACCGGAGAAGCGTTCGAGGCAACGTCGGGACGCGGCAAAGACTGTGCCAGAGAAGGGGAATCACGCGAAATCAGCTGGAGCAGGGCGACGGGATCGCTGGCTTCGGCATGGCTGCAACGTGGCGTTGCTTTGCTGCTGCTGGAGCACGTGCGCGCGGGAGAATCACGGCACAGCGCGGCTACGGTGGCTCCACGGTGGCGGCACGGTTGCGCACAGGTGGTGCTACGTGGCTGCGGTGGTGGCTGCGCGGGCGACTTCGTCGGCGGCGAGTTCCTGCGGCGAGGCAAAGTGGCGAGGCTCTGGTTGCAACGGCTAGAGCTCTGGTCGAGAGCAACGACCAGGGGCTTGGTCGAAAATGGCAGAACAAGAAGGCTAGGGCTGATATGCAATTTCCAAAATTTGCACCAGGGACTGTTCTGCAAAGAACTTGGACTAATTTGCAAGGTTTTCTTTCGAGATCTTGGGCCTATTTGCAAATATGGAGATCTAAAGGGCTGATCTGAGATCTGGTCCTGCAGATGAGTATTACTAAATGTCTTAGACTCATCCAGTAGGAAAAACGGTAAAATCCAACAAGATCTGGTGGTTTTGACAAAAATCGAAAACAGGGTAATTAGGGTAAACAGGGTAATTAGGGTTTGAAACTTTGGCGAGGCTGAAACTAGGGTTTCGGTTCAGTTTTTGAAATTCTTCCTGAAGAGAAAAATGTCTAGAATAGTGAATGGGAGATGTTCACTGAATCAGATCAAAGTTTGGAGATGGTCTGAGACTTTTGGTCTTTTTGGGCTTCTGACAAATCTGAAAAGAACTGATTTGCGATACTTTTGGACTAAAAAGCAAAAATAGTCTGAAAGGCGGAGTTTATCGGCCAACTTTTTAAATTAAGGTAGTGGCATACCTAAGATCATAATTCTGGGATAAAGATCAAAAATGGGGTTGAGACATCCGAGAATCCAATGAAGATACGCTGACTCGCAAGCTAAAGAGATGACAAAATTTGGGATGTTACAAGCCGTTAGAAATCTCCCCTTCCAAACTTCCCAGAGGCATATCAACGTCATCGTGGGAGGGTCTGCCTCCGGGCGGGACTCTAAGCGCCAGCGTAAGGAGTACGCGCGCGAAGTCAAGGTGTTGGGGGTGCTGCACACGTCTCCGCCACCCAAGTGGTCGGACGTCCCCCTCACCTTCACGGCGGAAGACGCGTGCGGGGTTCAATTCCCCCACGACGACGCGCTCATCGTCTCCGCCACCATCTACAACTGCCACCTGGCCCGCATCCTCGTGGATGGCGGGAGCTCCGCCGACGTCCTCTACCTGAAAGGCTTCAAGGAGATGCAGGTGGATGAGAAGCTTCTGCAGCCCGCGGCAAGGCCCTTGCAAGGGTTCGTCCCGGGGAAGGCGATCCACCCCGTGGGGAAGGTGAATCTCCCCATGACGTTTGGCACCCCGGAGAACTACCGGACCTAGATGGTTCGATTCGACGTGGTGGACCTCCCCTTCTCCTACAACGTGATCATGGGGAGGACCATGATCAACCGCTTGGGGGTCGCAACCCACAAAAACTACCTTTGCATGAAGGTCCCCGGGCCTCACGGCGTGACCACCGTCTGGGGAGACCAAGACGTGGCCTGCGCTCTGTACGAGCGCGCCGCCGCCACAATCGGGAGCATCAACATCATTAAGGCACCCGGGGGGGAGATCTCTCCCACGGAACCAGACGTCGCTGCGATACCTCCCGGGAGGCCCCTCCCCAAGCCGCGTCCGGAAGGGGGCCTCCGGAAGGTCCTGCTCTCCCCGGATGACGGGGACAAAACCGTCCGGATCGGGGCGGAGCTCCCCGAGGAGCATGCAACATAACTCGCGGCTTTCCTGCGCGAAAACTCTGACGTTTTCACGTGGAAGCCCTCGGACATGCGGGGTGTCGCCCGGGATGTCATTGAGCACAAGCTCGCGGTGACCCCCGGTCATCCCCCTATCAAACAGAAGCTGAGGAAACTCTCCCTTGAACGCCAAGAGGCGATCAAGGTGGAGATCGCCCGACTCCGAGAGGCGGGGTTCATTCGGGAGGTCCTGCACTCCGAGTGGCTCGCAAACCCCGTCCTCGTGAAGAAGTCAAATGGCAAGTGGCGGATGTGCGTGGACTTCACCGACCTTAACCGCGCTTGCCCCAAGGACAATTTCCCACTCCCGCGGATTGACCAACTGGTCGACTCCACCGCGGGGTGCGAGTTGATGAGCTTCCTGGATGCCTATTTGGGCTACCATCAAGTCCGGATGGCGGAAGGGGACGAGGAAAAGACGAGTTTCATAACTCCCTCGGAACCTTCTGCTACGTCTACATGCCCTTCGGGCTGAAGAATGCAGGAGCGACCTTCCAGCGCCTCATGACGCTGGTCTTCAAAGACCAAGTCAGCCGCAACGTCGAAGTCTACGTAGACAACGCGGTTGTCAAAAGTCCCCGCGCAGCCGCCCATGTCGACGACCTAGCGGAGACCTTCTGCAACCTCCGCACGTATGGGTTGAAGCTCAACTCGGAGAAGTGAGCCTTCGGCGTGCGCGGGGGGGAAGCTCCTGGGTTTCCTTGTGTCCAAGCGGGGCATAGAGGCAAACCCTGAGAAGATCCGGTGTTCCTGGACATGCCCTCGCCGCGCTCCGTCAATGATGTTCAACGACTCGCCGGCCGCTTAGCCACGCTGAGCCGCTGCGTCTCGCGGTCGGGGGAATGAGGCCTCCAATTCTTCAAGATCCTCCGGGGCTCGAGGGGTTCAGATGGACCTCCGAGGCCCAGGAGGCCTTCGATGACCTCAAGAAGTACCTCACGAGCCATCCAATGCTCGTGAGCCCATCCCCCGAAGAGCCCTTGCTCCTCTACCTTACCGCCACCCCGGTCGCCGTGAGCGCGGTATTAGTGAAGGAGCAAGGGGGGCAGCAGCGTCCCGTGTACTACGTGAGTGAATCCCTCCAAGGGGCCAAAACTCGGTACATGGAGATGGAGAAGATCTGCTACGCCCTCCTGATGGTGTCCCGGAAGCTTCGCCACTACTTCCTGGGGCACCCCATCACCGTCCCGTCGTCCCTCCCCTGGGGGAGGTGCTGCGGAACAAAGAGGCCACCGGCCGGATCGGGAAGTGGGGGGCCAAGCTCGCCCCCTTCTCCATTTCCCTCACAGGCCGCTCCGCCATGAAGTCACAGGTCCACGCTGAGTTAGTGGCCGAGTGGACTCCTGCCTCCGAGCCCGGGGACGAAGACCTCCCCGCGTCGCCCCGACACAGTGACCATTGGACGCTTATGTTTGACGGGTCGCTGTGTCTCGCCGGGGCCGGTGCGGGAGTAGTCCTCCGGAGCCCCGAGGGGAAGGAGCTCGAGTACGCGGCGCGACTCGAGTTCCCCGCAACCAACAACGTCGCCGAGTACGAGGCTTTGCTCCTGGGGTTGCGTCTTGCACGTTCCCTGGGGATCCGGTGCCTCCTAGTGAAGGGAGACTCTCAGCTCGTAGTTTGCCAAATGGTCAAGTCTTACCTATGCCATGACGCAAACTTGAGTCTTTATTTGCAGGAGGTGTGAAAGATGGAGAGGCACTTCGATGGTCTCGAGGCCCAGCATATCCCGAGAAGGGACAATGACCGGGCCGACGCCTTGGCCCGGGCAGCCAGCGCCCGGGAATCGCTCCCCAAAGGGGCCTTCCTGGAGATCATCGCGAAGCTCTCAGTGGCCTCCCCGGACACGGGCGACGAGCCTCGCGTCCCAGAGGTCGCCGAGATCACCCAGACTCCGTCATGGATGGACCCCCTCATCTCCTTCATCAAGTGGGAGGGGGACCCTCCCAACGAGACCGAGGCTAAGCGCCTCCGAGCGAAAACCCGGGCATACCTCCTGCTGGAGGGGAAGCTCTACAAGCAGGGGGCTTCCACCCTCCTCCGTTGCCTCCCACGGTCGGAGGGACTCCACCTTCTCGAAGACATCCACGCGGGGAGCTGTGGCTCTCACCTAGCCCAGCGTGCCATGACAGCCAAGGCTCTCCGGCAGGGCTTTTACTGGCCCACGGTGATACACGACGCGCGAGACCTTGTCTCCGCGTGCGAGGCTTGCCAGAAGATGGCCAAGGGTTCGACCCTCCCCCCCGTAGCGCTGCAGACTATCCCCATCACTTGGCCCTTCGCGCGCTGGGGGATGGACCTCTTAGGACCCTTCCCCCCAGTGCCCGGAGGATACAAGTATGCGGTGGTCGCGGTCGACTACTTTTAGAAAATGGGTAGAGGCGGAACCCTTGGCCAGCATCACGTCCCGGGCTGTTCAGCGGTTTTTCTGGAAAAACGTCGTATGTCGTTTTGGTGTCCCCCGGGAAATGACTGTTGATAACGAGACCCAATTCGACTCGGCTTATTTCCGGGAATTCTGTGAAGGCCTGGGGCTCATCATCCACTTCGCCTCGAGCAGGCCGCTTCTAAGCGGGGTGCATGGGCAGAGGAGCTCCCTAGCATCCTCTGCTCCATGCGCATGACCCCGAGCCGGGCGACGGGACGTACTCCCTTCTCCCTAGTCTACGGTGCTGAGGCAGTCCTCCCCCCGGAGATCGGCTTCCGGTCGCTGCGAGTCGAGCTCCTAGACGGAGCTACGACCGCAGCGTACCAAGCCAATGAGGCCAACCAGCGACTGGAGATCGATCTCGTGGAGGAGGAACGCGACCGAGTGCTCCTCCGCCACACCATCTACGAGTGCGAGATGGCGCGTGCATACAACCAGCGTGTGCGCGAGAGGGCTTTTCGCCTCGGGGACCTTGTCCTCAAGTGCGTCACGGACCCCCAAGCCCAGGGTAAGCTCTCCCCCAAATGGGAGGGCCCCTACAGGATCTCCGCGGTCCTGGGCTCGGGGGCTTACAAGCTGTCCAGCCTCCAAGAGCAGGAGCTGAAACACACGTGGAACTTGCGTTTACTTCGCAAGTTTTACGTCTAGCCTACACAGGCCCATCCCCTCCCCCGGAGCGATTGTGCCGGAGGGGGAGGGGGGACATTGTAATCACTGTTCCCTCCCCTTTCGCGATTTCACGGGGGGAGGCGTTGTATTTTGTTCCATTATCAATACAACTGGATTTTTTCTTCAACTCTGTCTCATTGCAGGTTCTTTACATTACCGCCTTTAGTGGCGATGCCCTCCCCGCGAGGATGCCCTCCCCGTGAGGAAGTGGGCTCTCATGACCCAAGAAGTCCCTCCCGTAGGGCGGCTTTTGATCACCCCTCGTGGACTGAGGGTGTAAGCGGCAACGCGGTCCTCAGGGACCGTGGTAACGAGTCACTTTGGGAGACTAGTCCCTTACCCAAATACTCAGACCCGTTATCGGGCACATCCTCCTCCAGGAGTTGATAGTCTTCCCAGCGGGACGGATTTCTTGGATATTTCTTTCCCGGAGACCTTATTCTCGGCTCCCCGTTTTCATGGCGATCGGATGATTGTCTCCCGGAAAAATTACGGATTTCTTGGATATTTCCTTCCCGGAGACCTTATTCCCGGCTCCCCGTTTTCACGGCGACCGGACGATTGTCTCTCGGAAAAATTACCTCCGGAAATTTCACCTCAGGTTTTTCTTGGACATTCTTTCCGGAGACATTATTCCCGACTCCCCGTTTTCACGGCGACCGGACAATTGTCTCTCGAAAAAATTCCCCCAGGAAACTTCGTCTTGGAATTTTCTAACTTGGAAAAATTCTTAAGTCATGGGCCTTCATCTCGGGGGCTTTGTCAACCCCACAGCACGTGGAGCTACCCTCTGGCCCGCTGTGGGCGGGGGGGATAAGGAGCCCCCGGGATTTGTCCGGACCATCCAAGAAAAACGAGCAAACTTAGCTCTATCCTATCAAAAGAAGTCGTCCACACCATCCAAGAAAAACGAGCAAACTTAGCTCTATCTTATCAAAAGAAGATTCTCAAAGCAACAACAAGCAAACAACTTTATTGATCATTCAACCGGAGGACATCTGCCCCCTCCGGTGGGCATCGGAAACGGTACAACCCGGGCCATAACCCGGAAATTCTCTACGTCCTAAGGCTCCTACGCCTAATAGTCCCGGAGGCCCTCCGATAGCTCTCGGGTCAGGTCCCGGTACAACTTGCGTATGCGGCGTTGAGCTTCCCGGGGCAGGTCCCCGGGCCAATACTCGTAGCCCACCGGTGGAAGTATTCGAAGAGGGGGAACCATCCGGGACCCTGGCCGTGGAGGGGGTAACTCGGCACGATGATTATCGAAGTTATCCAAGTGCCACTCCGGATGCCATCTCAACCGGATCGGCTCCCAGACAACGTCCCTGCTGCGTTCCTCGGAGATGAGACTTAGCAAGATCAAAGTAGCTTGGGCATCCCCAGGGGGGCACCTACCGGGGCTCAATGGCCTCGCCCCCGGGGAACCTCTTCCGGACCTTCGGCCGGGAGTAACCTCCCGGGAAATCTGGTAACATTGTATTCATTCAAGACTTAGAAAAATTTCCAATTTCCATTGTATTTCAAAATGTCTTTTTACAAGCGCCCGGGGCTTTTTCTAAGAAGCTACCGGGAACAAAATTCTAAGAAAGCAAAAAGAGTCCTATCTAAGACCCGGGGGGAGGCTCATACTTTGTCATTGGCGTCCTCCCCCCGGGGGGCTTCTGCTGGGGCTGGGGTATCTGCTCTCGGAGGCGCCGGAGCCGGGAACCCCACCTGGATGATCCGGTCGTAGAAGCTCCACCTCCCGGCGAGAGGGCTCGAAAAACTAAGAGAAGCTCGGGGGGATGCTGCCCCCGATTGCCTGGGCGCCCACCCCCCGGTGCTCCACGAGCCCGACCGCGGCCGCCACCACAGGGATTGCCCGGCCTCGCGCCTGGGCATTTGCGGCCTCCGGGATCATGGAGACTTGTGCGTTAAGAAAACGCACAGCCTCCGTGAGCGTGTCCGGGGGCACCTCGGAGCTGCTCCCGGGGCCTAGGCTCATGCCAAGGCCCTCGAGGTCCGAGCAGACGGAGCGGCCTGCGTCCATCATCGCCCGAACGCTCGAGCCCTTGAGCTCCCGGAGGGCTTCATCCTTCGCCTTGGCCTCGCGCCGGAGATGGTCGTTGACGGTCTCGGAGATGTGGACTTGGGCCCGGACACGGGCCAGCTCCCGGAGGGCTTCATCCCGCTGCTCCAGGAAGACGGCGGCCCTCTCCTCCGCATCCTTCAGCAGCCGGCCGATGCGCTGCTCAAGCCCCCAGGTATGGCCGCCCCCTACGAACTCAAGAGTTAGAAAAAATTCGAGTTTAGGGGGGCCGAAAGAAAGCACCCACCGGTTCGGGTAAGTACCTGGATTTGGAGAGACTGAAGCTCCCCAAAACGCTCACGGAGTGTCCCCTCCGAGACTAGGCCTGGACCTTCCAGGTCTGCAGGCCCTCCGCGTAGCGGTCAAACTCCTCCGCGGAAAGCAGGGGGGTCTCCCTCCCGGTGCCGGTCCCGTCGCGGCTGATGACGGGCCCCCGGACCTGAGCGCCTAGCATAATGTGGGCAGCGGTGGCGGTGGTTAGCGTCTTCGTCGCCGAGGAGGTGGCCTCCGAGGAGGTAGCCGAGGAGCTCTCGGGAGGAGGAACCATGAGCCCTTTTCCCTTCCCAGGCTGCGGGACCTTCGCTTCCGGAGGGGCCTCATAGACCGAGGGCCTCCCCCCCTCGTCTACCGGCCATTCCACCCGTGGGGGCGAGGCCTCCGCGAACCTCACCTCCGGTCTCTCCTGCTCCAAAGGCGCCGGGGGCGCCGGGAGGGCCATCGCCGAAGGGGGCGAGGGGGCGTAGTCCACCGAATCGGACGCCTCCCCGCCCGCGGCCGGTCCCTTCCCCCGAGCCTCGACGGGGCTCTCTGGGGGAGGGGGCGTTGCTTCCTTCCGGGCCGGCGCCTGAGCGCGCCCGGTCCCGGGGGTCTCATCCCGGGCCTTCACCGGCGTCGAGGCCGACGTCGTCGATGGGCCGGGGGCTTTTTGAACCCTGGCCTTCTTTGGCTCAGAGCCCCCGGCAGCCTCCTTCCCTCGCTTGTGCGACCCGGGGGTAGGGAGGGGCTTCCTCTCCGGTAGCTTTAGCCTGAAGGCCTCGGCTACTAGGTTCCGAGGAGGGCCCTCCCCCACGACGCGCACGATGCGCTCGTGCTCGTCGGCGAAGTACCTCCCCAGGAGGTTCTCCGCCTTCTCCCGGGCCGCCGGGTACGGCCGGACTGCGAAATGTAAGAGTTAGAAAAATTTTAAAAAAATTTGCAAATCAAATGAACCAAGTCATCGAGAACTTACGTCGGGTCACCGGTTTCACCGGGGGCCGTTGGTTCGGGCACATCCCGATCCCCCTTCTCCCGCGTGAGAAGGGGGAGATCCTCAAGAGCATCATCTCCTCGGCGGCGTCCCGCATAGAGCGGGCGCCCCGGGAGGCGATGACCTCTCCGAGGAGCTCCAGCTCCTCCTCCGTCCACACCGGGGGCTTCGGGGCGGACGGCCGGCTGTAGGTGGGGGCCTCTGGGGAGTACACCACCTCGTCGTCCCGGACCCGAAGGTAGAACCATCTCCGGATCCAGTCACCCCAGTGGTCCCGGGAGGCCGCCACCGGGTATTCGGCTACCCGGGATGGTAGCATCTGGACCATCACCGAGCCGAAGGGGGACTTGGGTCCCCCCTTCACCATGTGGGAGCTCCTTGCAGCTGGCTCGTAGAAGTACCGGAAGGCTCGCAGCGTGGGCTCCCGTCCGGTCGCCGTCTCGAAGAGCCATATGAATAGGCCCATCCGGACGATGGCGTTCGGCATGAGGTGGTTGAGAGCCACCCCGTACTCCTTCAAGAACTCCCAGAGCAACGGATGCTCCGGTAGCCGGAGCCCCGCCTCCAGGAAGGCCTCGAAGGCCACGACGTCTCCGGGCCTGGGGTGGGGGGCTCCGTCTTTCTTCATGGGGATCCGGGCGTCCCCGTCCTCGATGACTCCCCGGTCGTGAACTCGGAGGCCCAGAGGAAGTCCACAGCGACTTCCTTCGGGGGCACCTCCGTGGTCTTCGCTCGGCCCTTGGGTGCCATTAGGTTTGTTCCGGTGGCTAAAGCTTCCGGGAACTGGAGGGACCTAACTGTTCTGGAGGCTAGGCTCCCGGGAACTAACTACCGGGAGAGGGCTACCGGGAGAGCTAAGGGCGCTGGAGTTTGGAAAATTTTGAATGAGCTCTCCAGGCCCCCCAAGGCCCTATTTATAGAGGCGAAGCGTGGCCCAGATGGGTGCCAAGTGGCACTTCGCGGTACATCCTTGCCGTTGGAATTTAAATCGCGTGCGGGAAACGAAGGGACGGGCGCGCAAACTGAGGCACCGGTTCGAACCGCGAGCGCATTTATGGCCAAACAGCTCGGTCATAAGCGCGCGGCACTGGAATCGAAGCGTCACGGTCCTGGTAGCTTGACCCGGAGATTTTCCCGGTGACATGTACCATACCCTCCGGGGACTCGAGCATCGTCCCCGGAGGGCATGGGGGGCTGCTGTTGGAGGAAATCTCCGTGAGACTAAGTCCAGGTAGGTTGTGCCGCCTTTCGCCTGGGGACATGGGCTTCGGTGCCTGTCCCGGGCGCCGCCATTTGCCCGGGGACATGGGCTCTGGTGCCTGTCCCGGGCGCTGCCTTTCGCCTGGGGACATGGCCTCCGGTGCCTGTCCTGGGCGCCGCCTTTCGCCAGGGGACATGGGCTCCGGTGCCTGTCCCGGGCGCCGCCATTTGCCCGGGGACATGGGCCCCGGTGCCTGTCCCGGGCGCCGCCTTCTGCCCGGGGACAAGGCCTCCGGCGCCTGTCCCGGGCGCCATCGTCCTTCCGGGGGCAGAAGCCCTAGATTCCGTGTCACGTGCGGGCCGCGTGATAAGCGCCTTGGTCATGTGCAGGTCGCGTGGCAAGCACCTCGGGAATCAGCGGCCACCTGTCAAGCATTCGAGGCGCCTGGCCGGGAGAAGGACGTTGTTACCTCTCGATCCGACGGTAGCGTCCGGGGTAGTTTAGTCTTTTTGCTTCTTTTGGGGTTATATAAGCCCTTGTACCCCCTGTTGTAAGAACAAGTTGTTCATTATTGTTAGAATAGTCAAACTCACATGTGTGCTTCGGAAGCCTCTCCCCGAGAGAGCTTCCCTAGCCGATTCCGGTCGGGAGCACACCGATAGGACTAGGGTCTCCACCGGGACCCGAACCTGTATAAACCCTCGTGTCACTTGTTGTGTTTGTCCGGCGGGGGAGGACCGGTCACCCGGTCAACCCGCATCGTGTTTTTCTTCGTTAGGATCGTCCACAAAATCTGCCGGGGTATTCACAATACCACGACACTTCTGAGAAGTCCTTTGTGTTGTATCACACTCCTTTTCAGGTGCAGACGTGCAATGCTCATACATCTTTTCTTGATATAGCTGCAATATATAGTCTCTCTGCTACAACGATGTTTAGTACAGCTCAAGTGATGAAATCTCTGAACTATATTATGTGTTTTTATATAAAGATTAGATCACAAGAGGACGGAATAGAAAAATATATAGAAAATATTACATACAAAAAATATAATCTTTTAAAACTAAAACATTTGATATATTAAAATTGGGTCTACATCAGTAATGATGTATATCCTTTTCTATGATATTTTATTTTATCTCCACATATATTAAGAAATTATATAAAAGTAGTACGATATTCCTAATAACTACATCTTTCTTGTACTATTTGGTCTATATTAGTAGTTGAGAGAGTGATTAATATAGAGAGGGACGGAGAAAAAAGTGTGAGTAATACACATTAAAAGATAAAGGAAAGGGTACAACGGGAATATTACACCTATTTTTGCTTGAAATTGTAGAACATCTCTTACTCTCTCCGATATAACATTTAAAGTGTATTTTAATCAAGCATACAAATTAAAGAAGTTATAAGTTTAGGAAAACAATAAAAAAAATGACAAAAATAACTAGTTTTAATCATAATTGTTTTGGAAATAAAAGAGAATGCTTACCGCAATGGATTAGCCATATGGAATAGAGAATAACAAGAACATCACAAGAAAACATCAATATATTTGTATGCATATATTATATTTTGCAATGATATTAAAAAGATTGTAAGTTTTATATTTTGCAACAATAGATGTATTATGTAACAAAAATTATTCTTAGAATATAGATTTTTTTAAAGAAAATTGTTATTATAAGAGATAGTATATGTTATATTAACAACACACTCAAGTTCATCCTCAATTTAAATAAATACATACATAAAATAAAAGAGATAAAAAATAAAATCTACTATCTCTATTGTGTGCATACACACTTCAATCATTCATATGCACTATAATACCACTAAAATATCAAAGGGTACTGCAGTGAGTAGAATTTGACGGCATATAGTCAGATCTAAAACTTTCGCGCAATTATCTCGTGATTCCTTTAGTGTAGATGTGCGTTGCTTTCATAGACGTGCCAAAGCTTCTGAGCTGGACCAAAAAGAACGGTTTAACTACTGTTACGAGAAAAGTACTAATTAAATATCGCCAAGCTAACGGACAAGCTTGCATTTGGCAGGGGCATGTATCTCAAATTTTTAAAAAAAATTTATACTAAATCACATGTCTAAATCAAGATATATTGTAGTTTTGAAATTTTCGAAAATAACAACCAAAGTGAGATGGCCCGAGCATCGTAGCCCAAATGTATGTGGCCTGCATTGCCAAGTTTGGGCATTGTAGCCCAGGCACAAGAGACTTGCATCGCCGAGGTCGACATCGTATCAACCATGTTGTTAAGTCTGGGCGTCGAGCCCGACGTACGTGATCCGTGTCGCCGAGTCCAGGCGTCATAGCCCGGGCGTACGTGGCCCGTGTTGTTGAAGCCAGCGTCATAGTCCGCACCAACGAGTATGGGCATTGTAGTTCGAACATACGTGACCTGCATCGCCATGTCCGAGCGTTGAGACCTGGGTTGAAAGATCAGGATAACGAACTGAGAGGGGTGAATCGGTTTTTCAAATTTAATCCCACAAAAAAACAAATATAAATAAGAGATAGTATGGATGCTAGGGGTATTCGAATATCTCAAGTATAACTCTCTCCAATCATAGATTAAAAATGTCCAAATAACAAAAATAAAATGGAGAACAAAAGGGAAACAAAGAACAAACAAAAAGTTTGCAAAAATTTAAACAATCAATTGTGAGAATTTAAACAATCAATTGTGAGTATTTAAATAATCAATTGCGAGAATTTAAAATTACAAGTATTTAAAAAATAAATTATGAGAATTTAAAATTACAAGTATTTAAACAATCAATTGCGAATATTTAAACAAGCAAAATCAGAAATTTAAACAATCATGAAAAAAGAAAATAAAAACAAATATACAAAAAAAATTTGTATTTCTTTCAAAATATCCAAAAACAAAAAAAACTCTTGAATACTACTCTTAACAAAACTCTTAAAAGGCTAAATAAGCAAAAAAAACTCTCCAAAATATTGAGTGCTCTCCTTAGCACTCCCCTTCTTATATAGAACTATTCTTCATCTAATGTAGCCTCCACAGCCTATTTGGGACTAAACTAATACCTGGTGGAGGTTGGACCCGAAGCCCAATTCGGCCCAACTCTCAATCACTCCTCTTTACAATTTTCGGAATTACAATTTTCAGAATCACAATATTTTCTAAACAACAGACACTAAAATAGTGATAACTTTATCATTTGAACTTGGATTTAGACGTTCTTGTATCTGTTGGAAAAAGAACTTTGAGCTCTATCATGGCCAGAGCTGGTAGAGGGTCCAACAACTAGTGGAGACCAAATTTTCTGTTCACACCTTTTTGAAAACAAGTCTAGATCAATGCAGAATAGCTCACAAATAAAACCTTTTGCATAAGCTTCCACGCGGAGTCCATATACTATCTCGGTGATTACTTGGGCATCATGAGCACAACTTGTAGCTGCCATGAAGCCACCACATGTCCACCTTGATGTTGAATAGCTTTTCACATACTAGGAAGTCTCTTTCATTTTGAACCCTGACCAACAACCTCCACACTTACGACCGACTTAAGATACTTCAACAATCTTGGTGCAATGCCAGATCTGGGTATTGGATTAGCCATGTTTAGCATTCCTGCAAGTCTAGCACCTCCGGAATCTCTCGGATCAGTTGAGTTTCCGGCTCCACCCAGAGCACTACTCCGATGGCCCATCCTTATCGCAAACGTACTATAATTCCAGTATACCTGCAACATGAACCAAAACTAAACAAACCCATCACATAACACTGTTCACACATAATGACAATAAACACAAGAAGATATATCATAAACAATTCAAAACATTGTAAAAACACACTGACGAGGATTGTTACCCGAGCTAGCTCAAAATAATGCACATTTGGTTCAAGACGGATTTGAACCAGCTGAGTGTCTGAAGGTCTGCTGTTATGGTCTCAGACGACCTGAGAAACACGGACACAAGAATGACTTATGGTCGCAGGCTTTGCGCGATCATGAGATCGCAGACGTTACGCAGTCAAGAGGCCGCAGACGATGTGCGGTCAGAAGGTCGTTGACTATTATCGACCAGAGTAACTCGGGATTTCTTAGCTCTGCAACAGGCATATTCCTAGGATCGTGATGATTCCTCCACGTATAAAGATAACTGCCAGGATGTTAACATGTGCAGTTATCTCTTCATGCACGTGTTAGGCCTGCATGGGAGTTAAGTGTAGTTACCAAAACTGCGCTGCTACAACCGTTCAAAACCGTTGTGCATTGGCGCCCTTTTGATTGGTATAAAAGGGTGAGCAAATGTACCAGACGGAAAAAGAAAAGAAAAGATGACGACAGATCAAGCACAAGATTTCATAAGTTAGTTTAGTCATTTTTAGACATCAACACAGAAGAGATCTTCGCCTGTGATGATCTTTTCTTCAACCTTGTAAACATTTTTCATACATAGTGAAATCACAACAGGACGTAGGACTATTACTCCCACCATTGAGGGCCCGAACCTACATAAATCTCTTTCCGGAGGGACACTTTGAAAGGCCTCACAACTCACAAATTCTGCATAAGATCGACTAAGGACGCCGAGTCTGAATCGTCGACAGCTGGCGCAGGCGTTCTTTTTTCTATCCAGAGGTTCGGTGAGCCATGTCTGGGGCATATGATTCCGAGAACGACTTTGATCTCGAGGATTATGCCCACATACAAATGCCTTCACCTAGTGATCCTGTTCCAATGGAGGAAACCGGAGCCGAAGACATCCCGGAGGTCGATTCGACCACTCAGGTCATGTCTATCGACCAGGAGACAACAGACGCAGAACCGGAACCCAATGTTGTTCCTACTGTGTTAGGGGTTGAATCTGGTCCATCGCACGACACTGCCGAGGGCAAAGGCAATGTTGACTAGGAATTCATTCCGGGGAGGTTTGATCCTGATAACCTCCACCGTCTCTTTGATTTCGAGTTCGACTCAGAACAAATAGAAATGTTCTCTCCATTGGCGACCTCATTCCCTAGGCAATTCGCTGTCTTATCGGAAGAAACGCCCGATCAGCGGATCGCCAGGGAAGAACAGGAGCGCGAGCAGAAAGAAGAGCAAGAACGCAGACAAAAGGAGGATCAAGATCATGAGCAGCAAGATAATGAGCTCTGCAAAACAGCCCTAGAGGCTCTACAAAATGCGCAAGCTTATTACGACACTGCTCCTAGTTCCTCCCGTCGTCCGCATGGTCGCAGACGCGACCAGACACCTTCTTTACCCCCGGGACATTTACCCGTGGACGAGGAGACGGTGACACCTGGTGCACCGAGGAGGAGCACACATGGCCGGCTTCGATCCATCACAGAGGTCCTGCGTAATTTTCCTCCTACTGTCACAGATGCGCAGAAACCAGCTTTCGCCAGAATCTTGGCGGAAAGGTTAGACGAGGTCGCATCCGAGGCGACCCCTACAGCCTCTTCCTGGTTAGCAATACGTTCCCATGAAAGAGAATACTCTAAGTCTAGTTTTGGTAGATGGAATCGGCCACCACTAGTACCGTCTCGCCATGACAAAGCCAGACGGGCGGGAAATTCTCGTGATCGGGAACGAATTCCTGTCAACTCTCGCCTGGGGCCGCGCATGGTGTCTCCTTCGCGTGAGGTCACCAGAGATCAGGTCAAGAGTCGCAGATCCCTCCATGGTCCTTATGTCGGTTGTAAAGCTTTCTCACCCGGCCTTCGTGCGGTCGTTTGGCCAGATAAGTTTAAACCAGGGGCTATTGAGAGATTTGACGGAACTCAGAATCCATCAGAGTTCCTTCAAATTTACATTACTGCTATTCAGGCAGCAGGTGGCGATGACCGAGTCATGGCCAACTATTTACCTACAGTCCTCGAGGGACCGGCAAGAACCTGGCTGTTCAATCAGCCCGAGGGTTCGATATATAACTAGGAAATGTTGTGCGATGCCATCCTCAACAATTTCCAGAATTGTTATCAGAAGCCGGGAAAAGAGGACGACCTCCATCGACTACGACAAACATCGACCGAAACTCTTCGTCAGTTTGTCAAAAGATTCGTCAGGGTGAGTGTCGACGATTCGGACTCGGAGTCCTCAGCCGAACTTATGCAGAATTTGTAATTGTGAGACCTTTCAAGATGACCCTTCGGGAAGGTATGCTGAACAATGGTGAACAGGAGCACAGAGAGTTTAGACAGGTTCGGGCCCTCGATGGTGGGAGTAAAAGCCCTACGTCCTGTTGAGATTTCACTAAGTGTGGTAAAAGATTTACAAAATGGAGGAAAAAGTCCTCACAGGCGAGGACTTTTCCCATAAGAGTGTACAAAGATAAGCCAAAGAAGGCTTATTAAAATGCTATATGAGGTGTGCCGTAGACTTGGCTAACTTGGATGTTTTTCTTCTCTTCTCCTTTTCTTTGATGCTCCATGCCATCCTTTTATATTGTTTGAAAGGGTGCCATGTAGAGGAAACTGCATCAAACGGTTGCATGGACGGTTGGATGCGGTTTTTTGGAACTGCTCTTAACCTCCACGCAGGTTAAACACGTGTTATTCATGGATAACTGTATGTGTTAACCTTCTGACGGTTGATTTTCCACTTGTAGGAATTTTCGGGATACTTAGAATATCCTGTTGTATGGGCAACCGAAATAGATCTCAAATATCTTGATCGGTAGATGTTCTGACCGCGGGATATTAGCTGACCGCGCAATATCCCGAATGTGTAGTTCACGTACAGCCTACGAACTTCTGACCGCGCAAGGCTTACGGTCTGACCGCGTAAAACTGCGACCTGATCGCGTAAAGCTTGCGACCTCATGGTGATGCCCCTCAGAATAGCTTGAGTTCGCATCACCAGATGCATGTCTGGTTCGAACCTGTCTTGAACCAAAAGTTCATTAGAAGTGACCCGGGTGTCAATCCTCGTCAGCTAGCCCCCAAATTCGAAGAAAACGAAGAGACGTGTTTATTTCGAATTTAAAAACCGTGCATTGGATTTTTAACCCGGCACTTTAACTTCTCCACTTAGTGGCGCACTGAGTGAAAACGGTTGGTTTTTCAAGACGGGTTCTGACATTACGTGACGGGCAATGATGGCACCGTAGAGATATTTTTATCTCGAGGTAAAATTGTAAATGTCTTAACGAAACCCGAGGTGTCTGGGAGGCGAACCGTCGCCCTGGTGGCTATAAATACCAGACCCCTGGACATGTAAAGATTTACAATTTCCCTCTCACGCCTAAGTCTTTTTCTTGTTATCCTGCCTTCTTCCTTTTCACATACTCCTCCCAATGGCAGATCACGATATCATCGAGATTGAGAGTGATGAAGAGGAAGTTGTCGAACAAGGGTCTCAAACGAATGAAGTCCTGTCTCCCTTAAGGAAGAAACCCAAGGTTGACGAAGGATCTTCCAGTGGAATAAAGGTAAAGAACGTAGCGAGTTTCTTTCTTCCTTTAGTTCTTTTGACCCTCCCCGTTCATGCCTCTCGGCAAGTTAGGCCTTTATCCTTAAGAAAAGATCCCTTCACATTCAATTCCCCCATCCTTTTGGGTGATCAACATCCTGGTCGGCAAGCGGTGACTATCCCTCGATCAGATGATTGCCATATTGGGTTGGCGAAGCAATCTTCTTCTGGGGAGGTTGCTCTTCCACCATATGATGATCTTCCTCCCAAGATGGGTGTATCAACGGGTTATGCACCGGGACAGGTAACAATTCTTCTCCCTTTTTTGCTGATAATTTTAGTTAGTATGACTAACTTTTGCAAAAATGTAGGAGGTAGGAGGCCCCAGCGATCAGCCTTCTGCTGCTCCATCTCTTCCTTCCGGACAGACCCTTCTGGAAGAGAAGAATGCCCTGGAGAAGAAGACCGAGGAGATGGCCTCGAAGATTCTGCGTTTAGCAGAATGTCTTGATCGATCCCGAGAAGAGGCGCACCATTTCCGTCGAGAGAGGGACTTCGCTCAGCAACAGCGAGAACTCTCTGACTTGATTAGGGACAATAGTGCGTCTGTTGTTAGGGACGATATAGATAGACTTAGGGTAGTTGCTAGTTCCCTGGGGGTTGTCAGTGTAGATCCGACTGACAACAACATGTCCCTTGGGGAACTTTGTAAACTTCTTTCGGAGCAAGTCGATGTTTTGATCGACTGCATCCCTTTTGTATGTAAAGAATGTAAGAAATAAAAGTTCTTTATTTCTCATAAAATGTTCTCCACATCTTCTGTGCGAAAATATAGCCATGAACTTTACGTTCGCGACCATTCATACACAGGAAATTTTAGTTCTGCGATCAAAATCACTTTTAAGAAAAAAGCACCGCGACCTGCCCTGATTCTGCGATCAGTTTCAAAGCCGCGGTCAGAACTAAGGTTCGACCAGAGTTGGGACTCGGTCAGGATGTCACTTCGATTAGAATCGAAGTTTCAGCCTAAAACACGATTTCGATAAAACCATAACCCAATTAGAAACACTTCAGTACGTTAAAAATTGGGTTACATGATTTTTTCGAATAAAATGTTCAAAGCATAAAAAGGAAAAACATCCTCTGAAAAGTACTGAAAATTTTTCAGTCCTTTTACGCTTTCAGTTTCCAAAACAAAGAAGTCTTTTTGTTTCAGATCCGACGCCTGAGTACTTTACCGGGTTCATCAGAGACAGTATCCATTATGGGAAATGAATAAAGCATTCAATGGAACGTTTGAAATGAGCCGTTTACTCATAAATGCGTCGCCTTGGGTCTATAAAAAGAGCAGATGTCTTCTCAAAGAAGCCACACAGCTAAAAACCCTTATTATTCCCGCCGCTCAAAACCCTCATTTTCTTCAGCCTTCATCTTCCCCAAATCGCCAGCTTCTCCTTTGATTCTACACCAAAGATGGCGTCCTGGAGCAGATCCATTCATCATTCTGAGGAGAGCCTGATGGCGCTAGAGAAGGAGGAGATCCTTTCTCCGCGGCTGCTCATTAACTGGCGACCTGCGGAGAAGGACCAAGAAACCCCAACTGTCCAAGAAGGCGAGTTGGTGGTTTTTGAGGAGTATTTGCGTTGCGGGTTCCGATTCCCTGAGAGTCGGTTCCTTAAGGATGTCCTTGAACATTACGGGTGGGAACTGATCAACCTCCACCCCAACGCGATACTGATCCTTGCAGTATTCCAGCATCTCTGTGAAGCCTTCGTCGGAATATAGCCCAGCGTGGATCTTTTCCGACGATTCTACTTTTCGGCGTGGTCGAAGAGCACCAAAGCCGCCGGATGCATCTACTTCCGGCTGAGGGATAAAAAGGAGTATCCCTCCCCACCCCTGCGAGACTCAGTGCACGGGTGGCACCAGAAATGGTTTTACTGCACCCCGCCGACCGAGAGCGGGTTGTGGTTTGAGAACTCGCGGCCGGAGAAGCCGAGCGAGTTGGATACTCTCCCGGCGATGAATGCGGAGTTGATGACGCATGCCGAGGTGATCCTTCACTTAGTCGAACAAGGGTTGACGGCACGTGACGTCATCCGAGACTTTGTGAAGAATCGGGTGAGCCCCCTGCGTGAAAGGGCTCATCCGGCTTGGGAGATCAAGTCCATGGCGGACACTACCCTGGACTATAACGAAGGTATTCATTTCTGACATTGAAATCCTTTTATGTCATTTTTGAAATGTATCAATTTAACTCGTATCTGGGAACAGTCCTGCCCTCAGCCGAGATTGAGAGGCGGACTAACTACCTCCTCAGGGCGTACAACGCCGAGGTAGAGGGCCCCAAGGGATCGCCTCGCCCCCAAAGCTTGATACATGCCGGCGACGACCTTAAATAGGAGCGCCGAAAGGTACACTTTCCACTTGGCCTCTGTTTTGCAGGTCTCATGTATGTCCAGCACTAATCAATCCCATTGGAATGAGAATAGCTCCTAGGGAGGTTTGCAGATGCGACATTCCCAAGTGAAAATGTCGGCTCTCTGAAGAAGCCGACGGCGAGGAACGTGAAGAAGGTCTCTCAGAGACCCAGGACAAAGAGTCCTGCCCCTAAGAAGACCAAGCTGAACCCTGGGGAGGGGTCTTCACGAAGCGTTCCTCGTCCCGCAAGAAAGACTGCGGTAAGATATCGCATTCCTGTTACTTTTTCAGGCGCGACATGGAATCACTTCTTCGTCGTACAGGGAGAGGGGAGCGAGGAGGAAGAGGATGACGTTCCTCTGATCCTTCGAAGGAGGAAGATCGCGGATCTTCCATCCAGCGATGCCCCAAGCTGCCCCGCAGAGACCATAGCTGCCGAAGAGGTGGCCGTGGCTGACCCTGCGACCACCGAGGATCTTGTGGTCGCGGGTGGCCTTCCAATTCCTGAAGCCCCCGAGGTTTCAGGGTCAATCATCTCTGCTTCCCTGGTCGAAGGGACGACTAAGGTAAAGAATCTTTTCGATCATTCCCTCCATGGCTCTTTCTGCACATTTGATAAGTTAATGTACATACAGAGAGGAGAGCTTCTCCCTGGGACCACTGGGGATTCCAGGGAGGAAAATCCTCCTCCTCCGCAGGCAGAGGAGGAGGTAGACGAACAAAGGCCGGCTGTGACGGTTCCAGCAACTCAGGAATCGCCAAGGCCTTCGGATGCAGCCCCACCAGTTAGTCCGGTGGCCCAGGTAAAGACCTATGTGTTTTTACCTGTTCCCTAAGAATATGCTTGTAACATGACATTTCCAGGGGGGTGCTGTCTTATTTACCATAAGGAAGGCGAGAACCGGAGACGGCTCTCCTTCGCAAGGGGAATTTTCCCAGAAGTCTCAGGAACGAATGGGATTTCAAATAAGGTAAGAGCTCTTACTTGACAGTAATCTTAAATAAAAGTTGCCTGACCCATTCTTCCTGTTAGGCAAAAGAAGACGGCGCCTAACCCTTCAACCGCCACTGGGGAGGTTGAAACTAGGGCTGATGAGGGAGCCTCTAATGAAGAGCGCTCTGCTCCCGTGGTTCAGGAAGTCGTCCGGACCGCGGGAGGTGAAACAAGTATAGGGACCGGGTCACAACCGGTGGCCTCTGGGGGTGGCGTCCGGCCGGCACTTCCCCCAACTATCCCTGTCGTAGGCACTTCCGGTGCGCTAGCAAGGATTCCTGCTAGCATGGATGATGCCGCTTTAAATAAGTTTATGAAGGTATGATCACCCCTGTTTCGGCGCTTGAACCGCCTTTAGAGTATATTTGACTTTCTTGCTTTGTATCACAGGGCTTGTCATGGGTGACGAGTCAGTCGCATGCTGCAATGGCTAGCATGGCGGCTGTTCAAAAAGATCTGACGGCTTGCGCAAGTGAGGATCGTCATTCTTCTGTTAATATAAGTAGGCTTTAATTGTGACTGACCTGATTTTGCTGCAGAGAGGTTACATTCTTGAAAAAAGAATTAGCCAAGATGAGGCTGAACTCAGTTACAGAGTTCAAGAAACTACGGACTGAAATCAATAAACTTCAGTCTGAGAATGCTGGTAAGTCGATTCTCAACTTGAGAAGACTTAAAGCCGTTTCTTGTTAATAACCTCTTTTCTCTGTACAGCGCAAGCAGGTCGCATTACACAGCTCGGCCAGGACAAGATGATTCTCGAGTCCTCGCTCAACCATACCGACCGAGCGGTCAAAGAGTTCAGCCTACTGGTCTTCGAAAAACTGAAGGCCATAGCCAGCCTTTTGAATACCAACGTGGTAGAGTTGAGGAAGGACGACCCAAGTGTCAGCGATTGGGCATCACTGCTCACAACTCAAGCAGAATCACTGCTCGAATATCTCCCTGGAGATTTACGGCGACGTGAAGAGATAATCAGGACGAGAGTCCAATCAGCCGCTTCTGCCGTACTCAGCCGGGTTCGACTTCACCATGGCCCAGATGCGAATCTGAGCGCGCTGGTGGGACCGGTTGAGGTCGAGAGTGAAGAACTGCTTGACGCCGTTATTGAAGAAGTTAAGCCCTTCGTTGACAAACTCTTGGCTGAGCTGAGGATCGAATGATCCTTACATTTTGTAACCCAACAATTGTAATTACAATGCCATGTATGTAAAACTATTTTTTCAAAAGAAAGTGCATATTCACATCATAAGTTTCATACTATAAGTATATTCCTCTAGCCCCCGCCTCTGTTTTGTGAATACTGAAGCCTTAGTATTTTAAGCAGAGTGGAAAACATAAGTATGATGACCAGGGATATGCGCTTCAAGCCGATGGTCAAGATTAAAGTAACATTTTAACCTTATTGCAAACTGGTAGCCACCCAAATGACCGAAGACTAGCCAGATAGTCCCGTGTGCGTTGAGAAACGGCTTATTTAGGAGTGACTTATCTGGAAGTGATCATGAGATCGACCAGCGAATCCGGTTGAAAAATGCTGTAATAACCTAACCGCCGGCGATCAGCCCCCAGGTCGAATTTGTATAATTTGGGCTTAAAGAAAAACACTCATTGTATGAAAATAAGACATGCTTTTTATGAAAAGATGCTAATTGAACAGGAAAAGAGTGATTGGAATACTTACACGTAAAACTTGCGAAGTTGATCGATGTTCCAAGTATTGGACAAAATCCGACCATCCTCCATGGCTAACCGCGCAGACCCTGGCCGCGGCACTGAGACGACAGTGTATGGTCCTTCCCACTTTGGGGAGAATTTATTGCGGTTAGACTGGTCTTGAATTTTTCGTAAAACCAAGTCGCCCACGTTGAGATCACGTGGTCGCACCTTTTTACTGTGATACTTGCGTAGAGCCTGCAAGTATACCGCGGACTTGATCAGGGCGCGATCACGCCGTTCTTCCAGGAGGATGAGATCTTGCGATCGCTGTTCGGATTGGTTGACCTGTTCGAACTGATTCGTGCGAACAGATCCAATACTGACTTCCATAGGCAACACAGCCTCGGCCCCATAGACCAAATGGAAGGGTGTCTCACCGGTGGCTCGACTAGAGGTAGTCCGTAGTGCCCATAGAACAGTATAGAGCTCGTCTGCCCAAGCCCCCGAGCGGGTCTTGAGGCGATCAAAAACACGTTTTTTGATGTCTTGCAACACTTGCCCATTGGCCCGTTCTACGGCACCATTGCTTTGTGGATGTGCCACGGAAGCAAAGCACACCTTGGTCCCAATCTGATCGCAGTAGTCTAGGAAGAGACCGCTAGCGAACTGAGAACCGTTGTCTGTGATGAGACGGTTTGGAACTCCAAATCGTGCCACAATGTTCTTGTGAAAGAACTTTTGTGCGGCTGATGCAGTAATATTTCGTACTGGTTCGGCCTCAATCCACTTTGTGAACGTGTCAATGGCTACGAACAAAAACTTGTATCCATTGACCGCTTGTGGCATAGGACCGACGATGTCCATTCCCCAGATCGCGAAGGGCCATGCGAGAGGAATAGTTTGCAATGCATAAGCATGTTGATGAACCTGTCTTGCATGAAACTGACATTGTGGACACATCTTGACCATAAACTTGGCATCATCGAGTGCCGAAGGCCAGTAGAATCCCTGTCGAAAAACTTTTCCGACCAGCGTTCGGTATGACGCGTGTGCACCGCATACACCGTCATGTATTTCTTTCAAGAGGGATTTTCCTTCCTCCTGAGATATGCAGCGCATGAATACTCCTTGAGTACCCTTTCTGTACATAACCCCATCTATGAGTTTGTACAGACGCGCCTTTCGAATTAATCGATCGCTTTTGGTTTCGTCCTCGGGTAGGGTCCCATGTTCAAGATAGACCCTCAATGGATGAGTCCAATCTTGTTCCTGACCGAGGTTGGCAACGAAGGCTATTGCCGGATCATCCTCGACCGAAGTCATGATCGAAGGATGGTCCAAGTGTTCAATGAACACTCCTGCCGGAGCGGATGAGCGTGAGGATCCAATTTTGGATAATTGGTCTGCGAGAATGTTGTCCTTTCGCGGGATGTATTGGACTTCGAAGTGACTGAAGTGTTTTTCCAATCTCCTCACTTCTCCCAGGTAATGAGCCATTGTCTCATCGGAGGTGCTGTACTCCTTGTTTACCTGGTTTACGACCAGCTGTGAGTCCCCCCTCACCACTAATCGACGGACTCCGAGGAATTTTGCTGCCCGGAGCCCTGCAAGAAGACCTTCATACTCTGCTGCATTATTGGTTGCAACAAAGTGTAGTTGAATGACATACTTAAGCTGTTCGCCCTGAGGCGTAACTAAGACCACTCCAGCCCCCGAGTGTTGAAAACTACGGGAGCCGTCAAAGTACATTGTCCAATAATCGGGGCACTCCAGTTCCTTTGCCAACTGCACGGGTGGCTCAGGGTTGGTCCATTCGACCACAAAGTCGGCCAAAACCTGAGACTTAACCGCCGTGCGAGGGGTGAAAAGGATTTCGAAGGCACCGAATTCGACCGCCCATTTGGCGATTCGACCAGATTTTTCTGGATTTCGGACAATATCCCCTAAAGGAAAAGAGGAGGGTACTGTGATCTTGTGTGCTTGAAAGTAATGTCGTAGCTTACGGGAAGCCATCAGTAGCGCGTAAAGTATCTTCTGGACCTCAGGGTAGCGCTCCTTAGGACCATGAAGTACTTCGCTCACATAGTAGACGGGTCTGTGTACTCCTTCCCTTTCCGCGATCAGAACTGCGCTGACTGCGTGTGGGGTGGCCGCCAAATACAAAAGTAATGGTTCTTCCTTTTCAGGAGACACCAATACTGGCGGACTGGAAAGATATGTTTTTACCTCCTGAAACGCTTTTTCGGCCTCGTCAGACCATGTGAAGTTATGATGTTTCCGCAAGGCTTTAAAGAAAGGTAGTCCCCTTTCGCCTAATCGCGATATGAAGCGACTTAAAGCCGCCATGCGGCCATCCAGGCGTTGAACATCCTTCATGGTCGAGGGCGACCTCATTTGTTCAATAGCTCTGATTTTCTCAGGATTAACCTCAATGCCCCTGGAACACACAAGAAAACCAAGAAGCTTTCCTGAAGAAACCCCGAAAGAACATTTCTCCGGGTTCAATTTTATTCCAAAGCGATTCAAGTTACAGAAGGTTTCAGCAAGATCGTCCAAATGAGACAATCTTTTGGTGCTCTTTACAACCAAGTCGTCTACATATGCTTCGAGATTACGCCCTATCTGGGAAAGAAAGGTCTTTTGCATCAAGCGCTGGTACGTGGAACCAGCGTTCTTGAGACCGAACGGCATTCTGACGTAGCAGTATGTGCCGAACGGGGTGATGAAGGCAGTTTTCTCTTCATCGTCTTCTGCCATGCTAATTTGATGATATCCTGAGTAGGCATCCAGAAAACTCATCAGTTCGCAACCCGCAGTGGAGTCAACCAGCTGGTCGATGCGGGGAAGGGGAAAGTCGTCCTTCGGACAGGCACTGTTGAGGCTAGTATAGTCGACGCACATGCGCCACTTGCCATTTGACTTGCAGACCATGACCGGATTGGCGAGCCAGTCCGGGTGATTCACTTTGCGGATAAACCCGGCTTGTAAGAGTTTGTCTAACTCTTCTCGGATGGCTTCCTGTCGGTCAGTGGCAAAACGCCTGAGCTTTTGCTTTATTGGTCGTTGTCCAGGTCGAATTGCTAACCTGTGCTCGATTACTCCCCTTGGGACACCGGGCATGTCGGACGGTTTCCACGCAAACACGTCTGCGTTAGCCCGGAGGAAAGCAACGAGGTCGAGTTCCTATTTGTCATCCAGGGCTGACCCAACCCGAATTGTCTTGGATGGGTCATCTGGGTACAAGGGAACTTGTTTGAGTTTCTCATCTGGTCGAGGAGCAGCCTTGATCGCATCGGTGGCGACAGTGGCGACCTGAGCGTCCCGGAGGGGAAGTTGATCGACCATCTCCAAAGATAGCCGGTCGCACGTGAGAGCCACGTTGCGACTACCTCGGACCGAAATGACACCTTTGGGGCCAGGCAATTTCCCGCACTGATAAGCATAGTGCGTTGCCATCATGAACTTAGCAAGAGTCGGCATGCCAAAGATTGCATTATAAGCTGAATCACAATCGATTACATCGAAAGTAACCAATTCTGTTCGGAAGTTATCTGGTTCTCCCAGAGTGACCGGGAGGACCACTTGTCCCAATGGCATCATCGAGGGGCCTGGGATTATCCCATAAAACGGATGGATTATGGGCTTGATCTTCGAACGAGGAATTTGCATCTCGTCGAGTGTCTTGACCAATAAAAGATCAAGGGAACTTCCCCCGTCAATCAGGACCCTTTCGACTCTCGCGTTACTGATGATTGGGGTAATAACCAGAGGTAGCCTCAATGGTCGAGTTAGCCCCACAGGACAGTCAGCGCGATCGAACGTCAAAGGTATTTCCGACCAACGGGGATATTGAGGTTCACCAAGGGATGTCTCCATTTGGTTAACCTCTCGGCAAAAGGTTTTAAATTGCCTTTTGGAAACGAAAGAGGAGGAACCTCCGAAAATGACATTAACATGATTTTGAGGTACCTGGTAAGCCATTTCTTCGTCTCCATCGACGTCTCTAACCCCGCACGCCTGCTCTTTGGGCGGTAAGGTTGGCATTGGCCCAGCTCCTTGGTAGAAATCATCCAGCTGTTTCAACCAACTCCTGCAGTTTTTGAGATCGTGGCCTGCGGAATTGTGGAGTGGACCCCACCTTTTGCCCTCCTGCGGATTAGTTGATTTTTCTGGCTGGTCGGAATCCCGGCCACCAGAAGCAGTTTTACTTTTAAAAGAAGACTTATTACCTTTGGTCGAAGGTGGTTTCTCCGCGACCGCGACCTCATGGTACTGTCCAGAGCGGTTCCTCTTCGACTTTTTTGACTTCCCACCCGGTGAAGACTCCGGCTTTTTGCTCGAATCTTCTTTCTTGGCGTGCTTGAAGCCTGGTTGGGGCGGTAGGTCCCCCTTGTCAACCATTCGGTTCCATTCGACTGCCTCGGCTGCATCGGAGTATCGATCAGCCATATCGAACAGATCGGCCACTGATCGAGGAGGGTGGATGAGCAAGTCTTCAGTGAATCTCCGGTATCGAACGGCATGCTTAAATGCCCTGATTACGGAGCCATCAGATATATTTGGGATGGTATTTCTCACCTCGACAAACCTCTTGACAAACTGCCGAAGTGTTTCGGTCGAAGTTTGCCGCAGTCTATGCAAGTCGTCCTCCTTACCCGGCTTTTGGTAACAGTTTTGGAAATTGCTGAGGATGGCATCGCATAGCATTTCCCAATTATAGATAGAACCCTCAGGCTGATTGAACAACCAGGTTCTAGCCGGTCCTACGAGGACTGTTGGCAGGTAGTTGGTCATGACCTTGTCATTGCCTCCTGCTGCTTGGATGGCAGTAATATAGATCTGAAGGAACTCAGATGGGTTTTGAGTTCCATCAAACCTCTCAATGGCCCCTGGTCGAAACTTATCGGGCCAAACGACTGCTCGTAGGCCAGGCGAGAAAGCTTTGCAACCAACGTAAGGACCGTGAACCGTCCTGCGACTTTCGGTCGGGTTTCGAGCAAACTCACTTAATGGCGAGGTTACTCGGGGTCCCAAACGAGAGTGAACGGGAACTCGATCCTTACTACGAGAGTCCTGCATTCGCCGGTATTTGTCCTGTCGGGACGGTATAGGCGGCGGGTAACTCCGTCGGGCAGAGCCAAAATGAGGACCATCTCGTTCACGGGGATGTATCACTGAGCGGGAAGAGGCTGTTGGGGTCGCCTCGGATGCGACCTCGTCCAGTCTTTCCGCCAGGATCCTGAAAAAGGCCGGTCTCTGCGCATCCGTGACCGTAGGAGGAAAATTATGCATGACCTCCGCGATAGATCGCAGTCGACCATGGGTACTTCTCCTAGGGGCACCAGGTGTTACTGTTTCTTCGTCCACTGGGAAATGCTCCAGTGGTAAGGAAGGAGTCTGGTCACGTCTACGACCACGCGACCGTCGAGAAGAACTCGGGGCAGCATCGTAACGAGCCTGCGCATCTTGAAGAGCCTCTAGGGCAGTTCTGCGTAGTTCCTTGTTCTGTTGCTCGAGATCTTGCTCCTCCTTCTGTTTGCGATCTTGTTCTTCCCTGGCAGCCTGTTGATCGGGAGTTTCCTCCGACAACGCAGCAAACTGCCTAGGGAGAGAGGTCGTCGATGGGGAGAACATCTCGGTTTGTTCCGAGTCGGACTCGAAATCAAAGAGACGGTGGAGGTTATCAGGGTCGAACCTTCCTGGGCTAACTTCAGGGTCACCATCATATTTTCCCTCAGCGGGATCGTATGACGGGCCGGATTCATCGCCTAGCACATTAAGAACCCCTGCGGGTTCTGACCTTGTGCCAGTTACCTCCTGGTCGATTAACATGACTTGGGGAGATGATTCAACCTGTGGAAGATTCTGGCCTTCGACCTCTTCCATCGGAACAGGATCGCTTGGAGAAGGCATGGGTATATGGGCATAATCCTCGAGATCGAAATCGTTCTCGGAATCATATGCTCCAGCCATGTTTCGGCGAACCTCCGAATTTCAATTAGGACGCCTTGAGAAAGGCCCCACGGTGGGCGCCAGCTGTCGACGATTCGGACTCGGAGTCCTCAGCCGAACTTATGCAGAATTTGTAATTGTGAGACCTTTCAAGATGACCCTTCGGGAAGGTATGCTGAACAATGGTGAACAGGAGCACAGAGAGTTTAGACAGGTTCGGGCCCTCGATGGTGGGAGTAAAAGCCCTACGTCCTGTTGAGATTTCACTAAGTGTGGTAAAAGATTTACAAAATGGAGGAAAAAGTCCTCACAGGCGAGGACTTTTCCCATAAGAGTGTACAAAGATAAGCCAAAGAAGACTTATTAAAATGCTATATGAGGTGTGCCGTAGACTTGGCTAACTTGGATGTTTTTCTTCTCTTCTCCTTTTCTTTGATGCTCCATGCCATCCTTTTATATTGTTTGAAAGGGTGCCATGTAGAGGAAACTGCATCAAACGGTTGCATGGACGGTTGGATGCGATTTTTTGGAACTGCTCTTAACCTCCACGCAGGTTAAACACGTGTTGTTCATGGATAACTGTATGTGTTAACCTTCTGACGGTTGATTTTCCACGTGTAGGAATCTTCGGGATACTTAGAATATCCTGTTGTATGGGCAACCGAAATAGATCTCAAATATCTTGATCGGTAGATGTTCTGACCGCGGGATATTAGCTGACCGCACAATATCCCGAATGTGTAGTTCGCGTACAGCCTACGAACTTCTGACCGCGCAAGGCTTACGGTCTGACCGCGTAAAGCTGCGACCTGATCACGTAAAGCTTGCGACCTCATGGTGATGCCCCTCAGAATAGCTTGAGTTCGCATCACCAGATGCATGTCTGGTTCGAACCTGTCTTGAACCAAAAGTTCATTAGAAGTGACCCGGGTGTCAATCCTCGTCAGTGAGAAATACCATCCCGAACATATCTGACAATTCCGTTATCAGGGCATTTAAAGACACCATTTGATATCGGAGGTTTATTGAGGATTTACTCATCCACCCCCTCGGTCAGCAGCCGATCTTTTTGATATGGCTGATCGATATTCCGACGCGGTTGAGGCCGTTGAGTGGAATCGGATGGTGGACAAAGGAAACTTACCTCCTCAACCAGGTCTCAAGGATGTAAAGAAAGAGGATTCGAACAAGAAGCCAGAATCTTCATCAGACGGGAAGCCAAAGAAATAAAAAAGGAGTCGAACTGGACAATACCGAGAGGTCGCGGTCACAGAGAAACCTCTGTCGACTAAAGGTAAAAAATCTTTGTTTAAAAATAAAACTGCTTCTGGTGGTCGTAGTGCCGACCAACCAGAGAAGTCGACTAACCCGCAGGAAGGCAAGAGGTGGTGTCCACTCCACAACTCTGCAAGCCATGACCTCAAGAATTGCCGGAGCTGGTTGAAGCAGTTGGATGACTTCTACCAAGGGATCGGACCAATGCCGACATTGCCACCAAAAGAATAGACTTGCGGGCTAAGAGACGCCAGCGGGGACGAAGAGATGTCCTACCAGGTACCTCGTAATCATGTCAATATCATTTTCGGAGGTTCCTCCTCTTTTGTTTCTAAACGACAATTTAAAGCTTTTTACCGAGAGGTGAACCAAGCGGAGACTCCCCTTGGTGAACCTCAGTACCCCCATTGGTCGGATACTCCTTTGATGTTTGATCGCTCTGATTGCCCCGTGGGGCTCACTCGACCATTGAGGCTACCTTTGGTCATTACTCCAATTATCAACAATGCGAAAGTCGAAAGGGTCCTGATTGACGGAGGTAGTTCCTTGGAAATTTTATTGGTCAAGGCACTGGACGAGGTGCAAATTCCTCGTTCGAAAATCAAACCCATAGTTCATCCATTTTATGGGATAATTCCTGGTCCCTCTATGATGCCATTGGGACAGGTGGTACTCCCGGTCACGCTGGGTGAACCAGATAACTTTCGAACAGAATTGGTTACCTTTGATATAATCGATTGTGATTCGGCTTATAACGCAATCTTTGGCAGGTCAACTCTCGCTAAATTCATGATGGCTACGCACTACGCTTACCAGTGCGGCAAGTTGCCTGGCCCCAAGGGCGTTATTTTGGTCCGAGGCAGTCGCAATGTGGCATTGACGTGTGATCGGTTATCCCTGGAGATGGTAGATCAGCTTCCCCTCCGAGAAGCCCAGATTGCCACAATGTCCATCGATACGATCAAAGCTGCTCCTCGACCAGATGAAACATTAAAATTGGTTCCGTTGTACCCAGATGATCCATCCAGGACAATTCTGATTGGATCAGGCCTGTATGACAAATAGCAACTCAAGCTCATTACTTTCCTCCGAGCTAATGCAGATGTGTTTGCGTGGAAACCATCCGACATGCCCGGTGTCCCAAGGGAGGTAATTGAGCACAGGTTAGCGATTCTATCTGGACAGCGACCAATAAAGCAGAAGCTCAGGCGTTTTGCTGTTGATCGACAAGAAGCCATCCTAGTGGAGTTAGATAAGCTCCAAAAGGCCGGATTTATTCGCGAAGTCGATCATCCGGAATGGCTTGCAAATCCGGTCATGGTCCGCAAGTCAAATGGAAAGTGGCGCATGTGCGTCGACTATACCAGCCTAAATAGTGCCTATCCGAAGGATGATTTTTCCCTTCCTCGCATCGACCAGTTGGTCGATTCTATTGCGGGTTGCGAACAGATGAGTTTTCTGGATGCTTACTTAGGATATCATCAAATTAGCATGGCAGAAGAAGATGAAGAGAAGACTGCCTTCATCACGCCATTCGGCACCTACTGCTACGTCAGAATGCCGTTTGGTCTCAAGAACGCTGGTTCCACGTACCAGCGCTTGATGCAAAAGACTTTTCTTTCCCAGATGGGGTGTAATCTTGAAGCTTATGTAGACGACTTGGTTGTAAAAAGCTTAAAAAGTTCGTCTCATTTAGACGATCTTGCGGAAACCTTCTGTAACTTGAATCGATTTGGAATAAAATTAAACCCGGAGAAATGTTCTTTTGGGGTTTTGTCTGGAAAACTTCTAGGTTTTCTCGTTTGTTCCAGAGGAATCGAGGTCAATCCCGAAAAAATCAGGGCTATTGAACAAATGAGGTCGCCCTCGACCAACAAAGATGTTCAGCGCCTAGCAGGTCGCATGGCGGCATTAAGTCGATTTATGTCGCGACTGGTCGAAAAGGAACTACCTTTCTTCACAGCTCTGCGCAGACATAATAATTTTACTTGGTCTGGTGAGGCCGAGAAAGCATTTTAGGAGGTCAAAACATATTTGTCCAGTCTGCCGGTCTTGGTTTCTCCCAATAAAGATGAACCATTACTCCTTTACTTGGCCACACCTTACGCGGTCAGCGCTGTATTGATCGCAGAAAGAGAAGGTGTACACAAACCCGTCTACTATGTAAGCGAAGTACTTCATAGTCCTAAGGAGCGATACCCTGAGGTCCAGAAAATACTTTACGCACTGTTGATGGCTTCCCGAAAGCTGCAACATTACTTCTAAGCACATAGGATCATGGTGCCCTCATTTTTTCCTTTGGGGAACATTGTCCGGAATCCAGAGAAATCTGGTCGGATCGCGAAATGGGTTGTGGAACTCGGAGCGTTCGACATCCAGTTCACGCCTCGCACTGCAGTCAAATCTCAGATCCTGGCTGACTTCGTGGTCGAATGGACTAATCCTCAACCACTCGTGCAGGAGTCTGATGATTTGGCATGCCCCGATCACTGGACAATGTATTTTGATGGCTCTCGTAGTTTTCAACACTCGGGGGTTGGAGTGGTCTTAGTCACTCCTCAGGGTGACCAACTGAAGTATATCATTCAACTACACTTTGTTGCGACCAACAATGCAGCAGAGTATGAAGGTCTTATTGCAGGGCTCCAGGCAGCAAAATTCCTCAGAGTCCGTCGATTGGTGGTGACGGGAGACTCACAGCTGGTCGCAAACGAGGTAAACAAGGAGTACAACACCTCCGATGAGACAATGGCTCATTACCTGGGGGAAGTGAGGAGATTGGAAAAACACTTCAGTCATTTCAAAGTCCAATACATCCCGCGAAAGGACAATATTCTCGCAGACCAATTATCCAAAATTGGGTCCTCACGCACGTCTGCTCCGGCAGGAGTGTTCGTCGAACACTTGGAACATCCTTCGATCATGACTACGACCGAGGATGATCCGATAACAGTCTGCATTACCAACCTTGGACATGAACGAGATTGGATCCATCCATTGAGGGTCTATCTCGAACACGGGACCTTGCCCAAGGATGAAACTGAGAGCGATCGGTTAGTTCGAAAAGCGCACCTGTACAAACTTATAGAAGGAGTTTTGTATAGAAAAAGTACTCAAGGAGTATTCATGCGTTGTGTCCCAAGAGGAAGGTAAATCCCTCTTGAAAGAAATTCATGATGGTGTATGCGGTGCACACGCGTCATTCCGTACACTGGTCGGGAAGGTTTTTCGACAAGGATTTTACTGGCCTTCGGCACTTGATGATGCCAAAAATATGGTCAAGACATGTCCTCAGTGTCAATTCATGCTAGACAGGTCCATCAGCTTGCCTACGCTCTACAAACTTTCCCTCTATCATGGCCCTTCGCTGTTTGGGGGATGGATATTGTTGGTCCTATGCCACAAGCGGTTAATGGATATAAGTTCTTGTTCAGTAGATCTTCGACTAGAGGCTTGACTTCTTCAAAGATGACTTTCAATCGATCACTCTCGATCTCTACATCTCCTACCACCGGCTTCAAATTCAAATTTGGGCCGTGGTGGAATCGTAATCTGCAGAGAATGGCAGAGGCTATGGATCTGACATTTGACCTTAGCGCCTCTTCCTGCCATTTGGTATCTTCAGGAAGATACTTGAGGAGTGATTCAGCTTGTACCGTGACCAGTGTGGCTAACTCGCTAAGGCTTGGATTGTCCTTTTGAGACTCGATTACATCTGTTTTTAGCAGAGTGGCCACCATCTTCAGCTTTTCGAAGATGTCTAATTGAGTACCGCTGCAGGAGGAGATTGTTTCGTTCAGTCCCTTATTCTCCATGCTGGCAGTATCAATTCTCGAGCTTTGCAACTCGATGGTCGTCTGAAGGTTTCTGTTCTCTTCTGAAAGATGGCTTATTTGATCCTCTTGTGCTGTACAAACACAGTAAACATTTACTATAAGTAAAGCTCATATGATGTGAAGTTTTCTTCTGGTCGAGAGCGTACTTACAAGCAAGCTTTGACTGCGCGTCGCGAAGTTCCTTCTCCAAAGAAGAATATCTCGTAGCTGCAGCTTCTTCTTGATTCTCTCGATTAGCCATGCTCTTGTTCAGAAAGGCATTTTCTCTGTATCAAGAAGGACAACCAGTTATGCTTAAATATGGATTTAAGTTAACATGAATGAAGAGCACTATACTTACTGTTCTAGCCGACTTATTTTTTGTTGTGCTACCTCAATATGCTTTGCTATAGCTGTTGATCTGGTAGCCACCCGGATCAAGTCCTGGAACACAATAAGAAATTGCTCTTGAGACTTGAATGTTCCGGTATTTTTTGTGGGTTGAAAAATAAAAATTGTTCATACCTCTATGTAATCGCTGATTGAGTCACTCTCAACATCAGCATGAGGTCTAATCTCAGGACCTGTTGTGTCCGCGGTAGGGGCAGCAGATGACTTTTCCTGTTGTTCCCCCTCTATGACCGGGACTTCGGTTTTCGTCCCTTGGGAACGGATTTCCTTTGCCATTCCATCCATGATGGCTCGAAGAACCTCTTCAGCCACGGGAATCGGGCTTGGCTCTCCCGCAACCTCCGTAGTGGGTGTGCCATGGCTTGTCGAGGTCACCGGGGTACTGGGTGCAACATCTCTGCGCCAATAAACAGACATATTGCAAGGTGAAGAAACATCTGATCGGTCATATTTAGATGACGATTGGAAAAGTTCTCACATTATCCGAAACCCCACCCACGGTTTGGGTTTTGATGATGTGCTCCCGAGGGAGAAGAGCTTGATGGCTGCTCTCAGGGAAGAGTCTTCATCCGTCCTCATTTTCCTTCTCTTAAAGAGGACGGTGCTCTCCTCTCCCTGTATGAACACAATTCAATAGATGTGCACAGAGGAATGAAAACATGCAGGATTGTGAGAAATCTTACCACAGTCGCTCCTTCTACTGGAAGGGGAGGAGTTGCAAGTCCTGAGGCTTCATGAGCTTTAGGCACCAGGGTTCCACCCGAAACCGCTAGATTATCAGTGGACACGGGGCCCACTATCGCCATTTCTGTCCTTGCGGCCATGGAAAAGACTTCGTCGACCACAAGGGAAGTCGACCTCTCTGGGACGCTTGTTCCCAGAAGGTCAGTCGTTTTCCTCTTGCGACGAATTAGAGGAATGTCGTCTTCATCATCCTCGCTCCCTTTGCCCTGTACGACGAAGAAGTAATTCCGCTCGTACTTGGGGGTATAGGAGGAACAGAGAATCTTACCGCAATCTTTTTCGCAGTAATGGTTTTCTTCTGTGAAGAAGCCTCTCCCAGAATCTTCTTAGGTTTTTTGGGAACGGACTCCTTCGCTACGTGCTTCGAAGGGGTCCTCCTCACCCTCTTCGCAGTCGGTCTTCCCGAAGGACCAACGTCCTCAGTTGGGCGCATTGCCTCAGCAAATTTTCCCAGAAGCTGTATTATTCAACATGCTTTTGGTAATACAAGATAAATGGATGATTTACAACAGAGCTTGTTTGAAGAAAGTCATACCTTTCGGCGCTCTTGCTTAAGATCGTCACCGGCGTTAATTAAGCTCTGGGGGTGAGGCGATCCCTTAGTTCCCTCCACAGTGGCGTTATACGTCCGAAGGAGGTAGTTTGTCCGTTTCTCGATCTCGGACAAAGATAGAGCTGTGTCACAAACGAGCATGTTAACAAATACAGTATTTTTTAGTCAGTAAATATTTTGTTGATTAAAGGACATACCATTATTATAGTCCAGGGTGCTGTCCGCCATCGACTTAACTTCCCAAGTTGGATGTGCCCTTTCACGCAGGGGGCTTATCCGATTCTTCACAAAGTCGCGTATGATATCACGCGCGGTCAAGCCTTACTGGACTAGGTGAAGAATAGCTTGAGCTTGTTTCTTCTGTTCTGGGCTTAGAACGGGAAGGGAGTCTAACTCACTGGCTTTCTCCGGTCGGGTGTTCGCGAACCATAGTCCGCTCTCCAACAGAGGGGTGCAGTAGAACCATTTCTGGTACCACCCATGAACAGAGTCCCGTAGGGGCGGAAATGGGTACTCTTTCTTCTCTCTTATACGGAAGTAGATGCACCCAGTGGCTTTGGCACTTTTCGACCATGCTGAAAAGTAGAAGCGTCGGAAAAGCTCCATGCTTGGAAGCACTCCGACGAAGGCTTTACAGAGGTGTTGGAAAATCGCCAAAATAAGGACTACATTTGGGTGGAGATTCACTAACTCCAGCCCATAGTCTTCCAAGATTCCCCGCAGAAACTCACTTTCTGGGAATCGGAACCCACAGCACAGGTATTCCTCAAAGATTACCAATTCGCCCTCTTGGACGATCGAGGTTTCTTGATCTTTCTTCACTGGCCGCCAGTTGATCAGCAGCCGTGGAGGGAGAATCTCTTCTTTTTCTAGAGCCACCAGACTCTCTTCGGTATGGTGGACGGATCAGCTCCAGGATGCCATTACTATGAAGGATTGGGGACAAAAGTGGTGACTTTGGAGACGACGAAGACGAGAAATACAAAAGAGGGTTTTGTGCGGCGAGAAACTCTAAGACAGACAAAGGGTTTTTGGTTGTGAAGCTTCCCCAGGAAGCTACCTTCTTCTTTTATATGCCCGAGACAACCCTCCGCCGAATTTTTTATTAATTTCCCATAATGGGTGCCTTCTCTTTGGAAACCCGTTATGCACTCCCTACAGTGAATCCGGAACAAAATATATTTTCATTATGTTTTGTTTCGAATTTGGGGGCTAGGGTGCACACAAAAACATAAAAATTTTGCAAAGATTATGGAGGAAATGATCCCTCATGTCTTTTGTAAACTAATTTTTATGTGTTGATCACAATGCAGTTCTGTGATCGTCTCGAGATTTGCATGTTGATCGCAATGCAATTCTGTGATCGTTGCAAGTGGGTAATCGCAACGTATACGATTATCACTCGATTAAGGTATTATGTTCTGATCGCGGTTTCAGTTCTGATCATGATACCAGTACTGGTCGTGGTATAGAACATCAATGCGTTTCTGATCAAAAAGTTGTTACGAAGTCATACTTCGGATTTACCTGTGTGTGTGTGATCACAAAGGCATTTTTTGTGACCATGTTTTTACACAGAAATTGTGAAGAGTTTTAATTCGGGATTATAAGTCTTGCATAATCCTTCTTGAGAAATCAAGGTGTGTAAAGTAAAGGAAATTCTTATTTCTGGCAATCTTTACATGCAAAAGGGATACAGGCGACAAGAGCATCGACCTAATCCGAGAGAAGTTTACAAAGTTCTCCTAAGGACATATTGGTGTCAGTAGAATCTACACTGACCGCCCCAAGAGAACTAGCAACTACTCTAAGTCTATCTACATCATCCTGGAGCAAAGAAGGACTACTACTCCTGATCGTATCGGAGAGTTCTCGCTGCTGCCGAGCGTGGTCTCTCTCCAGGCGAAGTTGGTGTGCCTCTTTGCGAGAGTTATCAAGACATTCTGCCAGATGCAGAATGGCCGAGGACATCTCCTCAGAATGCTTCCCCAGCGCCTCTTTTTCTTCTTGGAGAGTTCGCTCGAAGGCTGCACCCTGGCCAAGAACTTGAATGTTGGCAGGCTGGTCACTGGGAGCTCTGGAAATTTTGGTCTCCTGCATTCACATGTGTTAGCTGTGAGGACGAAACGACTCATAGGGGGAATAGAGATAATTACCAATCCTTGCATTGGAGCCAAATGAGGAGATGCGGAACTTCCTCCAAAAAACAGGTCACCCGATGGAAGTCGAGGACCACCTGGTCGCGAAAGTGCAACCTTCCCACCAGAAAGCTGATCATCCTGTGAAGTCTGATCAAGAGCAGCTGCATTGTCCGCTTGCGATAATGTAGGGGTCCCTCCATGGATCCCCAAAAATGATGTTCCAACCTGTGGAGTAGCATGCACAGGAAGAACTATAGGGGTCAAAGGAAGAGAGAGCAATGATGCATCCCTAACCTTTGCACCTACAGCTGCAACACTACTGGAGGATCCTTCGTCAACTTTTGCTTTTTTCTTCGGGGGAATTTGTTCTTCGTTGACCTGAAAAATTTTCAAGGTACACTACTTTGAGAACGACCAAGACAAGAACTGGAACTAGATCTTTTGAAGGTACGTACCTTCTAGTCGAAGTCAAGTTCTAGTGATCCTCATCACTTTCAATCTCAATGATGTTCTTGGAGTCCTGATCTGCCATTGAGGTTCAAAACCATTGTGCATTGGCGCCCTTTTGACCGGTATAAAAGGGTGAGCAAATGTACCAGACGGGAAAAAAAAAGAAAAGACGACGACAGATCAAGCACAAGCTTTCATAAGTTACTTTAGTCATTTTTAGACATCAACATAGAAGAGATCTTCGCCTGTGATGATCTTTTCTTCAACCTTGTAAACATTTTCCATACATAGTGAAATCACAACAGGACTTAGAGCTATTACTCCCACCATCGAGGGCCCGAACCTGTATAAATCTCTTTGTGCCTCAATAGACATTGCTCATCATCCCTTTCTGGAGGGACACTTTGAAAGGCCTCACAACTCACAAATTCTGCATAAGATCGACTAAGGATCCCGAGTCCAAATCGTCGACACACACATCACTTAAGATTAGACAACCAAATGGGGTTTACACAGGCGCATGTGGCCACAGGTGTCATTGTCCAGACACACGCAACTTGCATCACCGAGTTCGGGTGTTGACCTCAGGCGCACATGATCCACATCACTTGGGTGTTTTAGCCAGCACCAAGGAGTCTAGGCATCGTAACCTAGACACACACGACTTGCATCACCAGATCTGGTCGTCGAGGACTAGGCGCACCCAGCTTGTGTGGCCAAGTTTTGGTGTTGAACCCTAGCGCTGATTATGTCATCCCTAACCCTAGAGAAAAAACTAGTTACAAAGAGCCATAAAACACCGATAAATAATAGTATAATAAAAAACCATACATAATTCAATTAATAATTGAGAATTAGTGGTCCAGTTCGGCTCACAACTTGATGTGAGAAATTGACTAAAAATAGACTAAAACTAACCCTCAATTAGGGAGGAGGCTAAAACTAACTTTTCTTGATGATAAACTAAGCCAAAATTAAAGTCTACAAGTCCCAAATTAATATAATTACAACTCCTCAAATTCTCCCAAAAAGAATTATTCAAAAACAACTGGATCTCCAAACACAACACACAGGAAGGATGTTCAGCTGAGCACAACCTCGGACACTTGCAAGTGCCCCAAGGCTCCAACTTTGCACAGGGCTGAGCTGAGCACACCTATGGGCACGCCTAGAGCTGAGCACAGGCTTGGCATGAGCCCTGACACGAGGCTTACTTGATGTTGGGCACACTCGTGTTGGGCTCTAGAGCAAGCCCTGACTGGGCAGGGGCACAGGCACTTGGGGCACACATGAAGAGACCCGACTTAGGCCTTGATGTCTTTTTGGGGAACATGAGTAGGGACCCAACCTCTACTTAGGCCTTGGAACCTTGTGCTTGCGGGGGGCCTCATAGAGGTCATTTTTACCCTATTTTCTTCGCTTATTCGACTTGAACTCATCTAAATCACTATGTTTTGTTCTGAATTAGATAGAAAACACTTTTAGTAGTATTTTCATCCTTTAACGAATACAACACAAATAATTTAAGAGTTCTGAACGGTTTTGGGATAATAATAATAATAATAATAATAATAATAATAATAATAATAATAATAATAATAATAATAATAATAGATGCTTACCAGAATTCCCCAAGCTAGTATTTTTTTGTCCTCAAGCAAAATATGAGAAATTATGCTCTCGAAAATGTCAGATAAACATTAGCTAAGATCAAGAAGTTCATTTATGATTTATTGTTAGCATCACAAGTATATCTTGAAGTACATAGCAATTGATCCCAAAAATTTGAATCGAAATGCAAGTGTACAAAGTATCAATTCTTGGCATTAGAAAAGAAATAAGAAAATCATCTAAGTCTCACATTATCCGAATGAAGGGTTTAAAATAAATCACCTGGCGATTTGATCCATCACAATGTCTCTAATTATACCAAATCCATCAGGTTGCGCTTCAAAATTATAAAAATAAAATCAATACATTTTTAATTATTCTTCAACTTTTTCATACTCTTGTCCAGAATGTTGGACTGGATTGTTCTTTCGTGGCTAGTGGAGGCACAGCTGAAGACACTTGCTTAAGCGTATTTACAGATAGGCAGTTTTGTCATTTTCTTGAGTCCCTGTAAGAAACCTTATAGCTCAGTGCACCTTCCTTTATCAGCTGGTTGATGACTCATCACCACCTCCCCTCAATGGGTGGCATGCACTTTGCATAAGAGACTTCTCAAAGTCACAACTTAAGCAATCGTTTTTTATTTTTTCTGTTTTTTAATGGTAGCTAAGTACACCTTCCCTTGCTAGCTGATCTATCATTCATCATCGCCTCCCCCCAGCGGGTCGCATATATTTTGCTCACATTTTTTTTTCAAAATAGGACTACTTTCAAAAGTATAATCGGAAACAATAGATGGTCAAATTCAGGTAAGGATTCTTTAAAAACCCTAAATGCGGATAAAGAATTGATTAATTCTAGAAAATAGACATATCTTTAATGGCAAAAAATGTGATAGCGATGTTCATAGGTGTTTAGAATTTAAATAAGAATGTTTGATTAAAACATACTAAATGATATACTAGTGAAAACCAAATTCATCCACAAATTGCTCCCTCCAATTAGCTACTCATGTCACATGCAAATTTTTTTATATATTTTTTTGAAAAACTAGCAACTGCTAATATCACCTCCCCAACTTAAATAAAGAAATATTGTCCTCAATGTTGAAAAGGAAACATAAACAAATTACCTAGTGGGTGGAGAGGCGACATAGAGGGGGTGGAGTGTGTGCTGTTGTAATTAGAAAGTTGGCAATCCTTAAAAAGAAAGGGATAAAGGAAAACAAAGGAAAATAAAAGAAAGAGGAAGAAAAGAAAAATATAAAGAAGGAAAAAAATGATAGCATCGGGTTGCCTTTGACAAGTGCTGATTTAACGTCTTGTTCGACATAGAATAATGTGATCATTACAGCGGTTCCCAATTGTGGTATTGCATGTTTGGTGCTATAGGATAACCAAACCCGTTATCTAGTAATTTGGATATTTTATATTTCATCATAGCTAGTTTAATTGGAGTTGAGACTCAATGCCGATCAGATTATCAATAGAGTATCCAAATGCCTTGTGATCCAAGGTTAATGTGGCTATTGCATTATTCAGTCGTTCATTGGTCGGATTTTCATTTACAAGAATAGGATTGTGGTTAGCCTCATCAAGAAATACATATTTAACTGAAGAAGGAAGCGGTGTGAGAATTGGTACCTTTTCACACAAGAACTTTCAGGATTTTCTACGTTAGGGCTTGCTTGGGTGATGATGATGCGGCCTTAGTTGTATGATCATCCTTTTTATTGCTGGTTTCAAGAGCATCATTTCTAATTGCTTCACCTTGCAACATGGTCTCAAGAGAGTCTATCCTGCATATGATTTCTTCATACATAGGGCAGTTAGCAATTTTGGGCAATTTAAATGCTATTGGCTTGTCCTCCTATTTGAAATGCAATTATATCCTCATGTACATCAATAATTGCACCTGTTGTGCAAAGTATCAGTTATGCCAAAATTATTGGGGCCGCTACACCCTCATCCATATCTAAGACAACAAAATCAACAGGGATGTAAAAGTTACCGACTTGGAGAGGTACATCTTCTAGGATTCCTTCGGGATGCTTGATTGAATGATATGTGAGTTGTAGTACATCCTCATTTTCTTCATCTCTCCAATGGCCAAGCATTGTTAGATCGCAAGAGGCATCACACTAACCCTAGCACCTAAATTGCATAGAGCTCTCTTGAATGTCATTGTTTGATAGAGAAGCTTCCTTGATTCGTCAGTTTTAATGACATCCTGTTTTGAATCAAAGCACTAGATGTCGACGATTGGAACAAGATTCCAAGTCGAACTTACATGAGATTTAATAGTAACATAGAGAAGCACTTCTAACAATCACCCAGAGGAAATACCATAAATATAGACACACCAGAGACACATGAATTATATAGGTTTGGGCCCTCAGAAGTTGAGTAATAGCCATATTCCTGTTGTGATTTCACTAAGAGTGTAAAAAATTATAGTGAAGAACAAGAGCTGTTCTTGAATGGACTAAAAACCTCTTTCGTCTTCTTTATTGACCACCCGCTCAGTCCTTTTTTTTTTGTCGTCCCTCTCCTTTTATAGCTTGTTGAAGGTCGTTGGTTACAGAATCGACAGGAGGCCTAGTAGCAGACGTGCACGGGTCATAATGTGCAATTATGAGTGGCTGCACATTTATGAATGATTGCGCATTTATCTTCTTGACGGTTACCATGGCAGGGAGTTATGACATTCCTGGAGAAATAAAGAGTCACAGTACCCAAAGGTTATGGTCGAATAAGCGTAACCATCGGGTATGGTCGAATAAGCATAACCATCGAGTATGATCGAATAAACATAACCACATAACCGTTTGTCCTTTTTTCTATGGTCGATAGATGGGTTCTTGACCAGCCCTTTGTCTCAAAGGTGCTTCGAGGTTTTGGTTCACCGACAAGGTACAAATAAATAGTGCACACTTGGTCGTGTATTGGCTACGACCTTATCTCTACATCAAGGTGATCGTAGGTAACAGAGTCCATTCGACTATGAACTCTTTTGATGATAAGTGTTACGATCATAAGGATTTGTGATCATAACTATTGATGATTACAAGGTAAGCATTTGTAAAGGTTGGGCTAAGTCTAGAATGTCTTAGACTTCCTTATTATATCTTCGTATGATGTCCCATGACCACAGGAAGGAAGGTTAGTTAGCTCTCTCTTTCTTGTAGTCCCGTTTAACCACTGAAAGGTATAAGCGAATCTCCGTCAACTAGCCCCCGAATTTGAAACAGCAAGGTTCTTACACAGTAACTCTGTTGCTTCAAATTCTAACACAATTACTGTGTCGCTTTGTATTCTAACATAGTTACTATGTCATTTTGTATTCCCATACAAGTGCTCTGGCGCTTCGCATTCCCACACAACCCAAGAAGAAACTTTGGGTGCGGTTGCTAAGTAGGCATTGAACAGATCTCGAGGGATTTTCACTGCGTCCCTAGGCCAGGAACTCGAAATGTCACCTTCGGGACTCTATAAATAGCCAGCCTCCTCGTTACAGAGTCTTCAAGTTTCCTTAGATTTTTCTAAGTTTAAGACTCTTCATCTTCTAACCTACTCTTTTCTTCTCCGTTTTCATTGCAATGGCATCCTAGATCCTAGAGCGACTTATTGAAGATGAAGAAGAAAATCTGGCTGTAGAAGGCAATGTCGAGGCACTGAAACCGCAGGATATAAGTGTTGACGATGTTGCACAAACGTCTCAAAAGGTAATTCTCTTTTGGAAGGTTTGTGTGAGTCTTTTTCTTGAGCAAAGGTTTCCAAAGCATTTTGGCTTTTGTAGTTGCTCGAAAGTCCAGTAGCTTCAAAGAAGTGATCCTATGATGATGTCGAATCATCTGGTGGATTCTCGTCGAAGAAACCAATTAAGACCTCTTCCCTGGCTGCACAAAGTGATTATGGCTTGTTGGAAGAGGCTACGAGTCCATAACCATTAGCTGCTGCTGTGGGTCAGGCTTTGTCACTAAGCTCTTCTTTTGCCACAGGAATTATTCCTCAAAATCTCCAAGGAGATTGCTTGAGGTAATATTTTTTCTCTTTAACTAAATCATATTGTTTAGTTAGAAATGACTTATCCAATTATAAGTTGGATGTATAGGACGAACTGGACCACCTCCTCTCCTGCTGCAACATCTCTAACTGTGGTCGAGAAGGAGGCATATGTCACAAAAGGAGTGGTGAATGTCCCAATTCCTTCTGTGGCCCAGTCAGCTTTGTCTCCAAGGTAAGGATTCTTACTCTTCAAATTTTTCATATATGACTAGGAATTATCTCATGGTCGTACAGGGAGATGAAGCTGGGAGGGTGATCAGCGAAAAGCTTGCTGAGACCTAGGCATCCCAGAAGGAGAAGGCTGCATTATGCGACTTCCTTCAAGGGGAAAAGGAGCGCCTCGAGGAGAAGTTCATCAGGCGAGGACATGACCTCTAAACTCTCCACAAGATCATCGACCGCTACAAGGCAGCCAGCGAGAGGGATCGAGAGACTGTGAAGCTTGCTCAAGAAGCCGAGAAGCTTGTCCGCGATGAGAGGGACGCCTTGGATACAATTATCAAAGGCTGCAGTCTCACTGAGAGGGGTACTCTCAAAAAACTGAGGGAGGTTGCAGACTCTCTTGATGCTGATGTTGTTAATCCCGAGAAGTATAACTTATCTCTTGAAGAGTCTTGCATTTCAGTTGCGGCTCAAGCTGACTTGCTGGTCGCCAATATCCCAAAATTTGCAATGAGGTACAAGGAGAGACTAAAAACCAATATTGGTGCCATAGTCTTTGCCATCCTTTGCAAGCTTAGGCATCACCACAGTTTGAATTTAGATCTGAATCCTGTGGGGGAAGATGCGGTTTTTGATAGCGAAAATCAATTGAACGCAACCAGGGCCGAGGTCGAGCCTTTAATAGACAAATTGTTATACGACCTCGACCTTGCCTGATGTATTCCCTCTCATTGTAAATTTTGTAAATTCGACAATGGAAATGGAAATGGAAATATTTTGCTCTATTAGAGTCATTGTACCTTACAAATACACATGATTAGCAAAAAGTAGATGATAAAAAATGAAAAAAGGAATAATAATGAAATGCAAAGTACTTATCCTTTCTGACTTAATGCTATAGTTAAATCCTCCTAGCCCCCTCTTGTGATCACTGATACCGAAGTCATAGTATAGTGGTCGCAAGGTAAGTAATCTGATCTAAGAAGACCAAGGCTTGAATGATCACTTATACTGAAGTCGTAGTATAGAAACATACTACTAAGTCTCTTGTGCGTTAAGAAACAGCTTAGAAAGAGATGTCGTAACTAGATGCGATCATAAAGTCATTGGGATGAACGACTTAATACAAAATGTACAAGCTTTTTGCTAACTGACAGCCACTCAGATGATTAGAAATATGCTAGTAAGTCCCTTATGCGTTAAGAAACAGTTTACAAAGAGATGTCTTATTTAGATGCGACCATGAGATTGGCCAAAAAATCTACTTGAACATCGTAGTAAGTCATTTTATCACGACCAGCCCCCGGGCGTGATCCGAGAAAATTTAAGGCTGAAACTAGAGAATGCAACCATAAGAGAGTGAAAAGGAAAATACTTATTTTATATGAAATTATGATGGAAATAGAAAAACTTATACAAAGAACTTACGCAGCTAGTCGATGTTCCATTTGTTTGATAAAATTCTTCCGTCTTCCATGGCTAATCGAGCAGATCCTGGTCTTGGTATTGAAACTACAGTGTAGGGGCCTTCCCACTAAGGGGAGAATTTTTTGCGATTAGACTGATTTTGAATTTTTCTTAAAACCAAGTCTCCCATATGAAGGCTACGTGGTCACACCCTTTTACTATGATATTTACGTAGAGCGTGTAAATATGCCGCTGACCGAATGAGTGCTCGATTGTACTTTTCTTCAAGAAGAGCAATTTCATCTTCACGGGTTTCACTTTGATTTATAGTATCTAAGTGATCCACACGAGGAGAACCAATTTGGATTTCAATTGGTAGCTTGGCTTCTGCACCATAAAGTAGTTGGAAAGGTGTCTCGCCTGTAGCTCTATTGGTCGTTGTGTGTAATGCCCATAGAATTGAGTAGAGTTCGTCTACCCAAGCCCCTGAGCGCAGCTTAAGGCGGATGAAAACATGTTTTTTGACCCCTTGTATTATCTGCCTGTTGGCGCGTTCGACTGTACCATTGCTCTGTGGATGAGCAACGAATGTGAAACAGATTTTGGTTCCGATGTCATTGCAATAGTCTAAAAAAAGACCACTAACGAACTGGGATCCGTTATCTGTGATGAGATGACTTGGAAATGCAAATCGTGTCACAATGTTCTTATGAAAGAACTTCTTCGCCACTACGGCGGTAATGGTTCGGACTGATTCAGCCTCAATCCATTTAGTAAACGTATCAATGGCTATGAACAGAAACCTGTATTCATTGACAACTTGAGGCATTGGACCCAGAATATCTATTCCCCACGTGTCAAATGGCCAGGTTAAAGGAATAGTTTGTAATGCATATGCTGGTTGGTGAACTTGCCGAGCATGAAATTGACACTGTGGGCAAGTCTTGACCAATTGTATACCATCTTTGTGTGCTGTAGGCTAGTAATAACCCTGTCGAAAAGTTTTTCCGACCAGTGTTCTATAGAAAGCGTGTGCATCACACATGCCTCCATGAATTTCTCTTAGAAGGAATTTTCCATCTTCTTGAGGTATACAGTGCATAAGGACTCCTTGAGGACTTTTTTTGTACAGGGTGCCTTCGACCAGTCTGTACATTCGCGTTTTTCTAACTAATCGATCGCTTTCGGTCTCGTCCTCGGGCAAGGTCCCATGTGCAAGATAGATTCTCAATAGATGAATCCAATCTGCTTCATGCTTGAGGGCGGCGACGTTAGTCATCGCCTCTGGTGCCTCTGCGATGGTCGTGATTGAGGGCTTTTTTAAACACTTAATGAACACTCCTGCCGGGGCGGATGTTCATGAGAAACCAATCTTTGAAAATTGGTCTGCTATAATATTGTCTCTTCGTGGAATGAATTGGACTTCGAAATTTCTGAAGTGTTTTTCCAATTTCCTCACTGCGTCCAGTTAATGAGTCATTGTCTCATCGGAGGTGCTGTCTCCTTGTTTACCTGGTTTACCACTAGCTGTGAGTCTCCCCTCACCACTAGCCGACGGACTCTGAGGGATTTAGCTACTCGAAGCCCAGCTAAAAGATCTTCATACTCTGTTGTATTATTTGTAGCAACAAAGTGTAATTGTATGACATATTGAAACTGGTCTCCCTGGGGCATAATTAAGACTGCTCCAGCCCCGAGTTTGAAAAACTGCGAGAGCAATCAAAATACATCGTCCAGTGGTCGGTATTTTTCCAAATCTACAAAATCTTGTTCATGTGGCTTGGGATTAGTCCATTCGACTACGAAATCTGCAATAATTTGGGATTTGATTGCTACTCGAGTAGTGAAATGGAGGTCAAATGCTCCAAGTTTCACCGCCCACTTCGCAACTTGACTTGTTGCTTCTGGGTTACAGAGTATGTTCCCTAAGGGAAAGGACGAAGGCACAGTAATCTTATGCGCTTGAAAGTAATGATGTAACTTTGTTGAAGCCATTAAGAGGGCATAAAGTAACTTTTGGACTTTAGGGTAACGCTCCTTTGGTCCATTCAGTACTTTGCTTACATAGTAGATTGGTCATTGCACACCTTCCCTCTTTGCGACCAGAACAGTGCTGACCGCATTAGGGGCACCAGCCAAGTAAATGAGTAATGATTCTCCCTCAAGAGGGGAAACTAGCACTGGAGCATTTGTGAGATATGCTCTAAACTCCTAAAAGGCTTTATCGGCTTCATCCGACCACTGGAAACCATTGTGCTTTCATAGAACCTGAAAGAAAGGTAATCCACATCTGCCTAACCTTGAAATGAAATGACTTAAAGCCGCCATTCGACTGGTTAGTCTCTGTACCTCCTTCATGATCGAAGGAGGTCGCATTTGTTCAATGGCTCAAATTTTCTTGGGATTAACCTCAATGCCCCTCGAACAAACAAGAAAACCCAAGAGTTTACCCGAAGAAACTCCAAAAGAGTACTTTTTAGGATTCAAATTGATTCCATGTTTATTCAATTTACAAAAAGTTTTAGCTAAATCATCTACATGACTAGAAGTTTTCAAGCTCTTTACAACCAAATCATCAATGTAGGCTTCTAAATTACGCCCTAATTGAGGCTGAAAGGTCTTTTGCATCAAGCGCTGGTACGTGGAACTAGTATTCTTGAGCCCAAGTGGTTTTCTGACATAGTAGTGAGTACCAAATGGTGTGATAAAGATAGTTTTCTCTTCATCTACTTCTGCCATGCTAATTTCATAGTACCCTGAGTAGGCATCCAGGAAGCTCATCAGTTCACAACCTGCTATTGAATCGACCAACTAATTGATGCGGGGAAGGGGAAATCATCCTTCGGATAGGCACTATTAAGACTGGTATAATCGACGCACATGCACCACTTACCATTAAATTTCAGGACCATGACCGGGTTTGCAAGCCATTCTGGATGGTCAACCTCACGAATGAAGCTAGCTTCTTGGAGTTTATCTAACTCCGAACGAATAGCTTCTCTTCGATCAAGGGCAAAGCGTATGAGCTTTTGCTTTATTAGTCGCTGTCTAGACTGAATTGCTTTATTATTCGATCACTTCCCTTGGGACTCACAGCATGTCGGATGGTTTCCACGCAAAAACATTTGCATTAGCTCAGAGGAAAGTGATGAGCGAAAATTCCTATTTTTCATCCAGTCCCGACCCGATCTGAACAGTCCTAGATTGGTTTTCTAGGAATAAAAGAACTTGTTTGAGTTTTTCATCTAGTCATGGATTTACCTTAACCACTTCTGGTTCTTTGATCATAGCCTTGTCATCCTGAAGGGGAAGCTGATTGACCAATTCTAGGGATATGTGATTACAAGTAAGGGATGTACTCTGACTGCCTCTAACCATGATCACACCTTTTGGTCCTGGTACCTTAATGCACTGATAAGCATAATACATTGTTGCCATAAATTTGGCGAGCAAAGGTCGACCAAGTATTGCATTATACGCCGAATCACAATCATCAAAAGTAATAAATTATGTTTGGAAATTCTTTGGTTCCCCAAGCGTTACCAGCAACACCACTTGTCCGATAGGAGTCATCGAAGGACTAGGAACAATCCCATAAAATGGGTACACCACAGGTTTAATTCTTGAACGAGGGATTTGCATCTCATTAAGAGCTCTTACGAGGAGCAGGTCAAGAGAACTTCCTCCATTGACCAGAACTCGTCCCACTTTTGCATTGCTAATCATCGGCGATATCACCAATGGAAGTTGCCGTGGTCGCGAAAGTCCTTTGGGGCAGTCATCCCGGCTGAAGGTCAGGGAAGTCTCCGACCAGCGGGGGAATTGAGTTTCTCTTGTTGGAATCTCAACATTATTCATCTCTTGGCAAATAGACTTAAATTGATGCTTAGAGAAATAAAACGAAGAACCACAAAAAATAACATTAACATGATTATTTGGTACTTGGTATGGCATGTCCTCATCTCCGTCTATGTCTTTGTTCTCACTGGGTTGCCCCTTTTCTGGTAATGTAGGCATAGGGGCTTTACCTTGGTAAAATTCCTCCATGCGTTTCAACCAATTGCGGCAATTCTGGAGATCATGCCCTAGAGCTTGATGCAGCGGACACCACTTCTTGTTTCCCTGTGAGCCATTTCTCTTCCCTGCATGGTTGCTAGAGCATCCACCAAAACAAGGCTAGTTAATCTTAATGGAACTTTCTTACCTTTGTTTTGTGGTTGCTTTTCCAGGTTTGCGACCTCTCAATGTTGATCAATTCCATCTTTCTTCGATCTCTTATTCTTCCCACCCACAGATAGCCCAGACTTCTTGCCAGAACTATCCTTCTTGTCTGCGCTGAGACCAGGTTGAGGGGGTAAATCACCCTTATCAACCATTCTATTCCATTCCATAGCCTCGGCTACATCGGAATATCGATCAGCCATGTCGAAAAGTTTTGACACTGATCATGGAGGATGAATGTTTAAGTCCTTCGTAAATCTTTGGTATCGAACGCCGTGTTTGAAGGCTCTAATAGCTGAACTGCCAAAGATATTGGGAATAGTATTTCTTACCCCCACGAATCTCTTAACGAATTGCCGAAGGGTTTCGGTTGAAGTTTGGCGAAGGCGATGAAGATCATCTTTCTTATTGGGCTTCTCATAACAATTCTAAAAATTGTTAAGGATGGCATCACACAACATTTCTCAATTGTAAATCGATCCTTCTGGCTGGTTGAATAGCCAGGTCTAGGCTGAACCTTCAAGGACCGTAGGCAAATAATTTGCCATTACTCATTTCCTCCCGCTGCCTGGATGGCAGTAACATAAATTTGGAGGAACTCGGATGGATTTTGGGTTCCATCAAATGGCTCAATCATGCCAGGTTTAAACTTGTCCAGCCAGACCACTGCTCGTAGTCTAGGCGAAAAAGCTTTATAGCCTACATAAGAAGTCTGTGGCTATCGACTGTCATGGACATCAATGTGGTCGCGGGAAGAAGTGGCACGAGGGGCTTCTTGTCGTGGCCCCAAACGTGAATGCGTTAGACCATGAATATGACCGCAGGAATAATCAGTCCTCCAGATCTTATCCTGACCATGACGGTCTGATGCCGATCGAGCATGAGTAAGCCTCCTCTGGTTATGATGATCACTACTCTCTTCCCAGGAATAGGTTATCGACCGTGATGATGTGGTAGGAGTTACATCTGATGCAACTTCATCGAGGTTTTCTGCAAGAACTCTTGCTAATGTCACCCTGTCATCATTAGTAAAACCAGTAGGAGAGTTGCGGAGTGCATTCGTGATCACACGGATGCGATCTTGAGTATTCCTTCGGGGAGCCAAAGGTGTTCTAGCCATGATCGCCTCGGCCGTTGGCCACATTCTGGATCTGTAAGCGGCGTTTGATCGCGCTTATGTCCACCAAAATGTTGTTGGCGAGATGTCCCAGGGCCAGGGTCATGACCAGTGGTGTCTTGTCGAAATCGTGCAAGGCGCAGAGTTCCCTCTGTGGCCTTACGAACTTCTTCTACCCGCTGTTCATGAGTCTCATCCTCTATTCGTTTGTGGTCTGCCTCCTCCTTAGCAAGACATTGCTCAGGAGTTTCCTCAGAAAGTCCAGTAATTTCCTAGGGAGCTGAGACCTCAGACAGAGAAAACATATCCTCTTCGTCCGAGTTGCGCTCGAAATCAAAGATAGGTAAAGGCTATCTGGAGCAGAATCTTCCAAACTCAATGCATGATGATCATTGGATTTAACCATATTTGATGTTGAAACATTAGGATCCTCCACACTTGCATTAGTCAAGGTGATGGGTTGTGGCACATACTTACCTTTGGATGTGGCAGGACTCACTGAAGATGAGTGAATTACTTACTCTAGTTCCTGGTCAGCGACCAAGTCCGGGGAAAGATTCTCCTCAGCACAAGGCTCTGAGGCGACATTGTCTTCTTCCATTAGAAGAGTATCATCATCCATGTTGACGTCGATGCAATCCTCGAGATCAAAATCATTCTTGGAATCATGTAGACAAGACATGATGATCTATAGACACGATAACCTCAGGTGATGAAGAAGAATGCTTTGACGGAGCCCCACGGTAGGAGCCAACTGTCGACGATTGGAACAAGATTCCAAGCCGAACTTACATGAGATTAAATAGTAACGTAGGGAAGCACTTCTAAAGATCACCCAGAGGAAATACCGTAAATATAGACACACTAGAGACACAGGAATTATACAGGTTCGGGCCCTCGGAAGCTGAGTAATAGCCCTATTCTTGTTGTGATTTCACTAAGAGTGTAAAAAATTACAGAGAAGAACAAGAGTTGTTCTTGAATGGACTAAAAACCTCTCTTGTCTTCTTTATCGACCTCCCTCTCAGTCCTTTTTTTTTCTCGTCGTCCCTCTCCTTTTATAGCTTGTCGAAGGTTGTCGATTACAGAATCGAAGGGACGCTTGGTGGGGCAGATGTGCATGGGTCATAGTGTGCAATTATGAGTGGCTGCACGTCTATGAATGATTGCGCATTTATCTTCTTGATGGTTACTGATCACAACCGAAAGGGTCGTGATTGTGTAATAACCGCAAGTGGACGGTTGAACGTTGAGCACTTCAGGGTCGAATTCCACGAGAAACAAGCGTATTTGTCTTTCTAGCTTTATTGTATGCTTCATCCATATTCGCAATTTCAGATTTCTTTTATCTTGTTCTTGCTTGTTCTTCGGTTGCTTGCAGGAATCGATCCTCGTGATCAGGTCAACCGCGTCTTGGCACGGTTGATAACGACTCGTGAGTGTAGTTTAACGATTGCCAGGGCGTCCAGTCTTGTTTGGTTGGTAGCCAGATCGCCAAGGTCACTTTCCATCAAATTGAAGTTATCCTTCTCACTAGAAGATCGGACATCCTTGTCCTCATCAGTTGGTATAAGAGCTTTCGGTTGACTGGTGAGAATTTATCTTAGTTTAGTAGATTGATTTCATACCTAGAGTCCAGAAAATTTCCCTACAAAAAGATTTATTTTCCGCTGTCCAAACCATCGTCATTAGCCATACATCGTTCTTGTCAGTTTGCATCTTTGAATTTTTATCCATCGTTGTCGAGTGCTGGTTTTTAGTTTTAGTTTTGGTCTAGTTTTAGTCTTGCATCTAGTCGCGGAGTCGAATTGCACGTCGATCTCCTCGTCGTCGCGTCCAATTCGAATCTGCCGCTGTCCAGGTTGATGATTTCATCATATCTTCATACGAACTCGGATTTTCACATTCTTATACTTTCTCCAAACATCAGATCGTGCTCTACAACTTTTCTGTTGAGGACAAAGTCAGATTCGGCTTTGATCTATGAGATATTGGGCCGTTAATGTCGACGGTGTAGAGTTCGAATCTAATACGTCTGTTTCGGTATTTTCATCATAACTCTTTCATCCGAACTCGGATTGGGATAAACTTATACTTTATGGAATTGTTGTGAGAAATCCCACAAAAAGTTAGTTGGGGTAATCTTCAAATTCAGCTGTTTTTATCATACTAAAATTTGGGCAAAGTTAGTTGTGTAATCTTCAAACTCTAGTCCATCTCGGATTCAAATTGCTCAATCTGAGACAGTTTCGGTAAAATTACCATATCTTTTGATTCCTAACTCCGGTTTTGATGTTCTTGTACTTGTTCGAAAGATAAAAAGATCCTCTACAACTTTTTTGTTGGGTAGATCTTTCGATTCGGAGATTTTGGAGCCCTAAATTGCTAAACAACGTTTTTGTCCTAGTTGTGTAGTGAAAAAGAAAAAGGCAAAGTGCAACAAAAGCCGCACTGTTCATAAAAAAAAGTAAGAAAAAGGAAAGTGCAAAAAAAAAATGGGCTGCACAAAAAAAACATAAGAGAAAAATGTGTGTTGCAAAAGAGGAGAATTTTCTGTGGTGCATCTTTTGGTTCTAGTCCTTTGTGTTGCTAGTTGCTTGCTTGAGTTAGGTCTGAGTCTAGGCTAGTTCCAGCACATTGATTATTACTTTGAACTAATTTTCAATCTTGCATTATTGATCTTGAATTGTTGCTACACATATAAAGCCTCTCCAAGCTCCACCATCTACTAACCATACAGGTGCGGCACCTTACAATCGCTTTGCTCACACTCGAGTTTAAGTTATCATGAACCAGCCACCGGTTGCACCACCTGCTGCTTGATAAGAATCGACAAGAGCTTGATAAGAAGCTGATGAGGATACGGATGCCCGATCTTCTAGTGAGAAGGATAACTTCGATTTGATGGAGAGTGACCTTGGCGATCCGGCTACCAACCAAACAAGACTGGACGCCCTGGTAATCGTTAAACTACACTCACGAGTCGTTATCAACCGTGCCAAGACGCGGTTGACCTGATCACGAGGATCGATTCTTGCAAGCAACCGAAGAACAAGCAAGAACAAGATAAAAGCAATATGAAATTGTGAATATGGATGAAGCATACAATAAATTTGAGGTTGTGTAACTTGTAGTTGTTGGTCTAGCCGACTCAAGAATACAAGGATGAAGTTTCACACATGGAGAAAACTAATCTAAACAAAACCTGAGGAAAAACAAGAAAGGTGACGGCCATATATAACAGGGGTGGTGGCCAAGGAGGTGGACGTGAAACCCTAGGGGTACATGGGCCTTGGGCCCAAATTAGAGGTGGTACAGCACCCGGCAGAATCTATCCATGAATTGTTTCGTCAATTGCGGGTGATCCAGATGGAATTTGGTAGTGGGGCCAGATCCATTGGAAAGGTGGCGTCATGGGCTTCTCCGTAAAGTATTCATTCACCCCAAACGGACTCTGTATGTTGCCTGGGCATCTGTTTGAATTTGGACTACTGCTGGATGGCCGAGTTGGACTCACGGACGGGTTGGGCTTGATCTTGGGCTGGGCTTGATGCATCGTGGCTTGTTCCACCTTTTGATGTAGCTCGCTGATCCTCCGGTGTGGGCGTAGTGAAGGGCTCAGCACATGGATTCATGCCGACTTGCTGTTCTCCTTGATCTTCTCGTGGCGGCGAGGAAGTAATGGAAGTAGTGGAAGGAGTAGATGGAGCCTTGTTCATATCTGAGCTAGTGATGTCCTAATCATTCTTCCCTTCTTGAATTTGAGTCGTCCTCGACTCATGCATAATCTCCTGCAAAAGGTTAGTACCAATACAAGACAAAGCAACATGCATATACTCCCCTTCTTGAAAGCTATCCTGTAGATTCAAAGGAAAACAAGAGGAACTTGACGTGAAATGATTAGTGCTATGGCAATTCTCTAATTGACCACATTGTTGCTTGTTATCACTTTCCCGCAAAAGATTAGTCACAAGTGTGGACATGGAAAGAGGCCGTTTTTTCAAAGAAAATTCTTCACCCTTGCAATTATTGATATTAATTTCAGATGTATGCCTTTCATGTTCAATTTGATTTTCAGCCTCACAAGCAAGATTAAATAATTGAGACAAAGAATTATATTCCTTAGTAACAAGAATGTCTTGAATTTCCTTATCAAGCCCACCTAAGAAACGAGCCATAGAAGATTCCTCATTCTCAATTAAACCACGACGCAACATGCCAATTTGCAATTCTTGATAGTATTCCTCCACTGAACTAGTACCTTGGCGTAGGAGCTGCAATTTATTTAATAAATCTCTAGCATAATATGAGGGAACAATTCTATGTCTCATGATCCGCTTTAATGCTTCCCAAGTGGTGGGTATATTATTTGGATGAATGCGGCAATGCTCGCTCCACTAAACAGAAGCAAAATCAGTGAATTCAGTAGTAGCAGCCCTAACTTTCTTATCTTCAGAAACTTCAAAGAAAGAAAAGTTTTGTTCTATAGCTAATTCCCAAGTGAGATAGGTATTAGGGTCATATTTTCCAGTGAATGAAGGTATAGTCAATTTAATCTTACCGAATGAGTCATCATGACCACGCACCTCTCGTGGTGGAATTCTTCTCATACTGTGGCGATTGAAACGAAGACGCCGATGGTCACGAGCATTGTTGATATTGAATCCTCCATCGGACTCCGTATCAGCAGCATATTGATTTCATTCAGCATTGGAATCATCTTCGTCCTCATCAGCCCATGCTCAGCGTTGAGGTACAGTATTGGCAGTAGCAGCAATAGGGGCAGTAGTGGGGGCAATCGGTGCGTCTTTCTGCTCCAATTGCTCCACTCGAGTGGTGAGTGCAGCAAGCGCTTCATTATTGCGGTCTAAAATCCTTTCGATACGCTCAGTGTGTGTATTCAGTAAACGGTTGAAGTGCTGTACAATGCCCCTCGTATGAGGTGTAAGTGGGCCGTCGTCCTCCTCACTTTGATGAACCGAACCTGACATAGTTAGTAGCAAACAAGGAAACAAAATCACAGTGATATATTCTTATCAACTACTAGGTGTAGGTAGCTCAAACTCTCTCACAGTCAAGCTTCTTATCAAGCTCTTACCGATTCTTACCAAGCAGCAGGTGGTGCAACCGGTGGCTGGTTCGTGATAACTTAAACTCGAGTGTGAGCAAAGCGATTGTAAAGTGCCGCACCTGTATGGTTAGTAGATGGTGGAGCTTGGAGAGGCTATTATATGTGTGGCAACAATTCAAGATCAATAATGCAAGATTGAAAATTAGTCCAAAGTAATAGTCAATGTGCTGGAACTAGCTTAGACTCAGACCTAGCTCAAGCAAGCAACTAGTAACACAAAGGACTAGAACCAAAAGATGCACCACAAAAAATTCTCCTCTTTTACTACACACATTTTTTCTCTTATGTTTTTTTTTGTGCGGCTCTTTTTTTTTGCACTTTTCTTTTTCTTACTTCTTTTTTTTTATGAACAGTGCGGCTTTTGTTGCACTTTGCCTTTTTATTTTTGATTGCACAACTATGATAGAAATGTTTTTTAGCAATTTCGGGCTCCAAAAGTTCCGAATCTGAATATCTACCAAAAACAAAGTTGTAGAGGATCTTTTTATCTTTCCAACAAGTACAAGAACGTCAAAAACGGAGTAGGGAATCAAAAGATATGACAATTTTACCGAAGCTGTCTCAGATTGAGCAATTTGAATCCGAGATGGACTAGAGTTTGAAGATTACACAACTAACATTGCCCAAATTTTAGCGTGATAAAAACAGCCGAATTTTAAGGTTACCCCAACTAACTTTTTGTGGGATTTCTCGCAACGATTCCATAAAGTATAAGTTTATCCCAATCTGAGTTCGGATGAAAGAGTTATGATGAAAATACTGAAACAGACGTATTAGATTTGAACTCTACAGTGTCGTCATTAATGGCCCAATATCTGATAGATGAGAGCTGAATCTGACTTCAACCTCAACAGTAAAGTTGTAGAGAACGATCTGATGTTTCCAACAAGTACAAGAACACAAAAATCTGAGTTTGTATGAAGAAGATATGATGAAAACAACAAACTGGACAGCAGCAGATTAGTATTGAACGCGACTACGAGGAGATCGACGTGCAATTCAACTCCGTGATGAGATGCAAGACTAAAACTAGACCAAGACTAAAACTAAAAACCAGAACTTGACAACGATGGATGAAAATTCAAAGATGCAAATTGACAAGAATGATGCAAGGCTAATGACGATGGATTGGACAGCGGAAAATAAATCTTTTTGTAGGGCAATTTTTTGGACTCTAGGTATGAAATCAATCTACTAAATTAAGATAGATAAATTCTCACCAGTCAACCTGAGGCTGTAATACCAAATGATGAGGACACAGATGCCTGATCTTCTGGTGAGAAGGATAACTTCGATTTGATGAAGAGTGACCTTGGCGATCCGGCTATCAACCAAACAGGACTGGACGCCCTGGCAATCGTTAAACCACACTCACGAGTCGTTATCAACCGTGCCAAGACGCGGTTGACCTGATCACGAGGATTGATTCCTGCAAGAAACCGAAGAACAAGCAAGAACAAGATAAAAGCAATCTGAAATTGCGAATATGGATGAAGCATACAATAAATTTGAGGTTGTGTAACTTATAGTTGTTGGTCTAGCCGACTCAATAATGCAAGGATGAAGTTTCACACATGGAGAAAACTAATCTAAACAAAACCTGAGGAAAAACAAGGAAGCTGACAGCCATATATAATAGGGGTGGTGGCCAAGGAGGTGGACGTGAAACCCTGGGGGCACACGGGCCTTGGGCCCAAATTAGAGGTGGCACAGTACCCGACAGAATCTGTCCATGAATTATTTTGTTGATTGCGGGGTGATCCGGATGAAATTTGGCAGTGGGGCCTGATCCATTGGAAAGGTGGCGTCGTGGGCTTCTCCGTAAAGTATTCATTCACCCCAAACGGACTCTGTATGTGGCCTGGGCATATGTTTGAATTTGGACTACTGCTGGATGGCCGAGTTGGACTCACGGACGAGTTGGGCTTGGTCTTGGGTTGGGCTTGATGCATCGTGGGTTGTTCCACCTTTGATGTAGGTCGCTGATCCTCCAGTGTGGGCGTAGTGAAGGGTTCAGCACATGAATTCATGCCGACTCGCCGTTCTCCTTGATCTTCTCGTGGCGGCGAGGAAGTAATGGAAGTAGTGGAAGGAGTGGATGGAGCCTTGTTCATATTTGAGCTAGTGATGTCCTCATCAGAAGTTTGACTGTGAGAGAGTTTGAGCTACCTACACCTAGTAGTTGATAGGGATATATCACTGTGATTTTGTTTCCTTGTTTGCTACTAACTATGTCAGGTTCGGTTCATCAAAGTGAGGAGGACGACGGCCCACTTACACCTCGTACGAGGGGCATCATACAGCACTTCAACCACTTACTGAATAAACACACTGAGCGTATCGAAGGGATTTTAGACCGCAATAATGAAGTGCTTGCTGCACTCACCACTCGAGTGGAGCAATTGGAGCAGAAAGACGCACTGATTGCCCCCGCTACTGCCCCTGTTGCTGCTGCTGCCAATAATGTACCTCGACGCCGAGCATGGGCTGATGAGGACGAAGATGATTTCAATGCCAAAGGAAATCAATATGCTGCTGATACGGAGTCTGATGGAGGATTCAATATCAACAATGATCGTGACCATCGGCGTCTTCGTTTCAATCGCCACGGTATGAGAAGAATTCCACCACGAGAGGTGCGTGATCATGATGACTCATTTGGTAAGATTAAATTGACTATACCTTCATTCACTGGAAAGTATGACCCTGATGCCTATCTCACTTGGGAATTAGCTATAGAACAAAACTTTTCTTGCTTTGATGTTTATGAAGATAAGAAAGTTAGGGCTGCTACTAGTGAATTCACTGATTTTGTTTCTGTTTGGTGGAGCGAGCATTGCCGCATTCATCCAAATAATATACCCACCACTTGGGAAGCATTAAAGCGGATCATGAGACATAGATTTGTTCCCTCATATTATGCTAGAGATTTATTAAATAAATTGCAGCGCCTACGCCAAGGTACTAGTTGAGTGGAGGAATACTATCAAGAATTGCAAATTGGCATGTTGCGTTGCGGTTTAATTGAGAATGAGGAATCTTCTATGGCTCGTTTCTTAGGTGGGCTTGATAAGGAAATTCAGGACATTCTTGTTGCTAAGGAATATAATTCTTTGTCTCAATTGTTTAATCTTACTTGTGAGGCTGAAAATCAAATTGAACATGAAAGGCATACATCTGAAATTAATATCTATAATTGCAAGGGTGAAGAATTTTCTTTGAAAAAACAGCCTCTTTCCATGTCCACACTTGTGACTAATCTTTTGCGAGAAAGTGATAACAAGCAACAATGTGGTCAATTAGAGGATTGCCATAGCACTAATCATTTCACGTCAAGTTCCTCTAGTTTTCCTTTGAATCTACAGGATAGCTTTCAAGAAGGGGAGTATATGCATGTTGCCTTGCCTCGTATTGGTACTAACCTTTTGCTCGAGATTATGCTTGAGTCGAGGACGACTCAAATTCAAGAAGGGGAGAATGATGAGGACATCACTAGCTCAGATATGAACAAGACTCCATCCACCCCTTCCACTACTTCCATTACTTTCTCGCCGCCACGAGAAGATCAAGGAGAACGGCGAGTCGGCATGAATCCATATGTTGAGAACTTCACTACGGCCACACCGGAGTATCAGCGAGCTACATCAAAGGTGGGACATGTAGGATCAAGGATGCCGACTAGAGGAGGGGTGAATAGGAGGCTTTTAAGACTTTAAAATTTAAAACAAATAATTGCAAATCAAGAACAAATAATGTAAGTAAGAGGAGAAGAGAACGAACACAACAGTTTTTACCGAGGTATCGGAGACTCACCCAGTCTCCACTAATCCTTGTTGAAGCACTCAAGTCACTTGAGTTTTGCCTCAATACTCACGAAGAGTATTATCAACTAGTGGTTGCTCCTTGTCCACTCCGGAAAGGCGAGCACCGATGCCTTGTACAAACTTGCCGAGCCTCTCTGACAATCTCTGAACTGGAGAGGTCAACGGCCACGCCTCCGAATCATCTAGGTGAGGGCGCTCACCAAGAGTAATAGGCAGCGAGGTCTTCCCTAGACCTCCAAACCCACACACTGAGAAACTAAGAGTATGCAAATGCAAATGAACTGAAACTCTCGGTGGATCAAAAACACTTGACTTGATCAACAGATCAAGATTTTGTGTAGAAAACTAAAGCTCAAGAGTGTATAAGAGAATGCTGCTGCTTATTGTGTGAAACTCATGCCTAAAGCCCCTATTTATAACCTCAAGAATCAATTGAACCGTTGGAGCTAGGGCTGAAAATCAGCAACACAAACTGACAGTCAGTTTGTCTAACTGACAGTCAGTTTCGTGTACAACGGTCGACAAAATTTACGGATAAAAATTTGCTAGCCATTCGTGGTCGTTTATGGAAACTTGAAACCCACAACTGACAGTCAGTTATACAAACTGACAGTCAGTTCGACCAAGTATTCCACCAAAACAGATAAAAACTCAGTCAAAAACAACTGGGGTCGAATCCCCAACTGACAGTCAGTATGGACAAACTGACAGTCAGTTTAGTACAAAAATTTTGAGCCCAAAATACACCCTCTCTGGACAATTGTCAGTTAAATTAAACTGACATTCAAACTGACAGTCAATTATGCAAACTGACAGTCAGTATGAACAAAAATAGAGATAACTTTAAATCCAGAAATTCTAAAGAGGTGTTTAATAGCTCGTTTGAAAGATAATTTTATGGGCTACATTTTTGTCAACAGAAGAAAAAACCATATCTGCCTAGATCTTTCTAGAAATTAGAAAAACTCTTCTGCTGTCAAAAACTCATCTGAAAATCCAAATCTTTCAAAACAAATTTAAATCAAATCCAACCAAAAATGGATGCAATGCAATGACCTAAGTTTCTCGGTTTATGTTGGAGATAAAGAGAGGACTTTCGCCACCCCTCTTTATAGTATGGTTAAAAGCTAAAAACAATTTTCCTAAACTGATCTATCTCCGAACTCCGAGATCGGAAGAAAATAAAATACGGATTACCTTAGGTCCTTTGCTTCTTCACGTTTGCGTCTTGTCTTTGCTCTTCTGCACCTCGTGCTTCACTTCATGTCGGGTTCATCTTGATCATCTCGTAATGCTTCCCGAATAAACTCTGTATCAAAAATCTCAGAAGCACAGTTAGTCTAAAACACTTTGTTTTCATTAATCATCAAAATTAGGGTTAGGCATGAAGGCCTAGATGCAACAATCTCCCCCTTTTTGATGATTGATGACAACAAGTGTTCAATAATAAAATATAAATGAACTAACTCCCCCTGAGTGTATGCATCCCATCATATAGGCCAAAATAAACCAATACACATACATCAGAGCATCTCATAAATTCATCATACACAGATATGCATATATATCATCACCAAGTCATATCAATATGTATCAGAGCATACAAATCTCAAGATCAAGACATCACAATAACATATATATCAGAGCATTCAACATCACAATGTCGGATCATCATATCCAAAGACACACAGATATATAATAAACCAAAAAATCTCCATTAATATAAAGACAAATCATCTGTCCAAAACATATAATAATCAAAATACTATAATATCCAAAATACTTCTCCCCCTTTGGCATCAAGCACAAAAAGGGAGGTAATACAGAAAGATGGAGCCTAAAGCTCATCATCAGAAGAAACTCCTAAGATGGCTGTATCTCCGGAGCCTGCTGGAGATGCAGTCGGGTCGAGGACTGGAGATGCCGGAGGAGTAGCAGCTGCAACAGGAGCTGGTGCTGCAGAGGTCGGAGCAGACGGTCCTGGAGCAACTGGAGCTGATGAAGAGCTCGGAGAAGACGAGAGACCGGAGAACCTGAAGCAGGCAGGCGACGTAGTATCTCCTCCTGCTGAGCAATCAAACGAAGCAGCATCTGATGATGCTCCGCCTAGGTGCTGAGGATCTGCTGCTGCACCTGGATCACCTGATCAAGGTGAGAACCGGAGGAGGAGGCAGATCCAGTGCCTGTCCCTGCAGGAGGAGTTGGAGCAGGCTCCTGAGTAGGAGCCTCATCCTCTGACTCCCCCGCAGCATCATCATCTGATATGGGAGAATCAGGGCCAGCGGCTGCGGCAGGGTGAGCACCGAGCATGCGATCAGCCTGGCCCAGAGGATAGAAGATAAGCAGATGATGGGGCCTCAGGAGCTCAGAGTCGACGGCCCTAATGTGCAGAAATACCGCCATGATATACGGAGCGTATATCAGCTGACGGCGCGGAGAGAGGAGAACGTGCTGAATCTCAGTGATGATGAGATCAGCAACGTCAAAGGGCTCCTCTTGGAAGATAGAATCAGGACGTGGAGCCCAATATAAGTGACTCTGGCCCTATCTCCGGTCATGGGTACCAAGGTGAGCCGGAGGATCCATAGGGCACTTATAACTCGGTTGTCCAGTATACATACAACCGCATGCACTTACAAGAATACATATCACAGACATAATCTATATGAACAGTAATGAATAATATAAAGAGGTACATATGGCAATGAGGCCGAATATGCAACAAGAGATACAAGACCTTACAAGGTAAAATACTTAAGGATCTATTAAAGTAGTTTTTAACAAAATAGAATGCAATGGTGTCTATGACCCATCCACAGTCGAAGTTCCAGTGCGGTTGGTAACCATCTAAACTCCGGGTGGTCACATGTTCTTCAGAAGTCTGACTTCTCCAAAACTGGATTCAACATTTAAGCAAGAATGAGTACAAGGTACTTACCAAATCACTGGTAACTAGTACAGCACATATCTCATGTGTGTATGATTAACTATACCTATGAAGACAGGAGGTAAGTTCAGCTTTTATAAAATATACTTTAACCTAATTATAAGTATTTTAGTTACCATGACGGTTACTCCATAACCATATATTTTTAACTTATAAAGCTACTTGCATCGCAATGACGTGGATTTAATCCACCGCAACCGACTCCTAATAACCAGGGAGCATGGAGTATTCGAATACGTTTTTAAACTCTGCAGAGGAGTACCAATTTATCGACAAGATACCACAACTTCATGTCAATCCTATATGTAGCAAGTAGATTAGATCCCGCAACTATATGCGAGTGACCCATTTTGATAATAAGGACTTTGTTTATGATTCCCATACAATTGTGGCAAGCTAAACCCACTACACCGATCGATCATATTCCCATTATTTGGTCAGAGTGCAATGTGTGGAGCAGTGTTCAAGAAGGCGCTAGGTACCAGGTGGGCGGTTGCCTGGCGCCTAGCGCCTAGGTCGCTAGGTGAGGCCTAGGCGGCCTCCTAGGCGCTAACTAGGTGGCTACCTAGGTTACTAACTATAGCTAGTTATTTGCATCACAGAGTATACATAATGAAATAGGGAAACAAATAAATTAGCAAAAAACAAGCAATGAAGCAAACAAATAAGCAACTAACCATCTGCACCACTGATAAGTGCTAAATTGGTAGTACTTGTATCCTAAGTTTGCTATTGAAAACATGCAAAAATATGCTTAAAACTCCTTTGATGTGAAATTTTATGAAACGTTTTATATTATTTTTACAATCCACTTTCACGGCTGTGTTTGCCATGTTTCAGGGGTCAAACATACAAAATTTGAGTATATTTCAACTTCGTTTGGGCCAATTTCGATAAATGATACTAAAATTAGACAAAAAGGAACCTTGATAAAATATTCCACGGTCGAGACTGGTTGGTCGAACATGATCGCTCCCAAAATGGTGAGGGCGATTTATGTAATAACCACAAGTGAACGGTTGAATATTGAGCACATGAGGGTTGAATTCCACGAGGAACAAACGTATTCTTCTTTCTAGGCTAATAGATCACTGATTAAGTCTGAACGAGTTGGGGTTTGTTTGTGTACAACTAAATCTACTACTAAATCTATCAATCTAGGGTTTAAAGCAGTAAAGAGCAAGTATGAATCTAGGGTTTATAAAGGATGAATGAAAACCTAGGGTTTCGGGAGTTTCATAACCATCCGGCGTAATTCTATCCAAGGTCCGAGAATGCCAAGTTAATTTCAATCATTTTCCAAGTAAGATTACTTTGCTAGTACAGTCGTTGGTACAACGGTCAGAGAATTGCTTCCACTATTACGTTTGGCGAGAGCCTCTCTCCAGTTCAGGATCCCACGTCAAAGCGCTAAGGACTCAAGAACTCCCCTAAATTCTTCCTAAGGCTCAACTGTTACATCTGTTGCTAAAATGAGAATTTAGGGTATGGAGGAAGAAAACATCAAGAAATAACTCTGTTGGGGGGAATCTCCACGAGGCTAAGTCCAGGTGAGAGGCTGTTCCTTTTGCCCGGGGACAAGGCCCCCCCCCCGGTGGCTTGTCCCAGGCGCCGCTTTTTTCCATTTGTCCGGGGACAAGGCCCCCGGTGGCTTGTCCCGGGCGCCACCATTTGTCCGGGGACAAGCCCCCCGGTGGCTTGCCCCGGGCGCCGCCATTTGCCCGGTGGCGTCGTCGTCCTTCCGAAGACAGGGGTCTCCGATCCCAGGTCACGTGCAGGTCACGTGAGAAGCGCCTCGGGAATCAGTGGACACCTGTCAAGCATCCGAGGTCCCTGACCAGAAGAAGGACGTCGCTACCCCTAGATCCAACGGTGGCAGGCGGGGTAGTTTAGTCTTTTTGCTTCTTTTGGGGTTATATAAGCCCTTGTACACCTCATGTAAGAAGAAGGTTATTCATTATTGCTTGGAATAGACAATCTCACAGGTGTGCTCCGGAGCCATCTCTCCCCTGAGAGAGCTCCCCTAGCCAACTCCGGTTGGGAGCACGCCGACAGGACTAGGACCTCCACTGAGACCCGAACCTATATAAATCCTCGTGTCACTTGCTGTGTTTGCCCAATGGGGGAGGACCGGTCACCCGGTTAGCCCGCGTCGTATTTTCTTCACTAGGATCTTCCACAAAACCTGCCGGGGTATCCGTGATACCACAACAGTTGGCGCCGTCCGTGGGGACTTGTGACGAGACACCATGGCTCCCCCAAGAACGAGGGCCCGCGCCCTTTCCGGTGACGCCGATCCCAGTGACCTGGCGCCGCCTGTCTGAGACATGACCGTCCCGGTGCTTCCGCCCGGAGGCGGCCAAACCCAGGTTCCGCCTCCCACCTTCCCTATCAATTTTGGTGGTTTGATCTCCGGGTCAGTCCCGGTGACCACGGTCGCCTCGGCAGGGACTAGTCTCCCCCCGACGGCTTCCCCGGCCCCCCGGGACGCCTTGCTGGAGGCCTTAGTGGAGGGCCAGCTCCGCGCCCAGCTCTTTATGGACGAGTTGCTCCGTGTCTGGTCACGGCCACCGGCCCCCACTTACCCCCCCCCCCCCCCCCCCCGTACCCATTCCTGGGGCCTATGCCCCCATTTATGGGTCACCCGGCCGCTCCGTACGACCCCGCCGGAGGGTACCCCTCCCCCGGCAGGCTATCCGTCCAGAGCTTTCCCAGCGTCGGGAGCCTTCCCGATGCCGGGGGGTTACCTTATGTCTGGGGCCTTCGCGGTACCGGGGGGACACCCTGTTCCGGGCCCATTCCCGGGGCCGGGGGCCCACTACATGCCGGGGGTTTTCCATGCGCCGGGAGCCAATCCCGCCCCACAGGTTGCGTTTACCGCACCGGGGGTGGTCGACAGAGCAGCTCCCACGTCGCAACGGGCGTCCCCCCGCAACGGCGCCCCGGTTCTGGACGTCGTCACAGGGGTTCCCTACTCCTCAGTTCCGGATAACACAGGGGTTTCCCCCTTTCCGGTTTCGGGCGTTGCCGCGGGGGTTCCCCCCTCTTCGGTTCTCGATAATATAGGGGTTTCCCCCTTTCTTGTTCCGGGTGTCGCCGCGGGGGTTCCCCCCTCTTCGGTTCCAGATAATACAGGGGTTTCCCCCTTTCTAGTTTCGGACGTCGCCGCGGGGGCTCCCCCCTGTCCGGTTCAGGATAATACAGGGGTTTCCCCCTTTCCGGTTCCGGACGTCGTCACAGGGGTCTCCCCCTCACCGGCCCCAGTAGCGTCCGGGTCGGTAGCTATAGCGCACGAGCTCCCTCCTCCCCGGGGCCGTCCCAGAGGGCGCCTCTGGCGGATCAAGTCCGCTTCGCCCGGGAGGAGGTTGAGCGAATGCGTGCAACTAAGTCTGGGGAGGAACTTCCCCCGGGTCGCGGACGCGAAGAGCTTCACTCCTGCTCCGACCGGGGGAAAAGACACGCCGAAGAACCAACCACTCATGGGGAGCGCCCGGATGTCTTGGAGGTCAGCTCCACCAACCCGGAAGAAAAGCGCCGGTACTGCCACACCGGCGGACCTCTTGGGCCCCTTCCCGACTCCGACAACGTGCGCGCGTCCCCTGTCAAAGGGGACGCGACCGGGACTCTCCCAGAGAAGTGGAGGGGGCTAACCAGCCGCTGTGCCGCAGACTACGGAGCATTCGATGGCCGCGGCCTTACCGCCTGCCGCACATCAAACACTACAACAGTGAGGCCGACCCCTATGAATTTGTGCAGGTGTATTCCACAGCCATCTCGGCGGCTAGGGGGGACGAGACGGTGCAATGCAACTTCTTCCCCCTCTACCTGACTGGAATCGCCCCATCGTGGTTCCACAACTTGAAGGCCGGCTCCATCAAGTCCTTCGTGCAGCTCAAGCGCGAGTTCTGCGTGAACTTCCAGGGGAACTACGTGCGTCCCTTGGACTCCTCGCAGCTTTATACCTTCCGGCAGAGGACGGGGGAGACCATCCGCAGCTTCTTCAAGCACTTCGCTCAGGTTAAGAGCAAAGTGGCTCACGTCCTTGACTCCACAGTCATTGAGGCGTGCAAGAGTGGGATCCTCCCCGGGGAGCTCCATCGGAGGCTCTCCCGGAGCTGCCCTTCCTCCGCCGACGAGCTCTTCAACGTACTTGAGAAGTACGCTCGGGCGGAGGAGGACGACCTCTAGAAGAAGAACTAGGGGGCTCCTGCCCCCGCCAACCGGGGGGCCAGGGACCCCCTCAAACACCCAAAGCAGGGGGGTCGTGACGAGCCACGGCCTCGGGACACCTTTGTCCTCGAGGGTGGAGGCGGCTCGCGTGACGCCTCGAAGGGCAACCGCCCCTTCCCCAAGCCGAAAGGCCGTGGGGGAGGACAGTCATCCCGCGGTCCAGAAGGCCTCGCGACCGGAAACAGGGAAGGTCGGTGGTGTACCTTCCACAGGTCCGATACCCATGCCACCCGGGAATGCCATCAACTGCTCCAACAGTTCGCCGCATTGCTCGACCAGCATGGGCGGGGGGGACTCCGACCTCCTTGCCCTCTCAGCCGACTTTATCAGCCCTTCCTACTCCCGCGGGGGATAGCAGGGGCGAACACAGGAGGGGGAGCCATCAGAAACTCTCCCCTTCCAATCCTCTCAGAGGCGTGTCAACGTCATCACGGGGGGTCCGCTTCCGGGCTGGACTCTAAGCGTCAGCGCAAGGAGTACGCGCACGAAGTGAAGGTGGTGGGGGTGCTGCATACGTCCCCGCCACCTAAGTGGTCTGACGTCCCCCTCACCTTCACGGCAGAGGACGCGCGTGGGGTTCGCTTCCCCCATGACGACGCGCTCATTGTCTCCGCCACCATCTACAACTGTCATCTGGCCCTCATCCTCGTAGATGGTGGGAGCTCCGCCGACGTTCTCTACTTAAAGGCGTTCAAGGAGATGCAGGTGGACGAGAAGCTCTTGCAACCCGCAGCAGGGCCCTTGCAGGGGTTCATCCCGGGAAAGGCCATCCACCCCTGGGGAAGGTGGATCTCCCCATGACATTCGGCACCGCTGAAAATTACCGGACAGAGATGGTCCGGTTTGATGTGGTAGACCTCCCCTCTGCCTATAACGCGATCATGGGGAGGACCACAATCAACCGCTTGGGGGCCGCGATCCATCAGAACTACCTCTGCGTAAAGATCCTCGGGCCTTATGGCATGATCACCGCCCGGGGAGACCAAGACGTGGCCCCGCGCTCTATACGAGCGCGCCGCTGCAATGATCGGGAGTATCAACATCATCAAAACCCTGGGGAGGAGGGCTCTCCCCCGGAGTCAGACGTCGCAGTGATACCTTCCGGGAGGCCCCTCCCCAAGCCGCGTCCAGAAGGGGACCTCCGGAAGATCCCCCTGTCCCCGGATGATGGGGACAAGACCGTTAGAATCAGGGCGGAGCTCCACGAAGGACATGCGGAACAACTTGCATCTTTCTTGTACGAAAAATCAGACGTTTTCGCGTGGAAGCCCTCCGACATGCGGGGCGTCGCCCGGGATGTCATCGAGCACAAGCTCGCAGTGACCCCCGGTCACCCCCTAATTAAGCAGAAGCTGAGGAAACTCTTCCTTGAATGCCAAGAGGCGATCAAGGTAGAGATTGCCTGACTCCGAGAGGCAGGGTTCATTTGGGAGGTCTTGCACCCTGAGTGGCTTGCGAACCCCGTCCTCGTGAAGAAGTTAAACGGCAAGTGGCGAATGTGCGTGGACTTCACTGACCTCAATCGCGCCTGCCCCAAGGACAACTTCCCGCTCCCGCGAATTGACCAGTTGGTCGACTCTACCGTGGGGTGTGAGTTGATGAGCTTCCTGGACGCGTACTCGGGCTATCATGAAGTCCAGATGGCGGAGGGGGATGAGGAAAAGACAAGTTTCATAACTCCCCTCGGAACCTTTTGCTACGTCCATATGCCCTTCGGGCTGAAGAACGCTGGAGTGACCTTCCAGCGGTTCATGACGCTGGTCTTCAAAGACCAGATCGGTCACAACATCGAAGTCTACGTGGATGACGCGGTCGTCAAAAGCCCCTGCGCGGCGGCTCACGTCGACAATTTAGCTGAGACCTTCCGCAACCTCCGTGCATACGGGTTGAAGCTCAACCGGGAGAAATGCGCCTTCAGCGTGCGCGGGGGGAAGCTCCTAGGCTTTCTTGTGTCCTAGCGAGGCATAGAGACAAACCCCAAGAAGATCCGGGCATTCCTGGATATGTCCCCACCGCGCACAGTCAAAGACGTTCAGTGACTCACCGGCCGTCTGGCCGCGCTGAGTCACTTCGTCTCGCTGTCGGGGGAACGTGGCCTTCAATTTTTCAAAATCCTCTGGGGGTTCGATGGGTTCCGGTGGACCCCCAAGGCCCAGGAGGCCTTCGACGACTTGAAGAAGTACCTCACGAGCCCCCCAATGCTTGTGAGTCCATCTCCAGAAAAGCCCTTGCTCCTTTACCTCGCCGCAACCCCGGTCGCCGTAAGCGCGGTATTGGTAAAGGTGCAAGACGGGCAGCAGCGTCCCGTGTACTACGTGAGCGAAGCCCTCCAAGGGGCCAAAACTCGGTACACGGAGATGGAGAAGATCTGCTACGCCCTCCTGATGGCGTCCCAGAAGCTTCGTCATTACTTCCTGGGGCACCCCATCACCGTCCCGTCATCCCTCCCCCTGGGGGAGGTGCTCAGTAATAAAGAAGCCACCGGACGGATTGGGAAGTGGGGGCCCAAGCTCGCCCCTTTTTCCCTTTCCCTCACGGGGCGCTCCGCCATCAAGTCACAGGTCCTCGCCGACTTCGTGGCGGAGTGGACTCCTGCCTCTGGGCCCGGGGACGAAGACCTCCCCGTGCTGCCCCGACGCAGCGACCATTGGACACTCATGTTCGATGGCTCCCTGTATCTCGCCGGGGTTGGTGCGGGAGTAGTCCTCCCGAGCCCCGAGGGGGGGGAACTTGAGTACGAGGCGTGGCTCGAGTTCCCCGCCACAAACAACGTCGCCGAATACGAGGCTTTGCTCCTCGCCTTGCACCTTGCGCTCTCCCTGGGGATTCGACGCCTCCTAGTAAAAGGAGACTCCCAGCTCGTAGTTTGCCAAATGGACAAGTCCTACTTGTGCCATGACGCAAACTTGAGCCTCTACTTGCAGGAAGTGCTCAAGATGGAGAAGCACTTCGACGGCCTAGAGGCCCGGCACGTCCGACGAAGGGACAACGACCGGGCCGACGCCCTATCCTGGGCAGCCAACGCCCGGGAACCGCTCTCCAAAGGGACTTTCTTGGAGATTATTGCGAAGCCCTCGGTGACCTCCCCGGATGCGGGCGATGAGCCCCGCGTCCCGAAAGTCGTCGAGATCACTCGGACTTCGTCTTGGATGGACCCCCTTATCTCCTTCATCAGGGGGGAGGGGGACCCTCCCAATGAGACCGATGCTCAGTGCCTCCAAGCCAAAGCTCGGGCATACCTCCTGTTGGACGAGAAGCTCTACAAGTAGGGGGCTTCTGCCCTGCTTCGTTGCTTCCCACGGCCAGAAGGACTTCGGCTCCTCGAAGACATCCATCACGGCCAAGGCTCTTTGCCAGGACTTTTATTGGCCCACAGTGGTTCGTGACGTGTGGTACCTCGTCTCCGCGTGCGAGGCCTGCCAGAAGATGGCCAAGGGTTCGAACCTCCCCCCCCGTAGCACTGCAGACTATCCCCATCACTTGGCCCTTCGTGCGCTGGGGGATGGACCTCCTGGGACCCTTCCCCCCAGTGCCCGAGGGATACAAATATGCGGTGGTCGCGGTCGACTACTTTACTAAGTGGGTAGAGGCTGAACCTTTGGCCAGCATCACGTCCCGGGCAGTACAGTGGTTTTTCTGGAAAAATATCGTATGTCATTTTGGCCTCCCCTGAGAGATCACTGTCGATAATGGGACTCAATTCGACTCGGCGTATTTCCGAGAATTCTGTGAAGGCTTGGGGCTCACCATCCACTTCGCTTCAGTGGCCCATCCCCAGAGCAACGGGGCCGTTGAAAGGATCAACGGTGTAATCCTACAAGGGTTACGCCGACGGCTCGAGCAAGCCGCTTCCAAGCAGGGTGCATGGGCAGAGGAGCTCCCTAGCATCCTCTGCTCCATGCGCACGACTCCAAGCCTGGCGACAGGACGTGCTCCCTTCTCCCTGGTATACGGGGCTGAGGCAGTCCTCTCCCTGGAGATTGGCTTTCGGTCGCTCCGAGTCGAGCTCCTAGATGGAGCTACGACTGCGGCGTACCAAACCAACGAGGCAAATCAACGACTGGAGGTCGATCTTGTGGAGGAGGAACGCGACCGAGCGCTCCTCCCCCACGCTATCTACGAGCGTGAAATGGCGCGCGCATACAACCAGCACGTGCGCGAGAGGACTTTTCAACTTGCGGACCTTGTCCTCAAGCGCGTCACAGACCCCCAAGCCCAAGGCAAGCTCTCCCCCAAGTGGGAGGTCCCCTACAGGATCTCGATAGTCTTGGGCTCGGGGGCTTACAAGCTCTCCAACCTTCAAGAGCAGGAGCTGAAGCACACGTGGAACGTGCGTTTACTTCGCAAGTTCTACGTCTAGCCTACGGGCTCGTCCCCTCCTCCGGAGCGATTACGCCGGAGGGGGAAGGGGGACCTTGTACACACTGTCCCCTCCCTCGGAGCGATTATGTCGGAGGGGGAGGGGGGACATTGTAATTACCGTTCCCTCCCCTGTCGCGATTTCACGGGGGGAGGCGTTGTACTTCGGTTCATTATCAATACAACTAGTTCTTCTTCAGCTCTGTCTCAATGCAGGTTTTTTACATTACCGTTTCTCACGGTGATGCCCTCCCTGTGAGGATGCCCTCTCGACGAGGATGCCCTCCCCGTAAGGAAGTGGGCTATCACGACCCAACAAGTCCCTAAAACGGGAGTCCCACTCCCATAGGGTGGCTTACGATCACCCCTCATGGACTGAGGGTGTAAGCGGCAACCCGGTCATCAAGGACCGCGGTAACGAGTAAATTTGGGAGACTAGTCCCCTACCCAAACACTCATACCCATCATCGGGCGCATCCTCCTCCGGGAGTCGATTGTCTCCTCAGTGAGACGGAATTCTCGGATCTTCTTTCTTGGAGATCTTATTCCCGGTTCCCCGTTTCCACGACGACCGGAGGGCTGTCTCCCACAAAATCATCACCAGGAATTTCGCCTTAGATTTTCTTGGATGTTTTTCCCCCGGAGATCTTATTCTCGGCTCTCCGTTTTTACAGTGACCGGAGGGTTCTCTCCCAGCAAAATGCTCGGAGACATTGGGCCTCTCGGAAGACACCCGGTTCCCCGTTCTCATGGTGACCGGAAGGTTCTTGCCCCGGGGAGAATTTCTTGGAATTTCAGCTCTGATATTTTTCTCGGAGACCTCGTTCCCGGCTCCCCGTCTTCACGGCGACCAGAGAGTTCTCCCGAAAAAATTATCCCCGGAAATTCTTATAACCTTGGGGAAACATGAAGAATTCTTACGCGGAGGGTTTTTTACCCCGGGAGCTTTGTCACCCCCACAGCGCTCGGAGCTACCCTCTGGCCCGCTGTGGAGGGGGGATAAGGAGCACCAGGGAATCACCCCGTTCCGGACCATCTAAGATAAACACAAGCAAACTTAGCTTTATTGAAGATCATTTAACCGGAGGACATCTTCCCCCTCCGGTGGGCATCACTACATCGGATACGATACAACCAGGGATATAACCTGGAAAGTCCCTACGTCCTAAAGTTCCTACGTCTAATAATCCCAGAAACCCTCCGATATCTCCCGAGCCAAGTCCCGGTACAAGCTTCGTATACGACGCTGGGCCTCCCGGAGCAATTCTTCGGGCCAATATTTGTAGCCCGCCGGTGGAAGTATCCGAAGTAGGGGAACCCTCCGGGACCCCGGTCGTGGGGGGACAGTTCGGCGCGGTGATTGTCGAAATTGTCCAGGTGCCACTCCGGATGCCACCTTAACAGGATTGGTTCCCGGGAGACGCCCTTGTCGCGTCCCCTGGAGAGGAGACTTAAAAAGATAAATGCGGCCTGGGCATCCCCCGGGTGACACCCATCGGGGGCCGGAGGCCCCACCTCCGGAAAGGCTCCCTGCGGCCTCAGGGACCTTCACCCGGGAGTAACCTCCCAGGAAACCTGGTACATTTCATTCATTTAGACTTAGAAAAAATTTCAATTTCTATTGCATCAAAATGTCTTCGTACAAGTGTCCGGGGCTTCCTCTAAGAAGCTACCGGGAGCAAAAAACCTAGAAAGCAAAAAGGGTCCTATCTAGACCCGGGGGGAGGCTCATACTTGGTCATTGGCGTCCTCCCCCTGGGGGGCTCCCGCCGGAGCCAGAGTGTCTGCTCCCGGAGGTGCCGAATTGCACCGGGATTATCCGGTCGTAGAAGCCGCCGGCGAGCTGCTCCACGAGACCGGCTTGAAGAACTCCGGGAAGCTGTGGGGGATCCGGCCCCCAGTTTCCCAGGCGCCAACTCCCCAGTGCTCCACGAGACTGGCTGCGGCAGCGATGACCGGGATCGCCCGGCCCCGGGCCCAAGCGTCGGCAGCCTCCGGAATCACGGAGACTTGTGCATTGAGAAAACGCACAGCCTCCGTGAGCGTCGCCAGGGCCGCCTCGGAGCTGCTCCCCGAGCCCAGGCTCACTCTAAGCCCCTCGAGAGCTGAGCGCATGGAGTGGCCCGCGTCCATCACGGCCTTGACGCTGGAGCCCTCGAGCTCCCGGAGGACATCCTCCTCCTTGGCCTCCCTTCGGAGCCGGTCGTTCGCGGTCTCGTAGGCGTGGAGCTGGGCCCGGACCCGGGCCAACTCCCGGAGGGTGCCGTCCCGCTTCTCCAAGTAGGCGGCGGCCTTCCCCTCCGCGTCTTGCAGCACCCGGCTGAACCGTGCTTCAATCCCCCAGGTGATGGCGGCCCCCTACAAGTGCAAGAGTTAGGAAAAATTCGAGTTGATTGTGCCAAAGGAAACCTCCTACCGGCTCAAGAAGGTACCTAGATTTGGAGGGATTGAAGCTCCCCGAAGCGCTCGCGGAGTGTCCCTTGTGAGACATAGTCCTGGACCTTCCGGGTCTGCAGGCTCTCCGCATACCGGTCGACCTCCCCCGCGGACAGCAGGGGGTCTCCCTCCCGGTGCCAGATCCGTCGCGACCGACGACGGGCCCCCGTGCAAGAGCCACGGTGGTGATGTGGACCGGGGTGGCGGTGGCTGGTGTCTTCGCCGCCGAGGAAGTGGCCGCCGAAGAGGAGGTGGCCGAAGAGCTCTCGGAGGGGGTCCCTCCCCGGGGGGATCAGGAGCCCCTTCCCTTTTCCCGGCCGTGGGCCCCCCGGGACCTCCGTTGCCGGAGGAGCCTCGTAGACAAAGGGGCTCCCCCCTTCGTCTACCAGCCACTCGACATGCGGAGGCGAGGCCTCCGCGAACCGGATCTCCGGCCTCTCAGGCTCCGGTAGCGCCAGGGTCTCCGATAGCGCTATCGCTGAAGGCGGCGAGGGAGAGTAATCCGCCGACTCAGACGCCCCCCCGTCGTTGGCTGGTCCCTTCTCTCGAGCCTCTCTGGGGTTCTCCGGGGGAGGTGGCGTTGCTTCCAACAGGGGAGGCACCCGCGCGCGCCCTGATCCGGGGGCTGCGTTTTGGCTCAGCGCCCCCGAGCGTGGAGCCCAGTGTCGTCGATGGACCGGGGACTTTCTGAGCCTTGGCCCGTTTTGGCTCAGCGCCCCCGACGGCCTCCTTCCCCCTCTTGTGGGAACCGGGGGTGGGGAGGGGAGTTCTCACCGGTAGCCTCAGCCTGAAGGCCTCGGCCACTAGGTTCCGGGAAGGGCCCTCCCCCATGACGCGCACGATGCGCTCGTGCTCGTCGGTGTAGTACCTCCCGAGGAGGTTCTCCGCCTTCTTCCGGGCGGCCGGATACGGCCAGACTGCAAGAGGTAAGGAGTTAGAAAAATTCACGAAAGAAAACGAACGAGATAACCGGGAGTTTGCGTCGGGTCACCGGCTTCTGCGGGGGCCACTGGGCCGGACACATCCCGATTCCCCTCCTCCCGTGCGCGAGGGGGAAAATCTTCAACAGCTTTAGCTCCTCGGCGGCGTCCCTCATGGAGCGGACACCCCGGGAGCCCACGACCTTGCTGACGAGCTTCAGCTCCTCCTTGGTCCACACTGGGGGCTTGGGGGCGGACGACTGGCTGTAGGAGGGAGGCTCTGGGGAGTACACCACCTCGTCGTCCCGGACCTGGAGGTAGAACCACCTCCGGATCCAATTCCTCCAGTGGTCCCGGGAGGCTGCCACTGGGTACTCTGCTACCCGAGATGGCAGGAGTTGGACCATCACCGAACCAAACAGCGACTTCGGTCCTCCCTTCACCAGGTGGGAGCTCCTCGCCGCTGGCTCATAGAAATACCGGAATAGTCGGAGCGTCGCCTCCCGTTCAATGGCTGTCTCGAACAGCCATATGAACAGCCCTATCCGAATGAACGCGTTCGGCGTCAGGTGGTTCAAGGCCACCCCGTACTCCTTCAAAAACTCCTGGAGCAGCGGGTGCACCGGGAGCCAGAGCCCGGCCTCGAGGAAAGCCTTGAAGGCCACCACTTCCCCAGGCATGGGGCGGGGGGCTCCGTCCTTCTTCGCGGGCATCCGGACGTCCCCGTCCGCAACAACTCCCCGGTCCACTAGGGACTCCAAGTCCCCGGATGTAAACTCGGAAGCCCAGAGGAAGTCCGCGGTGACTATCTCTGGGGGCACCTCCGTGGCCTTAGCACGGCCCTTGGGTACCATCTAGTTTTTCCAGTGGCTAAGGCTCTAGAAAAAAGGGGGGACCTAAGGGTTCCGGACGCTAAACTCCCAGGAGTGAGCTTCTGGAAGAGGGCTACCGGGAGAGCTACGGGCGCTAAGGGAATTTGAGGGCTTGAAGGTTGGAATGAAGTTCTCCGGGCCCCCGAGGCCCATTTATAGGGGCCAAGCGTGGCCCCGATGGGCACCACGTGGCCCTTCATGGTGCATCCGCGCCGTTGAAATTCAAACAACGAGCGGGAAAAGAAGGGACGGGCTCGCGAAATGAGGCGTCGCCAGTTCGAACCGCGAGCGGCCATTATGGCCGAACGGCATGCTCCCATCGAGACAACCTTAATGAACGACGGCGCGGTAATAAACTCGCGGCACGATAATCGAAGCATCACGGCTCCGGTGGCTTGTCCCGGAGATTTTCCCGGTAACATAAACCATCCCCTCCGGGAACTTGAGCATCGTCCCCGGAGGGCATGGGGGGCTGCTGTTGGGGGAAATCCCCACGAGGCTAAGTCCAGGTGAGAGGCTGTTCCTTTTTCCCGGGGACAAGGCCCCCCGGTGGCTTGTCCCGGGCGCCGCCATTTGCCCGGGGACAAGGCCCCCCGGTGGAGCCATTTGCCCGGGGACAAGGCCCCCCGGTGGCTTGTCCTGGGCACTGCCTTTTGCCCGGGGACAAGGCCCCCGGTGGCTTGTCCCGGGCGCCGCCTTTTGCCAGGGGACAAGGCCCCCAGTGGTTTGTCCCGGGTGCCGCCTTTTACCCGGGGACAAGCCCCCCGGTGACTTGTCCCGGGCACCGCCATTTGCCCGGGGACAAGGCCCCCGGTGGCTTGTCCCGGGCGTCGCTGTCCTTCTGAAGACGGGGGTCTCCGATCCCAGGTTATGTGCAGGTCACGTGAGAAGCATCTCGGGAATCAGCAGACACCTGTCAAGCATCCGAGGTCCCTGACCGGAAGAAGGACGTCACTACCCCTAGATCCAACAATGGCAGGCGGGGTAGTTTAGTCTTTTTGCTTCTTTTGGGGCTATATAAGCCCTTGTACACCTCATGTAAGAAGAAGGTTATTCATTATTGCTTGGAATAGACAATCTCACAGGTGTGCTCCAAGGCCATCTCTCCTCCGAGAGAGCTCCCCTAGCCAACTCTGGTTGGGAGCACACCGACAGGACTACGGCCTCCACTGAGGCCCGAACCTGTATAAATCCTCGTGTCACTTGCTGTGTTTGCCCGACGGGGGAGGACCGGTCACCCGGTCAGCCCGCGTCGTATTTTCTTCGCTAGGATCTTCCACAAAACCTGTCGGGGTATCCGTGATACCACGACAAACTCCAAAACTTGAGATCAAAACCAAGGAAGAATCACACCTTCCAGAGCAGGTCATCCCTAACCCTAGAAGTGAACTACTCGAAAAAACATAATAATGCAGAAATAATAATAAGAATTAAATGAAAACTTACTTGATTGCTTGAAAATTGAGTTTGCCATCTTTGCCAACTTACAATTGCAGGAAAAATAGAGAAGGGGACTCTTCTAAGAAAACAATCTAAAACTACTACTAAGCCCTAAAGGCTAAGCAAGCACCTAAAAAAGCATATGTAGTTGAGCCCAAAGTTACTCTATTTATAATACATGGGTTAACATGCATAAAAATAACTCCTTGACATGCAGGTGATGAAGTCTGGCTTCAAATGGTGCGAGAACGAACAAATCTGAGTCAAAACCGACCAGATTCAACCAAAATCGACCACTAAAACCTCTGGAAGCCTAGCCGAGCACGACCAGTAACACGTGGAGTGCTCCTGGCCGAGCACGTGTCGTGCTTGAGATTGTGCATCACTCGGTGATGAGGACATCACTCCTATGGATGCGTCAACTTCTCCAACACCGCTTGTGCAAGGACCAATTACAAGGGCACGCGCACGTCAGCTAAATTACCAGGTGAGCTCGTTCATAAGTTTATGTGAAACTAGTGTAGAGGGAGAGTTACTACCTAATGATATTGTTCTTGTACTTATGAATCATGGTTTGGATCAACGAGGATGTCACGATGCACTGAGACGAGCAAAGGTTCGAGTTGATCCCGAGATGGACACCGGTTCAGACTGCAGTGACACGTCTGTGTTCAAATGGACACCCAGGCCACGTATGAAGTCCGTTTTCGACGTTCTACCACTTCACGGAAAGCTTAGGAGATAAGCTTTCCAACGCATCTGGTCCTACCACCAAACTCTTTCCGAGACACCAGGAATCGTCCAAACATTACGCGCGAGACAGAGTTAGACTGGTGCGGCGTCACCTCTTTTTGGGCCTTCGGCCCATATATCTTAGTTAGGCTGCGACCTAAACCCTAGCCGCCGCCTCTCTCTCTCTCTCATATACATACTCTGTAGCCATCACAGGGAGACTTGGGTTTTTCTTAGATTATTCTGCCTTATTCTGCATTTGCAGTTTCGCCGTAGATCGGTTTGTGGAACCCCAACTTGTGAGCTTAATTCAATTTGATTTGCAATTTCCAGATTGCTTCTTCTACGTTGTTGCTTGTGCTCTCGATTCGCTTGCAGGAATTAGCCTTCTTGGTGAGGTCAACCACGTCTTGGAACGGTTGATAACCAACGGAGCAGTGGTGTAGTGATTGCTGGGTTCGATCAGTTCTGATTGGAAGCCAGATCGTCAACGTCGAGATCTCCACCAAATCGACTTATCATCTACTTGACGGAAGATCGGGCACCCCGTTTCTCATCAAGTGGTATCAGAGCCAAGGTTGCCCGTCAGGTATCCCCTCTGTTCATCGTTCATCTTCTACCTAGAGTTCAAAAAAAACCAAAAAAAAAAATTGTGATCATAGCCTTCCGCTGTCCAAACACTTCGAGCCTTTCGCAATTTTCGTTTTCAGTTTTGCGTTGTTGAATTTGTGTCCATGGTCATCGTCATATTGCTGGTCAATTCGTGTTCTTGGTCTAGTGTGGAATCTCAAATCCCAATCCTAAACCAAAACCAAATTCGAGTCGCAATCGGTTCGGATTTTCCTTTTGCGTTTCTGTTTTTCTAAAGACAATATCTTAGTCGTCTGAACACCAATTTGGGTGATTAAATAGTCTAAATTGTATCTCTCGAAGAGATCTACAACTTTGTTCATTGCATCCAATTCCAGAAACGCCATAATCATGGCCAAAATCGCGTTGGAAGTTAATCTGTTTCATCTTGGAGTAATCTGTACAGCCTGTATTTCGGGGGCCATATCGCCTAGTTCCAAACAATAAATTGGGTGTTCCATATATTCACATTGATGAGAAAGAAAAGAGCTACAACTTCCTAGTTATAAGTTTTTGCGTTTGAGGTCTCTAAGCCCCAAATTATTATTAGAAGTTTCTGCAGAGGATCTTTGCTAAACTGCCGAGAGTATTGTGATAGGTTTATGTGTAATTCTTAAATTTTGAGTTGTAATCTATCCTTTGCAGCACTCTTCTGAAAAAAAAAGATCACAAGTGCTTGCATCCTTTCATGTCTATCGCCTGTACCGATCACTTTGCTTGCTTGAACTAGTTTTAGGAACGCGTTTAGGCCAGCAATTGTGACACGTACTTTGGACATTTATTCAGCTTTGTTATCTGATTTCGGTTATTGCTAATCCTTTGCTTATATACAATTGCCTTCCGAGCTCCACCTTCTTATCAGAATAGGATTCAGCCTTGCAATCGCCTCACTCACGCCCCACGGTATCACGAACTAGCCACCGGTTGTACCTTCTGCAGTGTTGGTAAGATCCTTGCAAGAGCGTGGTAAGACGCTTGAGAGCGAGTGAATCCACATACTACCACCTAGTAGTTTATAGGAATAATACTTTGTGTTATCTTTGTTCCTACTAACCATGACAGGACCGCAAACCAGACTAGAGCTGCTGCTAAGGAGGATGACCTTTGTAAGCTCATTCTTGATATGAACGAGTCCCTCAACAAGAGCATCCAAGAGCTCACGGACAAGTTCACGAAGGACAAACAAGACAATCAGAACAGTATCAAGAGGCTAGATCGTCGTATCTCTGATCTTGCTGGCAGGGTGGAGAATGTGGAGAAACGACAACTTCTAATGGAACAACGATCCAACAAGACAATGAAGTCGATGAGGAGTCCAACGTTGGGGTTCACCGCAACGACGCCGCCATGTGACGAGTTGCAAGAGATGCACAATTACAGGAGCGACTGAGCCCAATCATCAAGAAAAAGAATTGCATGGACGACAACAACGGTCAAGGAACAGCTTTGGTAACTCCTTCACTTAGAGGTAGACATCGGCACCAACCAACTCAGCACCAGCTCCTGCTTTTCGGTCTACTGCCCCCTCGGCGAGTAGGGCGCGTTCAGTAGCACTGTCACCACCACCGCGAGCATCCGATGTGAGCAAATCTTCTAATGGGCAGACACCGGCAAAGTCGGGTTCTTCTGTAGCCTCCACGGGATAATCTAAAAGTATAGTGTGCCACCGTTGCAAAGGAATGGGTCATGTCATGAAGGATTGCCCAAGTCAGCGAGCCTACATCGCCACGGCTGACGGTGGGTACGTTAGTTCATCTTATGTAGAAGAAGAATTTGTTTTTGCAACTAACTATGCAGGTAGCAATCTTGATACGGACAACAATGCGGAGGAGTTTCTTGGGATTGACGCCACGGAAGATCACAGGACCCTCATTGTATAGCGGGTGTCGAGCACCCAAATGGAGCAGGCTGAGAAGATACAACGCAACAATTTGTTTCAAACGTATCTTGTTGTCAATGTTCAACGTGTTCGTGTTATTATTGATGGAGGAAGTTGCAACAACTTGGTAAGTTCAGATATGGTCAAGAAGCTTAGCTTGACTACACGTGATCATCCTCATCCTTACCATATTCAATGGTTCAACAACAGTGGTAAGATAAAGGTAACACAAACTGCAAAAATTCACTTTTCGATTGGATCATACCATGATTCAGCTGATTTCGATGTAGTGCCTATGCAAGCTTGTTCACTGTTGTTAGGCCGTCCATGGGAATTTGATACTGATGCAACCCATCTTGGTAGAAGTAATAGATACACTCTTGTGCATAAAGGAAAGAAAATCACTTTGCTTCCTATGACCCCTGCTGAAATTGTTCAAAGTGATAGGGAGAGAGCTGAAACTAAGAAGAAAGAAAACATGCTTGAATCTGAAAATCAGCAAGTATCTAAAACTGTTTTTCCACCTAGAATAGATAAGAATACGAGTTCTAGGTCAGCGGGAATTAAGTTAAAGGGTGGTGTTATGCTTGCTACAAAATCTGATATTGCTGAAATTAATGATGAAGATGCTTTGTGCTACGCTTTGGTTTGCAAAGAGGCTTTATTTTCATTTGATAATATTCCTAGCTCTTTGCCCCCTGTTGTTAATAATCTTTTGTAGGAGTTTGAGGATGTGTTTCCAACTGAGATACCTATTCGAGGTATTGAGCACCAAATCGATTTAATTCCGGGAGCGACATTGCCAAACCGTGCTGCATATAGGACCAACCCGGGAGAGACTAAGGAAATTCAACGACAAGTCCAAGAACTTTTGGGTCGTGGGTATGTACGAGAAAGCCTTAGCCCTTGTGCCGTACCTGTTCTTTTGGTTCCTAAGAAAGACAGTAGTAGGCGTATGTGTGTGGATTGTAGAGCCATTAACAACAAAACAATAAGGTATCGTCATCCTATTCCTAGGTTAGATGACATGCCTGATGTGTTAAGTGGTTTTCTTATCTTCTCTAAGGTTGACTTGCGTAGTGGCTACCACCAAATTAGAATGAAATTGGGCGATGAATGGAAAACTGCTTTTAAGACTAAGTTTGGTTTATATGAGTGGTTAGTTATGCCTTTTGATTGACTAATGCACCTAGTACTTTCATGCGCTTGATGAACGAGGTCTTACACCCATTCATTGGAAAATTTGTGGTAGTTTATTTTGATGGTATCTTGATCTACAGCAAGTCACTTTCTGACCATCTTGATCATCTACGTGCTGTTTTTACTGCTTTGAGAGATGCACGTTTGTTTGGTAACTTCGAGAAGTGCACCTTTTGCACCGATCGAGCCTCGTTTCTTGGCTATGTTGTGAACCCGCAGGGAATCGAGGTGGATGAAGTTAAGATTGAAGCTATCAAGAGATGGCTGACTCCTAAAACGGTCTCACAAGTGCGGAGCTTCCATGGACTTGCGGGCTTCTACTGCCGCTTCGTGAAGGATTTCAGCTCCATAGCCGCACCGTTGAATGAACTGACAAAGAAGGGTGTTGCATTCCACTGGGACAACCACAAGAAGATGCCTTCAACCTTTTGAAAGAGACTCTCACAAACGCACCATTGCTCCAGCTTCCAAACTTTGGTAGGACTTTTGAACTTGAATGTGATGCTAGTGGAGTTGGAATTGGTGGTGTGTTGATGCAAGAAGGTAAATATGTTGCTTATTTTAGTGAGAAATTGAGTGGGCCTGTTTTGAATTATTCCACGTATGATAAAGAATTGTATGCTCTTGTGCGATCTTTAGAGACTTGGCAACATTATTTATGGCCTAAGGAGTTCGTTATACACTCTGATCATGAATCACTGAAGCATGTTCGCAGTCAAAACAAACTGAACCGTAGACATGCTACATGGGTTGAATTCACTGAGTCTTTTCCTTACATCATTAAACACAAGAAAGGGAAAGACAATGTAATTGCTGATGCTTTGTCTAGAAGATATACCATGTTGTCTCAACTTGACTGTTGAATTTTTGGCCTAGAAACTATAAAAGAACAATATGCTCAAGATGCTGATTTCAAAGATGTCTTATTGAATTGTAAGGAGGGAAGGGCCTGAAATAAATTTGTACTCAATGATGGGTTCTTGTTTAGAGCTAACCGCCTATGCATTCCAGTTGGCTCCGTTCGTCTTTTGTTGCTGCAGGAAGCTCATGCAGGAGGCTTAATGGGTCACTTTGGTGTTAAAAAGACGGAGGATGTTCTGGCCACACACTTTTTTTGGCCGAAGCTGAGGCGTGACGTTGAACGCTTTGTGGCGCATTGCACCACATGTCACGATCGAATCCACACGGTTTGTACATGCCTCTTCCTACTCCTAGTGCTCCGTGGGAGGATATTTCAATGGATTTTGTTTTAGGACTGCCTAGGACAAAGAGGGGGAGGGATAGCATTTTTGTTGTGGTGGATAGGTTTTCCAAGATGGCGCATTTTCTTCCATGCCATATAGCGATGATGCTACTCATATTGCCGATTTATTTTTCAAAGAAATTGTTTGCTTGCATGGTATGCCTTCTACTATTGTTTCAAATCATGACACAAAATTCTTGGGCCACTTTTGGAGAACTTTATGGAACAAATTGGGGACCAAATTGTTGTTTTCTACTACATGTCATTCCCAAACTGATGGCCAAATGGAGGTTGTGAACCGCACATTGTCCACGATGTTGCGGGCTATTTTGAAGAAGAACCTGAAGCTGTGGGAAGAGTGTCTTCCTCATGTGGAGTTTGCTTACAACCGTGCACTGCACTCGACTACCAAGGTAAGTCCTTTTCAGGTAGTGTATGGTTTCAATCCTCGTGCTCCAATTGATTTGTTGCCTCTTCCATCATCTGAAAGGGTCAATCTAGGTGCTACGAAATGTGCTGAGTTTATTCTGAAATTGCATGAGACAACAAAAGAGAATATTGAACGTATGAATGAAAGATATCGTATTGCTGGTAGTCATGGTAGAAAAGAATTGATAATTGCTCCTGGAGATCTTGTTTGGCTACACTTGCGTAAAGGCCACTTTCCTGAGTTAAGAAAGTCTAAATTGATGCCTCGTGCTGATGGTCCTTTTAGGGTGCTAGAGTGTATAAACGATAATGCATATAAACATGAGTTGCCCGCAGTTTTCGGGGTTAGCCCCACTTTTAACATTTCAGATTTGCGCCCATACTTGGGAGAAGAAGATGAGCTTGAGTCGAGGACGACTCCAATTCAAGAGGGGGAGGATGACGAGGACATCACTCCTATGGATACGTCAACTTCTCCAACACCGCTTGTGCAAGGACCAATTACAAGGGCACGCGCACGTCAGCTAAATTACCAGGTGAGCTCGTTCCTAAGTTTATGTGAAACTACCATAGAGGGTGAGTTACTACCTAATGATATTGTTCTTGTACTTAGGAATCATAGTTTGGATCAGCGAGGATGTCACGACGCACCGAGACGAGCCAAGGTTCGAGTTGATCCCGAGATGGACGCCGGTTCGGACTGCAGCGACACGTCTGTCTTCAAATGGACGCCCAGACCACGTGCCAAGTCCGTTTTCAACGTTCTACCACTTCACAGAAAGCTTAGGAGATAAGATTTCCAACACATATGGTCCCGCTGCCAAACTCTTTCCAAGTCACCAGGAATCGTCCAAACAGTGCGCGTGAGACAGAGTCAGACTGGTGCTGCGTCACCTCTTTTTGGGCCTTCGGCCCATGTATCTTAGCTAGGCTGCGACCTAAACCCTAGCCACCGCCTCTCTCTCTCTCATATACATACTCCATAGCCGTCACAGGGAGACTTGGGTTTTGCTTAGATTATTCTGCCTTTGCAGTTTCGCCGTAGATCGGTTTGTGGAACCCCAACTTGTGAGCTTAATTCAATTTGATTTGCAATTTCCAGATTGCTTCTTCTACGTTTTTGCTTGTGCTCTCGATTCGCTTGCAGGAATTAGCCTTCTTGGTGAGGTCAACCGCATCTTGGCACAGTTGGTAACCAACGGAGCAGTGGTGTAGTGATTGCTGGGTTCGATCAGTTTTGATCGGAAGCCGGATCGTCAATGTCGAGATCTCCACCAAATTGACTTATCATCTACCTGACGGAAGATCGGGCACCCCGTGTTTCATCACTCGGCCAAATAACCGACCAAGCCGTAGTCGTGATCGATTGGGATCCATTGTGACCATAAGTGCTCGTGTTTGATCGGAACTCTTTTCGACCATATGTTCGTGTTCGATTAGGACTTGTTCGAGCAGACGTCTTCGTGTTAGATCGCAACTCCTTTTCTTCAGTCGTGTTCAATTGAGGTTCCTTCTCGCCTAACTGTGTTCGACTATGTTATTTTTTCCGAAGAATATTAGATGAGGGTTCTGTTTGCCCAGTTTTAGTATTCCTTGTTGAAATTAGCCCAAACGAAATCAAAATCTTCTCAAATTTGGTAGGTCTGGTCCCTGAAATATGGCAAACATGGACATCAAAGAAATTTGTAAAATAATATAAAATACTCACAAAATGTCACATCAAAGGAGTTTTTAGTATGATTTTACACGTTTTCAATAGCAAATTTAGGGTAAAAATAATACCAATTTAGCACTTATCAATTTCCACCAAGCTAGCATTTTGCTTGTCCTCAAGCAAAGAATGTGAATGAGTTTTCCAAAAATTGGGATGCCTTGGTTAATTAGATTTTCAATAAACAGCTTCTGGCAATTCACATTGATAAGTACTAAATCGGTAGTATTTTTACCCTAAGTTTGGCATAAAAATGTGTAAAACTATGCTAAAAACTCCTTTGATGTGACATTTTATGAATAATTTTATATTATTTTTGCAAATTTCTTTCACAACTGTGTTTGCCATGTTTCATGGACAAACCTACCAAATTTGAGAAGATTTTGACGTCGTTTGGGCCAATTTTGACAAGGAACACCAAAACTGGACAAAAAGGACACTGGTCGAATATTCTTCGACCAAAATAACTTGGTCGAACACAACTATGCAAGAAAGAACCTCAATCGAACACGACAGGTGGTTGAAAAGAGTCCCGATTGAACACGAACAATTCTGGTCAAATTGAGTCCCGATCGATCACGACTACCGCTTGATCGGTTATTTGGCAGAGCGGAGCATGATTTCGGGCACGACACTTTGACGAGGATTGTTAGCTGTGCTTAGACTCCCATGGTCGCGCATACACCTCCATGGTCACGCATAATACTCTATGGCAGCAAATACCTTTCTATGGTAGCGGAAGGCCTAGGAAAGAGATATCGGGTAATCCAAGGATGTTCTGGACATAGCCCATCAATCATATTTATTTCTTGCAATTTTAGGCATGAAACTCTATGGATCTTAAACACTAATTATCATAAAGCCCATAATCTTGAGCTGTATCTGCGGACACCATGGTCGCAGAGGCATCTCCCTACGACCATACCCTCTCGCAGATATAAAACTTGGTATCAACACGTGGTCGCAGAGGTACACGATCACTCTCCACCTCAACCATGCCTTGATCCTTACGATTATTCACAAGATAATCATAAGTCCCTGGCAAACTAACCTTCGAAGGAGATTAGAATGGTGAGGCAGTTCCACGACACGAAGTTAAAGCTGCCTAAACTGCCACGTAACCACGATCTACGGCAACCACCACATTCCCACAACCCACAACTACCACTATGAGACAGTTGTAAGCAGTCGTGGGACATGTCTCCAGAAGGACAACTGACGATCTCTTCGGCAAGTACAAAAAGATCTTCAAGGGAAGGATCACAGGAGGAGATCAAGGACAGAGAAGATTAGACATAGCTTAATAGGAATAGACATTGCATTATCTTTGTAACACTCTCTCTCTCTGTAATCCTTTTTCCACATAGACAAATACACATGAGTAGGGTCATTACTCAGCTACAAGGGCCTGAACCTGGATAAATTCCAGTGTCTTAGATTTGTAGATACTTTGAATACCTTGGTACTTGTCTGATTGGCTCTCTTCATTACCCATCTTATTTTTTGCATAAGTTCGATAGGAGAACCCCCGGGTTCCAAACATCGACAGTTGGCACCCACCGTAGGGCCTTGAAGACATTTTCACCAAGGTTCATTGTATTCATGGATCCTTTCCCTTTCCTACACGATTTTGAGAACGAATTCGATCTCGAGGATCACGTAGATGACATGGATGAAGATAGCGTCGAGACTCATCTCGGGGAAGCATCATCTTCAATTCCAGTCACGTCTATTGGACAAGAACCAGAAGGAGCAATTCACTTGTCCTCTGTGAGCATTACCACAACTGAGGACGAGTATGTCCCGCAACCCATCGTCCCAGACGATTCGGAAGAAGATGATTCGAAGTCTCTCTTTGATTTTGAGTCAGACTCGGACAAAGATGAGATGCTTTCTCCATCTGCAAACTCTATTCCTAGGGAAATTGCTGCACTTTCTGAGGAAACCCCTGAGCAACGTGATGCCAGGGAAGAATGAGAATGCAAACGGAAAGAGGACGAAGAGTGTGAATGGCGAGACGTTGAGGTCCGCAAGGTCATAGAAGATTTTCTACGTCTTGCACCAGCTCACCATAATACCGCTATCCGCAACTTTGGTATGGGAACGTCTCATCAACCACATCTAGGTGGTCACAGGCATGAGCACACGTCGCTCTCGGCTCTGAATTACTCCCCAACGGTTGAGGCGACCACGCTAGAGCCACCATCGGCACCCAGAAAGAAGAAGGCAGAGGGTCGTATCCTGAGGATTGCATATGCACTTCGCAATCCTCCCTCTGGTCTCAAGAACGATGATGGGGTTATATTCGCAAGGGTGCTTGCAGATAACCTTGATGAAGTTTGTCGACGACTGGGACTCTGGTCCTTAGTCGAACTTATGCAGATATAATTATGTAGTGTGAAGGCCAAATATCTAGACGAAGCTCAAGTAAATCACGGTATCTATGTCTAAGGAAGAAATGAATTTATACAGGTTCGGGCCCTCAGATGATGAGTAATAGCCCTACTCCTGTTGGGATTTACTAAGAATATCAAGGTTTATAGAGAAGAACAAGACGCATTTCCAAATGAACTATGAACAATCTCCTCTTTTCTATTACACAGTGTATATCAATCTACTGTTTCTGTCTTTTTGATTTTATGTCTTGAATCTCCCCCCTGGAGCTCTCTGGAAATCCCTCTTTTATAGCTCATCGCTGGCCGTCGGTTATGGGATTGAAGGGTCGCTGGGAGGTAGACGTGCATCGACCATAATGTGCAATTATGCCCGTTTGTGATTGCACTTTTATCTTCTTGACGGTTATTAGAAGCTACAATGTTCCTAGGGAATAAATGGCTGAAGGTATCCAAGGAGACGGTAGTTGTCGAACAGGCTTAACTATTGGGTATGGTCAAATGGGCCTAACCATATAGCTGTTGGATGTTTTGACTCTTCAGTAGCCATGGTCGTGTACTGAGTATGACCATGTATTGTTATTCTTTCACTCTCCACGACCTAAGCGACCATGTGAAGATATCTCCATGAACAAGATATTCGTGGGTATGTGAGACCATGGACTTTGCGACCTTAGTATTGCGGATGTCTTAACACTACAGACCCCGCGATAATACAGGCTGAGACCGTAGAATAGTGTCGTGGTATTGCGAATACCCCAGCAGGTTTTGTGGAGGTTCCTAGCTAAGAAAAGACGACGCGAGTTGACCAAGTGACTGGTCCTCTCCCATCGGGCAAACACAACAAATGACACGAGAATTTATACAAGTTCGGGTCTCCGTGGAGACCCTAGTCCTGTCGACGTTCTCCCAACAGAGGTTGGCTAGGGGAGTTCTCTCGTGGGGAGAGTGCTCCTAAGCACGCCTATTCACTTTGTGTATTGATACAAATGAGTTGTTCCTAGTTACATGAGATGGATACACAGGCTTATATAGGCCCAAAAGATGGAAAAAGACTAAACTACCCTGGTTGCAGCCATTGGATAAGGGGGCACTAGCGTCCTTCTTCTGGCCGAGGGGGCTGGATGCTTGACAAGTGTCCTCGCCGATTCCCGAGGCGCTCCTCACGTGACCATCACGTAACCCCGCCCGGGACGGGGGTCGCTGGGGCCCTTGTCCCTGGGCAAAAGGCGGAGCCCGGGACGAAGACTCCGGGACCGTTGTCTCCAGGCACAAAGGCAGCGCCCGGGATGGGGGTTACCGGGGGCCTTATCCCCGGGCAAAAGGCGGCGCCCGGGAGGAAGGCTCCGGGACAGTTGTCCCCGGGCTGAAGGTGACACCTGGGACAGGGATCACCGGGGGCCTTGTCCCTGGGCCAAAGGCGGCACCCGGGATCGGGGTCACCAGGGGCCTTGTCCCCGGGAAAATGACGGCGCCCGGGACAGGGGTCACCGGGGCCCTTGTCTCCGGGCCAAAGGCAGCACCCGGGACGAGGGTAACCCGGGCCCTTGTACCCGGGCCAAAGGCGGCACCCGGGATGAAGACTCCGGGACCATTGTCCCCAGGCAAAAGGCGGCGCCCGGGATAGGGGTCATCGGGGGACCTTGTCCCTAGGCCGAGGGCGGCACCCGAGACGGGGGTCACTGGGGGGCCTTGTCCCTGGGCAAAAGGCGGCACCTAGGACAGGGGTCACTGGGGGCCCTGTCCCTGGGCCAAGGACGGCGCCCGGGACAGGGGTCACCGGGGGCCTTGTCCCTAGGCCAGGGCGGCACCCGGGACGGGGTCACCGGGGCCCCTGTTCCTGACCCCTGTTCCCGGGCAAAAGGCGGCGCCCGGGACGAAGACTCCGAGACCGTTGTCCCCGGGCAAAAGGCGGAGCCTGGGACAGGGGTCACCGGGGGCCTTGTCCCCGGGCCAAGGGCGGCGCCCGAGACGGGGGTCACTGTGGGCCTTATCCTTGGGCAAAAGGCTGCGCCCGGGATAGGGGTCACCGGGGGCCCAGTTCTCGGGCCAAGGGCGACACCCGGGACGGGGGGTCACCGGGGCCCTTGTCCCCGGGCAAAAGCCGACGCCCGGGACGAAGGGTCAGTGACCGTTGTCCCTCGGCAAAAGGCGGCGCCTGAGACAGGGGTCACCAGGGTCCTTGTTCCCGGGAAAAAGGCGGTGCCCGGGACGAAGGCTTCGGGACCGTTATCCCCGGGCAAAATGCAGCGCCCAGGACAGGGGTCACCGGGGGCCTTGTCCCCGGGCCAAAGGCGGCGCCTGGGACGGGGGTCACTGGGGCCCTTGTACCCGGGCCAAAGGTGGCGCCCGGGACAAAGACTCTGGGACCGTTGTCCCCAAGCAAAAGGCGGCGCCCGGGATGGGGGTCACTGGGGCCCTTGCCCCTTACCGAGATATGATTGCACGGAGATTTCCCCCAACAGCAGGCCCCCATGTCCTTCGGGGACGTTGCTTAAGTCCCCGGAGGGGATGGTTCACATTACCGGGAACATCTCCCGCCGGAAGGGATTTCCGGCACCTCATCGACGCCACGATTCTTGCACTAGACACTTTTGGTGGGGTTGTTGATCATCATGTCACCACTAGTCTCGGTTGTCGTGCGCCGTCGGCCATAAGGGCCTTGTGCGGTTTGAACTACCGATGCGTCGTTTCCCGCGTGCATCCCTTCGATTTACACGTGCTGTTTGAATTGGACAGTGCGGATCTATCACGAGGGTCCACGTGGTGCCCATCGGGGCCGCGTTCGAGCCCTATAAATGGAGCTTCGAGGGGCCGGGAGAGGACACTTGAACCCTCGAGCCTCAAACACCACCGGCGCTCTAAGCTCTCCTGGTAGGTCTCTCCCGGAAGCCTAGACTACAGACGCCTAAGCTCCCCGAACTTAATTCCCCAATAGCTTAACCCACTGGAAATTCAAATGGGTCCAAAGGGTCATGCCAAGGCTGCCGACGTGCCTTCGGAGGAAACCACCGTGGACTTCCTCTGGGCCTTCGAGTTCACTTCTGGGGACTTGTAGTCCCTCGTGGATCGGGGGGTCGTCAAGGATGGGGACATCCGGATCCCTTCAAAAAAGGACGGCTCGCCCCGCCCACGGCCCAGAGAGGTCGTCGTCTTTGAGGCTGGCCTCTAGATCTCGGTGCACCCGTTGCTCCGAGAGTTCCTTCAGGAGTACGGGGTGGTGCTAAATCAGTTGACGCCGAACGCCCTCGTCCAGACGGGGCTCTTTATTTGGCTGTTCGAGATAGCCACCGGATGGGAGCCGACGCTCTGATTGTTCTAGTACTTCTACGAGCCCGTGGTGAGGAGCTTACATTTGGTGCGGGGAGGGCCGAAGTCTCCGTTCGGCTCCGTCATGATACAACTCCTACCATCGCTGGTGCAGGAGTATCCGATGGCGGCCTCCGGGGACCACTGGTGGATTAGGTCTGGAGGTGGTTTTACCTCCAGGTTTGGGACCCCGACGTGACCTATTCCCCGGAGCCCTCCTCCTATTGCCGATCGTCGGCCCCCGAGCCCCCGGTATGGACCGACGAGGAGCTGAAGCTCCTTAGCAAGGTGGTGGGCGCCCGAGGCATCCGTTCCATGTGGGACGCCGCGGAGGAGCTAACGCTACTCAAGCTCTCCCCCTTCTCACACGGGAGGAGGGGGATCGGGATGTGCCTGGCGCAGCGGTCCCCACAAAAGCCGGTGACCTGACGTAAGTACCCGGTAACTCACTTCGATTCTTGTTAATTTCGCTAACTCCCTTCATTTTTGCAGTCCGGCCATACCCAGCCCCCCGGGAGAAGGCGGAGAACCTCCTCGGGAGGTACTACGCCGATGAGCACGAGCTCATCGTGCACGTCATCGGGGAGGGTCCTCCCTGGAACTTGGTGGCCGAGGCCTTTGGGCTAAGGCTATCGGATAGGACGCCTCTCCCGACCCCCGGCTCACACAAGCGGGGGAAGGAGACCGCTGGGGGTTCTGAGCCAAAGCGCGCCAACGCTCAGAAGGCCCTCGGTTTGGTGATGACACCGGGCTCTATGCTCGCGAAGGCCCGAGACTCAACCCCCAGGTCGGGATGTGCGCAAGCGCCCCCCCGGTGCGATGCGACGCCGCCCCCCCGGAAGAGCACTCTGGGGGGCCGGCGGGAATGCAAGAGTTCATACGCCTCCTTGAGGCCTCCGGCGAGGCCCGAGGGAAGGGGTCGACTGGTGACGGGGTGCGTCCAATTCGGCGAACTACGCCCCCTCGCCATCTTCGGCGGTCGCACCTCCGGCGGCACTTGAACTACCGGAGCCGGAGCGCCCGGAGGTATGTTTTGCGGAGATCTCTCCCCCGCATGTTGAATGGTCAGTGGACGAGGGGGGAGCCCCTCAGTCTACGAGTTCCCCGTGGCAACGGAGGCCCCAGGGGCCCCACGGCCTGGAAAGGGGAAGGGGCTCCTCATCCCTCCCCAGGGTGGCACTTGTTCGGCGAGTTCGTCCACCTCTTCTTCAGCGGCGAGGACCACGGCCGGTGCCACACCGGTCCACATCATCCCCGCGACCCTCGTAAGGGGGCCCACCAGTGGGGATGGGTCCGGAGCTGTCGGGAGGGAGACCCCCTACTATCCGCGGGTGAGGTCTTCCGATTCACCGAGGGACTTCTGACCCGGAAGGTGTAGGAGTACGTCTCGCAAGGGACGCTCCACGATCGGTGTGGTGAACTGCAGTCGCTCCACATCCAGGTTCGTTCCCAGAACGTCCGGCTGCTTTCTCTCGGGGATTTCACTAACTTTTTTGGGCTTCGAATAGCCTTTGTCATTCACAGGGGGCGACCCTTGCCCGGAGCATAGAAGTGCGCTTCGAGAAGGCACTGAAGGAGATGGAGGTGCTTCGGGAGTTGGCCCGAGTCCGGGCTCAACTCCACGCCTCGGAGGGTGCCAACGACCGGTTCCGGAGGGAGGCAAGGGCGAAGGAGGACGCCCTTCGGGAGCTCAAGGGCTCAAGCACTCGAGCAGTGGCGGAAGCGGGTCGCTCCATCCGTTCGGCCCTCGAGGGGCTCGGAGTGAGCCTCGGCCTGGGGGGCAGCTCCGGCGCGGTGCTGGCGACATTCGCGGAGGCGGTGCGTTTTCTCAACGCACAAGTCTTCGTGATTCCTGAGGGCGCCGACGCTCGGACCCGGGGCCGGGCGATCCAGGTGGTGGCTGTCGCCGCGGGACTTGTGGAACTCCAGGGGACTGGCGCTCGGGCTATTGGGGTCCGGATCCCTCGAGGCTTCCCTGAGTTCTTCGAGCCGCTGCGGCGGGAGGTGGAGCAGCTCACGGGGGGCTTCTACGACCGGATCGTTCGGGTGCGATTCCCGGCTCCAGCGCCCCCGAGGGCGGACACTGTGGCCTCGGCAGAGACCTCCTGGGGGGGAGGAGAACAATGACCAAGTATGAGCCTCCCCCCGGGCCTTTACATATGTCCTTTTTTGTTTAGAATTTTTGCTCCCGGTAGCTTCTTATAGGAAGCCCCGGAGACTTGTACAAAAAAACTTTTGCTTTAATGAAATGAAAAGGATTTTTTGCTAAGTCTTGGATTGAATTCACCAGGCGCCCCGGGGGGATGCTCCCGGGGGAGGGCTCCCCAGAGTTGAGCGCAACCTTAGAGGTGCCCCGGTGGTGCAAGGGGCCACTCTGGAGATAAGGCCTCCGGGCTTCGGAGCGTATCACCCGGGGGATGGCCAAGCGGCCTTAGTTTTGCTAAGTCTCATCTCCGGAGGGCGCGGCAAGGGTGTCTCCCGGGAGCCGATCTGGTTGCGGTGGCTCTCGGAGTGGCACCTTGACAACTTCAATAACCACCACACCAAGTTGTCTCCACCGCGACCGGGGTCCCGGAGGGTTCCGCCGCTTCGGATACTTCCAACTGCGGGCTATGAGTATTGGCCCAAGGACTTGCTTCGGGAGGCCCAGTGGCGCATAAGAAGCTTGTACCAAGACCTGGCCCGGGAGCTATCGGAGGGCCTCCGGGATTATTAGGTGTAGGAGCCCCCCCCGGGGGGGGGGGGGGGGGGTTGTCCCCCATTATTTTCTCCCGCGGCGGTTGAACTCCCCGGGTTGTATCTTGTGTTTACCCAAGGCTTTGATCCCTGGGACGTCTTAGCCCACCGGGGGGGGGGGGGGGGGAGGAGATGTCCTCCGGTTAAATGCATCAATAAAGCTAAGTTTGCTTGTTCCTTAAACTTGTTTTGGAAATTTTCCGAGTCCGGAGGATGGTCCGAAAGAGGATAGTCTGGGCACGGGTTATTCCCTCCCTACAGCGGGTTGTAGCTTGGCTCCACGCGCTGTGGGAAAGGAGCGAAGGGCTGGTAAGAAAACCTTCCGGTCACCGTGAGAACGAGTAGCCGAGAAACAACTCCGGGAAGAAAATTTTCCGAAAATCTTGGTGAGAAATCCTCCGGCTGCCGTGAGAACGGGGAGCCGGGTAAAAAATCTCTGGGAAGATTTTCCAAAAATCCTGGTGAGAAATCCTCCGGTTGCCGTGAGAACGGGGAGCCGGGTAATAACTCTCCAGGAAGATTTTCCGAAAATCCCGGTGAGAAATCCTCCGGTCGCCGTGAGAACGGGGAGCCTGGTAATAACTCTCCGGGAAGATTTTTTGGAAATCCCGGTGAGAAATCCTCCGGTCGCCGTGAGAACGGGGAGCCAGGTAAAAACTCTCCGGGAAGGTTTTTTGAGAATCCCGTCTCACTGGGGAGACAATTTGCTCATGGAGGAGGGTAAGCCCGATGACGGGTCTGAGTGTTTGAGGGGGACTAGTCTCTCAAATTGACTCGTTACCACAGTCCTTGAGGACTGGGTTGCCACTTACCCCTCAGTCCACGAGGGGTGATTGTAAGCCACCCTATGAGAGCGGGGCTCCTGCCATAGGGACTTTTACGCTGTGATAACCTACATCCTCATGGAGAGGGCATCCTCAATAGGAGGGCATCGTCTTAAGAGATGGTAAGGCAAGAACCTGCAATGAACGCGAGTTGGAGAAAAAACCCAATTGTATTGATAGAACTTTGAGATACAGCACCTCCCCCCGCGAAGCCACGGCGGGGGAGGGAAAGTGAATACAACGTCCCTTCGCGTCACTGCGGCGGGGGATATAGCGCCTGCCCCTGCAAAGTCGCGACGAGGGAGGGAGTAGGCTCAGAGGCTAGACATAGAACTTGCGAAGCAAGCCTATCTTCCATGTATGCTTCAGCTCTTGATCTTGGAGGTTGGAGAGTTTGTAAGCCCCCGAGCCCAGGACTGCAGAGACCCTATAGGGGCCCTCCCACTTGGGGTCGAGTTTGCCCTGGGCTTGGGGTCGGTCGCGCGCTTGAGGACAAGGTCCCCAAGGCAGAAAGCTCTCGAGCGGATGCGCCGGTTGTATGCGCGTGCCATTTTGCGCTCGTAGATGGCGTGGCGGAGGAGCACTCAGTCGCGTTCTTCTTCGATGAGGTCAACTTCCAGTCGCTGATTGGCTTCGTTGGCTTGGTACGCTGCGGTCGTAGCTCCATCCAGGAGCTCGACCCACAGCGACCGGAAGCCGATCTCTGAGGGGAGAACCGCCTCAGCCCCATACACGAGTGAGAAAGGTGTGCGCCCCGTCGCTCTTCTCGGTGTCATGCGCATGGAACAGAGGATGCTCGAGAGCTCCTCTGGCCATGCGCCCCGTTTGGAGGCGGCTTGCTTGAGCCTTCGGCGTAACCCCTGTAGGATCATGCCGTTGACCCTCTCAAGAGCCCCGTACTCTGGGGGTGAGCCACAGAGGCGAAGTGGATGGTAGCCCCCAAGCCTTCACCGAATTCCCGGAAATACGCTGAGTCGACTTGGGTCCCGTTATCGATAGTGATTTCTTGGGGGACCCCAAAACGACACACAATATTCTTCTAGAAAAACCGCTGTACTGCTCGGGAGGTGATGCTGGCCAAGGGTTCAGCCGCCACCCACTTGGAGAAATAATCGACCGCAACCACCGACACAATATTTTTCATCAGAGTTTTTGGATAAGTTTGATAATATGACCACGCATAATCTGTAACCACTTATTAGTATCCTACTTTGTCTCTGCGAAAAAATGATGGCAAGTAGATATTTCTGCTCCAAAAAATGATAACAAGTTGATGTCTCTGCGACCATTACATTTGCAGGTAATATTTGAGACAATGGATTCTGCGACACCAAAGAATAGAATCCCATGGTTATAGTATGGTATGGATGACTAACTTGTAGCTAGCCCCCGAATTTGAAATGAAATGGCTTTTCGGACTTCAAAAAGATTCATTTTCGTTTCAGATTCTAATAGGTCCAAAGAGTAGCTTTGGGTATGCTCGTCAGATCCATCATGGGAAGCATTTAATGCAAGAGACGGGTGCAGTGGTTAAAAAGCAACTTACAATTCCCGAAGCTTCAAAACCCTCTTTTGCAGCCTTGCGAACTTTGCCTCCTCAAGCAGCTTCAAAACCCTCTTTCTCCGAGTTCTTTCTTTGATCTCAAGCAAATGGCATCCTGGAGCCGATCCATCCATCATGACACTAAAAGTTTGGAGATTCTGGACAAAGAAGAGATTCTGCCCTCGAGGTTGTTGATCTCGTGGCATCCCATTGGAGGAGAAGAAACCCCAGTCATTAAGGAAAACAAACTGGTGATTTTTGAAGATTTCTTACGCTGCGGTTTTTGCCTCCCTGAGGGAAAATTCCTATTGAGTGTCCTTATAACCATTTTGGGTTAGAATTGGTGAATCTTCATCCCAACTCTGTATTGAGCTTGGCTATTTTTCAACATTTGTACGAGGCATTCGTTGGAGTTTTGCCCAGCATCGCTCTTTTCCGCCGATTTTATTTCTTGGCATGGTCAAAGAGCCTAAATGCTGTTGCATGTGTCTACTTTCGTCTGAGGGAGCAAAAAGACTATCCAATCATTCCTCTTTGCGACTCCATCCATGGATGGAGCCAGCAATGGTTCTACTGCTCTGCTCCTGAAGAGAGCAGCCTCTGGTTTGAAAACCGTTGACCAGAGAGAAGTAGTGAAAAAGACTCTGCTCCTGAACTCGATGAGGAGTTGTAGAGACAGGACCAAATAATTATTCATCTGGGACGTGAGGGCTTGACAGCTCGAGACGTGATTTGGGACTTTGTGAAGAATCGGATCAGTCCACTGAAAAGAAGGGTGCATCCTGCCTGGGAGGTAAGCTCGATACAAGATGGAACCTTGGATTATAATCAAGATAAAGGCCCCTTCTTATAGATTGTTATATTGTCTTCAATCTATTTTGAGCTTATTGAGTTTCTCAAACAGGTTTGCCTATTTCTGAGGTCAATAGGAGAACAAATGCTCTCTTGAAATTATATAGTGCGAACCACAGAAGGTACAGACGTTGCGTCGACTAAGAAGGATAACTTATCTCTTAAGGAGTCCTGCAATCTGGTCGCGAATCAAGATGACTCTTTGATTGCTAACATCCCAGAGTTTGCAAAGAGGTACAAGGAGACAGTGAAGACCCATGTTGGTACTGCTGCCTCTTCTATCCTTTGCAAACTTAGGCTTCGCCACGGACTGAACTTGGATCTGAATCTAGTGGTGGAAAATGCAATTTTTGACAATGAAGATCAGATGAACGCGACCATGGCTGAGGTTAAGCCCATAGTAGATAAATTATTACAAAGCCTTAAGCTTGTATAAGACTTTCCTCTCATTGTAATTTTTTGTGAAATTAACAATTGGAAAAAGGAATATTTTGGTGTATCCGAGTTTTTATATCCCGCAAATACATATAACTGGTAGAATATGCAAATGCATGACTAGAAAAAATTGAAATAGCAGAAAGCGTACTTAACTTCCAAGTAAATGCTATAGTTATATTCCCCTAGCCCCCTCCTGAGATCACTGATACTGAAGACATAGTATAGTAATCTCAGGATAAATAATATGGACTTATAAAAAACATGGCTAAAATGATAAAAAAAATACTAGTGAGCTTCTTACGCGTTGAGAAACAACTTAGAAAGAAACGTCTCAACTAGATTCAACCATGAGGTCGCAAGGATAAACAACTTAATATAAATGCTGATGTTGACCTCACTTCTTCGGATACATGCACCAAGCATAATCCTCCGCTTGTTACACAAGGACCAATAACGCGGCCGATCCCGATTGTTGCATTGCTAGGTGAACTTGTTCGTAAGTTTTATATATATGGTTTTGAGAATGATTTACTACGTAATGGTGATAATATTGTACTTAGGAACCATGGAGAGGACCAGCAAGGATGCGAGGACCAGCAGGGAGCCCAAGTCGAGTTGGAGTCCAAGACGGATTTGAGTTGGAGTCCGGTTCGGCCATCCAGGAGCAGCTTGCCTTCAAATGACCACAACTCCCTCATACAAAGTCCGATTGGGAAATTCTTATAGTCCATGGAGAAGACCGCGACGAGATATTTCCAATGGATCTGGCCCCATGTCCAAATACCTTCTGGATCACCGGCAATTAACAAAACAAATTTCGACTAGATTCTGATTGGGCCAAGTCGGTGCTGGGACACCTTGTTGCGGGCCTTTGGCCCATGTATTCCCTAATAGAGCATGAGAAACCTTAGCCACGCCGCCTCTTCATATACTCAATAGCCGTCACTGTTTATATTTGGATTTTGCTTAGATTATTCTGCCATAGCAGTTTTACCGAACTCGGTTTGTGAAATCACAACTCGTGAGCTTAATACAATTCGCAATTCATTTGCTTCTTCTTCATTCTTGCTTGTGTTCTCGATTTGCAGAAGGAACAAGCCTTCGTGGCGAGGTGAATCCATGCGTGTGCGTGGTTGATAACCAAAGGAGCCGTGGTGTAGCGATTGTAGGGTTCGAATCAGTTCTGATTGGAAGCCGATCATCAACATCGAGTTCTCCATCAATCGATTTACCTCTACCTATCGGAAGATCGGGACACTGTTCACATCAGTTGGTATCAGAGCGAAGGTTGCCGGATAGGTAACACTGTATCCCCTCTTTGTTTTGATTGAATATGTTCTTCATCCTAGAGTCCAGAAAATTTGCCTTACAAAAAAAAATTTGTTTACCATGTCCAAACCCTAGCCATTAATCTTGCATTGTTCTTGTCAGTTTGCATCTTTGAATTTTTGTCCATCGTTGCCGAGTGCTGGTTTTTAGTTTTAGTCTTGGTCTAGTTTTAGTCTTGCATCTCGTCGCGGAGTCGAATTGCACGTCGATCTCCTTGTCGTTGCGTCCAATTCGAATCTGCCGCTGTCCAGTTTGTTGTTTTCATCATATCTTCTTCATACAAACTCAGATTTTCACATTCTTGTACTTTTGGGAAATATCAGATCGTGATCTACAACTTTTCTGTTGAGGTCAAAGTCAGATTTGGCTTCCATCTATGAGTTATTGGGCCATTAATGTCAATGGTGTAGAGTTTGAATCTAATACCACTACTACAGAATTGCTTTCACTATCGGTTTAAAATCGCCTCTACTATCGGTTCTCTTACCGCTAGTGATCGGCATGATAGAAGAAACGTAGCACAACTCTATCGGTTGCAAACCATTAGTAAAATACCTAAATTTCCAATGCTCACTAATCGCGAATGATAATTTCTTCTATCGGCTCAGTAAACTCAACCGATAGTGATGTTAGATTTCTTGTAACGGTTCTACACTGGAAATGGATAGTACTGTATAGTTTTTTCTATCGGTTAGGTACTCGACACGGTTAGTACTGGAAACTTTCTTCTATCGGTTGTAGGATATGAACCGATAGTATTACAAAGGATCATTAACAGATACAACAATACAAAGATACACACATTGGACAGATTGAATCTAATTATTCAGAGATTGAATTTATTCACAAATACACTAATACAAAGATACACACATGCATTGGACAGATTGAATCTAATTATTCACATATTGAGTTTATTCACAAATACACCAATACAAGTACACACATACACCAATTAACACATTCAATGTATATTACACAAGTCATTTACAATCGATCGTTGATAGCCACTTCATCCATCACATATTGATCCCAAATTTGTCGCAGCTCCTTCAACTGAGGCAGCTTGTATTGGTCTTTCAACATGGCACTCTGCATGCTTGTATGAAGTTAGGATGTACGTCACATCCAATGTTCAACTTTGAGTTAGGAAAAATGCTTACCTTAGGGATTTGAGCAAAGTTTGTCCTGATCAGGTCATACATAAACCTCATGACATAGAACCCACATTCCCACGATTGTGGCTGCAGATGGCACTGGGATAATTGCATATGCAAAGACATAAACCCACATTAACTCGAAAGAACTAATTAAGCATAAATTAAAAGACTCATCATGAGTAGTTCCATCAGTATAATTAATTATCTCATATTCTTTCCAAGAAATTGTTGTGCCCTTCGACGCGTCATGCCTCCCTCCAGCAGTAACATAATTTTTGAAAGCCCTATATTTAATTTAGCATTGCCGGTTAATATGTTATCATTAATTAGCTAGTCAGAGCAAAATTTAAATCAGCTGTGTTACTTATGCATCTATGTGCCACGTGAGGGTGAAAACATGTGTTACCTTGTCGCTCATCGAATCGAGGTACTAGACCTCATTCATCCATGGGAAAATGATGATGAGGACCCAGTGGTCCCTACATTGTATATAAAAGTGAACCGTTTCATGTATATGTTAGGCGTAACATACAAGAATGAGTTAAATTAGTAGGAAATGCACTAACCTTTGGTGGTACGGCGCAAGAATGAACTCCCGGTCCTGCTGCGCCAATAGTGCCCTTGATATGTATTCCTCCGCATGTGCTTGGTCGTGCTCTAGCATCGTGAGGCTTATTTTGTCTGGGTCGAGGAAACCCACCCTGTCACATGCCCTCATCGATGCCAGCCTATACATGCACCTGGATGCAAAGTAGACATCAGTAAGTAGTGCATACAAAGTGATTAGATTTATGAAATGAACTGCGACAACATATATGATCAGCAAACTCACAGGATTCCAGTCCGTATGATGGACATATCAAGCTCCTGCCAGTTGAAGAGGTTGAACAAATCCTTTTGGGCCACCAATATGCTCCCGGCCTCACGGTGAAAATGACCTGGCCTGAAGTGAACTAAGCAGTTGATGTGGCGCCTAAACCGGGTCAGGTACCACTCGTGGAGACTTCTGGTTGTCTAATCCATATTGCGCACAAGGTACCCCGACACGAGTGGGAACCCGTTCTTGAACGTACCCGGTTGGCTTTGTTTCGCCTTGCCTTTTGTCGGGGAGCGAGTTTATACCTTCAAAGGTTGGGGCGCGGTGCCGTCGGCCTCATTTGATGGCGAAGGGGCTTTCGGAGGAGGCGTGCATCCTTTGGGTGGGTTCGAGGCCGTCGGAGGAGGCATGGGGGCCGAAGGAGCTCAGTCATGCGTTGTGCTGGGGTTAGGGTCCTCAGGAAGTGCGCTGGCATCCATCGTCCACTTTAAGTTACGACAGCGTAAGTTAGATTTTGCAAATTGAGTATATTAACTGAGTTGTAAGCTAGAATGGGTAGGGTTTACCTCCTGTAGTCTAACACCCTTCTTGGTCCCACTGTATGTACGAGCCCAATGCCTCGTCAATTGTCCGCATTTTGTCCGTTGGGACGGGCAATGGAAAAGTGCTGTAGCCCGGGAGGGCCATGTCCACCTGTACCTTTGCAAACCCAGGCTTCAGAGGTACGCAGTGGATCCGGACATCCTCCCAAGACTGATATACGATCCCATGTGCAACCACTATAGGGTCGTCGCCTATGTTGATCAATAGGCTACAACTCTCCGACTTCTGTAATTTGCAACAATTATAATAGGTTAGTGAAGCAGTTCTAACGTAACGGGAGTGGCATCAACCAAACTGCATATATAGCTTAAGAGTTGCAATACATCAATTAGGTCCACCGGATCCACGTGAACCTTCGAGCCGCAACTACTTGGCCTACCAGCGTCGACCTCGGCAACTGGATCTAAACCCTTGGACTGTACAGTTCAGCTGAGGCGTTCATACTTCTCGTTCAGTTGAGAGAACATGTCCGCGAATTGTGTAGTCACATCTGATCATATCTTCTCAGACAGCTCTGATTCCCTTTCATTCTAGCTGCGAGCCTTCTTCGTCTTTTGCCCGGGCTCTGAGAAGCCTTCCTTCCATGGCACCACACCCCCCACGGTTCGCGTCCGCCCTGGATGCTCCTTGTTCCCTAGAGCCTGGGTTAGGATGTCGTTCTCCCTATGGGGAGTGAACAATCCCTGGGTCGCCTGCTTTGAGCAAGAGATCTGTTACATTCAAAGCTCTACATTGTGAGGAAAAAATATATACAAACTTGTGCACACACGAGTGATCATAGTTTTTTCTACCACACTCTATGATTCCAACCAGGAAGTTAGCCAACTTACGATTCGCTGCACGACCTCGACGTCCCTGGGGTTTGGGAACTCCAGAGTCCCCGTGGACGACACGGTCCCTCTAGCCAGCCACCAGCGCTTGCATAGTGGATCGTGGATCTCGGAGAGCGACAGGTCAGGGGAGTCGATGAAATTCGATGCCTCGTCTTCAGCCTTCTTCCATTGCTCCTCCTTCCCCGCATAGCCGCGAGAGCCGAGCCGGTGCGGGTGGTCGTTCCTCCTTTGGATTGCCTTGTTCTTCTCGCTAAGGGCCTTCGTACCAGAAACAAGAAAATTAATGCACCGTTGGTTACTCCATACAACGGTGTAACCAATCAAAGAAGGAATACATACCTTGAACTCAGGGGTCCCCTTCTGTTGGGCGAATTGCTCCCATACCTCCTCTGTTATGAAGTGGTATTTCTTACATGGAGATTTTCCTTTAGCAAGGAAGGTACTGACGAGAACGCTCTTGAAGGTTTCCACATGTTGTTCATGTCCTTCAAGCAAGCTATCTTGGGACCATCGTCGAGGATGTTCCACTTGGCCTGTTCCAAATGGTGCATATAAGCAGGACTTACTTAATCTCTGGGATAAACCAAGGGAATGTGATTACTCAAGAGTTCAAGGATTTTGATTAATTTTACCTTCACTTCCGCCCACAGCCTATCCCTCTCGTCGGCCTTAACGTCCTTCCAACCCTGGACGGTGATCTTCACCCTTTCCTTCTCCAACAAACCAACATAGGCAGCGTACTGGCCGGCGTTCTTCCCGATCGGTCTTCCAAACTGGTTGAACTCACATGAAAAATCCGCGCGATTGGCCAAACGGCACAACATCGGTGCGCCTCACGCCTTCCTCTTGCGCTGGGATGAAGTAGCGTTATCTACGTTGGCCCTCCTCGAATCACTACTATCAGACGTGGAATATGCCGACATGGCTTTACCTAAAATTCCATGAACAAACCATCAATTGATATGAAGAAAGGTACATGACAAAGTTCATAACTAAAATGGAATGGCAATCATGAACCACCTCTTTTTGTTAAAATGTCAAATTTTCATTCAAAAGGCCAAAAATCATCAATTCCTATCAACATGGTCTTCAAAATGTATTTGAAAGGTTTTTAGAGGCTTTCGACTATCTTGTTTTTTAACCAAATCAGTTTCGAGTGCTAATCAAAATCTATTTGAATTATGCCAAAACTTGTTTTACAAAAGTCCTAGATATTATTACCCCGAAGAAGTTTGAAATTGAAAATTTTCTCAAAAAAGTTTCAATTTGAAACTTATGGGGGTGTAAATCTCACCGGAAAACTTGCTTTGACCCGAAAAACATTTGGCTCTTTCACAAAGCCATACTTGCATAGATTGGATAATAGAAAATTTTTTTGGAACATGCAGTAGAACTGCATATTTTCATTGAAAGAAAAAGGGGTATACTGGGTTAAAGTTCATACAACAAAAACTCCCAGCATGCTATAGAGTACCTAAGAAAAATAAGAAAGAGCCACTACTTTTTACACAAAATTGGATAATAGATAAGATCAGCAGTGCAAACTATGCTAGTCTCTCTGCAGGAGGGGACATAAATACACCACTGTAATGAGCAACACTATGCATAAATTTTTCTTTATGCAAAACCCATACAATTGATGGTGCAGTTCAGAAGTAGATAGGTTTTAGATTAAGCATCAATGGTAGGATTGAGCCTGGGGAATTACTGATCATTGTTTTGCAAGTTTTTTATAAGTTTTTATAAGCATCAATGTCTTATTAGCTCATCACAAACTAAACAAGTCAATCTTTAACATTCTGGCAAATCGCTTAAGACTCTAAGCAAATCTAATGTCATAGCCAAGAAAAATAAAGAATTTTTTTAGGAAATTTAAATGAACCAAAATTTCAGATGAAAATTAGAAAATGGGAAATAATTAATAGAAAATTCAGACTTCTCATGGTTTTGTGGCAGATTAGAGTCTTGTTCTATCGGTTCAAAATAAGAAACCGATATAGGGATCATGCACTCAAAGATATGATTTTCCTATCAGTTCGACAATTAAAACCGATAATGGATGACTATGTAATGAAATATTCTTAGTGATGTTCATCAAGTCTGTAATTCTCATATCTATCAAGTTTGTAATTCATGCACTTTACGTCTAGTTTTATATTTGTTATATATTGAATCACATATGAACAGTTCGATATCAATTTAAGAAATTGACGCGAGCGGCAAGATCAATTTTAATCGGGTTAGTCAAGAGCACTTACAATTCGTGGAGTGGCCTACGATGGCGCGATGCAGTGGCCGGCGGTGGTGGAGAACCCAAATGCAAGCGGCAATGGTGGTGCAGGAGCGAAAAAGGGAACGTCAGGGAGGCTAGGATTTTCCATGCATGAGTACACGCTTATTTGGAAATGTGCTCGGTTGGACTGGAGGGAAAATCCCGTGGGTTTAACCTATTATAGAGGTCTGTACTATCGGTTAAAAATAAGAAACCGATATAAGACACTAAGGTTCCTATCAGTTTGACAACTAAAACCAATAGTAAAATAAAATTGCAGTTAGGGTTTGGAGTACTACCATTGTGTTTCACTATGGGTAAATATTAAGTAACCGATATCAGAGTATTGATATTCCTATTGGTTAAAATTAAGTAACCAATATCAGATATTAAAATTCTTATCGGTTTGTTAATATAAACTGATAGTAAATTATTCATGGAAGATAAAAGAATCATGCATAAACAACACAATGGCAGTCTAGTACTATCGGTTGGAAAAAGAAACCGATATAAGTCATCAATTACCTATCGGTTTGGCAATTAAAACTGATAGTACAATACAATGGCACTAGTACTTAGGGTTTTTCTAAGAACAGTTACAGGTGTGTTTCAGTAAATCATTTTGCACTTGTAAAGACACCTGAAAATCCATGCAATTGACTTCCAATAATTTTGAAATAAATTAACAGTAAAGACCAATCATGGAACATAAAGAATCATGAATATAGAAACTTTCTTTGAATAGCCAATCAAGATGGAGATATGAAAATGACAAATCAGCCAAAAACCACAAGGAATTTGAACTTTGCAGTTTTCATATTGATTTGTGAAAAGAATCAATTATTGCTCAAATCAAGTCCAATTGAAATGAAAATTTACAGAAATGATTCTCTATGCCTCACGTTTGTTTTCCCAAAGAATTTTTGAAAAATGATTTGACAATGAACAGGCACATGACTGGGTGCATAACCACAGTAATCACAATTTTCACAACATGATTAGTATTTATATTAATTCTTCAATTAAAGCTCCAAGTAATATACGTCACTTACATATTGCAAATTAGTCAAGAATGGTTGTCCATCCATAATCCTTCTTTGTGGTCGTCTCGCAGGTAACTTGTTTCGTCAATATCTTCGGTAGGGACAGATTGAAGAATTCCATCTAAAAATGGAGGTAGTTCATCAAACTGATTATACTCTTTTTCATCCACAACGTCTTCGACCCCAAAAATACGTCTCTTGCTGTGAAGGACAATGTGTAACTTTGGATTGGCCGGGTCAACGATGTAGAACACCTGTGTGGCTTGCTCAGCAAGTATAACTGGATTGTCTTGGTGTGCGACTCTACTGAGATCGACGAGAGTAAACCCATAATTGTCGACTTTAACACCTCGAGGGATTTCGACCCATTGTCATCGAAATAAATGAATCTTAAGTAATACGTAATCGAGCTCCTATATTTCCTCAATAACACCGTAATATGAGTTGAGTGCCCTTACTGCTCTGGCATCCTCTGAAATAACAAGTAGTGTCACTCCACTACATTGCATAGTACTCTTCTCATCATGAGTTCTTGTGTAAAATGAATAGCCTTTGATGTCATACCCCTGCTAAATCCCTATAGTAAATCTAGGTCCTCTGGCCAACCATGTAACAACTTCATCTACGTTGCCCTCAGAAGCTCACAGGACTCTATTTTCGATCCACCCAACAAACATCCTGCTATGTTCTCTGGTGACACAAATCTCTGGCTTCGAAGGATTTTGTTTTCATAACATTTCCTTGTGCTCGTGTATGTATGGCTCTACCTCCGTCATGTGCTGTAAGACCCAAAAATGGCCTTTTTCATACAGATCACTAGAGGGGACGACTGTTTTGAATCCAATCGTTCCAATGCCTTGAAGCCTGCCCTCATGCCGGGACGTAGGAATGCCAATTAGGTCAACCTCGGCCATATAGTTGGTGCAAAATTCAATCACCTCCTCAGCAGCATAACCTTCAATGATATTGCCCTCAGGCCGATGTCGATTCCTTACATATCCCTTCAAGATACCCATAAATCTCTCAAATGGATACATGTAGCGCAGGAACACGGGTCCACAAAACTTAACTTCTCTGACAAGGTGAACAATTAGATGGACCATAACATCAAAAAAAGATGGAGGGAAATACATCTCCAGCTGACAAAGAGTTGTAGTCACATCGCGTTGCAAATCATCTAGTCCATCCAGATCAATTACCTGCAAGGACACAGTTGCAGCAAATATTCAGATCCAAAAAATCTGGCAAGTTCCATGAATGGAGCTAATTAACTTGCTAGGAGTACACACTTACCTTGCCAGATATTGTGTTGAAGAAATAACATAGCTTTGTAATTGTCTCTCTGACTTTGACTAGGAGAATGCCTCTGATAGCAATGAGAAGCATTTGTGACATCAGTACATGACAATCATGGGACTTCATACCAACCAGTTTCAAGTCCTTCATGGACACAATTTTTTCAAGTTCGCAGAATATCCGCATGGAACTTTGACACCATATAGGCACTGACAGAATTCTGTTTTTTCTCTTTTTGACAAAGTATAGCAGGCCAGGGGGAGGTATGTATGCTTTCCCTTCTCCAACAGTGCAAGCTCAGTCCTTATACCCAATTCGAGCATGTCACGGCGAATGTTGATGCCATCTTTCGTCTTTCCCGGAATGTTCAACAACAAACCAATCAAACTGTCACAAACATTTTTCTCTACGTGTATGACATCAATGCAATGTCGAACTTGTAAGTGCTCCCAATATGGCAGATCCCAAAGAATTGAACTCTTCTTCCAAACATTTTTTCCTGGAGGTTTAGAACATTTACCGAACTCAACTTTGATGTCCTTCACGCGCAAGTAAAGCTCCTTACCAGTCACAAACACTAGGGCTGATCCTTTCTCAGGCTTCCCAGTAAATGACTTCCTCTTCTTATGGTAGGCGTGATGCATCGGAAGGAATCTGCGGTGACCCATGTACACTTTTTTTTGCAGTTCGGTAACCACATGCTTTCAGTTTCATCCAGGCAAATAGGACAAGCCTTGCCTCCTTTCGTACTATACCCCGACAAATTTCCGTAGGTCGGGAAATCATTTATGGTGCAAAATATCATGGCCCGCAACATGAAATTCTCTCGCTTATGTGCATCCCACACCAGCACCCCTTTGCTCCACAATTTATGTAAGTCCTTGACTAACAGTGATAGAAACACGTGAATATCATTCCCGGGTTGTCTGGGTCCTGAAATTAGTAACGACATCATGATGTACTTGCGCTTCATACATAACCAAGGAGGAAGATTGTAGATGCATAAAAGAACCGGCCAAGTGCTATGTCGACTGCTCATATTTCCGTGTGGATTCATACCATCCGTACCCAGCCCAAACCTTATATTACTCACTTCGCCGCCAAACTCACCAAATGTTCTGTTAATGTTTCTCCATTGAATAGAATCAACTGGATGTCTTAGTTTTCCGTCTTGTTTTCGACCTTCAATATGCCAACGCAAGTACTTCGCATCTTTCTGATTTGCAAACAGCCGTTTCAATCTAGGAATCAGAGGCAAATACCACACAGTTTTGGCTGGAGGCCCTTTCTTTACCTCATCACATCCATTGTGATAAATTTGGTCCCCATGCTTATACCGCGATGCACCGCATCTTGGACAAACATGCAAATCCTCATACTCGTTACGGTACAGAACACAATCATTTGGGCATGGATGTATTCTTTCGATTTCCATTCCCAATGGACACAATAGTTTTTTGGCCTAGTAAACCAATCTTGGCAACTCATTTCCCTCTGGAAGCATGTCCGCTAAAAGATCTAATAGCGCCGTGAAACTCTTATCGCTCCAACCGTTGCTTGCCTTCAAGTTATATAATCTCAACACAGAAGAGTACTCTGTAAATTTTGCACATCCGGGGAACAAAGGCTTCTCAGAATCAACAATTAATTTCTCAAATTTATCAAAATCATTTTCACTATAATCTTCTTCTACATCACATAACATTTCATGTAAATTGTCGTCATCTACATGCACATCCGAATGAACATTATTAATGTTCTGATGATCATCATTACTGCAATCCACTTCTGGGTCCTGCTGAGTGGTAGCGGTTCTCGTTTCCTCAAGATCGTCACCATGCCATATCCAACGGGTATAGCGTGCGTTAAAACCACGACGAATCAAATGACTCCTAATCTGATCAGAGTTGCCAAACCTCTTTAAGTTCATACAATCTATACAAGGACAATGCATATCTCTCTCTCCCTTCTTAACTTTATCCATAAATCATTCCTAGCTTAACTTCATCAAGCTATAGCTAGCTAGCCAACCTAGCCTCCTAGTTTGGAGCTACATGTATCTAGTTTAATGAATTGGAAGTAGAGAGAGAGGGAGAGTGTGAAAGAGTGATAGAGGGAGAGAGAGAGGTGATGAGAAGATGACAATACCGAGGGGGATCGAATTATCAACCTCCCAACTAGCTTCTCCAGATCACTCTAGCTTGGAGCATGGATGCACGTATGGTAGAAATGATCGAGGATGCAGAGCAAGAGTCGAGATAAGTTGTGCAATTTTACTATCGGTTCAAAACCACAGCCAATAGTAAACTTTTCTCTCTTCTAAAGGTCCCCACTGTCATAACCATTAGTTTATATGACGTCATTTTACTATCAGTTATATAAAACAAACCGTGAGTAAAATTTACTCTCTTATATCGGTTGGTACAGTAGTAACCGATAGTAAAAATTTCATAATTTCACTATCAGTTACGAAAGACAAACCGATACTATAATTCCTCTATTATATCGGTTGGTACAGTAATAACTGATAGTAAAAATTGTTTGCTATTCACTAATGGTACACCAGAACATAACCGTTAGTACAAAGCCTCTTCTCCACCGCTGTTGTCGTACCCTAACGGATTTTTCCTAGATTGCTTATAACCGTTAGAAAATATGGGTTAGTGGATTGCATTTCTATAGTAGTGTACGTCTATTTTGGTATTTTCATTATAATTCTTTCATCCGAGCTCGGATTGGGATAAACTTATACTTTATGGAATCGTTGCGAGAAATCCCACAAAAAGTTAGTTGGGGTAATCTTCAAATTCGGCTGTTTTTATCACGCTAAAATTTATGCAAAGTTAGTTGTGTAATCTTCAAACTCTAGTCCAATTCGGATTCAAGTTGCTCAATCTGAGACAGCTTCGGTAAAATTGCCATATCTTTTGATTCCAAACTCCGTTTTTGACGTTCTTGTACTTGTAAAGATACAAAGATCCTCTAAAACGTTTCTGTTGGGTAGATCTTCAGATTTTGAGCTTTTGGAGTGCGAAATTGCCAAACAATGTTTCTACAGTTTTGTTGTACAGTTGCAAAAGAAAGAGGCAAGTGCAAAAGAAAAAAAAAACAAAAGCCGCACTGTTTTTTAAAAAAAAGGAAATAAAAAAATCAAGTGCAAATAAAATCATAGAAGAAAAATATGTGTAGCAAAGAGGAGAATTTTCAGTGGTGCATCTTGGGTTCTAGTGCTTTGTGATTCTAGTTGCTTGCTTGAGCTAGATCTAAGTCTAGGCTAGTTCTAGCACTTTGACTATTACTTTGGACTAATTTTCAACTTTGCATTACTGATATTGAATTTTTGCTACACATATATTAGCCTTCCGAGCTCCACTTTCTTCCAACTCAGTTACAGGTTTACCTTGCAATCGCCTCACTCACGCTCGTCACGGTATCATGAACCAGCCACCGGTTGCACCCCTACTGCCTTGGTAAGAATACTTGTAAGAGCGTGGTAAGACGCTTTGTGAGAGTCCCACTTGCCACCACCTAGTAGTCATAGGGATAATACTCCTGTGTTGTCTTCTATTTTCTACTACTAACCATGGCGGGACCGCAAACAAGAGCTTGAGCTGCAGAAGAGGAAGATGAAATCCGCAAGATGTTGGCCGACATCAGTGCAAAACTTGATAAGCACATTGATGACATGGCTCGAACCAACCGTGAGAACCAGATTGCATTTGAGAGGATGGACCGGCGCATCTACGACCTTGCTACCAGTTGGACAACATGAAGCAACAACATCCACCTCATGGAGATGAAGAAGAAAAGGAGCAATCTGCCTCCCATGAAGTTGAAGTTGAAGACGCCGACACGGAGGTTGCTGTACAAACTGAGCCCCGCAACACGGCTACCATGCGCCGTGCTGCCCATGATATTTGCCAACAGCACCGAGTGCATCACAATCAACACGGCATGGAAGGTAACTATTTTCGTGGGAATGACGATCCATTTGCTAAGGAGTATGAGGACATTTTTCCCGCTGAGATACCCTCAGGGCTGCCACCAATTAGAGGACAAATCCAGAGGAGACAAAGGAAATTCAGCGACAAGTCCAAGAGCTTTTGAACCGCATTTTTGAAGCCGTACTTGGGAGAGGAAGATGAGCTTGAGCCGAGGAAGACTCCACTCCAAGAGGGGAGGATGATGTGGACATCACTTCTTCGGATGCATGCACCAACTCTAATCCTCCGCTTGTTACACAAGGACCAATAACACACGGCTGAGCCCGATTGTTGCTTTACCAGGTGAACTCATTCCTAAGTTATATATATATGGTTTTGAGAATGATTTACTACGTAATGGTGATAATATTGTACTTAGAAACCATAGAGAGGACCAGCAAGGATGCGAGGACCAGCAAGGAGCCCAAGTAGAGTTGGAGTCCAAGACAGATTTGAGTTGGAGTCCGGTTCGGCCATCTAGGAGCAGCCTGCCTTCAAACGACCATAACTCCCTCATATGAAGTCCGATTGGGATGTTCTTATAGTCCACAGAGAAGCCCACGATGAGATCTTTCCAATGGATCTGGCTCCATGTCCAAATTTCTTCTGGATCGCTGGAAATTAACAAAACAATTTTCGACTAGATTCTGATTGGGCCAAGTCGGTGCTGCGACACCTTGTTTCGGGCCTTCGGCCCATGTATTCCCTAGTAGAGCACGAGAAACCATAGCCATGCCGCCTCTTCATATACTCAGTAGTCATCACTGTTTAGATTTAGATTTTTCTTAGATTATTCTGCCATTGCAGTTTCGCCGAACTCGGTTTGTGAAATCCCAACCGTGAGCTTAATAGAATTTGCAATTCAGTTGCTTCTTCTTCGTTCTTGCTTGTGTTCTCGATTTGCAGCAGGAACAAACCTTCGTGGCGAGGTCAATCCGTGCGTGTGCGTGGTTGATAACCAAAGGAGCCATGGTGTAGCGATTGTAGGGTTCGAATCAGTTCTGATTGGAAGCCGGATTGTCAACATCGAGTTCTCCATCAATCGATTCACCTCTACCTATCGGAAGATCGGGACACCGTTCACATCAGTTGGTATCAGAGCGAAGGTTGCCCGATAGGTAACATTGTATCCCCTCTTTGTTTAGATGGAATATGTCCTTCGTCCTAGAGTCCAGAAAATTTGCCCTATGTTGTCACAATAGTCTAAGAAAAGACCACTAATGAATTGAGAACCATTGTCGGTAATGAATCGACTGGGAACACCAAATCGTGTCACTATGTTCTTATGAAAGAACTTCTTGACCGCAGTAGCGGTAATGTTTCGAATTGGTTCAGCCTCAATCCATTTAGTAAACATATCAATGGCCATGAACAAAAACTTGTATCCATTGACTACTTGAGGCATTGGTCGTACAATATCTATTCGCCAAAAAACAAATGACCAAGTTAAGAGAATAACTTGTAAGGCATATGACCAATTGCATGGCATCATTGAGTGCCATAGGCCAGAAATAACCCTGTCGAAAAGCTTTTCCGACTAGCGTCCGATAAAATGCATGTGCACCACACATGCCCCCATGTATTTCACTTAGAAGGGATTGGCCATCTTCTTGAGATATAGAACGCATAAGTACTCCTTGAGCTCCTTTTCTGTATAAAGTTCCTTCAACAAGTCTGCACATGCGTGCTTTTCTAACTAACCGATCACTGTCAGTTTCATCCGTAGGCAAGGTCCCATTCGCAAGATAGAACCTCAATCGATGGATCCAATCCGCTTCTTGCTCTATGGTAGCAATGTTAGTCATTGCCTCTAACCCTTCTATGATAGAGGGGAATTTTAAGTGTTCAACGAACACTCCTGCCGGAGCGGATGCGTGTGAGGACCCAATTTTTGACAATTGGTCTATGAGAATATTGTCTCTTTGCGGAACGAATTGGACTTCGAAATTACTGAAGTGTTGCTACAATTTCCTCACCTCGTCTAGGTAATGACCCATTGTCTCATCGGAGATGCTGTACTTCTTGTTTACTAGGTTTACGACTAGCTGTGAGTCCCCCCCGCCACTAATCAATGGAAACCAAGGGATTTGGCTGCTCAGAGCCCGGCAAGAAGACCTTCATACTCTGCTGAGTTATTACTTTCAACAAAGTGCAATTGTATGACATACTGGAGTTGGTCACTCTGAGGTGTTATTAAGACTACTCTAGCCCCCCGAGTGTTGATAACTATGAGAACCATCAAAATACATCATCCAATGGTCGATATTTTCCAAATCCATAGGTTCTTGCGCAAGTGGTTTGGGATTAGCCCGTTCGACCACAAAATCTGTAAGAATTTGGGATTTGATTGGTACTCGAGCAGTGAAATGGAGATCAAAGGCTCTAAGTTTTACTGCCCACTTCATAACTCGACAGGTTACTTCCAGATACTGGAGAATGTTTCCTAAGGGAAAGGACGAGGGCACAAAAATCTCATGCGCTTGAAAGTAATGTCGAGACTTTCTAGAAGCCATTAAGAGAGCATAAAGTAGCTTTTGGACTTCAAGGTAACGCTCCTTCGGTCCATTAAGCACTTCACTTACGTTGTAAACTGGTCGTTGTACTCCTTCCCTTTCTGCGACCAGCACTCCACTGACCGCATGAGGGGTAGCATCCAAATAGATGAGTAAAGATTCTCCCTTAACAGGGGAAACCAACACCGGAGCATTGGTGAGATATGCTTTCACTTCCTGAAAGGCTTTTTCAGCTTCGTCCGACCATCGGAAACCATTGTGCTTACGCAGAACCTTAAAGAAAGTAAACCACGTTTGCTTAACCGCAAAATAAAACGACTCAAAGCCGCCATTCGACCTATCAGTCTTTGCACTTCCTTCGTTGTTGAAGGGGATCGCATTTGCTTTATGGCCCGAACACTACTACAAAATATATTATCACAGTCGGGTCAAAATAGTCATCACAGACAGTTCTGAACTGTCAGTGATATTCGAGTCACTGATATTCGAGTACTATCATTGACAGTTCTGAACTATCTGTGATTTTTACTATCACAGACGGTTTTGACCTCAAAACCGTCTGTGATACTAGTACGATCCCAGATGGTGTTGATCTTATAACCGTCTGTAATAAGTAGAATATCACAGACGGTTTTGAGGTCATAACCATCTGGGATAGTGTCCTTATCACAGACGGTCATAATCTCTGAATAGTCTGTGATAGTGTCCTTACCACAGACGGTTTTGAGGTCATAACCATCTGGGATAGTGTCCTCATTAGAGACGGTTATAATATCAGAACCGTTTGTGATACTCATACCATTACAGACGGTTCTGGGATTATAACCGTCTGTGGTAGTATGAGTATCACAGAGGGTGTTGAGCTTATAACCGTCTGTAGTACTATGATACATACATAGATCGATTTATCACAGACAGTTTTTATCTCAAAACCGTCTGTGCATATTAAGTTTTTTAAATATTTTCTTTTTTTTTGTGGCTAGCCTCAGGAATCATGCTAGGCATCCCCTCTGTATAATAGCATTTCATATATACAGTTCATTTCATACATGCACAGAACTCAGAAATATATACAGTTCATTTCATACATGCACAAAACTAAGAAACATGTACAATAGCATGCATTTCATATATACAACTCAAAATCAATCAAATTGTAAGTTTCATGCTTTCAGAAATATGTACAATTGAGATTGAACAAATAAATGTAATCGACAATTAAAGTCAGTATGTTAGATGTTTATTACTATATTAGTCTCAGTTAGTAAGGCCACACTAATATGAACTGAGCGGGTCTCTAAACTTCCCCATGGGTGATATGACATCCATCATGAAAAACTCAACGAGCATCCCTCGAACAAAACCAATCCGCAAAAGGTCAAAGCTTTCCAAAAGGAAGTCGACCCCTGCAGCAAGAGTTGGTATAGAAATAATTAGTTCAATGCAGCTGTAAATTTTGCCAAATCGATACAAAGGGCAGCAGTTGTATACCTCGGGGAAATTTGGCCGATGAGGGGTGATGAGGTCGTACATGTGGTGCATTACATAGAACCCACATGTATTGTCGTCCGGCTGCTGATGCCACTGCTAATGTATAGACTGAGAGTTAGCTGGGGACACGTTATAAAGTAAAACAGATGCCGTTGAAATTTGTACTGGAAATTGTATCCACCGAAACTTATTGGCGCACCGCTCATGCTATTGCCCTCCCTCGGCAAAGTAGTTCGTGAAAGCCTTGCAGATAGTCAAAATTGATAATTTGGGGACAGTAAATCTAGATACAAGACAGGTCCACATGAATATCATAAAATATGTTAACCTTTCGAATACATCTCGCGCACCACAATACTCATTCCTTTTCCTCTGCAATGAATCAAGGTAGAACACCTTGTTCCATTTCAGAATAAGCATGAGCAGGATCCAGTAGCTACATGTTACGCGTAAAGAATTTATAATTTAATCTAAGTCTGGGGTGTGCATATGGAGACACTAATCTACAGGTTAAGTACTGAGAAAAGCACTTACCTCTGGTTGTAGGGTACAAGTATGTCCTCCTTGTCGATCTGAGCAAGCAACCCTCTTTTGATGTAGTCGACAAGGAAGTCCGCAGCGCTCCTAAACATCACCGCGGCGCTCCTATACATGTGGTGCATCACATAGGGTACAAGTATATCCATATATGCCCGAACAGGCGTAGGATAGTATATACTTATAGCACCCAAGACCGTAGGATTGACATGTCGAGCGCATCTTTGTTGAGTAAATTGTACAGGTCTTCGAAGGTCACTGGACAGGTCCCGACGTCGTTATGGAACTCTGCCATGGTGTACTTGACCATTAAGTGCGTCGGATGCTACGTCCTGGTATTGTTTGTCTTCTGCATGTACCATCCATGCAAGCTCTAGCATGCGATACCCATGCTACTAATTGCGGTATCGGAGGCCATGGGAATCCCCAGAGCGAACGGCATGTGTGCTGATGTCGTGCTCTTCTCACTCTCCTTCGCCGTGCTCTTCTTTGCTTTTCCCTTGGAAGCCAGCTTCTTGATGCCTTACCTCCTAGTCGGCGTCAGCTTCGTCGTCGGACCTGTTGGTTGGCTTGTCGGACGGGTTGGCTGGCTAGTAGGCCGAGTGTCGGTGTCCGTAGGGGTAAGAACCTACGTATAGTAACGGTCACTAACTCCACGGGCTATTATTGCAGTATAAAATTATGAAATCGGTGGGGGAATAACCTCATCCAGGACGATGTCCTTCTTGGGCCATTGCACTAACGTGTGCACCGCAGCCCCGAGAGTGGTAGTCTCGTTGTTTGGGGGCTTGTCCAATAGAAATCCCTTGCAATGGTCGGAGACACTGTCCACCTGGACCCATGCAAGACCCTCAAATAGAGAGACACCGTGGATTGACACCCCCGCCGTGCATGGTTGCACCATCCCACGGCCAGCCTCGATTGGGAAGAGACCGACCAGTACCATAAGCTTATAGGAGGCGGGTTCCTACAAACAGTGCATTAAGAAGACATCAGGGTACGTATTGAATTTCACTTTCGAATGAATTAATAAAGAAAAGCGGTCATTACCTGTAGAAAGTCCACCGGATATTGTCGAGAGGGCTCCAGCTACGAAGGCCCTGGCACAAACGTGCGGCTGCTATAGCGGCCAAGAATGGGGCTCGGTAAGTCCGCTGTTGCAGGGGGATGCCCTAGGTCGCGTGTCTTAGCTCAGGATACATTGCCCGCATCTCCGCCAACTCCTGCCTGAGTTCTGTGTCCTGATGGAAAAACTCCAATCGCCTCTCCTCCTTGATCCGTTCGTCATAGGCTTTCTGGGTCTCCTCTTAGCCACCTCCTCATCATCAGGGAAACCTGCCCTCCAAGGCACAGTGGCACCGAGGCTGCACACGCGGCCCGGATGCTCCTTATTTCCCAGCACTGTCGTTAGGATATCCCTATCCCTGCTAGGGTTGAACTCTCTGGATGCCGCCTACGCACTTAGCATCGCCTGCAATAGGAGCACTTAGCAATACAGCCCATTGCATGTGTGTTACGAGGATAGTAAGTGATCCTACAAAGTTAGAGATCTTACCAATCGGTTGATCACTTTCCTGTCCGCAGGGTTATTCACCGAGATGCTTCCGGAGGAGGTCATCTTCGATCTTGCTCGGCACCAATTGCGAGCGCGCACGTCCGTTATGCCCGCAAAAGGAGCGGGGGCCGAAGACTGGGAAGCCTCCTCGTCCTACTTCCTCCACAACGCCTTCTTCCCCACATACCCATCGGTGCCTAGTCTGTGTGGGTGGGTATTCTTTGTTTGGTTAGCCTTGCCCATCTCACTAAGCGCTTGGAACACAGGCATGCCCTTCATCTCCATGAACTGCTGCCATGCCTTGGGAGTCATGAAAGGGTATTCATTGAAGGGGTCTTCGACTCTTTCATATAGTGCTTGACAATATGGCTCTTGAAGTTCCTCCACACCTTGTTTATTGACATCAGTGTCGTCCGGTGGATGGTGAACTGGAGATCTTCGGGAATGTGAAACACCGCTTGCACTTCTTCCCACAGCTCATCCTTGCACTCTTGGGGCACTTGACCCCACTCGGAGGTGGTGATGGGCACCCTCTCCCTTGCCACTTTGCCGTATAGTGAGCGGTACTGACCGACTAGTTTCTCCGGAGCTTCCTACACCCCATTGTCATCGAACTGTATGTGCTGCTTTTCCCGCCTGTAGAGACGCGCGCATGTCATCCGGCCTCGCCCCTTTCTCTTTTGCGATTGGGTCATGGTGGATGGGGTGACCTCCGGCCCAGGCGTCTCATCGCTAGAGAGGTCACTCTGACTCCCCAACCAGTTCATTTCGTCATCGGACATATCAGTTGCTAAATTGACCTAGACTAGCACAACTGATGAGCATAGTTCAAAAAATCAACATTAACTGTTTGTAAATTTGAAATTGTCTAAGATTATCATAAAATTGTGAGCAATACCAAGACAAATTACTGATAAAACCCATATACTTAAAATTCACCAAGAATGGCAGAAATGGTGGGAGGCCCGAGAGAGACAGTGCGCGCAACCGCCAGAGAGCTAGGGCAAGTGTGGAAATGAGTGGGACAAAGCCCGCCTTAAACTATGTAGAGAGATTATCACAGATGGTTCTGATCTTAGAACCGTCTGATAGTTTATCACAGACGGTTCTGAGTTCAGAACCATCTGTGATATATTAGTATCACAGACGGTTGTGGACTCAGCACCGTCTGTGATAGTTGCCCTCTTTTATGCAAATGATGTAGTGCTTTACAATCTGAAACTCTGTAATTCTGAATACTGAAATTTCAATATCCAAAAAGCCTCAAATCTATGCAAATGATGTCCAAATGCTCAAAAACTTGGTGGAAACCTCAAGAGACATATTTAGAGCATAGCGAAATCAAGTTTTAAATGAATCCGCAAGAGACACTCAGATATTGCAAATGAAGTCCAAATGCTCCAAAAATAGGTTACAATGTGGATCATGCTCAAATAAATTTTACATACAAATGGGGACTTTGACCAACAATTTGCACATACGTACGTACGTACACACCCATGTTATCCTCAACTTTTCACTTGCTGTAGCCTTGCAAAGGCGAGAATTAGAGGATAAGCTATACCGATGGAAATAGAGAGATAAGGACGGTTGATTACCTTTAAACTATAACCCTTCCTGGTGATCCATACGCACGTAACTGGTTTCATCGATGTCTTCAGTATCGACCTGTACGCCATCTCCAAATGGAGGCATCTCATCAAATTGATTATATTCTTCCTCATCTACCACATTTTCAACTCCAACAATCCTTTTCTTTCCATGAAGGAGACGTGCCACTTCTTATTGGCCGGGTCAGTGACATAAATGACCTGAATGGCTTGCTTTGCAAGTATGAATGGCTCATCTTTATAAGCAACTCGATCGAGATCCACAGAAGTGAAACTGTAAATGTCAACCTCCACACCCTGTAGGATTTGGACCATCGGCATCGTAACAGGGGAATCTTGAACAGTACGTAATCGAGCTACCAAATTTGTTCTATGAACCCATAGTATGAGTTCAATCCATGTACTACCCTTGTTGGGCCTATCTCGCTGAACTCCTCATGAAAGGCTTCTATGCTCATTCCACTATTTTGCACAATTCTTTTTCAATCTTGAGTTTTGCGTAAAATGTGTACCCATTGATGTCGTATACCTGCCATGTCTGTACAGTAAATGTTGGCCCTTTTGCCAACCATTTAAGATTCTCACTTGCAGACTCCCCGGTGATTTGCACTTTCATCCACGCGTTGAATTGACTTTATGTTCTTTCATGATCCAAACCTTGGATCGGCAAGGATTGTCTTGTCGTAGGATCTCCTTGTGCTCATCTATGTACGTAGAAACCTCCGTCATGTGTTGCAAGACCCAAATATGTGCTTTCGAGTACATATTGAAATCAGGAGTGATTGCTCTCTGTCCAATAGTTCCAACGCCATCAAGCCTCCCCTCGTGATGAAACACAGGAACTCCTATTGCTTCTACCTCAGCCATGTAATCGACGCAAAACTCATAAACTTCTTCCGCTGCATAACCTTCGACAATGCTACCCTTAGGTCGAGAGCGATTCCTCACGTAGGCCTTAAGTACACCCATGTACCTCTCGAACGGATACATATAACGTAGGAACACGAGTCCACATATCTTGATTTCTTTGACAAGGTGGACAGTGAGATGGACCATGATATCAAAAAACAACGGAGGAAAATACATCTCAAGCCGATAGAGAGTTCAAACCACCTCGCTCTGCAGAGAATCTAGTCCCTCAGGATCAATGACCTTGCAAGAAATTACATTGAAGGAATAACACAGCATCGTGATCGTCTCTCTAACCTTATGCGGCAGAATACTCCGGATGGCAACAGGAAGCATTTGTGTCATCAACACGTGACAATCGTGAGACTTCATACCAAGCAATTTCAAATCGCCCATAGACACAAGCTTTTTCATATTTGCGGAGTAACCCGATGGAACTTTAGCACCATACAGACACTTACAAAGTTCTGTCCTCTCAGTCTTGCACAAAGTGTAGCATGCAGGAGGGAGGTATATACGGCCTTTGTCGTCCTCTCTCGATGCTAGCTCGGGCCTAATTTTCATTTCGATCATGTCACGCCGCACATTGACGCCATCCTTTGTCTTCCTCGGAATGTTCAGCAATAGGCTGATTAAACTGTCGCAAACATTCTTGTCTACAAGCATGACATCAATGCAATGCCGAACTCTAAATGTTCCCAATACAATAAGTTCCAAAATATTGATCTCTTCTTCCAAGTGTCCTTCGTGCGGGGTTTCAATTTACAACCCTTTCCAAACACAACATCTGTGTCCTTCACCCGTGAGTAAACTTCTTTCCCTCTCATAGACTTCGGGGCTGAACCATCTTCCTTGTGGCCGTCAAATTCCCTCTTTCTCTTACGATAAGTGTCATTCTTCAGAAGAAACTTACGGTGACGCATGTACACTATTTTCCTGCAATTCTTCAGCCACACGCTCTCAGTCTCATCTTCGCAGTGGGGACAAGCTTTGGCTCCTTTCGTACTATGGCTCGACAAATTTCCAAGGGCAGGGCAATCGTTGATGGTGCAGAATATCATAGCACATATGATGAAGTTCTCTCATTTGTATGCGTCCCATACCTGCACTTCTTCATTCCACATTGTTAGCAAATCCTCTATCAATGGTGCTAGGTACACATCAATATCGTTTCTGGGTTGTTTTGGTCCTGAGATAAGTAGAGACATCATGATGTACTTGCGCTTCACACACAACCAAGGAGGAAGGTTGTAGATACACAAAAGAACTGGCCAAGTGCTATGCCGACTGCTCATGTTAAAAGGATTAATTCCATCGGTACTCAACCTGAACCTTATATTCCTCAATTGCGCTCCGAAGTTAACAAATTCCCTGTCGATGTTTCTCCACAGCGAAGAATCAGTAGGGTGTCTTAGCTTTCCATCCTTCTTCCGGTCTTCCGAGTGCCAACGCAATGATTTTGCCTCTTTACGGTTTGCAAACAAACACTTCAAGTGGGGAATGACGGGCAAATACCACAACACCTTAGTAGGAGGTCCTTACTTTATCTCAGCGCAATCACCGTCATCGGTTCGGTCGACCTTACGCTTATAGCGGGATGCGCCACACACCAGACAAACATGCATATCCTTGTAGTCGTTACGGTAAAGGATGCAATCATTAGGGCATGCATGTATCCTTTCTACTTCCATACCCAAAGGACACAATAGCTTTTTCTCTTGGTAGGTATTTTTTGGCAACTCATTTCCTTCCGGAAGCATGTTTGCTAAAAGATCTAACAGTGCCGTGAAACTCTTGTCGGTCCAGCTGTTACTTGCCTTCAATTTTAACAGTTCAAGTACGGAGGCCAACTTTGTGTACTTCGACTTGCAACCAAGGAACAATGACTTTTCTGAGTCCTCAATCACGCTCTTGAATTTACCAAACTCCCTTTCACTATAATTTCTTCCACATCACGCAACATGTCATCTAAATTGTCATCTTCTGGCATATCCTCATCGAAATCATTGTTGGGATCTGATATGTCCATTTCCTCAACCTGAGTGGCACTTGTTTCTGCAGTTTGCTCTTCACCATGGTGGACCCAACACGTGTACCCCTTTTTGAAACCACGTCGAATCAAGTGGGCGACAATTTGAGATGAGTTGGTGAACATCTTAAGATTCTGGTAGTCTACGTAAGGACAGTACATATATTGTAAACCCTTCTTCGCCATGTCTTGCTCAGCAACTTTTTTGGAAACCTAAAACACCTTTCATGTATTCTTCACTCACTCGGTTGTCATTATACATCCAGTCTCGATGGCCCATCTGCAATTAAATTCATACACATGCTAAGTAATACTCTACGTACGGTCGACACTCAATAAATTATAAATCTAGCTATCTAGTGTTTGTGGAGTTTGCGGTATAACTACTACTTCAACTGCAAGCAATTAGTTAGTAACTAATTGGGGGTGTGGATAATATACATCATAAAGCAATTAAATAGCTACAGGTGGGAAAAATAAGAGTTACAACCAGGATTTGCTACTCTAGCTTCCCCTCCCTCTCTCTCTAATTTGATCAATCAATGGAGACCGATATTGATGATGAAATTAAGTAATGTGTATGCCTTAGGAGCAAATACCAACCTTGGATCTTCAAATTGTTGTCCCCTAATGCTCTCCTTTTGATATATTGCTCTTCCTTGCCCCAGATCTCTTCCAACTAGACAGTATGTCGAGCAAGAATGTACGACTAGCTCGAAAAAATGCTAAAAGACCTTTTATACCCTATAGGCTCAATATAGATGGTTCTAGCATCATATCATCTGTAATAACAAACTATCACTCACAGTTTTCACTTTAAAACCGTCGGTAATATCGGTGTAGAACTATGACAGAAATATCACAGATGGTTTTGAGATATGAACCGTCGGTGATAATTAGAATACCACAGACAGTTCCGAGGTCAAAACCGTCCGCTTCACTATCACAGTTTGTTTTGACCTAAGAATCGTCTGTGATAACTTGGTGTATTTGTATTGGTGTATATTTGTGTATTTATATTGCTATTTGGGACATGTACTTGAATGTGTGAATTGGTGTATTTGTGTATTTGTATTAGTGTATATTTGTGTATTTGTATTCACTAGCACAGACGGTTTTAAATCAGAACCGTCTGTGATAATTAGAATATCACAAATGATTTTGATCTCCCAACTGTCTGGTTTACTATCATAGATGGTTTTGAGGTCTGAACCGTCTGTAATATGCCTGCAATTTTGCTTGAAGTTGAACCGTTCGACTTCTACAAATACTTGTTCCCTGGAGTTTTGCTTCCAGTCGAACCATTCCACTTCTTTTTCTCCTTAGGCACGACAAGCCCTAACCCATAACCTCCATTGATGGCTGCCGCACCTCCATCGACGGCCACAAATTTCTCTGGTGAATCAAGTCTAAGATCGATTGTAGCTTGAACTCCCTCGGCTAGATTTTGACATTGCAAGCAAGGCAAGTAAAATTTCGGAATTGTTAGATTATCCTAATCCTATGATGGCAATTATCCTACGATTCCTATATCTTCCATTTTTATATGTCTTCTTTTCAATATGATTCTATGCAGGTCCTTGGACGATGTTCACGAGGGGCAACATAGTTCATGGTTTTTCGTCACAATACGCTGCCTACGTTGGCTTGTTGGCGAAAGAAAGGGTGAAGATCACCGTCGAGAGCTGGAAGGATGTGAAGGGCGAGATCCTAGTTGGCTCGGTCGAGTAGATTCTCAAGCTCAACGTGTTTCTCAAATCAGGACCTATAGAAATCATCTTACATTTTTACTGGTGATTTCCTCGGGCTCAAACTCAACTCAACTCAACTGAGTTGAGTTGAGTTGACTTGATTTGCATTGATGAGTTGAGTTTGAGCCAGAAGAGATCACCAAGACAAATGTAACTCAACGCTAGTTCTAGCTCCTCGGGTGTCTCTGAACTGAACTCCTATGGTTATTTCAAACGTGGTTCATACATTTGCTATTTCAGATGAATGGATTTGTGATGTATCAGGTCTAACTTGTAGTCGATAGTTACATTTGTTGTTTGATTGCAAAGGTTCTCTTTCAGATGTGACTTTTGTAATATACATCGAATGTGTGAATTGGTGTATTTGTATTGGTGTATATTTGTGTATTTGTATTGCTATCTGGCACATGTACTTGAATGTGTGAATTGGTGTATTTGTGTATTTGTATTGCTATTTCAGACATGTACTTGAATGTGTGAACTGGCGTATTTGTGTAGAACTATCACAGAAATATCACAGACGGTTATCATGTCAAAACCGTCTGTAATACAACACTATCACAGACTGTTTTGAAGTGAAAACATAACCGTCTGACTTCAAACGGTGATATAACAGACGGTTTTTACCTCAAAACCGTCTGTGATATAACTATCACAAATGGTTTTTAAATAAGAACCGTCTGTGATATTCCAAGAACGGGCTAGAAAATTGGAAAATTAACATAAGAACAAAATTTTCATTAATTAATGAAAAACAAGCTATTTATAGAATTTCCAAGGCGTCGCTTTGTGTTCTCAGGCTAGGGCGCCGCGCGAACATCAGAACCCGAAATGATGCAACACACCGTTGAGAATTTGAAGCGTCAGACATTGTTGGGACTATCACAGTCGGTTTTGAGATCAAAACCGTTTGTAATACCAGATGGTTGGGAGATCAAAACCGTGCTTGAATATCACACGCTGTTTTGATCTCAGAACTGACTGTGATAACTGTTCTCCCTCCCGCCAAAGATTGCCGCTCCCATGTTCACACTTAATCACCCTGCGGTAATCGTTATATGATCGCGATAGTCATTCTGTGATCGCACATAGTGCACATACCTTTCTATGGTCGAATGGTCATCAAAAGCTAAAGAAAGATAAATAAAGAGAGAAGATAGCAGTCCAAGAATGTGCTGAAAAATTGGAAAATTGACATAAGAACAAATTTTTCATTAATTTGTTTCATCACTAATTTAAGAATGTGCTGCATCTAGAATAAAGTCCGTTTGACTTGCAGCCAGGATGCAGGACTCCTCAAGTGACAAGTTGTCCTTCTTAGGATCAACTACGTACACATCGAGAAGGCCTGCGACCACCCTCAGCTTCGTGATTGTATCCTTCATAGTGAAACCGCAACCAGTGATGGTTATATCCGCGGCTTGCTTCTCCTTGTGAAGACGCCTCATCCTCGCCCTAGCATTGTCATCATTCGTCTTCATGCACTGAATTTGCTGGAAGAGATCGTCGAGGTCAAGCCATAGCTGAGTGTGCTTCTCCGTAAGGAGCTTGTGCTCCTCCTGGAGGGCCCTCAGCTCGACCTTCACCTTGCCCAAGTCTTCCCCGGCTACCCTTCCCTGTGCAAATCAACAGGTCAAGAATCTACTAAACAGGGATTAACAATACAGGGGTATGTCCAAAATATTGAGAGTTCTTATCGGGGAGGGCGAGGCTGACGATGCCATTGATGATGCCATTGGCGCAGAGAAGCTAAGGAGTCAAAGAGTTTGAGAATTAGAAAAACTTGTAAAGTACTTGGTAATTCCACTACCAAGCTATTTATAGAATTTCCAATGCGACGCTTTGTGTTCCTAGCCTAGGGCGCCGCGCGAACATCAGAAACCAACATGACGAAACACACCATTGAGAATTCGATGCGCCGGACACTGTTTGGACTATCATAGTCGGTTCTAACATGAGAACCGTCTGTAATACTGTCGACAATTCGAACTCGGGGTCCTTAGTCGAACTTATACAGAATTTGTGAGCTATGAGGCCTTTCAGGGTGTCCCTCCGGAAATGGATGATGAGCAATGTCGGATGGAACACAGAGAGATTTATACAGGTTCGGACTCTCGATGGTGGGACTAATAGCCCTACATCCTGTTGTGATTTCACTATGTATGAGGAAAAAGGTTACAAAGTTGTGGAAAAGATCATCATAGGCAAGGATCTTTTCCGTGTGATTGTCTAGAAAATGACTAAACTAGCCTATGGAAGCTTGTTGATGCTGATCTCTCAGATTTGTTCTATCTCTGGGATCTGTTCGGTCTCTCAGATCTTGATGTCTCTTCTTCATCCATCCTCTCCTCGTGCATCCACTTACCCTTTTATACTGGTCGAAAGGGTGCCAACGCACAACAGCTTTGAACGATTGCTTGGGTGCGGTTTTGATAACCGCACTTAACTTCCACGTAGGCTCAACACGTGCAATTAAGGGATAACCGCACATATTAATCTCCTGGTAATTGTCTTCATACATGGAAGGATCTTCGTGATACTCGGGATATGCCTGTTGTAGATCTTAAGCAGCCCCGGGTCATCCTGGTCAATAGTAGTCAATGACCTTCTGACCACGCACTGTCTTTCTGACCACGCACTGTCTTGCGACCTCCTGTCCACGCATCGCCTACAGCCTCCTGACCACGTACTGTCTGCGGCCTCATGATCGCGCAAAGCATGCAACCATGTGTCCGCGCTTCTCAGGTCGTCTGAGATCATAGCAACAGACCTCTGGACACTTTGTCTGGTTCGCATCTGTCTTGAACCAGATGTGCATTACTCTAAACTAGCTCAGGTAACAATCCTCATCAGCTAGCCCCCAAATTTGAAGAAAATGAAGAGACATATTTACTTCAAATTTTAATCATGTATCAGATAAGTGACCCGACGCTTCAACTTCCCCACTTAGTGGCGCACTAAGTGTGGCGATTTATTTCCCGAGACGGACTCTGGGTTGTTTTTGACAGGTAATGATAGCGCCACGGACTTGTTTTTTAACCAGAGATTAAACTGTAAATGTGTTTTAAGAACTCGAGGCATTCGAAAAACGAACCGTCACCTTTGGAGGCTATAAATACTAAAGTCTCTTAGCCTTAAAACTTCATAAGTCTTTTTCTCGGCTAAGTTTTTCCACAGCTATCTTTCCTTCTCTTTTGTTTTCATCTCAATGGTGGATCAGGGTTCCAAGAACATCATTGAGATTGAGAGTGATGAAGAGGCAGTGACACTCGAACTCGACCAGGACTTCCAGAAGGTAGGTCTTCTCTGGAACTTTCGGTTCAAGTTGCCATCTTATATTCTGATCATTTCCAAAATGCTTTTTGGAAATTCACAGGTAACCGAAGAGCTGGTTCCTCCAGGGAAGAAACCCAAGGTTGACGAGGGATCTTCTAGTGCTTCCAAGGTTAGGGAGGCATCATTGCTCTCTCTTCCTTTGGCCCCTATAGTCCTTCCTGTGCATGCTACTCGACAGGTCGAACCTTCATCTCTACCTTTGGAGGTCCACAATAATCCTTCAAAGCCTTCTTCTCAGCTTTCTCCATTGCGATCAAGCGATCCCCATCTTTTGATGGGTTATCAATTTTCTGCTAGGACGGTTGCATTCCCGCGACCAGATAATCCTCAGCTTTTGTTGGGTGAGCAATCTTTTCGTGGGAAAGTTGCACTTCCACGACTTGATGGTTCCCGACTTTTGTCGGGTGATCTACTTTCTGGGGAAATACTTCATCCTCTCACTTGCGAGGATTGGTTATTATTTTCATCTCTTCTGCTGGTCGTTTTAACTTGTAAAACTAACACATGTACGTGCATGAGACGAAAATTTCTGGAACCCCCAGCGACCAGCCTGCTGAGGTCCAACCTCTTTCCTTTTGAACAGACTCTCCAGGAGGAAAAAGAGGCTCTGGAGAAGAAGACCGAAGAGATGTCTTCGGCCATTCTGCACCTGGCAGAATGTTTTGACAGATCCCGCGAAGAGGCACACCAATTCCACTTGGAGAGGGACTATGCTCGGTAGCAGCGAGAACTCTCCGATACGATCAGGAACAGTAGTGCTTCTCTGATTCGGGATGATGTAGATAGGCTTAGAGTCATAGCCAGTTCTCTAGGGGCAGCCAGTGTTGATCCCACTGATGCTAATATGTCCCTAGGAGAACTTTGTAAACTTCTCTCCTGTATCCCTTTTGTATGCAAGGATTGCCAGAAATAAAAATTTCCTTTACCTTTCATACCTCGGTTTTTAAGAAGGATTATGAAAGACTTATAATCCCAAATAAAAACTCTTCACAATCTCTGTGCGAAAACATGGTCATAAGGAATGTCTTTACGACCAAACATACACAGGTAAATTTGAGGTAACAAGTCTTTCAATCAAAAACGCATTAATGTGTCATACCACGACCAGCACTGGTACTACGATCAGAACTAAAGCCGCGATCAGAACTGAAGTCGCGATTAGGATTGAAGTCACGATAACATAATGCCTTGATCGGATGATAACCGTGCATGTTGCGATTACCTACCTGCAGCGATGACAGAATTGCATTGTGATCAACATGCAAATTTTGAGGCGATCACAGAAATACATTGTGATCAACATAAAAATTAGCTTACAAAAGACAAGAAGGATCACTTCCTCCAAAATCTTTGCCAAATTTTCATGTTTTTGTATGCACCCTAGCCCCCGAATTCGAAACAAAAATTATAAAAATATTCAACGAAGGGTTGCCTCGGGCATATAAAAGGAGAAGGTAGCTTCCTGATGAAGCCACACAACCAGAAACCCTCTATTTACCTTAGAGTTTGTCGCCGCACAAAACCCTCTTTTGCTTTCCTCATCTCCGTCGCCTCCAAAGTCATCACCTTTCCTCTCAATCTTTCAAAAGAGATGGCCTCCTGGAGCCGATCTGTTCACCACACCGAAGAAAGCCTGGTGGCCCTTGAGAAGGAAGAGATTCTCCCTCCGCGGTTGCTGATCAACTAGTGGCCCGCAGAGAAAGAACAAGAAACCCCAATCGTCCAAGAGGGCGAGTTGGTGGTCTTTGAGGAATACCTACGCTGTGGGTATCGATTCTCAGAGAGCCAGTTCTTGAAGGGAATCTTGGAGCATTATGGGTTGGAGTTAGTGAATCTCCACCCAAATGCTGTTCTTATCTTGGTGATCTTTCAGCACCTGTGCGAAGCCTTCGTCGGAGTGCTTCCGAGTATGGAGCTCTTCCGATGTTTCTACTTCTCGGCATGGTCGAAGAGCGCCAATGCCGCCGGGTGCATCTACTTCTGAATAAGGGAGAAGAAGGAGTACCCCTTCCCGCCCCTCCGGGATTCTGTCCACGGGTGGTACCAAAAATGGTTCTATTGTACCCCTCCGTCAGAGAGCGGACTGTGGTTCGAGAACTCCTGACCGGAGAAGGCCAGTGAGCTGGACTCTCTTCCTGCTCTGAGCACAGAGCAGAAGAAACAGGCCCAAGTCATTCTTCACTTAGCCCAGCAAGGACTGACTACGCGCGATATCATACGTGACTTTGTGAACAACCGGATAAGCCCCCTGCATGAAAGGGCTCATCCGGCTTGGGAAATTCAGTCCATGGCGGATAGTACCTTGGACTACAATAATGGTTGTCCTCTAGTCAACAAAACATACATTTTTACTGAGAAATGTCGTATTTGTTAACATGCTTGTTTGCGACGCAGCTCTGCCTTTGTCCGATATTGAAAATCGGACAAATTATCTCCTCAAGGGGTACAACACCGATGTGGAGGGAGCCAAGGGATCGCCTCGCCCCCAAAGCCTAATCAATGCCAACGACGATCTCAAACAGGAGCTCCGAAAGCTCTATTGTAGACCATTCGCTTGTCCTGTATTGACAAGAACATTTGGAATGACATAGCTTCTGGGAAAGTTTGCCGAGGCGACGCGTCCAAGCGAGGACGTTGGTCCCTCGGGGAGACTAGCTACGAAGAGGGTGAAGAGGACCTCTTCGAAGCGCGCGGCGAAGGAACCTACTCCCAAGAAGTCCAAGAAGATTCTGGGAGAGGCTTCTTCGTAGCAGAACCCCTTACCGCGAAAAGGACTGCGGTAAGATATTTAGTGCCTCCTGTAACTCCAGGTACGAGTAGAAATTACTTTTTCGTCGTACAGGGTGAAGGGAGCGAGGACGAGGAGGATGACATTCCTCTAGTTCGCCGCAAGAGGAAGGCGGTCGCTCCTCAAACCAGCGAGGTCCTGTCTCTGACCGCAGGGACAAAGACGACTACAATGGGCCCTGTGACCACTGATAATCCTGTGGTTACGGGTGAAACCCTAGTGCCTGAAGCTTCAGGACTTGCAACACCTCCCCTTCTGATAGAAGGGGCGATTGTGGTAAGATTTCTCACAATCCTAAATGTTTTCATTCATCTGTACACATCCATTGAGTTATGCTCATACAGGAAGAAGAAGACGACATCCCCCTTATTCACGGTGAAGTGACTCCTGCCAGTCATGGGGCGGTGAGCACTCCACTCCTGTTGACAGGAGTGGGAATAACTAAACAGGACACCGCGACCACTACCAACCTCATGGTCGCGGATGAAGTCCCAATGCCCGTGGTCCAGGAGACTTCAGGACCAATGGCTTCATCCCTACCATCCGAAAAAGTTACCCCGGTAAGGACCCTTACAGCCTGGGTTTTCATCATTCCTCATGTGTGTTCTTATAGATTTGCATGGACACAGGGAGAAAAGGACAAGGTCTTATTTAGGAAGAGGAAGACCAGGACAAACAATGACTGTCCTCTTTTCCCGAGGAACCACCCTCGAAATCCCAAAAATAGGCAGGATTTCGAGTAAGGTAAGAACATCTCCCGTTTGAACAGGGTCGTATTGTAGTAATCGACTGAAGATATTCTAACTGATGATTTCCCTCGTTTTCTTAGGCGCAAAGATGCAGCGCCAAGCCCCCAAGTGACCTCTACAAGCGTTGAAGCTTCTCCTGCAACAGAGGTCACGGGCGAGCAAAGTTCCATCCCAAGGGCCGAGGAAGTTCTTCGTGCCATCATAGATGGGATGGCCGCAGAAGTCCAATCGCAGAGATTGGAATCTGCGACCCCAGTTATGGAGGAGGCTCAGCAGGAAAACTCATCTGCTGCTCCTACTGGGGACAAGGCGAGTTTAGAGACTCAGCCTTTGGCTGAACCGGAAAGTGACTCGTTCAGTGAGTATGTTGAGGTATGCCAAACCCCTCGTGATTTTTAAGTTCGCATTGGCATAGGAATATCCAAACTTTGAAACTGATCCCCTTCCATGTCATAGGAACTGACTTGTATGGCGACCAAGTCGATGGCTGTAGCAAATCGTATCGAGGTCGCGCAACAGGAAACGAGTCGCCTGCAGCGGTAAGGAAGATGTTTCTTCATCAGCCTGAATGTTAGTCCTATTTTGACAATTGTCTCTTTTGTCACAGAGAAAACGCCTTTCTGATCAAGAGCCTCGCTGATCGGGAAAGCCAGGAGTTCAGGGCAGCTGCCAAGATCTCCTTCCTGGAGACTGAACTCCAACAGTTGCGGTCACAGCTCTCCTGTAAGTATACTTCTGACCAAAGTGAATTAATTTGTCATGCGAACTGTTTGTGATGGCCTCTTATCGCAACTCGAGAGGACCAAATAAGCCAGCTCAACCAAGAGAAGAAAGATCTCCAGGCGACCATCGAGTTGCAAAACTCAAAAGTTGATTATGTCTGCTGAGAGAACATGGACTTGAACTCATCACTCTGAGCCTGCAGCAGTGTTCAACAGGACATCTTCGAAAAACTGAAGATGGTGGCTGGTTTGCTAAGAGCTGATGTGGTCGAAACCGAAAAGGACGACCTCAGCCTTAGCGACTGGACCACACTGGTCGTGACCCAAGCAGAGTCACTTCTCGAGTATCTTCCTGAAGATACAAGGCAACAGACAGAGGCGATCAAGGCAAGAGTGCGATCAGCAGCCTCCGCCATCCTCTGCCGGCTTCGTCTCCACCATGGCACAAATCTTGATCTGAATCCAGTGGTGGGAGAAGCAGAGGTCGAGAGTGAAGACCATCTGGAGGTCATAATGGAGGAAGTCAAACCTCTAGTAGAAGATCTCTTGAGAGAGTTTGGCCTATTATAAATCTTGTACCTATACAGATATAATTTATACAATGCACATGTATGCCTTATTTTTTGAAAGAAAAGCACTTCTTTTTGTTTCATGCTGCAACTATATTCCCTTAGCCCCCTTCTGAGATTATGTATACTGAAGACATAGTATCATAAGCATAGGAAGAATATGTGTGTAAAGACGACTAGGAATATCCGACCAGACCGATAATCATGTTAGATACGACACCCGACCTTATTACAAACCGGCAGCCACTCTGATGACCAGGGACATGCCAGCAAGCCCTGTGTGCGTTGAGAAACGGCTTATTGAGGGGTATCTTGCCTAGAAGTGATCACGAGATCGGCCAGCAAATCTGATTAAGGTATTATAGTGATACAATTATCAGCGACCAACCCCCGAGTCAGACTCGTAACATACGGGCACGAGGAATAATTATCACATGAAACAACTAAAAGTTCTGATTTTGTTAAATCATGCTAATTGAAAAGGAAAAGAGTTTGATAACTTACACGTAAACTGGCGCAGTTGATCGATGTTCCAGGTATTGGATAAGATCCGACCATCCTCCATTGCTAACCGAGCTGATCCTTGTCACGGTACCGAGACAACAGTGTAGGGACCTTCCCATTGTGGGGAGAATTTGTTGCGATTAGATTGGTTTTGTATTTTACGTAAAACCAGATCCCCACATGAAGACTACGTGGTCGCACCCTTTTGTTATGGTATTTGCGCAAAGCTTGCAAATACACCGCGGACTTGACCAGAGCTCGATCATGTTTTTCTTCTAGGAGGATTAGATCTTGTAATTGCTGTCCGTCCTGATCGACTTGCTCGAATCGATCTGTTCGGACAGAACCAATACTAATTTCCATGGGTAACACAGCCTCAGCTCCGTATACCAGATGTAAAGGTGTCTCACTGATGGCTCGATCTGGAAGTAGTGCGTAGTGCCCACAGAACGGTATAGAGCTCGTCTACCCAAGCCCCCGAGCGTGTCTTAAGGTGATCAAAAATGCGCTTTTTGATACCCTGTAATATTTGCCCGTTGGCACGTTCGACGGCACCATTGCTCTGCGAATGACCTACAGAGGCAAAGCACACCTTAATTCTAATGGTGTCGCAATAGTCCAGAAAAAGACCGCTAGCGAACTGGGAACCATTATCAGTGATGAGATGATTTGGAACACCGAATTGAGTCACAATGTTCTTATGAAAGAACTTTTGTGCAGCAGCCGCAGTAATATTGCGTACCAGTTCGGCCTCAATCCACTTTGTAAACGTGTCAATAGCTACAAACAAGAACTTGTACCCATTGACCGCTTGTGGCATAGGACCAACAATGTCCATCCCCAAACTGTGAAGGGCCATGATAGAGGGATAGTTTGTAGAGCGTAGGCAGGCTGATGGACCTGTCTCGCATGAAATTGACACTGAGGACATGTCTTGACCATATTCTTGGCATCATCAAGTGCCGAAGGCCAATAAAATCCTTGTCAAAAGGCCTTCCTGACTAGTGCTCGGAATGACGCATGTGCACCGCATACACCATCATGAATTTCTTTCAAGAGGGATTTACCTTCCTCTTGGGACACACAGCGCATGAATACTCCTTGAGTACCTTTCCTATACAAAACCCCTTCTATAAGTTTGTATAGGTGCGCTTTTCTAACTAACCAATCGCTCTCGGTTTGGGCAAGGTCCCGTGTTTGAGATAGACCCTCAATGGATGGGTCCAATCTCGTTCTTGCCCGAGGTTGGTAACACAGACTGTTACCGGATCATCCTCGGCCGTAGTCATGATCGAGGGATGTTCCAAGTGTTCGACGAACACTCCTACCGGAGCGGATGTGCATGAGGACCCAATTTTGGATAATTGGTCTGTGAGAATGTTGTCCTTTCGCGGGATGTATTGGACTTCGAAATGACTGAAGTGTTTTTCCAATCTCCTCACTTCCCCCAGGTAATGAGCCATTGTCTCATCGGAGGTGCTGTACTCCTTGTTTACTTGGTTTACGACCAGCTATGAGTCTCCCCTCACCACTAATGGACGGACTCCGAGGAATTTTGCTGCCCGGAGCCCTACAATAAGACCTTCATACTCTGCTGCGTTGTTGGTCACAACAAAGTGTAGTTGAATGACATATTTCAATTGGTCGCCTTGAGGTGTGACTAAGACCACCCCAGCCCCCGAGTGTTGAAAACTGCGAGATCCATCAAAATACATTGTCCAGTGATCTGGGCATTCCAAATCTGCCACGAAATCGGCCACCCCAGCCCCCGGGCGGTTCAGGATTAGTCCATTCAACCACGAAATCGGCCAGGACCTGAGACTTGACCGCGGTGCGGGTCGTGAAATGGATGTCGAACGCTCCGAGCTCGACGGCCCATTTGGCGATCTGACCAGATTTTTCTGGATTCCGGGACAATGTCCCCCAAAGGAAAAGATGAGGGCACTGTGATCTTATGTGCTTGGAAGTAATGTCGTAGCTTACGGGAAGCCATCAACAATGCGCAAAGTATCTTCTGGACCTCAGGGTATCGCTCCTTAGGACCATGAAGCACTTCGCTTATGTAATAGACGGGTTTGTGGGCACCGTCTCTTTCTGCGATCAGGACAGCGTTGACCGCGCAAGGTGTGGCTGCTAAGTAAAGGAGTAATGGTTCCTCTTTGTTGGGAGAAACCAAGACCGGTGGGCTAGATAAATATGCTTTAACCTCCTGGAATGCTTTCTCGGCCTCATTGGACCAAGTAAAATTATGGTGTTTGCGCAGGGCTTTGAAGAAAGGTAGTCCCTTTTCACCTAGTCGCGAGATGAACCGGCTTAATGCCGCCATGCGACCTGCTAGGCGCTGAACATCTTTGATGGTCGAGGGAGACCTCATTGTTCGATAGCCCTGATTTTTTCAGGATTGACCTCGATTCCTTTGGAACAAACAAGAAAACCAAGAAATTTTTCAGATGAAACCCCGAAAGAACATTTCTCCGGGTTTAACTTTACTCCATATCGATTCAAATTACAGAAGGTTTCAGCAAGATCGTCTAAATGAGATGAACTTTTTAAGCTTTTTATAACTAGGTCGTCTACATAAGCTTCAAGATTACGCCCCATCTGGGAAAGAAAGGTCTTTTGCATCAAGCGCTGGTATGTAAAGCCAGCGTTCTTGAGACTAAACGACATTCTGACGTAGCAGTAGGTGCCGAACGGTGTGATGAAGGCAGTCTTTTCTTCATCTTCTTCCGCCATGCTAATTTGATGATATCTTGAGTAAGCGTCCAGGAAACTCATCAGTTCGCAACCCGCAGTAGAATCGACCAGTTGGTCGATGCGGGGAAGGGGAAAGTCATCCTTCGGACAGGCACTATTCAAGCCGTAGCTGAGTGTGCTTGTCCATAAGGAGCTTGTGCTCCTCCTGGAGGGCCCTCAGCTCGGCCTTTACTTTGCCGGTGTCTTCCACGGCTCCCATTCCCTATGCAAATCAACAGGTCAAGAATGTACTGAACATGGATTAACAATACAGGGGTAAACCCAGGAGATTTAGAGTTCTTACCGGGGAGGGCGTGGCTGATGATCCCATGGAGGTTGCCATTGTGAAAGAAAAGATAAGGAGTCGAAGCGTTCGAGAATTAGAAAAACAACAAAATACCGCGACGCATGGCGAGGTACTTATAGAATTTCCAAGGCGACGCATGGCGACACAGTTGAGAATTCAAAGCGCCAGAGTATTTTTCTATCGGTACAAACAACAAAAAACCGTCAGACAACAAAATACCGTGAGACTAACGAATTTATTCTAACGGTAAAACATAATAATACTGATAGAATAAGTAAATTTTTCGCAGCGAAACTTTTGAAGTGCCTGAGACACATTAAAGTAGTGGATGTCCTTTTCTATCGGTACAAATAACAAAATACCGTCAGAAAAATTGATTTTTGGAGAGCTTAATTTGAAGAAGCAAGAGGCTTCAATGAGATTTTTGCAAGTGCTATTGGAAGGGAAGAATTAAGTACTTACAGGATAAAGGTACTGTACATGTTAGAACTCATGCTGTGGAGTAAAATTGAGATATATTAATGCTGTGAACTAGCTTATCATTAAGTTCTAAAGAAAAATGTACTGCCTGATGTATTAATGATAAGTTCCTCACCTTGCTACAGAACTTGTGGGCTGTTTGCTTGACATTTATCCCTGAAATAGAAATTAATCATCAATGGTTCTCAACCCATAATCCTTCTTCATGATCATCTCGCAGATATGTTGTTTCGTTGATATCTTTAGTAGGGATAGATTGAATGTCCTCTAAAAATGGAGGTATTTCATCGAATTGGTTATACTCCTCTTCGTCGACAATGTCTTCGACCCCAACAATACGTCTCTTGCTGTGGAGGACAACATGAAAGTTTGGATTGGCCGGGTCAACGATGTAGAATACCTGTGTGGCTTGCTTTGCAAGTATGAATGGATCGTCTTGGTGTCCGACTCTACCAAGATCGACGAGAGTAAACCCGTAACTGTCAACTTGAACACCTCGAGGGATTTCAACCCATTGGCATCGAAACAGGGGAATCTTAAGTAATCCGTAATCGAGCTCCCATATTTCGTCAATAGCACCGTAATATGAGTTCAGCACCCTTACTAACCTGGCATCCTCAGAAATAGCAAACAGTGTCACTCCGCTACATTGCGTGCTACTCTTGGCGTCTTGAGCTCTTGTGTAAAATGAATACCCATTGATGTTATACCCCTGCCATGTCCCTACAGTGAATCTTGGGCCTCTAGCCAACCATGTCACAGTTTTACTTACGGAGCCCTCGGCAGCTCGCGTGACTCTTTCTTGGATCCACCCAGCAAATTTTCTGTTATGTTCTCTAGTGACCCAAACGTCTGACTTCGAAGGATTCTGTGACCATAACATTACCTTGTGCTCGTGTATGTATGGCTCGACCTCCGTCATGTGTTGTAAGACCCAAAAATGTGATTTTGCGTACACATCACAAGCGGGGACGATAGCTTTGAATCCAATCGTTCCGATGCCCTGAAACCTACCCTCGTGTCGGGACCTAGGAACGCCAATTGGGTCAACCCCGGCCATATAATTCAATCACCTCCTCGGCAGCATAACCTTCCATGATACTCCCCTCCGGTCGACGACGAGTCCTTACGTATCCCTTCAATACACCCATAAATCTCTCAAATGGATAGATGTAGCGCAGGCACACGGGTCCACAAAACTTAATTTCTCTGATAAGGTGAACAATCAGATGGACCATAACATCAAAAAAGGATGGAGGGAAATACATCTCGAGTTGACAAAGAGTTGTAACCACGTCGCGTTGCAAAGCGTCCAGTCCATCCGGATCAATTACCTACGAGGACACAGTTTCGACAAATATTCATATCAAAAAAATCTTCCAATTAAGCTCCACAAATGGAGGTAATGAACTTATAGTACGAGTGCACGTACTTACCTTGCAAGATATTGTGTTGAAGAAATAACATAGATTTGTGATTGTCTCTCTGACTTTAACTGGGAGAATGCCTCTGATAGCAATGTGAAACATTTGTGACATCAAGACATGACACTAGTGGGACTTCGTGCCAACCAGTCTTAGGTCCTTCATGGACATAAGCTTTTTCAAGTTCGCGGAGTACCCACATGGAACTTTAACATTGTGCAGGCACCGACAGAGTTCTGTTTTTTCGCTCTTGGACAACGTATAGTAGGCCGGGGGGAGGTATGTATGCTTTCCATTCTCTCAAGGTGCAAGCTCAGTCCTTATCCCCATTTCCACCATGTCACGACGAGCTTTCACACCATCCTTTGTCTTTCCAAGAATGTTCAACAACAAACCAATCAAACTGTCATAGACATTTTTCTCTACATGCATGACGTCAATGCAATGTCGAACTTGTAAGTGCTCCCAGTACGGTAGATCCCAGAGAATCGATCTCTTCTTCCAAACATTTTTTTCTCGAGGTTTAGAATGCTTACCGAACTCAGCTTCGATGTCCTTCACGCGCGAGTAAATCTCCTTACCGGTCAGAAACACTGGAGCTGATCCCTTCCCAGGCTTCCCGTTAAATGATTTCCTCTTCTTACGGTACGTGTGATGCACCGGAAGAAACCTCGGTGACCCATGTACACTGTTTTCCGGCAGTTTCGCAGCCACATGCTCTCAATTTCATCTAGGCAAATAGGGCAAGCCTTGGCCCCTTTCGTACTATACCCCGACAAATTGCCATAGGCCGAAAAATCATTTATGGTGCAAAATATCAGGGCCCGCAAGATGAAATTCTATTTCTTGTATGCATCCCACACCTGCACCCCCTCGCTCCACAATTTCTGTAAGTCCTTAAGGCGCTAGAAACACGTCAATATCATTTCCGGGTTGTCTGGGTCCTGAGATTAGTAACGCCATCATGATGTACTTGCACTTCATGCATAACCAAGGAGGAAGATTGTAGATGCATAAAAGAACTAGCCAAGTGCTGTGCCGACTGCTCATATTACCATGTGGGTTCATACCATCTGTACTCAGCCCGAACCTTATATTCCTAAGTTCGCCGCCGAACTCAGCAAATGTTCTGTTGATGTTTCTCCATTGAATAGAACCAGCTGGGTGTCTCAGTTTTCCGTTTTTTTTCCGGGCTTCAGCATGCCAACGCAAGTGCTTCGCGACTTTCGGATTTGCAAACAGCCGCTTCAATCTAGGTATCATAGGCAAGTACCACACAGTTTTCACCGGATGTCCTTTCTTTACCTCATGACGTTCACTGTCAATCCGGTCCCTACGCGTATACCTCGATGCGCCGCATCTTGGACAAACATGCAAACTGGAGTACTCGTTACGGTACAACACACAATCATTTGGGCATGCGTGTATTCTTTCAATTTCCATTCCCTACGGACACAACAGTTTTTTGCCTTGGTAAGTAGATCTTGGCAACTCATTTCCCTCTGGAAGCATGTCCGCTAGAGATCTAATAGTGCCGTGAAACTCTTATCACTCCAACCGTTGCCTGCCTTCAAGTTATATAATCTCAGCACAGAAGACAGTTTTGTAAATGTTGCACATCCAGGGAACAGAGGCTTCTCAGAGTCAGCAATCAGTTTCTCAAATTCAAAGAAGTCATTTTCATTGTAATCTTCCTCAACATCACGTAACATCTCATCTAGATTGTCGTCGTCATCATCATCATCTACGTGCACATCGGAATGAACATTATCAAAATTCGGATGATCATCGATATTATTGCAATCCACATCCGAGTCCTGCTGATTGGTAGTAGTGGTGCTTGTTTCCTCAAGATCTTCGCCATGCCATATCCAACGGGTGTATCGCGCGTTAAAACCACGACGAATCAAATGACTCTTAATTTGATCAGAGTTACTAAACTTCTTCAAGTTCATACAATCTGTACAAGGACAGAGCATATTTTTCTCTCCCTTCCTCTCCTTTTGTTACTCAGCAAATTTAATAAACTCATTCACACCATCCAAATATTCAAGAGTAGTACGTTTTATTCCATACATCCAATATTTCCTGTCCATCTACAATTAACAAAATTTAATGAGTCAGCCATGCATGAAACCTGCCCTATTAAGTTATGTATATGTACATGTACAGCCTCTTACAACAGATGTGTTGAACCCTAGCCTGACAAAATTAACACTAATTAACCGAGCTAACTACACAATACAAACTAGTTAGCTCCTGAAACATGACGCATTTCCAGCTACCTAGCTCCCATGCTTAGAGCTACAAACTTGGAACTACACAATACAGCTAGCTTGCAAGTAGAGAGGGAAGGAGATCTAGAGGGAGAGAGAGATAAGTGTCGACAATTAAGCATACCTTAAAGAGAGGGGCGCAATCAACTTCCCTCCAGCTTGCGCTGATCACCCTAGAAGTGTAGCTGCGAGCGTGGAACTTTTATCACAAACAGAGGGACACCGAGTGCAACAGAACAAATTAAAGAGCAGCTCAGCAATGGTCGAGTGGGGTTTTCCTTATAATGGACCTTTTTCTAACGGTAAATACATGAAATAACCGTTAGACTAACTAAAGTAATTTGCCGCTCACATATTCCATCGGTAAAAACACACATATACCGTTAGAGAATGTACATTACTGAGCAAGCATAGGTCTTGTTCTTGACGAGGATTGACACCCGGGTCACTTCTAATAAACTTCTGGTTCAAGACAGGTTCGAACCAGACATGTGTCTGGAGATGCGAACTCAAGCTATTCTGAGAGGCATCACCACGAGGTCGCAAGCTTTACGCGATCAAGTCGCAGCTTTATGCGGTCAGACCGTAAGCCTTGCGCGGTCAGAAGTTTGTGGGCTATACGCGAACTACACATTCGGGATATTACGCGGTCAGCCGAATCCCGCGGTCAGAACATCTGCCGATCAGGATACCTGGGATCTATCTATTCGGTTGCCCATACGACAGGATATTCTAAGTATCCCGAAGATTCCTACACGTGGAGAATCAACCGTCAGGAGGTTAACACGTATAGTTATCCATGAATAACACGTGTTTTACCTACGTGGAGGTTAAGAGCAGTTTCAAAAACCGTATCCAACCGTCCGTACAACCGATTGATGCAGTTTCCTTCACATGGCACCCTTTCAAGCAGTATAAAAGGATGGCATGAAGCATCAATCAAAAAAAGAGAAAAAGGGGGATCCAAGTTAGCCAAGTCTACGGCACACCTCATATAGTATTTTTATAAGTCTTCTTTAGCTTATCTTTGTACACTTTTACAGGAAAAATCCTCGCCTGTGAGGACTTTTTCCTCCACTTGTAAACCTTTCACCATACTTAGTGAAATCTCAACAGGACGTAGGGCTTTTACTCCCACCATCGAGGGCCCGAACCTGTCTAAATTCTCTGTGCTCCTGTTCACCATTGTTCAGCGTACCTTCCCGAAGGGTCATCTTGAAAGGTCTCACTATTACAAATTCTGCATAAGTTCGGCTGAGGACTCCGAGTCCGAATCGTCGACAGTTCTATCGGTAAATATGTGTATTTATCGTTAGATGATGCATGACTGAGCAAATATATGTGTTTTCTATCGGTAAATATGTGTATTGACGGTTAGATGATGCATGACACAACACGTACATGAGTTTTTCTATCGGTAAATATGTGTATTAACCGTTAGATGATGCATGACACACGAACATGAGTTTTTATATCGGTAAATATGTGTATTTACCGTTAGATGATGCATGACTGAGCAAATATATGTTTTTTCTATTGGTAAATATGTGTATTTACCGTTAGATGATGCATGACTGAGCAAATATATGTGTTGTCTATCGGTAAATATATGTATTTACCGTTAGAGGAGGTAATTGTACCAAACTGGGACACACATGACACTAGTTCTCACATCCAAGGAATCATATCAATGTAACATGCATCAAACAGATCTTACATCAAACAGATCTTAACTAGAAGATAAAGCAATATTTCAAGAAATGCTAATTTGTGGATTAACTAGGAGACACAAAAATACTTTTCTTAGGTACTTGGGACTTCATCTTGCCAAAGAAATTACATATGCCAGTTCACAAATTCAGGTACAAATATACACATGCAAGTTCACCAATACAAATTCAGGTACATGTCTGAAACAGCAGTACAAATACACACCTACCTACCAATACAATTAAATACACAAATACTCCCTACACATTCAAGTTCATGTCCCAATTAGCAATACATGATACACAAATATACAACAATATACAAATATACAACAATTCACACATTCGATGTATATTAGAAAAGCCACGTCTGAAATTAACAACAGATCACGACGAGGACCCAGTGGCCCATACATTTTACATAAAAGAGAACCTTTGCAGGTTGCGACAATGCAACTGTTGAATCTTGAGCCCTAATTAGGGTTTTGGTGATTAATGACATCCATAAGATTTATGACTAACTTCTGTGTGTGAGACTCAGGTAAATCAGAGGAGAAAGCATCAAGAAAGAGCAAAAGCAAGGTTATAAAGACTCCATGAAGCAAAAATGACGAAAACCTCGACAAGAGTACAAATGTCTAAACCTAGCGCTTTCTTGTTTTGATAATTTCTAGGTTAGATGGTCGTACTATTAAGAGGAGTCTTAGCACAAGTCTCTTGATCAACCTTGAAGTTTTTAGAAGCACATTTGCATTTGCATTTACCCTCAAATCGAAATTGAGTAAAAATTCAGCATTTCTATTTTCGTTTTGTACTGGCCGGACAGTGTCTGAAGTGACCGGACAATGTCCGGCCAATACAAATAACTTCTGAACATTGCAAAACTTGAAACAAAGACATATACATTTGTCCGATGCATCTGTCCGATGTAGGCCGGACATTGTCCGAAGTGACCGGACAATGTCCGGTCAATACAAATTTTCACGGCAAGGTAAGTTGAGACAAATGTATTTGTCAGGAGGCTTTTGTCTGAAGTGCACCGGACATTGTCCGAAGTGACCGGACAATGTCCGGCCAATACATCTTCTGAGCAATTGAAAATGCATGTGTTAACAGTGACATATGTATTTGTCCGGACATTTTGTCTGGACAAATCCCATATGTCCGGCCTATACAAATGTTGAAATGTTTTAATTCAAGTGTTAACAGAGACAAATACATTTGTCCGGACATTTTGTCCAGAAAAATCGATTTGTGCGGTGTGTACATGTAATGTTGAACAAGGGTGTTAACAGAGACAAATGCATCTGTCCGGACGTTTTGTCCGGACAAATCCATTTGTCCGGCCTTCAGAAACTTGTTCAAACGGCTACTGACACTCGAATTACACATGAGTAACGGCCAAGTTTTTTGTACTGACCGGACAATGTCCGGCCAGTACAACTTTCGCCCAATTTTCTTGAAAACAACCGTTTTGCTGAGAGTATAAATATCCCACTGTTTGTAGATGTCATATACACACGACATACATCTCTAAACCCTTGTGCAACAGTGTGCAAACTCTCTCACACTCATTCTCTAGCAATTGAAGTCAAAACTTGAGAAAACCTTGAGTGCTAGTTGAGTGAAGTTGATTTCAAGCCTTTTGCATTTGCATAGTTGTTCTTCAAGCCTTGAGGTTGATCAAGCAAGGTGCTAGACTTGTTACTCTTGGTGATTGCCATCACCTAGACGACCCAGGAGGTCCGGTGATCTCTCCATCGATGGTGTGTGTCGGAGAGGCTCGGCGATTGATTGTAAAGGCTCGGAGCTCGCCTATCCGGAGAGGAGAAGGGCTACTGTAACATCCCTGTTTTCACTATCTTTTCTGCTTGCGAGTCAGCATATCTTCTTTGGAATCCCTGATGTCTCAACCCTATCTTGATCTTAGGTATGCCACTACCTTAACCTAAAAAGTTGGCAGCTAAACTTCATCTCCCAGATCATTTTCACATTTCAGTCCAAAAGTGCTTTAGTTTAGTCCTTTTCAGAAAACCCAAAAAAAAGGCTAAAAGTTCCAGATCATCTCCAAATCCAAATCTGATCAAGTGATTATCTTTCTTTCATTTTTCTGAACATTTTCCCCTTCTGGAAGAATTCCAGAATCTCAACCGAAACCCTAGTTTCAGCCCCGACGAAAGTTTCAAACCCTAATTACCCTGTTTACCCTATTTTACACTGTTTTCGATTTTTGTCAAAACCACCAGATCTTATCAGATTTCACCATTTTTCCTGCTGGATGAGTCTAAGACATTTAGTAACACTCATCTGCAAAGTCAAAATTCAAATCAGCCCTTCAGATTTCCAGAATTGCAAATAGGCCCAAGTTCCCGAACCAAAATCCTCGCAGTTTAGTCCAAACCTTCGCAAGTGAGTCCAAAACCTTGCAAACAAGCCCCTGGCCTTTTCTTCGACCACGACCAGGAGACCGCGTGCACGACCGCGACTAGAGCAATTCGACCAGCGCCCCGCCGCTTTGCCTCGCCGCCGAACTCGTCGCCGGCGAAGTTCCCCGCGCTGCCACCATCGCAGCCACGTAGCTACCGCCGCGCACAACTGTACCGCCACCGTGGAGCACCTCACCCGCGCTGTGCCGTGTTCTTCTCCGCGCGCGCGCGTGCCTGCTGTTGTCAGGAGCTTTACGCCACATGGTTGCCATCCCGGAGATCACTATCTCATCGTCCTGACAAAATCCCGATTCTGCGCGATACCCCGTCTCTGGCAGAGCTCCCGCCATGTCCCGATATGCCTCGTTGATCGCTCCAGCGCCAGAAGATATCTCATCGGTGATTGCTGCAACTCCCGAGAGCTCAATCCCACGGCTATATAAGGCCCCTTCGCCTAGCATCTCTTCACACACCATCCAGCAACTGCAAGCCTTAGCCTCCACCACCAGAGAACAATCCAGTTCATCAGCGCCGCCGCGAAGACCTTCTTCCCCGGCGAGCTGCTCTTGAAGCTCACGGCGCCAGCTTCGCCCGTAGCTTCCCCCTCCAAACCAACATCACCAGTAAGATCCCCTTAACCCCCTGTATGTGTCATAGCCGTTAATTGACCCCCGGCGAACCTCAACGCCGGCAATCACCGGAAAAGTCGTAATCCCCTGTTCCCCTAATTTCGAGTGATTCAAGCCAAATTGATCCTCGTGCCAGTAGAGAATAATGATCAGTGAGCTAGGAGAAACAAGCCTGCAAACTTGGAATCGTCAATTTTGCCCCGAGCGTCGAAATCCCATGTTCGAGCCTCGGTAGTTCGCCGGAGAACGCCGCCGTGCTTCTCCAGCCATTCTCTGGAAAAATTGAGTACACCTGTAGCTTTGTGATGACCCCTAGATTCTTCCCGAGCGTGGAATTGAGTTCAAACTCCCTGGAACGAAAACACCCAAATCGGCGCCTTCGTCTTCGGCCCCGATCGCCGGAGTTCATTTTCTGGCCAAACCAGCCGATGAAACCTTGTCATCTAGCTAGGCCTCAACCCCCTAAGCAATTTACTCCACTGGCTCGAACCCTGAATCGGCCTAGATCAAAAGTTATGATAATTCCAAGATTACTGTCCAGTGATTCAGGCCACCGTGTTTGCTCACCAGATTTGGCCACCTTCCGGCCACTTTCTGCCCTTGAGCCTGTTGAGAGTTTTGTAGCTGTCATCAAGGCCTAAACCCCAGACAAAGTTGTGCACCAATTGGAGTCCTGAGTCAAAAGTTATCCAATGCCCTAGTTTCTGGCCATGTCTAGCACTATGTCAGTGCATGTCCACCAGTGGCATTAGATGATTTAGACTTGTTATATTTGAGCAATTGAAATGCCACTTTGTCCACTAAGCCTTTTGAACCATGCTCTACAATATTCCCTATTGCCACATCTCCAGAAAACAAACCTAGAACCAATTTAGGGCTATGTCAAGCCATGAGCCGAATGTCAGCCCTTCGACATTCAAGTCCTGTTGAGCCCATCTCTTCGATCAATGTCAAGTGACCTTGTCCAAACCCTTACCCCTGCATGCATGATGTATTTACGTATTATTTTCTAGTACTTGTATGCTTATATAGTATGTATGTGTTGTTTGTATCCGCCATGGAACCAGACGTTGAAGGAACCGAGGAGATCTTCGAGGATTCATCTAAGCAGTTAGACCCATCATTGCAAGGTAAGTCTCAAACCCTTGATCACGTCTAACCTAATATTTTGAAATGAAGTATGTTAACTGTTTTCAAGTATATGCATGCCTTAGATTCAAATAAGAGTTATGTTTTAATGAAATGATAGATATGACCTAAATAATTGTAAAGCCCCTTTTGTGATTGATTATCCATGCACCCTTGTCACCCTAGAATATCATGCTTAGGCTATGCTATGCCCAAGATCATATGATAAATGTTGAATGGTCACATACGAGAAAAGTATATTCAGAACCCCTTTTTTTAAAGAAAATATGATTGGAATCGATAGTGAGGATGGTTTGATTGGATGGTGCTGTGTGCGCACTGGGAATGCGAAAGACTCCTCACTAGAGATTCATAAGGACTAGAACCTTGTGTTGTGCTTCTATGCGGCATGAAAAACGTACCAACCACTTGCCCGGTTATAGGACGGGCGCAACTTAGTAGCTTTCTTTAGTATTAGCTTTTCCTTGCAATGGTTGTCGGTCCAGCTTCTTGCGAGAACTGGTGGGCCGCAGAAGGCCATGAGTGATATGAGTTCAGAAAAATCATGAGAGAAAAAGGTGGAAAGAAGGAAGACGCCCTATGCTAGATTAAGTCGTGCGCGACTGTAATCAAGAGAGGCTATGTGTCTTGCGAGAACATAGACCCGGGCTAGGAAGTAAGGCAGTGGGAATGACCCACAACGGTACTTGAGACTTGACTGTCTATTTACCGGGCAGGGAATAGTTAATGCTAGGATTGTAAACTGTTGTGTCATCTCGGCCTTGTCACATGCGTGAAAGTCGCATGGAGAGGTACCGACTTGAAAGCCGAATGATCGGTGGATTAAGGTGGTACACCTTTGCAAAGTTTAAAAAGTATCGGATACTCTGAGCTCCCAGGTTATGGAGTCTGCGTGCTGTGGATTCTATTCACGTCGATGCAGCACAAGTAGCTTTTGGAAAGTTTTTCACAAAATCTGAATAAAGTGGTGACTCATGAAAGACCGCCACACACAACATTTTCTAAGAATTTATCTTAGGGTTTTAAAAGCCTCTCTTTCGAAAATAAAGATCTTTTCTTCAAAACCAAGTGCAAAAATCTATTCTATATACATATATAAAGCCAAAGAGCTATTCTTTGAGAAATTTCCCCCTCATCTATACATACTTGCATTCTTATTTGGGACTTGTTGAGCACCATGTGGACAATGTGCTCACCCTTGCTTTTACAAACAAATTTAGAAGAGGGATTTGTCGACCCTGAATCTTACGGTCTTGAACCCAATGTGGAACAAGAAGAAGAAACTGAAGACCAAACTTGTTAAAGGGTTATGTACCAAGGTGGAGTCAGATGTGGAGAAGGCCCGTACACCGCTGCTGCAGAAGAAGAAGACTGATGAAGTCTTTTCGTTTGTTATTGTTATTTTATTTTGTGCCGACCTCTGTGGCAAAAAATCCTTAATTTGTATCAACATTTAAATGCGTCATTTTGGAGCTAAGTTATTGTAATGTTGGTCCTTGTGATCAGCACTTGTTTTTAATTACTCGCATTTTTATATAATGCATCTTGTTGTTGTGAGCTGCAATGTACCTTTTCTGAGTGCAACCCACCTGGGCGGTTGCCACCGGATTCCTCAAATGAGGGTCCCACAGCTACCCATAGTGAAATCGAAGCATAAGCTCTAGCGAAGAGCACTTCAACGAGGATTAGTGGAAATCGGCAAATTTTCGAGACCTCGGGAAAAATTCGATCTCTTCAGTTATCTCTACTACTCACTTCATTTTCTTAGTGATTGAATTGTTGCTCTTAATCTTTTAGAAATTGCAAAACTTGTATTGAATTGTCATTCATATCTTTAGAGACTTGTTATTGAAATTTAGGTTGTTAATGATCACTAGTTTAGAAGTAAAAATTTAAAAACCTCCTATTCATCCCCCTCTAGTCGGCATCCTTCGATCAACAGCAACTACCGACTACAAGTGAGACCTGATACATCACAAATCCATTCATCCAAAATAGAAAATGTCTGAACCACATTGGATTTAACCATAGGAGTTCAGTTCGAAGACGCCCGAGGAGCTGGAACTGCCGTCGACTTACATTTGTATTGGTGATTTGCTCGGACTCAAACTCGATCAACTCAACTCAACTCAACTCCATTAACAAAAAGAACCTACCTTCCAAGATGTTGTTCTGTGTAGTGATGGTGTAGAATGGCTGTGCAAATAACAACAATTCTACTTTTCCAAGCAGGTAAGCATCTGGCCACAAGCTGGTGCATGCAAAAAAATGTAAGATGCTTTCTATAGGTCCTGATTTGAGAAACACGCCGGGCTTAAGGATCTTCTCGACCGAGCCAATCAAGATCTCGCCCTTCACGTCCTTCCAGCTCTCGACAGTGATCTTCACCGTTTCTTTCGCCAACAAGCCAACGTAGGCAGCGTACTGCGATGAAGAACCGTGAAATACGTTGCCCCTCATGAGCATCATCCAAGGACCTGCACAGATCATAATCATATTGAAAAGAAGACACATCAAAATGAAGGATACAAAAATTGCAGAATTATTGCCATAATCAGATTAGAATAATCTAACAATATTGCCGAAATTTTACGTACCTTGCTTGGGATGACGAAGTCTAGAGGGCGTCGATGGAGGTGCAGAGGTGCAACGGTCGCCTGTAGAGGTGCGCCGGCCGTCCATGGAGCTTACGGGTTAGGACTACGAGCGCCAGATGAACTGTGAGAATGAAAGAGATATACCCGTGTATTTATAGTACTAGATAAGTTCTATCGGTACAAAAACCGCATACCGTTAGTAATTTTATATATCTTCTAACGGTATACAAATAAATTACCGATAGAATAAAAACAACTGTAGAAGGCGAATGGTTCTATCGGCACAATACATATTACCGATAGGAATTTTTGTACATACTCTGTCGGTATATACGTACATTGCCGATAGAATAATACTAGTTGTAGAAGGCGAACAGTTCTAAAATATTTTTGCTATATTCTAACGGTATAAACATTCATTACCGATAGAATAAAACTATTTGAAGACGAACAGTTCTAAGCAATTTTCGATATATTCTAATGGTACAAGAATCCATTACCGATAGAATAAAAATATTTGTAGAAGGCGAACGGTTCTATCGGCACACTACATATTGCCGATAGGAATTTTTGAGATATTCTGTCGATAGACGCATACAGTACTGATAGAATAAGTCTAGTTGTAGAAGTCCACCAGTCCTATCGGCGCACAACATTCTCCCGTCAGTACTTATGCATCTCTTCTAACGGCAAATATGTTCATCACCGCTAGAGTAAATCATATTGCTTCTTCTATCGGTAAGTTTCTTACAAACCGATAGGAAAAATTCACCCATTGTCCTTTTATGATCGCAAGGCACATTTTCTATCGGTTTTCTACTAAATCGCTAATAACTGATAGAATATAGGGGTTAGTAGACTGCATTTCTATACTAGTGCTAGATCCTTTGGAAAGATCTCGTCGTGGGCTTCTCCGTGGACTATAAGAACGTCCCAATCAGACTTCATGTGAGGGAGTTATGGTCGTTTGAAGGCAGGCTGCTCCTGGATGGCCGAACCAGACTCCAACTCAAATCCATCCCGGACTCCAACTCGACTTGGGCTCCTTGCTGGTCCTTGTGTCCTTGCTGGTCCTCTCCATGGTTCCTAAGCACACTATTATCACTATTAGATAGTAAACCATTCTCAAAATAATATATATATAAACTTAGGAACGAGTTCACCTGGCAATGCAACAATCGGGCTTTGCTGCGCGTTATTGGTCTTTGTGTAACAAGCGGAGGAGTGCGTGTATCCGAAGAAGTGATGTCCTCATCAGGTTTCCCCACAAATGGGAGAGTCACTGCTCATTTACTTAGTTGCTACCCCTTGCGCAGTCAGTGTAGTCCTGGTCGCAAAAAGGGAAGGAGTGCAACGGCTAGTGTATTACGTAAGTGAAGTACTAAACAGACCAAAGGAACGTTACCCCGAGCTCCAAAAACTACTCTATGCCCCCTTAATGGCTTCCCGAAAGCTGTGTCATTACTTTCAAGCACACAAGATTTTCGTGCCATCATCCTTTCCCTTAGGGGACATTCTTTGAAATCAGGAAGCAACCGGTTGAGTAGTGAAATGGGCACTAGAACTTGGAGCGTTTGATCTCCACTTCATTGCTCGAGTAGCAATCAAATCTCAAATTCTTGTAGATTTCGTGGTCGAATGGACTAATCCTGAACCACTTTCGCAAGAGCCAACAGATTTGTCAACTAACGACATTTGGGCAATGTATTTCGGTGGTTCTCACGGTTTTCCAAAATCGGGGGCTGTAGTGGTCTTAATCACACCTCAGGGCGACCAACTCCAGTATGTCATACAACTACACTTTGTTGCTACCAATAACACAGCAGAGTATGAAGGTCTTCTAGCCGGGCTTCGAGAAGCTAAATCCGTTGGAGTCCATCGGCTGTTTTGAGGGTAGACTAGCAACTAGTCGTAAACCAGGTAAACAAGGAGTACAACACCTCTGATGAGACAATGGCTTGTTACCTGGACGAGGTGAGGAAATTGGAAAAATACTTTAGAAACTTCGAAGTCCAATTCGTTCAGCGAAGAGACAATATTCTCACAGACCAGTTATCAAAACTTGGGTCCTCACGCTCATTTGCTCTGGTAGGAGTGTTCATCGAGCACTTAAAATATCCCTCGATTATCGAGAAGACAGAGGCGATGACTAACGTCACCGCCCTCGGGCATGAAGCAAATTGGATCCAACCATTGAGGATCTATCTTGCGCTTGGACCTTGCCCAAGGACGAAACCGAAGCTGATCGGTTAGTTAGAAAAGTCTGCATGTACAAACTGGTTGAAGGGACCTTGTACAAAAAGAGTACGCAAGGAGTACTCATGCGTTGCATCCCTATAGAAGGACAAAACCTTCTGAGAGAAATCCATGGAGGCATGTGCGGCGCACATGCATCTTATAGAACACTGGTCGGAAAGGCTTTTCGACAAGGGTATTACTGGCCTTTAGCATTAAATGATGTCAGGCAATTGCTCAAGACATGCTCATAGTGTCAACTTCATGCTCAGCAAGTTCATCAGCCGGCATATGAACTACAAACTATTCCCTTGACATGGCCATTCTCCGTATGGGTAATAGATATTCTAGGGCTAATGCCCCAAGCAATCAATGGATATAATTTCTGTTCGTAGCCATTGATACGTTCACTATATGGATCAATGCTGAACCAATCCGAACCATTAGTGGTGCAGCGGCGAAGAAGTTCTTTGACAAGAACATTGTGATCCCATTTGGTGTTTCAAGTCGTCTCATCACAGATAATGGCTCCCAATTCATTAGTGGTGTTTTTCTAGATTATTGCGACGATATTGGGACCAAAATCTATTTTGCATCTGTCACTCATCCGTAGAGCAACGAGGCAGTTGAATGTGCCAACGGGCAGATAATACAAGGGGTTAAAAAACGTGTATTCGACCTCCTTAAGTTGCTCTCGGGGGCTTGGGTAGAGGAACTCTACTCCATTCTATGGGCGCTTCATACCACACCCAATCGCGCAACAGGGGACACGCCTTTCGAATTGGTTTTTGGTGCAGAAGCCATGCTCTCCTCGTATAGATAACTTCGATATCGCCAATCAAAGTGAAACACACAAAGATGAACTCATCCTTCTCGAAGAAAAGCATAATCAAGCACTCATTCGGTCCACAGCGTATTTACAAGCTTTGCGTAAATATCACAGCAAAAGGGTGCGACCACGTAGCTTCACATGAGAGACTTGGTTTTGAGAAAGATCCAAAACCAGTTTGGCCGCAACAAATTCTCTTCTCAATGGAAGGTCTTTACACTGTGGTCTCAATACCGTGACCTGGATCGGCTCGATTAGCTATGGAAGATGGCAGAGTTTTATCTAACACTTGGAACATAGACCAATTGCGAAAATTTTATATGTAAGTCTTTTCATTTTTTATTGTACATCTCTATATTCAATAAAAGCACTTTATGTTGTAGTTATTTTCCCACTTGTGTCCTTTCTTTTTATCGGGCCACGCCCGGGGGCTGGTCGGAGTGGACATTCTTTAGCGTAATTTTTAAGTAGCTTCGCTAGCCGATCTCATGAACGAATCTAGTCAAAACATCTCTCTGTAAGCCGTTTCTCAATGCGTAGAGACTTGCTAGCATGTTACAGATCATTCGAGTGGCTGTCAGTTCGCAACAAGCTTGTGCATTTGCCTTAGAGTGTTTGTCCACTCGACCATGTGATCGCATAAAGTCCAAGCTCCTCTTTTTAAGCCGTCTCTTCATGAATAAGAACCAAACTTATATGTTCTCGATCAACGGTGCCTTTATTTGTTTTTGATCCTGCGACCATAATACCAACCTTTGTGTATGTATGGTCATAGGAGGGGGACTAGGGAAACATAACCATAACATTAAGTTAAGAAACTAAACGGTGGAGGATCTGGTTGTTGAGGAAGGCCATGGGTGTGAGGATGGTCCGCATGGTATGCACGTGCATTTGGATATGTTCTGTTTGGGAGGATGTGGCCTGCGTGTACAAGATAGTCATAGAGGCAATCTACACGGCTGGTGAGCTCATTTATCCTGGAATCCATCGCAGTCCTGTAATCTCATTTGCGCTTCGTGATCTTCTTGATGTTGCATCAGGGTGTCATCATTGCCGTACATACTTCAAATCCGGGGGTGTTGAGGCGCGAGGAGCCAGAATCCGCAATCGTATCAATATTTGGACGGTTGGATGAGGAGATCTAGGGCTTCGTATGTGGAGGTTTTGAGGAGTTTTGGGGCTTAACAATGGTGGTGTGGCTTTTCGGAGAAGAGGAGGGCTTTATATAGGGTGGTAGGTAGGACATGTGGTGGTATGGGAGAAGCAAAACACAAAGAAAACAAAATTTCAGCACTTTGATCGCACCCGAAATGGCGAGCGCGATGCAATGTAATAACCACAATTGAACGGTTGAATGTTGAGCACTTGAGGGTCGAATTCCACGAGGAACAAGGGGATTCATATTTCTAGCTTAATGGATCACTGATTAAGTCTAAACGAGTTGGCATTTTTTTCTACACTAAATCTACTACTAAAACTATCAACTAGGGTTTTAAAGTAGTAAAGAGCAAGTATGAAATCTAGGGTTTGTAAGCAGGAATGAAAATCTAGGGTTTTGGGAGTTCTATAACCATTCGGCATAATTCTATCCAAGATTTGAGGATTGCAAGTTAATTTCAATCGTTTTTTAAGATATATTAAGTTGCCAGTACGGTCGCTGGTACAACAATCAGAGGATCGCTTCCACTGTTACGTTTGGCAAGAGCCTCTCTCCTGTTCAAGAAGCCGTGTCAAAGCGCTAAGGACTCAAGAACTCCCATAAATTCTTGCTAACGCTCAACTACTACGTCTGTTGCCGAAACAAGAATTTAGGGTTTAGAGGAAGAAAACATCAGGAAATAACTCCAAAACTTAAGATCAAGACCGAGGAAGAATCACGCCTTCTGAATTAGGTCATCCCTAACCCTAAGGGATTAACTTGCAAAAAGCCATAATAATGCATAAATAATAATAAGAAGAATTAAATAAAAACTCACTAGATTTCTTGAAAATTGAATTAGCCGTCCTTGCAGGCTTACAAAAGTAGGAAAAATAAAGCAGGAGCTCTACTAAGAAAAACTACTCAAAACTACCTAAAGATCGCCTCTAAAAAAGATATCTAAATGAGCTAAAGCTTCTCTTTTTATAACAACATGGGTTAACATGTCCAAAAATAACTCGACATGCAGGAGACGAAGTCTGACTTCAAACGGCGGGAGAACAGATAAATCTGAGTCAAAACTGACTAGTCCTAAACAAATACGACTAAAATCAACCAAATATGGCTAAAATCGACCAAATCTGACCAGTGCTGGTCAAACCCGACCAAAATCGACCAAATCCGACCAGTCGTGGTCAAAACTGATTAAAACCAACCAAAGTCGACAAGTAAAAGCCACCGAAATCGAGTTGAACATGACCAGGACACACGAGGTGCTCCAGCCAAACATGTGTTGCAAACGAACGGCCAAGCGGTTTGGCGTGGTCGATCAGGACTCTTTTTGACCACGTGCTCGTGTTCGATCGCGACTCTTTTCGAGCAGGTGTCTTCGTATTCGAGTACAGCTCCTTTTTTGTCGTGACGTGTTCGAACAGGTCTGTTTTTTGCCCAGCCGTGTACATATGAGGTTTTTTCGGCGTAAACATGTTCGACCAGATCTTTTTGTCCAATGAATATTCGATCAAGCACTTTTTGCTGTTTAATTGTGATTTCTTGGTCGAATTGAGCCCAAATGTGGTCAAAATATTCTCAAATTTGATAGGTTTTGTCCCTTAAACATGTCAAACATAGCCTGAAAGTAGTTTGCAAATATAATGAAAAATTACGCATAAAATGTCACATCAAAGGAGTTTTAAGCATGATTTTACATGTTTTCAATACTAAACCTAGGGTAAAAATGCTACCAATTTAGCACTTATCACATTCCCCCAAGCTAGCATTTTGCTTGTCCTCAAGCAAAGAATGTTAATGATTTTTCCAAAAATTGGAATTCCTTGGTTAATCTGATTTTCAATAACAACTTCCGGCAATTCACATCACATCTATGCATATGAGGCAATTGATCTAAGCAATTTAAACTCTCCAAATGCAAATATTCAGATTATAAAATTTCAACATTAGAAAAGAGAGAGCTTAATCAATTAAATCATCTTGACAACTTCTTTCATATAGGATTTAGAACAAACCATAGCTGAAGAAAACACTCATTATGCTACAATTTATACAAAATTGCTAGATTGCCCTTTTTAGAGAAAAATTAAAACACATTTATTTCTTTTTTATACACTTTTTTTCATTATTTCTCGTACTTTTTCGTGCACTTTGCCAGAATGTTTTTATTGGATCATTCTGCCGCGGTTAGAGGAGACACAGCTGAAGACACTTACTTAAGTGCGCTTACAGAAAGGCAGGTTTGTCGATTTCTCGAGCTCTTGGAAGAAATCTCAATGCTTTGTATGCCTTCCCTTCACCAGCTGGTCGACGATTCACCACTGCCCAGCAGGTTGTATATATGTGACATGAGATTAGACCAAGCTGCATATTAAGCAACCGTTTTATTGAAAATATTATTTTTTTGCGTGCATAAGTTAAGTAAATTTTCCCTTTCCTAGTTGGTCGATGATTCACCACTGCCTCCCCCAGTGGGTCGATTATACTTTACTCGTACATGTTTTTTAATTTTAAAAGAGAAGGACAATTAGCAATCTAAGCATAAAAAGTGACATAAGAGAGTTAATTTTAGATAATAGTCTATTGGAAACCTTCAATTTGGAAGAAGTCAATAACAATCTAAAAGACAAGTTCAAGCTTTTATGGTCAATTTAACATAGAAACTGAACATAAGCAACTGAAAATTTTAAGAGAGATAAGTTCAATGGATCATATGCAAAGATGTGATATAATAGCTATCTAATTGATTAAAGATCATCTTCAAAACCAGGCATTTCAAGTGATCAATCTCTATTTTTTTTATTTTTCAGTTTATGATGGAATGTGGTGGAATGATGATTCGATGAAGACTAAGAAAACAGGTAAGTGAACACCTCACAAGCTAAATCGGACATTGTCCTCAATGTATGGAGAGAGATACAAATTACGCTTGCGGTCATGGTTCCTGGAGGTAGATGTTGTGGAAGATGCCGTGGTGAAAGAAGATGTTGTAGTCCACGTAGCTCCAATGGTGCAGTGCAAGGCGTTGCAACTGAAAACCTGAAAAGAAAAACAAAAAGAAACAAAAAAGAAAAGGAAAATAACAAGAAATACTTGCTTACCTTGGAGATCACTCGTCGGAAGCCGGTGGAGATGAATGGTAGAAATATGGCGATGTATAGGATGGATAGGTAGGTGGTGGACAGGGTTTTAGAGAAAGTCCGTGGATGTGAAGATGGTCCCCATTGTGGGTATGTGGCCTGCATGTACATGATAGTCGTAGAGGCGATCTACGTGGCCTATGAGGTGATCCATCCTGGAATCCATCGTAGCCCTGTATTCTACAAATTCCGACCTAAAGTCAGAGAGACTAGTGCACAAGGACTCTATGGAAGCATGTAGAGCAACAACATCAGATGTTGCCGATTGGTTAGACTCAGCAGCGCGTGAGTAATTAGGGTCATATGAGGTAGATGGGAGCATACTCCAATTTCACTCATTAGATAAGCAAGTTCGAGAAATATCGGGCAAAAGGATGAAAGGAATTCCATTAATAATCCAACATAAAGAGTTTTCTTCCCTCCTGCAAAATCCCATAGAAAACAATGCATGCAAGTCTAAGGTCGCCGCGGGCACAGATTCTTGATAATCAATAGCATTGTTGGGGGAAAATACTAGCAATGTCAAGCGTCACCCAAGGATGGGAGGAGGACCCCCTCATTCCTGGGCCCCTTTTCCTGGCTAGGGGAAGACCTCTCCCAGAGCCCCTTCTCCGGGCTAGGGAGAGACCTCCCCCGGAGCCCCTTCTCCGGGCTCAGGGGGGACCTCTCCCGGAGCCCCTTCTCTGGGCTCGGGGGAGACTTCCCCCGGCGCACCTTCTCCAGGCTAGGGAGAGACTTCCCCCGGAGCCCCTTTTCCGGGCTAGGGGAAGACTTCTCCCGGAGCCCCTTCTCTGGGCTCGGGGGAGACTTCCCCTGGCGCCCCTTCTCCGGGCTAGGGAGAAACTTCCCCCGGAGGCCCTTTCCCGGGCTAGGGAGAGACCTCCCCCGGAGCCCCTTCTCCGGGCTCGGGGGAGACTTCCCCCGGCGCACCTTCTCCGGGCTAAGGAGAGACTTCTCCCGAAGCCCCTTCTCCGGGCTAGGGGAAGACCTCTCCCGGTGCCCTTTCTCCGGGCTAGGGAGAGACTTCCCCTGGAGCCCCTTCTCTGGGCTAGGGAGAGACTTCCCCAGGAGCCCCTTTTCAGGGCTAGGGGAAGACCACTCCCGGAGCCCCTTCTCCTGGCTAGGGAAAGGCTTCCCCCGGAGCACCTCTTCCAGTCCGGGGGAGACCCCCCGGAGCCCCTTCTCCGGGAGGCACTGATTTCGAGGGTCACCACGTGTCCAAGATCGGTGCCCTGGACCTCGCCAAAAGAATATCCTGCCCTCGATCCGACGGTTGTAACGGGGGTAGTTTAGTAATTTGCGTCTTTTGGGGTCTATATATACCCTTGTAACCCTCTCTTGTAACCTAAGACACTCATTTGTACTCAATCCAAAAAACGAATAGGCGTGCTCTGGAGCCCTCTCTCCGGGAGAGAGCCCCCTAGCCGATGCTCGTCGGGAGCACGTCGATAGGACTAGGGCCTCCACTGAGGCCTGAAACTGTATAAACCGTTGTATCAATCTCTGAGATTGTCCAACGCGGGGTGACCCGTCATACGGTCAGCTCGCGTTGAGGAACACGTGTTGCGCACGTCATCAAATCTGCCGAGGTATTTTTTATACCACGACAGTTGGCGCCGACCGTGGGGACTCGTGACAAATAGTCATGGCTCCAAGGAGAACGAGGCACTTGACTTCCTTCAACGACGCTAGCCCTAGCAACCCTGCACCGCCGACGCAAGGGGCTGTCACCGCGTCGCCCCCTCCCGAGGACACTCGAGGGGAGGCAACAAGCATCTCTCCCGTCACCCTTGGCGGGGGAATGGCTCCTGCGAGCCAGCGTGAGGATCCCGTTTTGGGGGCACCAAGCGTCCCCCGGGTGGTACCTTTAGCTTCAGGGGATCCACTCCTCGGAGCTCTTGTGGAGGGCCAACTTCACGCGCAACATACTCTCGAGGAGTTGTTGCACGCCATACCGCGGCCTCCGGCCCCTGAGTACCCACCCCCGTTCCAGTTTGGGGGGATGCCACCCCCATTCATGATGGGACACCAAGGAGGTTTCTTCGCGCCGGGAGTTTGCCCCTTCCCGGGAGGTGTTCCCACCTCCGGAGGACTTCCCCTACCAGGGGGCACCCCCACTCCCGGTGAACACCCTCCCCCGGGAGGAGCTCCCTCCTTCGGTGGACATCCCCCAGGGGGTGCTCCCGCCCCCGGAGGGCTTTCGTTCCCCGGGGGTCCTCACGTCCCCGAGTCGTCCCTTGCCCCGGAAGGGATTCCCCTCCCTGGGACTGTCCCTGTCCCAAGAGGTGTCTCTGGGGTGACTCCCGCGATACAGGCCGTTCCCCCGATGGGAAGTTTTCCCACTCCGCGGGCCATCTCCATGGCTGGAACCCTTCCGGCCCGCGATTCGTCTCCCGCGCCAGTAACGGTCACGCATCAACTTCCTCCCCCGGGTCCCCCTCCTCGGACTCCCCCGATGAACCAAACGCGGTTCATCCGGGAGGAGGTGGAGCGCATGCGAGCGGCAAGGTCCGAAGGCGCCCCGTCCCGGCGCGGTCAGGAATCACTCGCACACGGGCGTGGTCCTCTCGTCCCAACTAACAAGGGCAAGGGACCCATGCAAGAGGCCTCCGTCACCTCCGGAGGTCCCCCCGAGGTGCAAGAGGTGAGCTCCACCAACCCCGAAGAACGAAGACGATACCGGAAGGCAGGCGGTCCGTTGGAACCCCTCCCCGATTCGGACAATGAACGCACTTCCCCTACGAAGGGGGATAGCGATACGGACTCCGCGAAGGAAGTGGAAGGGGCCAACCAACCCCTTTGCCGCCGCCTCCGGCGCGTTCGCTGGCCGAGGCCGTATCGGCCGCCCCATATCGAGCACTACAATGGGGAGACTGACCCCTACGAATTCATACAGGTATACTCCACAGCCATCTCGGCGGTAGGGGGGACGAAAGCGTCCAGTGCAACGTCTTCCCCCTCTACCTCTTGGGGATAGCTCGGTCGTGGTTCTATAACCTAAAGGCCGAATCCATAAAGTCCTTCACGCAGCTGAAGCGCGAGTTTTGTGCGAATTTCTAGGGGAATTACATTCGTCCCCTGGATTCGTCGCAATTGTACACTGTTCGCCAACGATCGGGGGAGACGATACGAAGTTTCTTCAAACGCTTCGCCCAGATCAAGAGCAAGGTGGCTCATGTCCCCGACTCGTGATTGAAGCGTGAAAGAGTGGCATTCTCCCGGGAGAGCTCCACCGAAGACTCTCCCGGAGTTGCCCGTCCTCTGCCGATGAGCTCTTCAATGTACTTGAGAAGTACCCAAGAGCTGAAGAAGACGACCTCTGGAAAAAGCATCAGGGGACCTCCGGCCCCGGGGAGAGGGACTCGAGGGACCCCTCCCACAAACGTCCCCGGAGAGGGCCTCGCAGTGAGCCAAGGCCTCGGGACACTTACGTCCTCGAAGGCGGAGGCGGCTCCCGGGAGCCTAACCGGGGACAGCACCCCTTTTCCAAGCCCAAAGGCGGCAGAGGAAGCCAACCCTCGCGTCCGCGAGAGGCCCCCAAGCCAGGGGGCAAGGAGGCTGGAGCCACTTGGTGGTGCGCTTTCCACAAGTCCAACTCCCATGCAACCCGAGAATGCCACGCGCTCCTTCAACACTTCGTGGCATTTCTCGAGCAGCATGGGCCGGGGGGAGGAAGCCCTACCTCCTTACCCCTTCCATCGCTGGCCTTGGCGGCACTCCCCGCTCCCCTAGGGGGACGTCAAAAGCAAGGCCAGGAAAAGGGCTCGAGCGACGAGCTCCCCTTCCAAACCTCCCAGAGACACATTAATGTCATTGTAGGGGGATCTGCCTCCGGGCGAGATTCCAAACGCCAGCGCAAAGAGTATGCGCGAGAAGTGAAGGTGATAGGGGCCGTCAACACGTCCCGGCCGTCAAAATGGTCGGACGTCCCATTGATATTCACCGTGGAAGACGCGTGTGGGGTGCGCTTCCCCCACAACGACGCCCTGATCGTCTCCGCCACCGTGTTCAACTGTCGCCTCGCCCGAATCTTGGTCGATGGTGGAAGCGCGGCGAACGTCCTTTATCTGAAAGCGTTCAAAGAAATGTAGGTAGACGAGAAACTCCTGCAACCCACAGCGGGGCCTTTGCAAGGCTTCGTCCCGGGAAAAACCATACACCCCGTGGGAAAGGTTGATCTCCCGATGACTTTCGGCGCCCCGGATAATTACTGGACGGAAATGGTTCAGTTCGATGTGGTGGACCTCCCCTCCTCCTACAGTGCCATAATGGGGAGAACCATCATCAACCGCCTGGTTGCAGCGGTCCACCACAATTACCTTTGTATGAAGATCCCCGGGCCAGGTGGGGTGATCTCCGTGCGCGGCGATCAGGATATGGCTCGCTCCCTCTGTGAGCGTGCTACCGTAGTGATCGGAGATATCAACCTGGTCAAGGCCCCGGGGGGAGAAAGCTCCTCCTCGACCCCGGAAGTGCCAGTCACGCTCCCCAGGAAGTTCCTCCCAAAACCTCGCCCCGAAGGGGATCTCCAAGAAGTCTCTCTCTTCCAGGACAAGGGGAAGACTGTCAAAATCGGGGCTGACCTCCCTGAGGAGCACGCGACGCAACTCATCGACTTCCTTCGGAAAATGCGGATGTTTTCGCATGGAAGCCCACTGACATGGGGGGCGTGCCCAGGGACGTTATCGAGCACAAGCTCGCGGTAATGCTTGGTCGCCCCCCGGTGAGACAAAAGATGAGAAAGCTCTCCCTTGAATGGCAGGAGGCCATCAAGTCAGAGATCACTAAACTCTGGGAGGGGGGTTTCATCCGGGAAGTCCTACACCCCGAGTGGCTAGCAAACCCCATCCTCGTCAAAAGGCAAGTGGCAAATGGAGGATGTGTGTTGACTTCACCGACCTCAATAAAGCATGCCCAAAAGATGATTTCCCGCTCCGCGGATCGACCAATTGGTGGATTCCACCGCGGGGTGCGAGCTGATGAGTTTCTTGGACGCCTATTCGGGCTATCACCAGGTCCGGATGGCGGTGGAAGATGAGCAAAAGACGAGTTTTATAACTCCCCTCGGCACCTTCTGCTATGTCCACATGCCCTTCGGGTTGAAAAACGAAGGGGCGACCTTCCAGCGCCTCATGTGTTTGGTCCTAAGGGACCAAATCGGCCGCAACATAGAAGTATACGTTGATGACGCGGTCGTGAAGAGCCCTCTCTCGACCGCTCACCTCGAAGATTTGGGGGAAACCTTCCGCAATCTCCATAAGTACGGGTTAAGACTGAACCTGGAAAAGTCCTACTTGTGCCATGACCCGAATCTGAACCTCTACCTTAACGAGGTCCGGAAGATGGAAAACTATTTCGACGGCCTCGAGGCTCATCGTATCCCGCGAAGGGACAATGATCGTGCTGACACCCTCGCTAAGGCGGCGAGTGCCCGAGGGCCCCTCCCCGAGGGGGCCTTCCTGGAGGTCATCCCGAACCTTCCGCGATGGCCCTCAATCTGGACTCCGAGTCCTGTGACCCCAGCATCACGGAAATCGTCCGGGCTATATCTTGGATGGCGCCCCTTATCTCTTGCATCAAGGGAGAGGGGGAGCCCTCCGACGAAGCCGAAGCCAAACGCCTTCGCGCTAAGGAGAGAGTGTATGTGCTGATAGAAGGGACGTTATACAAGCGAGGAACCTCTGCGCTACTTCGCTGCCTCCCACGGGAGGAGGGAGTTCAGCTCCTCAAGGATATTCACCTCGGGTGTTGTGGTTCCCACCTCGGCCCACTGGCCGTCGCGACCAAAGCCATTCGCCAGGGCTTCTACTGGCCAACAGTCGCCCGCGACGCGAGAGACCTTGTCTCTGCCTGGGGGGCTTGCCAAAAGATGGCAAAGGGATCCACCATGCCCTCTTGCACCCTACAGGCCATCCCAATCACTTGGCCCTTCGCGCGGTGGGGGATGGACCTCCTAGGCCCATTCCCCCGGCGCCCGGGGGATACAAGTACGCAGTCGTGGCCGTGGACACTTCTCCAAGTGGGTGGAGGCCGAGCCCTTGGCCACCATCACGTCTCGTGCGGTGCAAAGGTTCTTTTGGAAGAACATAGTGTGCAGATTTGGGGTCCCCCGTGAGATTACCGTGGACAACGGAACCCAGTTCGACTCCGCGATCTTTCGTGAGTTCTGTCAGAACTTGGGCACGACCCCCCACTTTGCCTCGGTGGCTCACCCCAAGAGCAATGGGGCGGTCGAGCGTGTCAATGGGGTTATCCTTCAAGGACTCCGCCGCCGCCTGGAGCAAAGCGCCTCCAGGCATGGGGCATGGGCAGACGAGCTTCCGAGCATCCTCTGCTCCATACGAACGACCCCGAGCCGAGCAACAGGGTGTACCCCCTTCTCGCTCGTGTACAGGGCTGAGGCAGTACTCCCCTCAGAAATCAATTTTCGATCGCTGCGAGTCGAACTCCTCGAGGGAGTTTCCGCCGCCGCGTTTCAGGCTAACGAAGACAATCAGAGGCTGGAGGTGGACCTCGTCGAAGAAGAGCGGGACAGAGCCCTCCTCCGCAACCCCATTTATGAACGTGAGATGGCGCACGCTTACAACAAGCGTGTTCGGGGGAGAGCCTTCCGTTTGGGAGACCTTGTCCTCAAGCGCGTCACCGACCCTCAAGCTCAAGGGAAACTCAGCCCAAAGTGGGAAGGGCCATACAGGATCTCCACGATCCTTGGCTCGGGGGCTTACAAGCTCTCTACCCTCGAAGACCAAGAGCTGAAGCATACATGGAACGCGGACCTGCTCCACAGATTCTACACTTAGCCTCCGAACCTCCCCCCTTCCCCTTTTGGATGCTGTCACAAGGGGAAGGCGCGGCGAGTTGTAACAATGGCCTCAAGGCCTTTTCCTCCCCTTTCTGCGATTCCGCAAAGGGTGGAGGCGTTGTACCAGCTTGTTTTAATCAATGCGAATGGTTTTTTCTCCCTGTTATGTGGTTTTGTGCAGACTTCTTTAAGCGCCCGTGAGGCAACGCCCTCATCACAAGGATGCCCTCCCCGTGAGGATGCCCCATGAGGATGCCCTCATCGCGAGGAGGCTACAGGCTCCAGCTCAGCCTTAAAAGTCCCGACGGCGGGAGCCCCGTTCCCCCTTGGGCGGCTTACAATATCCCCTCGTGGACTGAGGGCATAAGCGGCAACCTGGTTCCCAAGGAACCGAGGTAACGAGTCACTTTGGGGGACTAGTCCCCCCATACACTCTAGAGCTTGTTTTTATGCTCTTCCTCCTCCGGCAGCGATTTGGGTCGCGCGACCGATCGATCTTTTATCCCTGCTCTCGCCTGCACGAGAATAACCCCTTGCGGATGCCCCCCTCAAAGGGAACGGCCGGGATTTTTTCTTACAGCACCAGTAGGGGCCGCCTGTTTAGTCACCCCCCACTGTGGGGGGGGGGGGAGATAACCACGCTGTAGGAGGCATCAGGAATTCTTATGGGATTCCCAAAAAAAAAAAAAGGAGGTTGGCTAAATCTGAGAAACAAGAATGGGACTTTGACCTAACACGGTCATTTTCTCTCCTGGAGGACAGCTCCCCGGAGCAGGACTTCTCCGGAGTGGGGGTTCTGCTCCCCCGGACCGTCCCCCACATGGTCGCTTTCTCCCCGGAGTAGGTCACCTCCGGAGGAGGAGGAGCCTCGCTCCCCCGGATTTCGTCCCTCGGAATAGGTCACCTCCTCCGGAAGTGGAGCCCTGCTCCCCCGGACCTCGCCCCCCGGAGTAGGTCACCTCCTCCGGAAGTTGAGCTCCGCTCCCCCAGATTCCGTTCCCCGGAGTAGGTCACCTCCTCCGGAGGTGGAGCCCTGCTCCCCCGGACCTCGTCCCCCAGAGTAGGTCACCTCCTCCGGAGGTGGAACCCTGCTCCCCCGGACCTCGTCCCCCAGAGTAGGTCACCTCCTCCGGAGGTGGAGCCTTGCTCCCCCGGACCTCGTCCCCCAGAGTAGGTCACCTCCTCCGGAGGTGGAACCCTGCTCCCCCGGACCTCGTCCCCCAGAGTAGGTCACCTCCTCCGGAGGTGGAACCCTGCTCCCCCGGACCTCGTCCTCCGGACCTCTCCCCCCCAGAGTAGGTCACCTCCTCCGGAAGTTGAGCTCCGCTCCCCCGGATTCGGTTCCCCGGAGTAGGTCACCTCCTCCGGAGGTGGAGCCTTGCTTCCTCGGACCTCGTCCCCTGGAATGGGTCGCCTCCTCCGGAGGTGGAACCCTGCTTCCCCGGACTACGTCCTCCGGAGTTCACCTCCCCCGGAGGTTGAGCATCACTTCCCTGAAAATTGTCTCCCGAAACGACACCTACCGCTCTCGAGGTCTAGGCGTGAAACGAAAACAAGTGCTCTTTATTCCATGGCAAACAAGCCAGGAGACAGCCTCTCCCGGTAGGCTTACAGGGTACATGACCGGGAGTCGATTACTCCCGGAGGACATATGGGGGGCTACCTACGTCTAATGCGGAGAACTAGCACCTCCTAAGCCCATCGTCAAGCCCTTGCCATGTCCCGGTACAAGCTCCGAACTCTTCGTCTCGCTGCGTTGAACATGTCCTCCGGCCAGTACTCATACCCTGCGGGAGGTTCGATTCGCAAGAGAATTGCTTCCCACACTCCCGGGGGAGGTCCAGGCAACTTCGCACGGTGGTTGTCAAAATTCGCCAAGTGCCAATCGGGCAACCACCGGAGCAAGGCTTGTCCCCCCCGGGGGACACTGGGGGCGGGACTCCCAGTGATTGGAAGGAGTTCCACATCCTCTCCCGGGACCCCCGCCCCGGGCACCTGACCATGACAAGATATAACTTAGCAAAAACTTTCATTTCATTGTCAAATGATTTACAAGTCCGGGGTTCCCCCTACGGAACTACCGGGAACAAAAATCCTATACACAAAAAAGAACCCCCTAATCTATCCAGGGGGGACGGGAGGCTCATACTTGCCCGGCGTCGTCCCCCCCAGAGGAGGCGTCGCCTGGAACTTCCCCTTCGGCTACTTGGGGACGCCTCGTTCGCGGGGGCTCAATCACTCGATCGCAGAAAGCTCCCGCCAATTCTTCCAGCGCCGCCCGGCGGGGCTCGTAGAACTCCCGGAAGCTCCGGGGGACAAGGCACCCGATAGCTTGGGCCCCGACCCCCTGATACTCCACCAAGGAGGCCGCAAGTGCGGTGGTGGTGGTTGCCAAGGCCCGGGCTCGGACATCCGCGGCCTCCGTGATCGCCGCGATGTGCCGAGTGAGGAATCGGCGAGGCTCCGCCAAAGAAGTCAGTGGGTTGCGGGGATTCTCCTCTTCCCGGAACTCGACCCCGAGCCCAATCAACGTGGCCCGGAGTCGATTCCTCGCTGATACGAGGGCTCGAGCTCCCGTGAACTCCATCTCCTGAAGTGCCCGGGAGTGAGCCTGCTCGGAGGGCGCCAGCTGCTCCCGCACGCCCTCCAGCTCCCAGATGGCGGTGTCTTGGGAAACCTTCGAGGGTGCCAACAATTCCGCCCGGACGCGCTCCAACTCCTGGGTGGTTGCGTGCCTCTCCCGGACGAACCTCTCCTGGGCCTGGACTGCCGCGTCCCTTTCCCGAACGGCAGCGTCGCGCTCCGCTTCCGCGGAGGCTAAAGCCGACCTCATGTCCTCATTCTCCCGGGCGAGGTGAGTCCAGACAGTGCGGGCTACGGCGGTGGTCTGAAAAAAAAGATGGTCAGTGACAATGCAAGCGACAAAGTGGGAGGACAAGTTTTTACCTGTAAAGCTAAGGAGACGACCTCCCCGTAGCGCTCGTCGATGCCTCCCTCCCGGACATGAGCCCGCACCTTAGGGGTGACGAGGCTTAAGGAGAGCTTGCGCGCCTCCTCCGAGGAAAAGAGAGATGCCCCTCTCGCCGGGGAACGGGGGTCACCTCCCATCGGTAAGCCCCCGTCACCAACGCTCCCGGAGCCTTGGAGAACGTCTCCCGGGGAAGGGGCGGGGGACCTCCCGTCTCCCGCATGAGGTGAGCGCTGTAACGTCCGGGGGGTTCCCCTCCCTAGGCGCGGTGTCGCCAAGGTGTCACCCCCGGCGGGGACGTGATGGCTCGCTCCCCCGGGAGGTGGCGTCGGGGAAGATACGACGTCGGGAGCAAAGAGTGCGTCCAGGCATGCAAAGGCGCCATTACCCCGGAAGTACACCCCCGGGGGATCCTCCCGGAGAGCTTGCTCCGGGGAAGGAGTGGTGTCGTAGTCCCCGGATGTAGGCTCATCCTCCTCCACGACCACGTGGTCGTACACGCCCGATGCCCCCAAGGCATCAAGTTGCGCGACCAACGTGGCCGTGTCCACGGGGCTCTCCTCGTACCCCGGCTCCGGGGGCTGTGATCCCCCGGGAGAGTCACTTGTGCCGGAGGTACAGCCTCCCCCGGCCCACGGGGTGCCACCGTGGGAGTTTGGGCCGGCAATGGCCTCACCTCCCCCGGTGTCCGGGGCGTCTCCGAAGTCTTGACCGGGGAGGACCTCACTTGCCCCGGAGTAGGTCTTATCCTTCCCGGGGCACCGGGTGTCCCTGCTGGCCTCCGCACCGGTGCCAGTGATGGGGCGTGGGCTTGATTGGAGCTCTCGCCCGGTGCCTGCGTGGTCTTGGCGTGTTTTGCCGCCTGTGGGAGCTCGGAGTCGGAAGTGGAACCCTCTTCGGGAGGGTCATCCCGAAGGCCTCGGCAACAATATTCCGGGGAGGACCCTCCCCGATGGCAGCGAGGCACCGGGAGTGCTCGTCCTCATAGTACCTCCCGAGGAGGTGCTCCGCCTTCTCCCGGGTGGACTTGTAGGACCTAACTGCAAAAGGCAAACAATCAGCAAAACCAATTCCTACGAAACACCAAAATCCCTGGAATGGAAAGCTTACGTCGTGATGCCGGGAACCTCGGAGGTCGAAGCTCCGGGCCGAGTCCCGGACCCCTCCTACTCCGGCTGAAGGGGCTAAGCCGGAGGAGAAGCAACTCCTCCGCCAAGTCCCGCATACTCCTCCGGGAGCGGGCCTCCGTCATCTTCGCGACAGAAGTTAGCTCCTCCATCGTCAAGGCCGGGGGACTGGAGGGACGACCGAGGGTTGCCGGCCTCGGGGAATAAATCATCTCCGGGTCGCCCGCCCGGAGATAGAACCATCTCCGGCTCCATCCCTCCCAGTGCTCTTGGGAGGCTGTCACCGGGTACTCTTCCACCCGGGAAGGAGCGTACTTCAGCATCACCGAGCCGCAAGTAGACTAGGGCCCATGCTTCACTACTGGGGAGCTCTTCGCTGCCACCTGGTAGAAGTACTGGAAGAGGCAGAGGGTCCCCTCCACTCCGGCGGTGGTCTCACATAACCACAAAAACAACCCCATTCTCACGATAACGTTGGGTATTAAGTAATTTGCGTCTTTTGGGGTAGTTTAGTAATTTGCGTCTCGATCCGACGGTTGTAACGGGGGTAGTTTAGTAATTTGCGTCTTTTGAGGTCTATATATACCCTTGTAACCCTCTCTTGTAACCTAAGACACTCATTTGTACTCAATCCAAAAAACGAATAGGCGTGCTCTGGAGCCCTCTCTCCAGGAGAGAGCCCCCTAGCCGACGCTCGTCGGGAGCACGTCGATAGGACTAGGGCCTCCACTGAGGCCTGAACCTGTATAAACCCTTGTGTCAATCTCCGAGATTGTCCAATGCGGGGTGACCCGTCATACGGTCAGCTCGCGTTGAGGAACACGTGTTGCGCACGTCATCAAATCTGCCGAGGTATTTTTTATACCACGACAAGCATTAAACCATAAGGTGGATGCTATGTGAGTGATTAAGCCACCTAAGACTATGAGCGAGGTTTTGCGTAAATCCTTGCCAATACTTTCAAGGAGAGGAAAAAATAAGCTACTGATGAGATATGAATTTTGCCTAACATTGCCCACAAAAATTCGACCTTGGTTTCTAAAACTTTATCTTGATTACTGTCATGGCCCAAAATTGTCTGTGCCATGAGACGCTATAAATAGAGAAAGGCGGGATTGCAAATTTTGGCGGACTTGGATTTACTGGGTCGAAAAAGATGTTGCCCTTCCTCGGCTATAGCACTCCAAATTTTACTAGGGGTGCAAATAATAGAAGTGTGAAAAGTTCCCCTGGGTTTTAACCCTAACAGATTTGCAAATTCATCTATTGAAAATTCATAATCCACATTTGCAAACCTAAATCTTACACCTTCTGTTTGATCGGGAGGAACACGTATGGTATTATGTTCAAAGGAGGCTAGAATCTCCCAAACGACTTCGCGAAAAGTCAGAACCGGAACCCCTACAATTGTGTCCCAACCCACATTACCAAGTAGGCATAGAACATCATCTTCTATTCCTAGAGATCTAATGGCATGAGTATCCAAAAATCTTGTAGGTCACAATGGTCTCTTTTTTAGTTCATGAAATGAGCAAGATGATCAGGGTTTGTAAAGTAAATGTGTCGAAAATCAGGATCAGAAAGTTTGAGGAGGCATACCTCGTTTGAGCTTCATAACCTTCTTGATGTTGCATCGGGGAGTTGTCATTGTGTCGCGCCCCGAAACTGGGACTACGACCACTCCTGTAGAGACCTAGCTCGCTGCAGCTAGTCCCATATATGCATAGCATACACATACCCTTGACTTCCCAGGATAAGTCAAGCACAGGAGTATATCACATTGCAACAGAGTAACTTACAAAATAGTTAAGCAGTGTGGCCTGCTGGCCTTGATATTACATAAGAAGATTACAATGCCTTCACGGCATACATGGTTTAGCAAAATAACATCTACACAGCAGAAGATAGGTGACCCACCCACAAAGAGAAGTGGACGGTAGAACAACACATCAGGGTAATGACGGGACTGACGCTCCTCCTTCTGGATCCACGAAGTACTCCATGCCTTCATCTTGGTCATTGAACGCTCCATCTACTGATTTGTAGGTTGCAAGGGTGAGCACTTACGTACTCAGCAAGTCATAGGTAAGAGTAGATACATATAGTAGTGATGATATGAACCAAGACTAGTCAAGAATTATAGATATTTGTAAAATAACCTTTTTCTTTCATACTTCATCTCATGGCAGCACCTTTCATAATATAACATCATCAATCATGTTCACTAGATTATAGCACTACCGCGACACGTCGACACACGACAGCCCACGGCAGCACTCCTTATCATGACAACACATGTCATTTGGGTAATCTTGATTTAACACATTTTATTTAGAAAATAGTACTTGTGTCACACCCCGTGGATTTAATCCACCGCAGCGGACTCCTATAAACCCGGGAGCTCGGAGTATTCGAATACATTTTTAACTCTGCAGAGAGGTACCAATTTACCCGCAAGATATTCCACTTTCAAGCCTTTCCTATCATAACAAAATGATTGGACCCCTGACTCACTTCATATTGTGAGCGGCAAGGTGGAAATAACAAGAACTTTTGTTATGTTTTACTCACAATTCACCCCTGACCCTGTGGATCTCTCGCGAAACACAGTTGTGGCGGGCTATACCCCCACCCTTACTCATTTCCCCATTGCTGGGTCTAACGTCAGATCACCTTCAGTGATAGTGGGAGTCAGCCTCCATATCAATCATCACAACACATCTCATGCAGGGGTTTCATGTGCGATCCACATAAGTACTTGTTCAGGCCTGTCCCATACTAGGCTTGCGGTTAGCACGTTGTTCATGCCACTAGACGCACAACACAAGGTTCTAGTCCTTATATGCCAGTGACCAGACCATCCACAACCCTGCACCTTCAGTGCCTGCATTCCTTTGCAGTCTAGCACCTCCAGTGCTACAGCCATTCCACACCATTTTTCTGGTCACGGCTAGGGGTTTTATTTCATGAATATAAGTATATACATACATATAATAGTTCATGGCTCAAAACTTGTTTATTTCACATTTCACAGATAACCAGTCTAGTACTGCCAATTCATAAATCAACCATTCTCAATCTTTCAGATGCAATATTGCCTATATTCAAGGTTATATTATAGCAACATTTAAAATATAGGTTCAAGATGACCAAGGATATGACTTGCCTTCCGCGTCATAAGAAACAGCAGTTGATGACGGGTCAACAGTGAAGTCCTCAAATTCAGCTTCTGAATCTGCTCGACGACAAACCAAACAATACACACAAATATTACTTATATATATTAAAATGATTTATGATCTATATGCAGATATGCTTTATAAGAGTGATTGAACAATACTGGAGATAATTGAGATTACAAGCTGAACTGAGTTGAGATCTAGGGTTTCAAGGAATTGGCTAAGAATGGATGTTAGATGCTCTTAGGATCTCAAGGTTACAATAAGAATATCAGTTTTGTGGCTGGTTTGATCAAGAACAGCGAATGTCAGCAGATCGACATTCGGATCAAAGCTCTCACATAACTTCAGGGAAAGCTAGAGAGCTTATCTCAAGTTATGACAGTAGAAGAAAGTGTAGATCATAACTCTACAAATTCAGTGGACAAAGTGGTTTTCAAATTGCACAATCAGAAATGGGTAAACAAGGCCAATGCCATTGGCTGGCATGCACTGAGACAGTGTTAAAATTTAGGGTTTAGCGGCAAATATAATTCAAGGGCTCAAATCAAGTTGTGATAGAAGAAGAAAATATTGATCACAACCTCAGGAATCTAAGGGACAAAGTTATGCCCAAAATGCACATCTGGAAGGAAGTGAAAAGGGCTAATGCCACTGACTGACATAGTCTGGCATTGATCTTGACATGGCCAGAAACTAGGGCTTGGCATAACTTTTGATCTAGAGCTCCAAATGATACACCACTTTGTCTGGGAGGTAGGCATTGATAACAGGAACAATTAAGTCAACAGGATCTAGGGCAAAAAATGGCTGGAAAGCAAGAATTTCAGTGATGAACTGAGGTGAACTGGCTGCACTGGATCATTTCTGGACACAAACTTGGCAAAGCTATAACTTCCAATCTAGGCCGATCTAGGTGTCGGGCTAGAAGACAAAATTACTCAAGAGGTCAAGGCGCACACACGGGAGAAGGTTTCGAGGGCTGGAACGGCTGAAACAAGCTTTCCGGTGATCGGCGCCGGAGAAGAAGCACTGCCAATTGGGGGTTTCTGCTACAGGTCGAGAGAACTTAATTCCTTGCTTGGAGAGTATCTAGGAGGTATAGGAAAGCTTCTGGTAAAATTAGATTGGCCGGAGGATCACTGGAGAAGCCTGGTGACGATCACCGGTTTCTGGTGAAGCTCGGTTTAGGGAAAAGCTTCGATTCTTATTCACTTTCAAAATCTAACTTCACAGGCTTGCTTGATTTGGCTTACTGATCAATTTTGTTTACAAAATCGAAAGCTAATTTGTACTGGATTGAGCCACATTACAGAAACAGGGCAAACGGCAATTTTCGGTGATCGCCGGCGTTAGAGGTCACCGGGGAGCAATTAAACGATATTACACAGAGAGGATGAGTAGAGGAACTCACTGATGGATTTAATTTGAAGGCTGATGCTGCGGATGAAGCTGGTACCGTGAGCCTCCTCGACAGCTCGCCGGAGAAGATGACTGAAACAGCGAGATTTGGAATTTGGTTGGTTTCTGGTGAAGTGTGGAGAAGCTGCTGAACACAATGGGGTTTAAATAGGCCAGGCGAAGCTTGCGAAGAGGGGACAATGAAGTGATTGGCTGCTGTGATGAGATTGCTTGCGTGCTGAGCAACAGCGGCGAAGACACAGCGAAGAACGGTGACGCGACGGTGCACTGGCGAAGCATAGCTGTTGCTACCTTGGGACTCAATCATGTCGGGCGGTGCAAAGCGGTGGCGACAAGTACTGGCGCGGCGAAGCGACGTGGCGAGGAGTTGCTGACAAAAAGCCGTTGATCGCGCGTGGGAGCAGGCACTGGTCGTCGACGTAGCAGCGACCTTGCCACGGCACCAGCTAGAGCGAGGACACGTGCGCACCGGCATGCACGGTCACAAGCGCGGCGAAGCCTCACCGGCGACGAGCAACCACGGCGCACAAGCAAGGCAGTTTCTGGTCGTGCGCACAGTAATTGGCCTGGTCGAAATTTGGACTAAACTGCAGTTTCAATTCTTTGAGTTTTGGACTGAAATGTAAATCTGAAGATTTGGATGATTTGATCTGGAATTGATTCTGCTGTTTTGGTATACTTAATTCAATAGATGATTTGGCACAGCTAGAAGATAAAGTTTGAGACATTTGGATGACTTTTGATATGAACTGAAAACAGAGTAGATTAGGGTAAAATAAGTCTGAAACTTATTGATCTCGAATTCTGGGATTTATGGTTTGATTTTGAGATACTCATATAAGAAGAATTTGTGTTGAAAAGCATTTGGGAGATGTTCCCTGAATCAGATTTGAATTTGAAGATGATTTGCAACATTTTGCCTTTTCTGGCTTTTAGAAAATCTGGAAAAAGGACTGATCTGCGAATCTGGAGTTTTGGAAGGTTTAAACTAAATTTGATTGCACTGATCTGGCAGAATATATTCAACAGAATATTTGGCAAGAACAGTTGATAAAATTTGGCACATTTGAGTAGTCTCTGATACAGACTGAAAATAGGGTATTTTTAGGGTAATTGAATCTAAGTTTCAATTGATTTTGAATTATGGAAATTAGGATGAGATCTTGAAATCTGCACAGAAGAAGAACTTGTTTCAAATAGCATCTAGAAAAGATTTGCCAAAGAAATTCTGAATTTGGAGTTAATCTGGAGATTTTAGCCTTTTTGGGTTTTCAGATATCAGATAAGGACTAATTTGCAAGAACTCTTGGACTGATTTGTGAAAAAGGTTTAGATGATAAAATCTGACTGCCAACTTTTTGGATTAAGGTATTGGCATACCCTTGATCATAATCCAAGAATAATCTGGTCTGAACTTGGCTAAGATTTTGATTAAATTTGAATTTCTGAAACTTAGGGTATTTAGGTAATATAAGATATTTCTGTTGTCGAAAACAGAAGGAGTTGATAAATCTGGAAGTTAGAGATAGAATTGGATCTAGGTTCTGAAGGCTTTTAGATTTAGGATAACTGATAGATCAAATCTGGAAAGTCGGATCTTGACTTGGGGTCACAGGATAGATTTTGGAGATTTTAGGGCTAGAACAGAATAAAGTTGAGGCTGATTTGGTTGATCTAGAAGAGACATATGCATGCATGATTTTTAAGAAAGAACTTTTCACCCAAAAACTCAGGATGTTACACATTGTTGTAGAGAACTTCAGATCCGGGGGTGTTGAGGACTGAGGAGCCAGAATCCACAGTGGATCAGAGTTTTAACGGTTGGATTTGGAGTTGCAAGGCTAGGTGTGTGGAGGTTTATGAGGAGTTTTGGGCAAAAACAATGCAGGTGTGTTGGCTGTTTGGGGAGAAGGGAGGTTTAAATAGGGTGTTAGGTAGGAGTTGTAAAGGGTTTGCATGAGAAAAACACAAAGAAAAGCAAAGTGCATCAAGTCTGATCGAAAAGCACGTAGAAACTGAGCTTGGTACGTTTTCGGGCACAGGGTGTGGTCCTTTCGGGCACGACGCGTGCTCCGAATCGTGCTTGGTTCGGGAACTTCCGCGTTTCGACCAATTGGTCACACCGACAAGGCCACGACCACGGGCACGGGTCGTGTTTGGTTTGGGAAAGATATGAAATTTGATTTTTCGACCAAGTGGTCGCATCGACAAATCCACGACCATAGGCATGCACTACTACAGAAATGCTATTCACTATCGGTTCAAAATCAAATCTACTATCGGTTCTCTTACTGCTAGTGATCGGCACGATAGAAGAAACATAGCACACCCCTATCGGTTAAAAACTGATAGTAAAATACCTACACCTCCAACGTTTAGTAATCGCTATCGACAATTCTACTATCGGCTCAATGATCTCAACCGATAGTGATGTTATATTTCTTGTAACGGTTATTCACTGGAAAACGATAGTAATGTATAGTTTTTTCTATCGGTTAGAAACTCGACATGGTTAGTACCACAACTTTCTTCTATCGGTTGTAGGATATGAACCGATAGTATTACAAAGGATCATTAACAGATACAGTGATACACTAATACAGCAGATTTAATTTATTCACAAATACACTAATACAAAGATATACACATGCATTGGACAGATTGAATTTATTCACATATTGAGTTTATTCACAAATACACCAATGAATTTATCACATATTGAGTTTATTCGCAAATACACCAATGAATTTACACACATACACCAATCAACACATTCAATATATATTACACAAGTCATTTACGATGGATCGTTGATAGCCACTTCTTCCATCACATATTGAGCCCAAATTATTCACAGCTCCTTCAATTGAGGCAACTCATATTGCTCTTTCAACATGACGCTCTGCATGTGTGTATGAAGTTAGGAATGTACGAGACATCCAATGTTTGACTTTGATTCAGGAAAATGGTTACCTTAGGGAATTGGGCAAAGTTTCTCCTGATCAGGTCATTCATAAATCTCATGACATAGAATCCACATTCCCACGATTGTGGCTGCTGATGGCACTGGGATAATTGCATATGCAAAGACATAACACATTAACTCGAGAGAACTAATTAAGCTTAAATTAAAAGACCCATCATGAGTAGTTCCATCCGTATTAATTACCTCATATTCTTTCCCAGAAATTGTTGTGCCCTCCGACGCGTCATGCCTCCCTCCAGCAGTAACATAATTTTTGAAAGCCCTGTATTTAATTTAGCATTGTCGGTTAATATGTTATCATTAATTAGCTAGTCAGAGAAAAATTTAAAACAACTGTGTTACTTACGCGTCTATGTGCCACGAGAGGGTGAAAACATGTGCCACCCTATTGCTCATCGAATCGAGGTAATAGACCTCATTCATCCATGGGCAAATGACGGCGAGGACCTAGTGGCCCCTACATTGCATATATAAGCGAACCGTTCCATACATATGTTAGGCGTAACATACAAGAATGAGTTAAATTAGTAGGAAATGCACTAACCTTTGGTGGTACGGCGCAAGAATGAACTCTCGGTCCTACTGCGCGAGTAGTGCCCTTGATATGTATTCCTCCGCATGTGCTTGGTCGTGCTCTAGCATTGTGAGGCTTATTTTGTCTGGATCGAGGAAACCCACCTTGTCACATGCCCTCATTGACGCCAGCCTATACATGCACCTGGATGCAAAGTAGACATTAGTAAGTAGTGCATACAAAGTGATTAGATTTATGAAATGAACTGCGATAACTTTACACAACAGCAAACTCATAGGACTCCAGTCCGTATGATGGACATATCAAGCTCCCACCAGTTGAGGAGGTCGAACAAATCCTCGTGGGCCACCGATATGCTCCCGGCCTCACGGTGAAAATGACCTGGCTGAAGTGAACTAAGAAGTTGATGTGGTGCCTAGACCGGGTCAGGTACCACTCGTGGAGACTTCTGGTTATTTGATCCATATTGCGCAGAAGGTATTCCGACACGAGTGGGAACCTGTTCTTGAACATACTCGGCTGGCTTTGTTTGGCCTTGCCTTTGGCCTTGCCCTTGCCTTTGGGCGGGGAGCGAGTGTATACCTTCAAAGGTTGGGGTGTGGTGCCGCAGGCCTCATTTGATGGCGAAGGGTTTGAGGCCGTCGGAGGAGGCATGGGGGCCGAAGGAGCTCGGTCATGCGTTGTGCTGGGGGTAGTGTCCTCAGAAAGTGAGCTGGTATCCATCGTTCACTTTAAGTTACGAACGCATAAGTTAGATTTTGCGAATTGAGTATATTCACTGAGTTGTAAGCTAGAATGGATAGGGTTTACCTCCTGTAGTCTAACACCCTTCTTGGGCCACTGTATGTACGAGCCCAATGCCTCGCCAATTGTCCGCATTTCGTCCGTTGGGATGGGCAACGGAAAAGAGCTGTAGCACGGGAGGGCCATGTCCACCTGTACCTTTGCGAATCCAGGCTCCAGAGGTACGCAGTGGATCCGGACATCCTCCCAAGGCAATATATGACCCCGTTTGCAACCACTACAAGTTTGTCGCCTATGTTGATCAATAGGCTACAGTTCTCCGACTTCTGCAATTTGCAACAATTATAACAGGTTAGTGAAACAGTTCTAACGTAACGGAGGTGGCATCAACCGAACTGCATATATAGCTCAAGAGTTGCAATAACTCAATCAGGTCCACCGGATCCACGTGAACCTTCAAGCCGCAACTACTCACCCTGGCAACGTCGACCTCGGCAGTTGGATCTAAACCCTTGGACTGCACAACTCGGCTGAGGCGTTCATACTTCTCGTTCATTTGAGTGAACATGTCCGTGAATTGTGCAGTCACATCTGACCGTATCTTCTGAGACAGCTCCGATTCCCTTTCCTTCCAGCTGCGAGCCTTCTTCGCCTTTTGCCCGGGCTCCGAGAAGCCTTCCTTCCATGGCACCACACCCCCCACGGTTCGCGTCCGCCCTGGATGCTCCTTGTTCCCTAGAGCCCGGGTAAGGATGTCGTTCTCCCTATGGGGAGTGAGCAATCCCTCGGTCGCCTCCTTCGAGCAAGAGATCTGTTACATTCAAGGCTCTCCATTGTGAGGAAAAAATATATACAAACTTGTGCGCACACTAGTGATCATAGTTTTTTCTACCACACTCTATGATTCCAACCAGGAAGTTAGCCAACTTACGAGTCGCTGCACGACCTCGACGTCCCTGGGGTTTGGGAACTCCATAGTCCCCGTGGATGACACGGTCCCTCTGGCCAGTCACCAGCACTTGCATCGCGGATCACGGATCTCGGAGAGCAGTAGGTCAGGGGAGTCGATGAAATTCGACGCCTCGTCTTCATCCTTCTTCCACTACTCCTCCTTCCTCCTCTGGATTGCCTTGTTCTTCTTGCTAAGGGCCTTCGTACCAGAAACAAGAAAATTAATGCACTGCTGGTTGCTGCATACAATGGTGTAACCAAGCAAAGGAACCATACATACCTTGAACTCAGGGGTCCCCTTCTGTTGGGTGAATTTCTCCCATACCTCCTCCGTTATGAAGGGTTACTTCTCGCATGGAGATTTGCCTTTAGCGAGGAAGGTACTGACGAGGACGCTCTTGAAGGTTTTCCACGTGTTGTTCATGTCCTTCAAGCAAGCTATCTTGGAACCATCATCGGGGATGTTCCACTTGGCCTGTTTCAAATGGTGCATATAAGCAGGGCTTACCTAATCTCTGGGATAAACCAAGGGAATGTGATTACTCAAGAGTTCAGTGATTTTGATTAATTTTACCTTCACTTCCACCCACAGCCTATCCCTCTCGTCGGCCTTAACGTCCTTCCAGCTCTGGACGGTGATCTTCACCCTTTCCTTCGCCAACAAATCAACATAGGCAGCGTACTGGCCGGCGTTCTTCCCGATCGGTCTCCCGAACTGGTTGAACTCACATGAAAGATCTGCGCGTTTGGCCAAACGGCACAACATCGTCACGCCTCGCGCCGTCCTCTTGCGCTGGGACGAGGCAGCGTCATCTACTTTCGCCCTTGCTGAATCACTACTATCAGTTGAGGAAGACGCCGACATGGCTTTACCTAAAATTCCATGAACAGACCATCAATTGATATGAAGAAAGGTATATGACAAAGTTCATAACTAAAATGGAATGGCAATGATGAACCACCTCTTTTTGTTAAAATGTCAAACTTTCATTCAAAAGGCCAAAAATCATCAATTCCTATCAACATGGTCTTTAAAATAGATTTAAAATGGATTTGTAAACTCAATTTGCAAAGGGTTGTTGAACTTCAACCTTCTTGCTTAACATAAAGATCATTTGATAACTCTTGATTGTAAAATTAATCCTATTTGGAAAATTTTTTCAAAAAAATATATTTCATGCTATGAAAATCATTTCTGTAAATTTTCATTTCAAATGTATTTGATTTGAGCAATAGTTGATTCTTTTCACAAATGAAATATGAACTCTGCAAAATTCAGACTTTTCAATGTACTATCGGTTGACAATAACAAACCGATATGACATACTATATTTCCTATCGGTTTGCCAAGCAAAACCGATAGTACTCAAGTTTGTATTCAGGAAAATATATAAGATTAGCAGTGCAAACTATACTAGTCTCTCTACAGGAACATAAAGTCTGTAAAAATTGAAATGAACCAAAATTTCAGATGAAAATTAGAAAATGAGAAATAATTAACAGAAAATTCAGATTAGCAGTACAAACTATGACATACTCTATTTCCTATAGGTTTGACAATAAAAACCGATAGTACTCAAGTTTGTATTCAGGAAAATATATAAGATTAGCAATGCAAACTATGCTAGTCTCTCTGCAGGAACATAAAATCTGTGAAAATTTAAATGAACCAAACTTTTAGATGAAAATTAGAAAATGGGAAATAATTAATAGAAAATTCAGTTTATGTTATTTACTATCGGTTCTAAATAAGAAACCGATAGTGGATGACACTGTACGACAAATTGCTAGTGATTTTCATCAAGTCTGTAATTCTCATAGCTATCAAGTTTGTAATTCATGCACTTTTCATCTAGTTTTATATTTGTAATCCATTGAACCACATATGAACTATTGCATATAAATTTAAGAAATTGACGCAAGCGGTTTTGTCAAGAACACTTACAATCGTTTGTTGAGTGGCCTACGATGGCGCGATGCAATGGCCGGAGGAGGTGGAGAACCCAATTGCGATCGGCAATGGTGGCGCAGAGGAGCGAAAAAGCGAACGTCGGGGAGGCTAGGGTTTTCCCCGCGCGAGTATTTGGAATGTGATCAGTTGCACTGGAGGGAAAATCGTGCGAGGTTAACCCAATATATGAATCTTTATTATCGGTTCATAATCATCAAACCGATAGTAAATACAATGGAAGTTAGGGTTTGGAGTGTTGGCATTGTTCACTATCGGTTTCATGATTATTAACCGATAGTAAATTAAGAAACATAACACAATATGAATTACTATCGGTTATTAACAATAAACCGATAGTAGATATTAATTTCATATTGGTTTGGAAATTGAAACAGATAGTAGAAGACAATGTTATTGACCCTAAAGGGTTTTCCTGAGAACAATTACAAATGGGTCTCAGTACATCATTTTGCACTTGTAAAGACAGCTGAAACCCCATGCAAATGACTTTCAATAATTTTGAAATAAATTAACAGCGAAGACCAATCATAGAATGAAAATTTGCAGTTTTCATATTGATTTGTGAAAAGAATCAATTATTGCTCAAATCAACTCCAATTGAAATGAAAATTTGCAGAAATGATTCTCAATGCATCACGTATGTTTTCCCAAAGAATTTTTGGAAAACGATTTGATGAATTCATCGATTAAAGATCCAAGTAATATACGTCACTTACATATTGCAAATTAGTCAAGAATGGTTGTCCACCCATAATCCTTCTTCGTGGTCGTCTCGCAGGTAACTTGTTTCATCAATATTTTCGATAGGGACAGATTGAAGAATTCCATCTAAAAATGGAGGTAGTTCGCCGAACTGATCATACTCTTCTTCATCCACAATGTCTTTAACCCCAACAATACGTCTCTTACTGTGAAGGACAACGTGCAACTTTGGGTTGGCCGGGTCAACGATGTAGAACACCTGTGTAGCTTGCTCAGCAAGTATAAATGGATCATCTTGGTGTGCGACTCTACTGAGATCGACGAGAGTAAACCCATAATTGTCTACTTTAACACCTCGAGAGATTTTGACCCATTGGCATCGAAACAGAGGAATCTTAAGTAATACATAATCGAGCTCCCATATTTCCTCAATAACACCGTAATATGAGTTGAGTGCCCTTACTGCCCTGGCATCCTCCGAAATAGCAAATAGTGTCACTCCACTACATTGCATAGTACTCTTCTCATCCTGAGTTCTTGTGTCAAATGAATAGCGGTTGATGTCATACCCCTGCCAAGTCCCTACAGTAAATCTAGGCCCTCTGGCCAACCATGTAACAACTTCATCTACGTTGCCCTTAGAAGCTTGCAGACTCTATTTTCAATCCACCCAGCAAACTTCCTGTTATGTTCTTTGGTGACCCAAATCTCTGGCTTCGAAGGATTCTGTTTCCGTAACATTTCCTTGTGCTCGTGTATGTATGGCTCCACCCCCGTCATGTGCTGTAAGACCCAAACATGGGCTTTTGCATACAGATCACTAGAGGGGACGACTGCTTTAAATCCAATCGTTCCAATGCCCTAAAGCCTGCCCTCATACCGGGACGTAGGAACGCCAATTGGGTCAACCCTAGCCATATAGTTGGTGAAAAATTCGATCACCTCCTCAGCGGCATAACCTTCAATGATACTACCCTCAGGTCGATGTCGATTCCTTACATATCCCTTCAAGATACCCATAAATCTCTCAAATGGATACATGAAGCGTAGGAACACGTGTCCACAAAACTTAATTTCTCTGACAAGGTGATCAATTAGATGGACCATAACATCAAAAAAAGATGGAGGGAAATACATCTCCAACTGACAAAGAGTTGTACTCACATCGCGTTGCAAATCGTCCAGTCCATCCAGATCAATTACCTGTAAGGACACAGTTGCAGCAAATATTCAGATCCAAAAAATCTGACAAGTTCCACGAATGGAGCTAATTAACTTGCTAGGAGTACACGCTTACGTACCTTGCCAGATATTGTGTTGAAGAAATAACATAGCTTTGTAATTGTCTCTCTGACTTTGACTGGGAGAATGCCTCTGATAGCAATAGGAAGCATTTGTGACATCAGTACATGACAATCATGGGACTTCATACCAACCAGTTTCAAGTCTTTCATGGACACAAGTTTTTTCAAGTTCGCAGAATACCCGCATGGAACTTTGACACCATATAGGCACTGACAGAGTTCTGTTTTTTTCCCTTTTTGAAAAGCAGACATACCTCCCCCCGGCCTGCTATACTTTGTCAAAAAGAGAAAAAACAGAACTCTGTCAGTGCCTACATGGTGTCAAAGTTCCATGTGGGTATTCTGTGAACTTGAAAAAACTTGTGTCCATGAAAGACTTGAAACTGGTTGGTATGAAGTCCCATGATTGTCATGTACTGATGTCACAAATGCTTCCCATTGCTATCAGAGGCATTCTCCCAGTCAAAGTCAGAGAGACAATTACAAAGCTATGTTATTTCTTCAACACAATATCTGGCAAGGTACGTAAGCGTGTACTCCTAGCAAGTTAATTAGCTCCATTCGTGGAACTTGTCAGATTTTTTGGATTTGAATATTTGCTGCAACTGTGTCCTTGCAGGTAATTGATCTGGATGGACTGGACGATTTGCAACGCGATGTGACTACAACTCTTTGTCAGCTGGAGATGTATTTCCCTCCATCTTTTTTTGATGTTATGGTCCATCTAATTGTTCACCTTGTCAAAGAAATTAAGTTTTGTGGACCCGTGTTCCTGCGCTACATGTATCCATTTGAGAGATTTATGGGTATCTTGAAGGGATATGTAAGGAATCGACATCGGCCTGAGGGCAGTATCATTGAAGGTTATGCCGCCGAGGAGGTGATCGAATTTTGCACCAACTATATGGTCGGGGTTGACCCAATTGGCATTCCTACGTCCCGGCATGAGGGCAGGCTTCAGGGCATTGGAACGATTGGATTTAAAGCAGTCGTCCCCTCTAGTGATCTGTATGCAAAAGCCCATTTTTGGGTCTTATAGCACATGACGGGGGTGGAGCCATACATACACGAGCACAAGGAAATGTTACGGAAACAGAATCCCTCGAAGCCAGAGATTTGGGTCACCAAAGAACATAACAGGAAGTTTGCTGGGTGGATCGAAAATAGAGTCCTGCAAGCTTATGAGGGCAACGTAGATGAAGTTGTTACATGGTTGGCCAGGGGGCCTAGATTTACTGTAGGGACTTAGCAGGGGTATGACATCAACGGCTTTTCATTTTACACAAGAACTCAGGACGAGAAGAGTACTATGCAATGTAGTGGAGTGACACTACTTGCTATTTCGGAGGATGCCAGGGCAGTAAGGGTACTCGACTCATATTACGGTGTTATTGAGGAAATATGGGAGCTCGATTATGTATTACTTAAGATTTCTCTGTTTCGATGCCAATGGGTTGAAATCTCTCGAGGTGTTAAAGTCGGCAATTATGGGTTTACTCTCGTCGATCTCAGTAGAGTCGCACACCAAGATGATCCATTTATACTTGCTGAGCAAGCCACACAGGTGTTCTACATTGTTGACCCGGCCAACCTAAAGTTGCACATTGTCCTTCACAGTAAGAGACGTATTGTTGGGGTCGAAGACGTTGTGGATGAAGAAGAGTATGATCAGTTCGGTGAACTACCTCCATTTTTAGATGGAATTCTTCAATCTGTCCCTACCGAAGATATTGACGAAACAAGTTACCTGCGAGACGACCATGAAGAAGGATTATGCGTGGAGAACCATTCTTGACTAATTTGCAATATGTAAGTGACGTATATTACTTGGATCTTTAATCGAAGAATTCTTCAAATCATTTTTCAAAAATTCTTTGGGAAAACATACGTGATGCATTGAGAATCATTTATGCAAATTTTCATTTCAATTGGAGTATATACTTGATTTGAGCAATAATTGATTCTTTTCACAAATCAATATGAAAACTGCAAATTTTCATTCCATGATTGGTCTTTACTGTTAATTTATTTCAAAATTATTGGAAGTCATTTGCATGGGGTTTCAGGTGTTTTAACAAGTGCAAAATGATGTACTGAGACCCATCTATAATTGTTCTCAGAAAATCCCTTTAGATAAATTTAACAGTATTCTACTATCGGTTTCAACTTCCAAACCGATATGAAATTAACATATACTATCGGTTTATTGTCATAAAACCGATAGTAAAATACAATGCAAAATGATGTACTGAGATCATCTGTAATTCTTCTAAGGGAAATCCTTTAGGGTCAATAACATTGTATTTTACTATCGGTTTGAACTGTGAAACCGATATGAAATTAAACTATACTATCGGTTTATTGTTCATAACCGATAGTGATTTATACTGTGTTATGAGCCCCTGTTCTTAGTTTACTATCGGTTTGGTATAATAAAACCGATAGTGAACAGTGCCAACACTACAAACCCTAACTTACATGTTTTTACTATCGGTTGGTAGTTATGAACCGATAGTAAATACTCATACATTAGGTTATAACCTTGCACGATTTTCCCTCCAGTGCAACTGATCACATTCCAATTTCCAAATACTCGCGCGGAAAACCCTAGATTCCCCGACGTTCGCTTCTTCGCTCCTCTGCACCACCATTGCCGATCAGAATCTGCTTCTCCACCGCTTCCGGCACTGCATTGCGCCACCGCCTCCGGCCACTCCACGATCGACTATAAGTGTTCTTGACCAAATCGCTCGCGTGTATGCTTAAGTTTGTATGCAATGGTTCATATCTCGTTCAATGGATTTCAAATATAAAACTAGAGTAAAATTCATGAACTACAAACTTGATAGCTATGAGAATGACAGAATTGATGAAAATCACTAGTAATTTGTCATAAAGTGTAGTCCACTATCGGTTTCTTATTTAGAACCGATAGTAAATACCTTAAACTGAATTTTCTGTTAATTATTTCTCATTTTCTAATTTTCATCTGAAATTTTGGTTCATTTACATTTTAACATACTTTATGTTCCTACTGAGAGACTAGCATAGTTTGCACTACTAATCTTATAGATTTTACTGAATACAAACTTGATTACTATCGGTTTGACTTGAAAAACCGATAGGAAATAGACTAATCTGAATTTTCTGTTAATTACTTCCCATTTTCTAATTTTCATCTGAAATTTTAGTTCATTTAAATTTTAACAGACTTTATGTTCCTGCAGAGAGACTAGCATAGTTTGCACTGCTAATCTTATAAGTTTTCCTGAATATAAAGTTGAGTACTATCGGTTTTACTTGGAAAACCGATAGGAAATAGTGTATGTCATAGTTTGCACTACTAATCTGAATTTTCTGTTAATTACTTCCCATTTTCTAATTTTCTTCTGAAATTTTAGTTCATTTAAATTTTAACATACTTTATGTTCCTGCAGAGATACTAGCATAGTTTGCACTGCTAATCTCATAAATTTTCCTGAATATAAACTTGAGTACTATCGGTTTTACTTGAAAAACCGATAGGAAATAGAGTATGTCATAGTTTTCATTGCTAATCTGAATTTTCTGTTAATTACTTCCCATTTTCTAATTTTCATCTGAAATTTTGGTTCATTTAAATTTTAAAAGACTTTATGTTCCTGCAGAGAGACTAGCATAGTTTGCACTGCTAATCTTCATATCAATTGATGGTCTGTTGATGGAATTTTAGGTAAAGCCATGTCGGCATCTTCCTCGGCTGATAGTAGTGATTCGAGGAGGGCGAACGTAGATGGCACTGCCTCGTCCCAGCGCAAGAGGAAGGTGCGAGGCGCGACGATGTTGGGTCATTTGGCCAAACGCGCGGATCTTTCATGTGAGTTCAACCAGTTCGGGAGACCGATTGGGAAGAACGCCGGCCACTATGCTGCCTATGTTGCCTTGTTGGCGAAGGAAAGGGTGAAGATCACCGTCCAGAGCTGGAAGGACGTCAAGGCCGACGAGAGAGATAGGCTGTGGGCGGAAGTGAAGGTAAAATTAATCAAAATCACTGAACTCTTGAGTAATCACATTCCCTTGGTTTATCCCAGAGATTAGGTAAGTCCTGCTTATATGCACCATTTGAAACAGGACAAGTGGAACATCCCCGACGATGGTCCCAAGATAGCTTGCTTGAAGGACATGAACAACACGTGGAAAACCTTTAAGAGCGTCCTCGTCAGTACCTTCCTGGCTAAAGGCAAATCTCCATGCGAGAAGTACCCCTTCATAACGGAGGAGGTATGGGAGCAATTCGCCCAACAGAAGGGGACTCCTGAGTTCAAGGTATGTATGGTTCCTTTGCTTGGTTACACCATTGTATGCAGTAAGTAGCGGTGCATTAATTTTCTTGTTTCTGGTATGAAGGCCCTCAGCGAGAAGAACAAGGCAATCCAGAGGAGGAACGACCACCCACACTGGCTCGGCTCTCGCGGCTATGCGGGGAAGGAGGAGAAGTGGAAGAAGGCTGAAGACGAGGCGTCAAATTTCGTCGACTCCCCTGACCTACCACCCTCCGAGATCCGCGATCAGCGATGCAAGCGCTGGTGGCTGGCCAGAAGGACCATGTCGGCCACGGGGACTGTGGCGTTCCCAAACCCCAGGGACGTCGAGGTCGTGCAGCGACTCGTAAGTTGGCTAACTTCCTGGTTGGAATCATAGAGTGTGGTAGAAAAAACTATGATCACTAGTGTGCGCACAAGTTTGTATATATTTTTCCTCACAATGGAGAGCTTTGAATGTAACAGATCTCTTGCTCGAAGGAGGCGACCGAGGGATTGCTCACTCCCCATAGGGAGAACGACATCCTTACCCGGGCTCTAGGGAACAAGGAGCATCCAGGGCGGACGCGAACCGTGGGGGCTGTGGTGCCATGGAAGGAAGGCTTCTCGGAGCCCGGGCAAAAGGCGAAGAAGGCTGGCAACTGGAAGGAAAGGGAAGTGGAGCTATCTCAGAAGATACGGGCAAATGTCACTGCACAATTCACGGACATGCTCGCTCAAATGAACGAGAAGTATGAACGCCTCAGCCGAGTTGTGCAGTCCAAGGGTTTAGATCTAGGTGCCAAGGTCGACGCTGCCAGGCCGAGTAGTTGCGGCTCGAAGGTTCACGTGGATCCGGTGGGCCTGATCGAGGTATTGCAACTCTTGAGCTATATATGCAGTTCGGTTGATGCCACTCCCGTTACGTTAGAATTGTTTCGCTAACCTGTTATAATTGTTGCAAATTGCAGAAGCCGGAGAGCTGTAGCCTATTGATCAACATAGGCGACAAACCTGTTGCGGTTGCAAACGGTGTCTATACCAGTCTTGGGAGGATGTCCGGATCCATTGCATACCTCTGGAGCCTGGATTCGCAAAGGTACAGGTGGACATGGCCCTCCCGGGCTACAGCTCTTTTCCGTTGCCCGTCCCAACGGACGAAATGCGGACAATTGGCGAGGCATTGGGCTCGTACATACAGTGGCCCAAGAAGGGTGTTAGACTACAGGAGGTAAATCCTAGCCATTCTAGCTTACAACTCAGTTAATATACTCAATTTGCAAAATCTAACTTATGCGTTTGTACTTAAAGTGGACGATGGATACCAGCTCACTTCCTGAAGACACCACCCCCGCCACAACGCATGAGCGAACTCCTTCAGCCCCCATGCCTCCTCCGACGGCCTCAAACCCTTCGCCATCAAATGAGGCCGGCGGCACCACACCCCAACCTTTGAAGGTATACACTCGCTCCCCGCCCAAAGGCAAGGGCAAGGCCAAAGGCAAGGCCAAACAAAGCCAGCCGGGTACGTTCAAGAACGGGTCCCCACTCGTGTCGGAGTACCTTATGCGCAATATGGATCAAATAACCAGAAGTCTCCACGAGTGGTACCTGACCCGGTCTAGGCGCCACATCAACTTCTTGGTTCACTTCAGGCCAGCCCATTTTCACCGTGAGCCCGGGAGCATATCGGTGGCCCACGAGGATTTGTTCGACCTCCTCAACTGGCGGGAGCTTGATATGTCCATCATACGGACTGGAGTCCTGTGAGTTTGCTGTTGTCTGAAGTTATCACAGTTCGTTTCATAAATCTAATCACTTTGTATGTACTACTTACTAATGTCTACTTTGCATCCAGGTGCATGTATAGGCTGGTGTCGACGAGGGCATGTGACAAGGTGGGTTTCCTCGACCCAGAGAAAATAAGCCTGACGATGCTAGAGCATGACCAAGCACATGCGGAGGAATACATATCAAGGGCACTACTAGCGCAGCAGGACCGAGAGTTCATCCTTGCGCCGTACCACCAAAGGTTAGTGCATTTCCTACTAATTTAACTCATTTTTGTATGTTACGCCTAACATATGTATTAAACAGTTCGCTTATATATGCAATGTAGGGGCCACTGGGTCCTCGCCGTCATTTGCCCATGGATGAATGAGGTCTATTACCTCGATTCGATGAGCGACAAGGTGGCGCATGTTTTCACCCTCACATGGCACATAGACGCGTAAGTAACATAATTGTTTGAAATTTTTCTCTGACTAGCTAACTGATGATAACATATTAACCGGCAATGCTAAATTAAATACAGGGCTTTCAAAAATTATGCTAGTGCTGGAGGGAGGCATGACGCGTCGAAGGGCACAACAATTTCTTGGAAAGAATATGAGGTAATTAATGCAGATGGAAGTACTCATGATGAGTCTTTTAATTTAAGCTTAATTAGTTTTTTTGAGTTAATGTGGGTTTATGTCTTTGCATATGCAATTTTTCCAGTGCCATCAGCAGCCAGAATCGTGGGAATGTGGCTTCTATGTCATGAGATTCATGTATGACCTGATCAGGAGAAACTTTGCCCAATTCCCTAAGGTAACCATTTTTCCTGACTCAAAGTCGAACTTTAATTGGATGTGACGTACGATTCTAACTTCATACACGCATATATGCAGAGCGCCATGTTGAAATATGAGTTGCCTCAATTGAAGGAGCTGCGAACAATTTGGGCTCAATATGTCATGGAAGAAGTGGCTATCAACGATCGATAGTAACTGACTTGTGTAATATATATTGAATGTGTTGATTGCTGTATTTGTGAATAAACTCAACATGTGAATAGATTCATTGATGTATTTGTGAATAAACTCGATCAATATGTGAATAAATTCAATCTGTCCAATGCATGTGTATATTACTGTATTAGTGTATTTGTGAACAAATTCAATATGTGAATATTGGTGTATATTTGTAAATATTGGTGTATTTGTGAATGATCCAATGTATCTCTGTATTGCTGTATGTATATGTGCAAGATTCAAGTACTAACCGTGTCGAGTACATAACCGATACGAAAAACTACATAGTACTATCGGTTATACTTCAACCGATAGAATAAATATTCCATTACTATCGGTTCATATACAACAACCGATAGAATAAAGTTTCCAGTACTAACTGTGTCTATACAATACTATCGGGTTCATATACAACAACCGATAGAAGAAAGTTTCCAGTCTAACTGTGTCTACACAATACTATCGGTTTAGATCCCAGCCGATAGAAAAAAACATACACATTACTATCGGTTTAAATCCTTGCCGATAGAAAAAACATACACATTACTATCGGTTTATATACGAGCTGATAGAAAAAACGTAAACAATACTATCGGTTTAAATCCGAGCCGATAGAAAAAATAGTCGATAGCGATTAGTGAACGTTGGGAATGTATATGTTTTACTAACGGTTTTTGAACCGATAGAAGTGTGCTGCGTTTCTACTACGTGCCGATCACTATCGGTAAGAGAACCGATAGTACAGTGGATTTTTAACCGATAGTGAAAAGCATTTCTGTAGTAGTGAGAATTGAAAGAATTCACCAAGTTCGGCATACTTACCTGGTCTCCCACATTGTATAACTTGGTACGGTGCATGTTTACCAAGTGGTGCCATGTTGTGCTCGAAGGTCTACGACACCATACGGGAAGACTTGTTCTATCGCGTATGGCCCAGTTCATCGCGATTTCAATTTTCCTAGGAACTGTTGGGGGAAATCTCCACGCGGTCAAGTCCAGGTAAGATCATGATTGCCCGGGGACAGTGGCCTCCGGTGCCTGCCCCGGGCGCCGCCTTTTAGGCTCCCGGGACCGGGCCGCCGGAGCATGTCCCGGGCGCCGCCATTTGGCCCCCGGGACAGTGGCCTCCGGTGCCTGCCCCGGGCGCCGCCTTTTAGGCTACCGGGACCGCGCCCCCCGGGCATGTCCCGGGCGCCGCCATGTGCCCGGGGACAGTGGCCTCCGGTGCCTGCCCCGGGCGCCGCCTTTTAGGCCCCCGGGACCACGCCCCCCGGGCATGTCCTGGGCGCCGCCATGTGCCGGTGACAGTGGCCTCCGGTGCCTGCCCCGGGCGCCGCCTTTTAGGCCCCCGGGACCGCGCCCCCCGGGCATGTCCCGGGCGCCGCCATGTGCCCGGGGACAGTGGCCTCCGGTGCCTGCCCCGGGCGCCGCCTTTTAGGCCCCCGGGACCGCGCCCCCCGGGCATGTCCCGGGCGCCGCCATGTGCCCGGGGACAGGGGCCTCCGGTGCCTGCCCCGGGCGCCGCCTTTTAGGCTCCCGGGACCGCGCCCCCCGGGCATGTCCCGGGCGCCGCCATGTGCCCGGGGACAGTGGCCTCCGGTGCCTGCCACGGGCGCCGCCTTTTAGGCTCCCGGGACCGCGCCCCCGGGCATGTCCCGGGCGCCGCCATGTGCCCGGGGACAGTGGCCTCCGGTGCCTGCCGCAGGCGCCGCCTTTTAGGCCCCCGGGACCACGCCCCCCGGGCATGTCCCGGGCGCCGCCATGTGCCCGGTGACAGTGGCCTCCGGTGCCTGCCCCGGGCGCCGCCTTTTAGGCCCCCGGGACCGCGCCCCCCGGGCATGTCCCGGGCGCCGCCATGTGCCCGGGGACAGTGGCCTCCGGTGCCTGCCCCGGGCGCCGCCTTTTAGGCCCCCGGGACCGCGCCCCCCGGGCATGTCCCGGGCGCCGCCATGTGCCCGGGGACAGGGGCCTCCGGTGCCTGCCCCGGGCGCCGCCTTTTAGGCTCCCGGGACCGCGCCCCCCGGGCATGTCCGGGCGCCGCCATGTGCCCGGGGACAGGGGCCTCCGGTGCCTGCCCCGGGCGCCGCCTTTTAGGCCCCCGGGACCGCGCCCCCCGGGCATGTCCCGGGCGCCGCCATGTGCCCGGGGACAGTGGCCTCCGGTGCCTGCCCCGGGCGCCGCCTTTTAGGCCCCCGGGACCGCGCCCCCCGGGCATGTCCCGGGCGCCGCCATGTGCCCGGGGACAGGGGCCTCCGGTGCCTGCCCCGGGCGCCGCCTTTTAGGCCCCCGGGACCGCGCCCCCCCGGGCATGTCCCGGGCGCCGCCATGTGCCCGGGGACAGGGGCCTCCGGTGCCTGCCCGGGCGCCGCCTTTTAGGCTCCCGGGACCCTGCTCTCCGGAAGAGGTCCCGGACGTCATCGCCCTCCTAAAAGGTAAAATCCCTGTTTGTTTTTCACGTGCAGGTCACGCGAGGGACGCCTCGGGAATCAGCGACCACCTGTCAAGCATCCAAGACGTTTGACCGGGAGAAGGACGGTCCTACCCTTCGATCCGACGGTGGCTTCCGGGGTAGTTTAGGCTTTTCGCTTCTTCTTGGGGGCTATAAATAGCCCTTGTACCCCTCTGTTGTAAAAGTCAGTTCATTATTATTTGGAATAGCTAATCTCACAGACGTGCTCCGGAAGCCTCTCCCCCGGAGAGAGCCTCCCCAGCCGACTCCGGTCGGGAGCGCGTCGACAGGACTAGGGCCCCACCGGGACCCGAACCTGTATAAATCCGCGTGTCAATTCTTGTGTTTGCCCGGCGGGGGAGGACCGGTCACCCGGTCAACCCGCGCTGCGTGATTTCCGCTAGGATCTTCAAAACCTGCCGGGGTATTCTTAATACCACGACAGTTGGCGCCGTCCGTGGGGACCCGTGACGAATCGCCATGGCTCCTCCGAGAACAAGGGCCCACGCCCTTCCCGGTGACGCCGGTCCCGGTGACCTGGCGGCACCCGTCCGGGACGCTGCTGTTCCGGCGCTTCCGTCCGGAGGCGACCATTCCCAGGTACCGCCTCCCACCTTTCCTCTCAATCTAGGTGCCTCCACCTCCGGGTCGCTCCCGGCGGCCGCGGGGACCTCGGCCGGGACGAGTTTCCCCCCGACGGCTCCCCCGGCCCCCCGGGACGCCCTGCTGGAGGCTCTCGTGGAGGGCCAGCTCCGCGCCCAGCGCTCTATGGACGAGCTCCTTAGTGTGTTGGCACGGCCCTCGGCCCCCACATTTTCGTCGCACCCATATCTGGGGACCATGCCCCCGTTTATGGGATACCCAGCGGCCCCTCCGGCGTCAGGGGGGCTGTCTACCCCGTATGATCCCGCTGGGGGGTTCCCTCCCCCCACGGGATATACTTCCGGACACTTCTCGGCACCCGGGCCTGTCCCGGTGCCGGGAGGCTATTTCATGCCCGGGCCCTTCGTGGCACCAGGGGGGTACCCCGTCCCCGGCTCGCTTCCGGGGCTGGGGGGTCATTTCATGCCGGGGGCTATTCCTACGCCGGGAGCCAGTCCCGCCCCCTGCGTTGCGTTTACCGCACCGGGGCCGGTCGACAGAGCAGCTCCCGTGCCTCAGCGAATTTCCCCCCGCATTGGCTCCCCAACCCAGGACGTCGCCGAGAGGGCTCACCCCCCACTGGTTCCGGATGTCGCAGGGGCTTCCCCCTTTCCGGCCCCGGTCGTTGCCACGGGGGCCCCCTCTTCGGATCCAAACGCCGCCCCGGGCGCCCCCTCCCCGGTTCCGGATGGTGCAGGGTCTCCCCCCTTTCCGGTCCCGGGGGCCGTCGCAGGGGGCTCCCCCCAGCAGGTCCCGGTAGCTCCCGGGCCGGTGGCCACAGTGCAGGAGCTCTCTCCCCCATCGAAGCAGATCCGCTTCTCCCGGGGGGAGGTCGAGCGAATGCATTCTCCCGGCCGCGGGGAAGAGTTCCCCCCCGGTCGTTGTCGCAGGGAGCCTCGCTCTCGCACCGGTCGGGGGAAGAGACCAGCCGAAGGACCATCCTTCCCGGAGAGAAGCCCGGACGTCCGGGAAATCAGTCCCGGCCCGGAAGAGAAGCGTCGTCACCACAACTCCGGTGGCCCTCTTGGGCCGCTACCTGACTCGGATAACGAGGGGGCGTCCCCCGTTAAAGAAGACAGCGACTGGGGCTCCCCCCGGGAAGTGCAGGGGGCGAACCAGCCCCTGTGTCGAAGACTCCGCAGCATCCGATGGCCGCGGCCCTACCGTCCCCCGCACATCGAGCATTATAATGGCGAGGCGGACCCTTACGAGTTCGTGCAGATCTACTCCACCGCCATCTCCGCGGCGGGGGGGGACGAGAGTGTCCAATGCAACGTCTTCCCCCTCTACCTCACCGGCATTGCCCGCTCCTGGTTTTACAATCTGAAGGCGGGCTCCATCAAGTCTTTCTCGCAGCTCAAGCGGGAGTTCTGTGCCAACTTCCAAGGGAACTACGTGCGTCCCCTGGACTCCTCGCAGCTGTATACTGTCCGCCAGAGAACTGGGGAGACCATTAGAAGCTTTTTCAAGCGCTTTGCCCAGGTGAAGAGCAAAGTGGCCCATGTCCCCGACTCTACGGTTATCGAAGCCTGCAAAAGCGGCATCCTCCCGGGGGAGCTCCACCGAAGGCTCTCCCGGAGCTGCCCCTCTTCCGCCGACGAGCTCTTCAACGTGCTCGAAAAGTACGCTCGGGCGGAGGAAGACGACATCTGGAAGAAGACCCAGGGGGCTCCTGCCCCCGCCGAGCGGGGGGCCCGGGATCCCCCCAGACGCCCCAGGCAGGGGGGCCGTAGAGAACCACGGCCTCGGGACACTTTTGTCCTCGAGGGCGGAGGCGGCTCGCGCGACCCCCCGAAGGGCAACCGCCCCTTTCCCAAGCCGAGAGGCCATGGGGGAGGACAGTCTTCGCGCGGCCGCGAAGGCCCCGCGGGGAGAAGCCGGGAAGGACCGTGGTGCAGCTTCCACGGGTCCAGTACCCACGCCACCCGAGATTGCCACCAGCTGCTGCAACACTTCGCGGCATTCCTCGACCAGCGCGGGCAGGGGGGGGGACTCCGGCCTCCTTGCCCCCTCGGCCAGCTGTTCCGGCCCTTCCCGCTCCCGCGGGGGGGCAGCAGGTGCAGGAGGGGGAACCTTCAGACGCTCTCCCCTTTCAAACTTCTCAGCGCCGCATCAACGTCATCGTAGGGGGCTCCGCCTCCGGGCGGGACTCCAAGCGCCAGCGCAAGGAGTACGCGCGAGAAGTTAAGGTAGTGGGGGTGCTACACGCGTCCGTGCCGCCCAAGTGGTCGGACGTCCCCGTCACCTTTACGGCGTAAGACGCGCGAGGGGTTCGCTTCCCCCACGACGACGCGCTTATTGTCTCCGCGACAATCTACAACTGCCACTTAGCCCGCATCCTCGTGGACGGCGGAAGCTCCGCCGACGTCCTGTTCCTCAAAACATTCAAGGAAATGCAGGTGGATGAGAAGCTCCTGCAACCAGCGGCGGGGCCTCTGCAAGGGTTTGTCCCGGGGAAGGCGATCCACCCCGTGGGCAAGGTAGATCTCCCGATCACCTTCGGCACCCCCGAGAACTACCGGACCGAGCTAGTCCGCTTCGACGTAGTGGACCTCCCCTCCTCCTACAATGTGATTATGGGGAGGACTACGATCAATCGGCTGGGGGCTGCCACCCACCAAAACTACTTGTGCATGAAGATCCCCAGGCCGCGTGGCGTGATCAACGTCCGGGGGGATCAAGACATGGCCCGTGCTCTATACGAGCGAGCTGCTGCCACAATAGGAAGCATCAACCTGATCAAGGCACCCGGGGGGGAGGCTCCCCCCCCGGACGTAGACGTCGCTGCGCCATCCCCTGGGAGGCCCCTCCTCAAGCCGCGTCCGGAAGGGGGCCTCCGGAAGGTCCCACTGTCCTTGGGCAGCAGAGACCAAACTGTCCAAATCGGGCAGAGCTCCCCCAAGACCATGCAGCGCAACTCGCAGCCTTTCTGCGCGAAAACTCTGATGTTTTTGCGTGGAAGCCTTCGGACATGCAGGGCGTCGCCCGGGAGGTTATTGAACACAAGCTCGCGGTAACCCCCGGTCACCCCCCTATCAAGCAGAAGTTGAGGAAGCTCTCCCTCGAACGTCAAGAAGCCATCAAGAGGGAGATAGCCCGGCTCCGAGAGGCGGGGTTCATCCGGGAAGTGTTGCACCCCGAGTGGCTCGCAAACCCCGTCCTCGTCAAGAAGTCAAGTGGCAAGTGGCGCATGTGCGTGGACTTCACCGACCTTAACCGCGCTTGCCCCAAAGACAACTTCCCGCTCCCGCGGATCGACCAACTCGTTGACTCCACCGCGGGGTGCGAGCTGATGAGCTTCCTAGACGCCTACTCGGGATACCATCAAGTCAGGATGGCGGAGGGGGATGAGGAAAAGACGAGTTTTATAACTCCCCTCGGAACCTTCTGCTACCGCCATATGCCTTTCGGGCTCAAGAATGCGGGAGCCACCTTCCAGCGCCTTATGACGCTGGTGTTTAAGATCAAGTCGGCCGCAACGTCGAAGTCTACGTAGACGACGCGGTCGTCAAAAGCCCCCGTGCAGCCTCCCACATCGACGACCTCGCAGAGACCTTCTGCAACCTCCGCGCGTTCGGGCTCAAGCTCAACCCGGAGAAGTGCGCCTTCGGGGTGCGCGGGGGGAAGCTCCTGGGTTTCCTCGTGTCCCAGCGGGGCATTGAGGCAAACCCCGAGATGATCCGGGCCTCCTAGAGATGCCCCCGCCGCGCTCCGTCAAAGATGTCCAGCGGCTCTCCGGCCGCCTGGCCGCGCTCAGCCGCTTCGTCTCCCGTTCGGGGGAGCGGGGCCTCCAGTTCTTCAAGATCCTCCGAGGGCTTGAGGGGTTCCGCTGGACCCCCGAGGCCTAGGAAGCCTTCAACGACCTCAAGAAGTACCTCTCGAGCCCTCCAATGCTCGTGAGTCCGTCTCCAGAAGAGCCCTTGCTCCTCTACCTCGCCGCGACCCCCGTCGCCGTCAGCGCGGTTTTGGTGAAGGAGCAAGGGGGGCAGCAACGTCCCGTGTACTACGTCAGTGAAGCCCTCCAAGGGGCCAAGACTCGGTACACGGAGATGGAGAAGATTTGCTACGCTCTCCTCATGGCGTCCCGGAAGCTCCGGCATTACTTCCTGGGGCACCCCATCACCGTTCCGTCGTCCCTCCCCCTGGGGGAGGTACTGCGGAATAAAGAAGCCACCGGCCGGATTGGGAAGTGGGGGGCCGAGCTTGCCCCCTTCTCCCTGTCCCTTACCGGCCGCTCCGCAATCAAGTCGCAGGTCCTCGCCGACTTCATCGCAGAATGGACTCCCGCCTCTGGGTCCGGGGACGAAGATCTCCCTGTGCCGCCCCGACGCAGTGACCATTGGACCCTGCTGTTTGATGGGTCGCTGTGCCTCGCTGGGGCTTGGCGCGGGGGTAGTCCTCCGGAGCCCCGAGGGGAAGGAGCTGAGTACGCCGCGCGGCTCGAGTTCCCCGCAACCAACAACGTCGCCGAATACTAGGCTCTGCTCCTCGGGATGCGCCTGGCGTGCTCCCCTGGGGATCCGGCGCTACTAGTGAAGGGAGACTCTCAGCTCGTTGTCTGCCAAATGGACAAATCTTACCTATGCCATGACGCAAATTTAAGTCTTTACTTGCAGGAAGTACGAAAAATGGAGAAACACTTCGACGGCCTTGAGGCCCGGCATATCCCGCGAAGAGGAAAATGACCGGGCTGAGCTTTGGCCCGGGCAGCAAGCGCCCGGGAAACGCTTCCCTAAGGGGGCCTTCTTGGAAACAATCTCACGAAGGCCCTCTGGTTGGGCCTCCCGGACGCAGGCCCCGAGCCTCCGGTCTCGGTAGGTCGCTCGAGATCCGTCCAGGGCCGTCGTCATGGATGGATCCCCT